>JAWHQI010000380.1:1200000-1800000 GCA_033032865.1 Dactylorhiza incarnata | reverse complement strand
TTCTTGATGAGCTCCTTTGTGTACTTAGTCTGGGAAATGAAAATTCCATCATCAGACTGTTTCACTTGGAGCCCAAGGAAATATTTAAGTTCACCCATACTGTTCATCTCAAACTCCCCATGCATTAGATTGTAAAATCTCTTGCAGAGGTTGTCATTAGTAGATCCAAATATTATGTCATCAACATAGATTTGGACTAAGAGACTCTTGCCACTTGTTTCCCTAAGAAACAATGTTCTATCTATCTTTCCTCTCAAGAACTTGTTCTTGATGAGAAAGCTAGTCAATGTCTCATACCAAGCCCTGGGGGCTTACTTAAGAACATATAGAGCTTTCCTAAGTAGATAAACATGAGATGAGAGAGTAGGATGGAAAAAACCTGATGGCTGCTCTAAATAAACATCCTCTTTCAGATTTCCATTCAGGAATGCTGATTTTACATCCATCTGGTACACTTTGAAGCCTTTGTGGGCTGCATATGCAAGGAATAGCCTTATGGCCTCCAACGTTGCAACTGGGGCAAAGGTTCGGTCAAAGTCTATTCCTTCCTCTTGCCTATACCCCTTTGCCACTAGCCTTGCTTTGCTTTTGATGATTGTCCCATTTTCATCCATCTTATTTCTGAAGATCCATTTGGTGCCAATGATGTTGTGTCCCTGTGGTATTGGCACCAACTTCCATACCTTGCATCTTTTGAATTGCAAGAGTTCTTCCTGCATTGCCTGAATCCAGAATGGATCCAAGTTGGCCTCTTAAAACTTCTTAGGCTATACCCGTGACAGGAAACTGAGGAACAAAGCCTCATTATGAGCGCTGCTCCTAGTTGTCACACCTTGTTGAACATTCCCAATAATTTGCTCCAAGGGATGATCCCTTAGATATCTTGTGGCTACATGCAGTCTCTCCTCTACATGCTGAATTTCTTCCACTGGGTCAGCAACTTCTTCAGCATCTTGCTCCCCTATATCTTCTGGAATTGCTGCATCAGTATGTGCCATAGTGCTGCTGGATGGTTGTTGCATATATAGTTCTTCCATGGCTCTTTCACATCCTGTCAAAATAGAAGAACTGGACCAGCCCTTATAAATAAGGCTGGTCTCATCAAATACCACATGCATGGACTCTTCAACAACATGGGTTTTCTTATTATATACTCTATAGGCTCTATTATGTGAGTTATAGCCAACAAGAACTTCCAAGTAGCATTTTTCAGCAAACTTGGTTAAATAAGATTTTCCATTATTTAGAATGTAGCATTTTGATCCAAAGATCCTAAAATATGAGATTGTTGGTTGTTTGCCTTTCAGAATCTCATAGGGGGTAATTCCATGAACTTTATTGATGGAAGCTCTATTGAGAACATAACAGGCAGTATTGACTGCTTCAGCCCAGAAATATTCTGGGAGAGAAGAGTCATTAAGCAATGTTCTCCCAACTTCTATCAATGTTCTATTCCTCCTCTCAGCACCCCATTTTGTTGTGGGGTCCTTGGGGAGGAAAATTCTTGAATGATACCTAGTTCTTGACAGAACCTTGTCATGTCTTCAGATTGAAACTCCGTGCCATGGTCAAACCTAGTTCTGACCACAGAACATTGCAAATCATTCTGAATGGCCTTGACATGGCTTATGAAGACATTTAGAGTATCAGTTTTCTTTCTAAGGAAAAAAAACCATGTGTATCTTGAGTGGTCATCAACAATCACTAAGGTATACGACTTCCCTCCTAAGTTTTGAATTGGCATAGGACCAAACAAGTCCATGTGCAATAAATAAAGGCATCTCTTAGTGTCTTTGGAGCCAATACTTTTAAAAGTGGCCCTTGTCTGCTTGCCCATTTGGCAAGCATGACATGGGCCATTTTTAACACATTTTAAATTAGGACTATTTCTAACCAAGTTCTTAGAGAATAGTCTATGCATTGTCTTGTAGTTGATGTGGGCAAGTCTCTTGAGCCATTGAACACATAGAGACTCACTCTCTTTAGCCACAAGACACACAGAAGAGGAAGATGAATTACAAATTAAATCTAAATAGTAAACATTTCCACTCCTAGTGCCTGATTGTATGGTTCCCAAGTCATTATACTTTTTGATTAGGCACTTATCATTATGAAATTCAATGACATAGCCAAGATCACACAGTTGGCTTATGCTAACAAGGTTGTGTTGCAACCCTTCAACATAAGCCACTTTAGTGATGGAGACTATGCCATTTGTGATCATACCATAACCTCTAGTGACTCCTTTTTTTGAACCCCCAAAGATGACTTTGGGTCCATTCTTCACTACTTTGTACTCCTGCAGTAATCCCTTGGTGCCTGTCATTTGTCTTGAGCACCCACTGTCCAAATACCAAATCTGCCCAAGGCTGGTATTTAAACTAACCTGCAAAAAGAAGTTTTAGTTATCCTTAGGAACCCAAGAAACTTTGGGTCCTAGGTGCCTGTTAGTCTGATGAGAGAATCTCACACTAGCTGCACTCCTAGAAGGAAGGCTCTTCTTTGCATTTAGTATATTGGGATTGTACCAACAGTCTATGGAAAAGTGTCCCACTTTACCACAGCACCAACATTCATGAATGTTGTATCTCCTCTTCTGAACATTTCTTGAGGGGTGTGGAGCACAGTCTACATGTTCAGGAGGAGAGACAGCAGCATTCTTCCTGTTCATCTCAGCAATGATTTGACTGAATGTCAATCTATGAGTTGTCTTGATGATCTTTGTCCTGATGGCATCAGCTTGCAATGGCTTGGCAGCCATACAAGATTTGATAGCATCTGACACTGAGCAATCAGACATGTTTACTGATTTGACAGCAGTCATTTTCTTGGCTGATTCAGCCTTAGAAGGGCTTGCCTTCTTATTCTTGAATGCAGGGGCTGAAGTACCAAATACAAATGGTCCAGGTTGGGCCATTTGAATTTCCTCATGGGGATCCTTCATAACACTCAACCCCATGCCATTTCTTCCACTATGGGAAGGAGAAATTTCCTTCCTATAACAACTCCCATTCTTCCAGTGACCATAAATACTTTCATGGTCATACCTGTTGGAACGAAGTAACACCTTTTGAAAGGTGGTTTGAGGCTTAGCCTTCCCCTTGCTCTTCTCTCCACTCCCTTCTCCTACTTCCATTTTATTAAATCCTAGTCCTCTCCTATTGGTTTGAGAGGAGAAGGTGTCAATAATAGGAAGCACAGATTTGGGCTTGTAGAATTGAGCCACCAGGCTCTTCTCCTTCACAATCTTCTCCTCAAGGTCCTTGATGACCTTGTTCTTCAGGGAAATAGTGCTTAATTGCACAATTGTTAACCCCTATAAATGGATAATCTGTCTACTCATCTGAGCCACCAGGGTGGTAGGTTCAGTGTAGTAATTTTTAGTCATCTTAAGGAAAACAATTTCCTGGGCTTGCATCTTGGCAAGCTTCATGCTCTTCTTCAGAGCAATAACTAAAGCATCATACTTGTCAATCAATTGATTGACATCCACTTCAGCTTCTGAATCACATCCATCAATTGATGAGTGTGCATCAGATTCTGGAATTGCTTCATACATAGAGGAAGAGAAAGGAGTAGGTACCTGGTTAGGTGTGTCCTGACAGTCTTCATCATCTGAAGTTATGGCCATTAGGCCAACATATTCTTCAAAATTTTCATCCACCTCCATATCACTGTCTGAATGTGATAGAGGGGCCCTGATGGCCACCTTTGCTGCAGGGAAGTCCTCCTCTTCCTCAGCACCAAACAGCCCAATATAGGCCTTTTCTTCATCATCTGAGTCTGAGGATGATGACTTAGATTCACTCCAGCTTTTGTCCTTCTTGGCTAGAAAGGATTTCCAACCTTTTCTTTCCTTCTTGTGATAAGGCTTGCTATCACCCTTATCCTTTCTTTTGATTGGACATTCAGCAATTACATGTCCAGGCTTACTACAACAATAACAAATTACATTAGTCAAACTATGTTTAACATGTTTAGAGTCATACCTGTCCCCTTTGGGGTGTGGCCTGTCTTCTTTGCTTGAATCCTTCCTAGGATTTGAAGAGGAGGAAGGCTTATTCTTCCACTGCTTCCTTCTCATCAACTTTTTGAATTGCCTTGAGAAGGAAGCAAATTCCTCATCAGATGACCTATTTTCAGATGAGCAGTGATCTGAGCTGTCTGAGTCAACAGCCCTTCTTGGTGGGGTAAAAATTCTTGTCTTTCTCTTCTTGGACCCATCAGCCTTGAGGGCCACAGACTTCTCCCTAGCATTGGGCCAGGAGGAGGTGTCTTCTTCCTTTCTAGCAGATAGTTGCATCTCATATGAGATCAACTTTCCAAACATAGTGTGAGGAGGAGTTTCACTCAGCTTTGCCACTACCCTGATGGCACATATTTTGGTATCCCAATCTCTAGTTAGAGATCGTAGGAATTTATCATTCAACTCATAATGAGTGAAGGTCCTTTCATAGGTCCTCAACTCATTAACAATTCTGAAAAATCTTTCATAGCAGTCAGCTATGCATTCCTGATTTAGTTACCTAAAGGCTTTATAATCTTGATTGAGGAGGGATTTCCTATCATTCCTCACTTCTTAAGTTCCTTCCATATACATAATAAGTGTATCCCACATCTCCTATGCAGTCTCACAGTGCACTAAATTCTAGAAAGTTGAATCAGCAATAGCATTGACAATAATATTTTGAGCCCTTTTATCCATTGTAGCCAATGCTATCTCATCCCTTGTCATTTCAGTGTAAGATTTGCCAACCTACCTAGTAGGATCAAAGGTGGAGGGCTTTGTGATAAGGAAGGGGCCTTCCTGAACAGTGATATAGATTCTAGGGTCTGAAGCTTCCATGAATAGTCTAACCCTTTGTTTCCAGATGCCAAAGGTTTCCTTTTTGCAGATATGGAGATTCATTGAACCCATTTCCTTCTGAACTCCACTTGAAGCCATTTGATTTGGAATAATCAATACCTATGTAGGATCTGGTCAGACTGTTAAGTCCTTCTTGACCAACCTCCCTCTGATACCACTTGAAAGATTATAGGTATATGATCTAATTCACCTAGAGGGGGGGGGGAGGTGAATAGGTTGTGTCTTTGGGTAGTCCACTTTCCTCCTTCACCCTTCTAACAGTGTGTTAGAAAGGGCCAACTCCTCCAATCTCAGCTCCAAGAGCTTATAACATAGATCCCTCAGGATTTCTCAGGTTTTCCCAACCCTACCTCAGGCACAGCAGCCCTACCTCAGATCAGCCACTGATCCTACAACTCAGACCACAACAGGTCCTACAATCTCAGGCTAACAAGCCCTACCTCAGAGGAATCCACCTCCTATAACTCAGACCCCTTCCAGGTCCTACAAACTCAGGCCTTCATCCCTACAACTCAGGCTATAAAGCCCTACAACTCAGATCAATAGATCCTACAAACTCAGGCCTTCAGACCTACAACTCAGAACCCAAAGGTTCCTACAATCTCAGACCAAATGGTCCTACAATCTCAGGCAAGTTGCCCTACAGAAAAGTGAGTTTAAATCTTACTACAGCAGACAGCAGTTGAAGGAAGTCTCCTGTAGTTCCTGCACAGCTTGTGCTTCCTTATAGCTGGATATGTTGATGGCATCTACTATCTGATCTTCCTCTTCAGAGGAAGGATGGAAGATCACCTTGCTCCTTCTTGCAAAGGAGCTGACTTTCTCTCCCAGTTTCTTCTTCCTTATTCAGTGAGCAGCAGGAGAGATGGGAGAGCTTCTGCCGTCAATGGAACAGTTGATTTCTTTTGGCACACGACATACTCCTTTCATAAGTGCCCTAATTTCTTCATTTATACATCTCTGATCTTCAACGACTCTTAGCTGACATTCTGAGAAGAATGGGAGAGACTGGTGGTCCCCACACTGACATTTTACAACTTGCTCCATGGGCAGAACTCGCAATCTGCATTCGACGAACTTGCAATACTCTGAGTTCGATGATCTTCCCCAATTTCTGTGTTCGACGAACACGCCAAGCTCTGAGTTCGACTAACTCACCATATGTTGTGCTCAACGAACTCATCATGCTCTGCGTTCGACGAACTATTCTCAATGTTCGACGAACATGCCAGATCTCTTCTATTAGAAGTTCCTTTCCCGTCTCAGTGGATCCGCTGAGACAGTGAGCTCATCTCAGCGGTTTCGACGTTTCATCTCAGCAGTTTTGACTTTGCGCTTGCTTCTATCTGCAGCTCCTTTACCATCTCAGTGGATCCGCTGAGACAGTGAGCTCATCTCAGCAGTTTCGACCTTTCATCTCAGCGGTTCTGCTGAGACAATTATTCATCACTTAGGAGTTGAATCTATTCCAGTGTATGGAATATCATTTCCCTGTATTGTACTTAAGACAAAATAGAATGTATCAAATACAATATGTCCTTAGCATTGTGAGTGATGCCTCTTCAAATCAAGGGAACATTGAGGGCAATATTCCCAACAAGATTAACTTAATGATACACTCACCTACACCTCGTTTCTACAGATGGTTAGCTGGTTTGGTCTTACGAGCAGTAGGATCGGTGGTTGTAGGTATGGACAGGTTAGTCCGATGATCTAGTGGCTCAGAGGGTTATTATGACGGACGGGTTAGTCCGGCAAGCAGGTGGCTTGGAAGGTTATTGTTATGGGTAGGTTAGCCCGGGGAGCCCATGGCTCAGAGGTGTAAGTAATCACATTGCATGTGCATAAAAGTTGTGGGTCTTTGGTATTGACGGTCATTCACACCGACATTAATACACTTACTTGGCAAGTGTGGATTTGCACTTAGCCAAGGAAAATTTGGTGGTCCAGCCAGTAAGAGTACATAGATGCTCCACGGTTTTGCGTTGAGGCGTACGATAGGTCCAGGTTATGTAGTGTGAATACCAACCTAGAGGTGGGCGAGGCCCAAGCCACCGCGTCCTGTTGGGAACAGTGCCCAACAGTGTTCCTGATTTGAAGAAGTGCTCAGCTCAATGATAAGTACAAGTTGTATTTAACGTAATATCTAGTTCATGCTTGTATAGAACAGACAATATGTCCAATACTTTAATGACTTGCCTAAGTACAATATCGTCGAAAAGGATTGGACATATCGTCAAAAAAAGTGTATGCATATCGTTGAAATAATGTGCAGAGCAAAGCAGAAAGTTCATATCAGTTATAGTCGAGACAATATGCGTATGATGATATCATTGTGACATCAACACTACAACACCTCACAATGATATCAGAAAGCCAATATGAAGGAGAAGACTCAAGAACAAAAACAAGTCAGATGTCGACGATATCATCGTAAAGAAGTTGTATCATCGATAAGGCTAAGTAAGACTGATGTCGACGATATCGTCGCAAAGAAGGCTTCTCGTCGAGAAGACTAAGGATGGTCTCAAGAAGACAGGCAGTTGCTGAAGAATAGTCTGTCGACAAGATATTGATTATGACATCGACAAGATAAGGTGGTTACAATGATATCAAGCAGTCAAGAAGATTATGCCGACATCAGTTAGATGACTTCATGTTGTCTTAAATGCACGTGCAGAAGGGATGTCCCGTATCGTCGAAATACCCTTGTCTGAAGAAGAAGAAAGAAGACTGTCGTCGACAAGATCTGTCCAAGTCCAAGTCATCGATAAGCTCTGTCATCGAGAAATTATTCATGTCGTCGTAACGATGGAAATATCGTCGAGACAGATTCAAAAGTTGTCAGACGCGCTGTCAGCATTTAATGTCACCGCCTGATTGTCCAATCAGCGTGTGCTCTTAAGGTATGGGCGTCTGTCAGTAAAGGACATCATAGGAGACCATTGAGCGGCTCCTCCGTCCAATAAAAGGGAGCAGTGGTTGCCCTAAAGAAAGAAGATACACGAACGAGACAAACGAGAACGAAGAATCGAAAAAGAATCCCGCCGAGCAATACAACAGTAAAAGCTTCAGAGAAGAATCGACATTAAGGAGTGGAGAACAAAAATGCACATCCAGTGTTCTCCAAGTTGCAATCAAGCGACATCGACTGATAAGAATCGTTCTCGTCAAGAAGCCAATCAACATCAGGCAAAAGAAGAAGGCATGAAGAAGATCTGTACCTTCAAGATTCAAATCAGAGGCATCTTCTTCAAGGTCAGAAGCCGATCTCCACCAGGCAGAAGAATCTATATTGTATATCTTTCTTGTAAGGCTTGCAGGCCAAAATTGTAAGATCTGTTTTCAGATCTAAGTATCGAGCTTGAGGGCTTGAGATCTGTAGGGCTTGAGGGCCTGAGTGCCAAGCTTGCGGGCTTGGGTGTATTGAAGGGGCTTGCGGGCCTAGGATGTAGGGACTTGCGGGTCCAGGGGAAAGACTTGTGGGACTGTGCTTTGTAGGGCTTGAGGGCATGAGTGTCAAGCTTGCGGGCTTGGGTGCAGTGAAGGGGCTTGTTGGCCTAGGCTGCAGGGATTTGCGGGTCTAGGGACAAGACTTGCGGGTCTGTGCTGTGTTGGGCTTGAGGGCCTGAGTGTCAAGATTGCAGGCTTGTGTGTATTGAAGGGGCTTGCGGGCCTAGGCCGCAGGGACTTGCAGGTCCAAGGGGCAAGACTTGTGGGTCTGTATTGTGTAGGGCTTGAGGGCCTGAGTGTCAAACTTGCGGGCTTGGGTTCAGTGAAGGGGCTTGCGGGCCTAGGATGAAGGACTTGCGGGTCCGAGTTGTAAGGCTTGCGGGCCAGAGACATTGGCAGAGTTTGCCGAGCCTAGCACATTGCTAGGTCGGCGCAGAGAGACAGAGGACTACTCAAGACACCCTGTCTTGAGGAACCTCTATAAATTCTTGTGTGTTCTCTATGTAGTGCTCTTAAACTCTAAATCCGTTAACCAGAAACCAATTATACTAAAAAGGGGAACAAAATAATTTTAAAAACCTATTCACCCCCCCCCCCCTCTAGGTGATATGTCGACAAACAATAACTAACAAGTGGTATCAGAGATAGGTTGTTCAAAGAAAGCTTAACAACCTGAACAGATCTGTTCTTGGGTGTGTCAACTCAACTGATTATCATATCCTAAATCTATGGAGAAAGTCAGAAGATCTGATATCAGGAAGTTCAGATCCTTAACTAAAAGTAGCTGGAGCTCCTCCTGTATTAAAGAAGAAAGAAGTATAGGGATCAGAGCACCCTTGATTATTTCAGACAGTGAATCTGAAGATGAAGAATGCTCTGTAGTCAGAAGAAGAATAAGAGCACCCTTGACTCTCACAGACTATGACTCTGAGGATGAGGATGTTTATGGGTTGATGGTTATATCAGATGAAGGAAATCATGATTATCCACCTCTTGCTCAGGTATACACTACTCACACTCCTCCTTTACCTGCCTCATTTGAGAAGACCAAGAGTGTATCAGATGATTCCTCATCTTCTGAAAATGATGCAAAAGACTGCTCATCATGCAACAATAAGAACCATACTGATCTAATAGAATAGTTTGGTGATCTCTTGGCTGCTCTGAAAATGAGCAAGAAGCTTGTTGGAAAGCAAGCTAAGGAGCTCAAAACACTTAGACCTATTAAGGTTGAGTTAGATGAGAAAATGGGTATGCTCTACAATGTGGGGGCCAATCCCATTGAGCTCAAGAAGCTCATCAACAAGCTTTATGATGAGATAAACCAAAGGGAATAACTCATTAAGAAACTTGAGAATGATCTTTTTAAGGAAAGAAGCTTAGTGGCTCAATTCTCTAAGCCCAAAACCATACTGCCCATCTTTGACACCTCCTCCTATAGAAATAGGAGGAGATTGGGTTTCAATGAAGGGGCAGTAGATGTTGTTGGGTTTTTCTAGAACCATACATCACATGTAGGCGCAGCGGAATAAAAGAGAAACAACCCAAAAAGACTTGGATCGGCCATGAATATTGAATCAAGAAGTAAATCAAAACTAGGTATGAAATTACCATTTGCGGGATTGAATCAAATCCAACCAAGATGCTCCAAGAAGAATATTCCTGTCAGCGGCTTTGTGAGAGTCCTCACGTAGAATAATGTCTACGTCTCTACAGTGATCCACACGAGCCGGGAGAAGAACGACTGCACCCTGCACTTCCACGAACTGCTAGGTTCGCTCCAGGAAGAGCAATCACGACGACGATCGCCGGAGAGGAGGTCGGCGGAGGCTAACGAGACGGCGGAACTCTTTCTGTCGGCTAGGGCGAGAGGCGGAACTCTTTCCGTCGGCTTGATTCCTTCGTACATCTAGAACCCTAAAAGAAGATCTATTTATACCCAAAGCATAAACAGGCTTCTAGAAGAATCGCTATCCGCAGACCATACAGCAGAATTGGGGTTTCTGTTACAATTCATCGGGATTTCACGAATCAGCATTCGTCGAGTTTACACGGGACAATCCGACGAATTCTGACGAATCCAATCAGACGACAACATTTGCCGAGTGAAGGGTCTCTGTGACAATTCGTCGGGATTCCACGGAATGATCCGACGAATTCCGACGAATCCAATCAGACAGCAACATTTGCCGAGTGAAGGATCTCTGTGACAATTCGTCGAGATTCCACGGAATGATCCGATGAATCCGACGAATCCGACGAATCATATCCGACGAATTTCGACAGCAACAATTGCTGGACTTCCCCATTCTATATGATGATTGGTAACCCTTACCAACACAGTCAATCTTCCAACTTCTCCACATGCTCTTATGTGCGACCCTGCAGGCTCATATCGCGTTGGCAGTGACATTACATGTTTGACCACTTCTAGATCACAATGGTAACTCCAACAGTCTCCCACTTGATCTTGAAACTATCAAACAAAAACCTCACAAACAATGAGTGGCATCTAGCAATGCATCATTGCTCCCCAAGCAATAAGAGTTCATAACTCATAAGCCTTTATGACCAAAGTTCCATCGTTGTCTTTGTCCCTTTGTCCCTTACATCTGGAAAGAACTAGAGGCATGGACCGTGTCACCCTCATAATAGCTCAATCCAAGTTTCTTGATTTAGAACGGACTTCCAGAGAATGGTGAGCTCAATATCACATATTGACTCAACCAAGCATGGCTATGCATTTCTCAGTCCAATTCCATCAAGGGGCCCATGGATGCAACTCCTGTTATATAGGAGGACAAATCCCATATCTGCTCACACCCAAACACCCAAATGATTCGTAACGTACCCAACGACCACCCTTATCATCAACCTTCTTCAAGGAAGACTTTAGATGACATCAAAGCACGCTCTTCCTAACTCGATGAATGCTGTGATTTCAGGTCAAAGGACCACAACACCATTGACAAATGAGACCTACTTGTGACACTTTTAAGTAACAATCCACAAAGTAGTCTCAGATTGGGTCTGTCCAGTACAACTTGTTCACTAACAAGTACCCACGTGATGACTTGATATCACAAAATCATGACCTGTGAGAACCGGTCATCAGTCAACACACATGCTAGTCTTAATGTATCATCATCACCCTTGGCTTCTACGATGATACCTCGACCAGGGACCTTTTAAGAATGAAGCTTCGAGATCATAGGCTCTCACATTCAAGTCACGTACTTGATGTCCTATGGAAGCGAACATTCTAAGGGTATTTATCACGAATTTTATTCTATCATATAGAAACAGTATATCGTAATAAAAGAACTTGCCATTAATTGTAAAAGGAAATAATTGGTACACAATTCATCATATGAATAAATATTAAACAGCCAACAGAATATATATTTTACATGCAACCCACAAGACTCCAACTAGAGTTGATCACTCAGGTATCGTATACCCATTGATCTAGTATGACCATCATGCTTTCTCTGTGCGAGAGGCTTTGTCAGTGGATCTGCAATATTCTCCTCAGTCGGCACTCTGCAAATGTTCACATCTCCTCGTTCGATAATCTCACAAATAAGATGGAACCGCCGAAGTATGTGCTTGGAGCTCTGATGGGATCTAGGTTCCTTAGATTGTGCAATTGCACCATTATTATCACAGTAGAGAACTACGGGACCAACAATGCTAGGAACTACATCTAGCTCGCCGATGAATTTCCTAATCCATACAGCCTCCTTCGCTGCATTTGCCGCAGCGATATACTCGGCCTCAGTTGTAGAATCAGCAACTGTCTCTTGCTTGGAACTCTTCCAGCTCACAGCTCCTCCATTCAGGCAAAACACAAACCCTGACTGAGACTTCGAATCATCCCTATCAGTTTGGAAGCTGGCATCCGTGTAACCACTTACAAAGAGCTCTTCCTTTCCACCATATACCAAGAATACATCCTTAGTCCTTCTCAAGTACTTCAGGATATTCTTTACGGCTATCCAGTGACATTCTCCGGGATCAGACTGATACCTGCTAGTCATGCTCAAAGCAAAAGAGACATCGGGTCGAGTACATAATATTGAATACATGATTGACCCAATTGCCGAAGCATATGGAATCAACTTCACGCGGTCCTTATCTTCACAAGATTTTGGACACTGGTCCTTAGAGATATTCACACCATGAGACATTGGCAAAAATCCTTTCTTGGACTCAAGCATGTTGAACCGCTTCAACACCTTCTCAATGTACGTACTCTGGGTCAAACCCAGCAACTTCTTCGATCTATCTCTATAGATCTTAATACCGAGTATGTAAGTCGCTTCACCGAAGTCCTTCATAGAAAAGCAGTTCCCTAGGTTGTTCTTAACAACTTTCAGGGTATGTATGTCATTCCCGATCAACAATATGTCATCTACATACAATATCAGGAAGACAACAATGCTCCCACTGATTCGCTTGTAAACACACGGTTCATCCTCATTCTTGACAAAACCAAACTCTTTAATCTTCTCATCAAAACGAAGATTCCAACTTCTAGAGGCCTGTTTCAATCCATAGATGGACCTGTTCAGCTTGCATATTTTAGTGCCTTCATTTGGGGATACAAAACCCTCGGGTTGTGTCATGTACACTTCCTCAAGGAGGTTTCCATTTAGGAAAGTTGTTTTGACATCCATCTGTCAGATCTCGTAGTCATAATACGCAGCAATAGCAAGCAATATCCTAATGGACTTTACCATGGCAACAGGGGAAAAGGTCTCATCATAGTCAACACCATGAATTTGCTTGAAACCCTTAGCCACCAATCACCCTTTGAATGTCTGTACATTCCCATCCATGTCGGTCTTCTTCTTGAAGACCCACTTGCACCATATGGGTCGTACCCCTTCAGGTGGTTCCACCAAGTTCCAAACTTGGTTTGTATACATGGAGTCCATTTCGGATTTCATAGCCTCAAGCCATTTGTCGGAGTCCGGTCCATTCATAGCCTCTTGGTAGGTCGCTGGTTCATCATCATGATCCATAAGCAACACATCACCTATTTGAGACACGAGAAATCTATATCTCGCAGGCTCAAATCTTGGTCTACCAGATCTACGTAGGATGTGTGTCTCTTGAGCAGGTTCTCTAGCTACAAGATCTTGTAGTCCTGGCTCAGAATCAAATTCTGGTTCATTCACTACTTGTGGTTCTTGAACTTCTTCAAGTTCTACCTTTTGCGTCTTTCTTGACAAGAACTCTTTCTCCAAGAAGACACCCGTCCTTGCGACAAACTCTTTGCCCTCAGACGGTTGGTAAAAGTAATATCCTTTTGTTTCCTTAGGATATCCCACCATATAACACTTATCTGATTTGGGTTCCAGCTTATCAGGCATTTGACGTTGTACGTATGCCTCACAGCCCCAAATTTTAATGAATGACATACTAGGATGCTTCCCAGTCCATATCTCATATGGTGTCTGTAGAACCGTTTTCGTCGGAGCACGATTCAGTGTCATTGCAGCAGTCTCTAAAGCAAAACCCCAAAAGGAAACAGGCAAGTCTGCATGACTAATCATCGACCGTACCATGTCTAACAGAGTATGATTTCTCCTCTCAGACACACCATTATGCTGCGGTGTCCTAGGTGGAGTGAGCTGTGATACAATACCACACTCTTTCAGATGATCACGGAACTCATGACTCAGGAATTCGCCACCTCGATCAGATCAGAGTGCTTTAACCTTTTTACCCAATTGGTTCTCCACTTCATTCTTAAACTCTTTGAACTTTTCAAAAGTTTCGGATTTGCACTTCATAAGATACACGTATCCGTATCTACTGAAATCATCAGTAAATGTAACGAAGTAGAAATACCCACCTCTTGCCATAGAACTCATGGGTCCGCATACATCACTATGTACTATACCCAAAAGATCCTCAGCCCTCTCAGTATAACCAGTGAAAGGGGCTTTAGTCATTTTGCCTAATAAATAAGACTCACATCACTCAAATGATTCATAATCAAATGAGTCCAATAGTCCATCTTTATGGAGCTTGGATATGCGCTTCTCGTTTATATGGCCCAAACGACAATGCCAGAGATATGTAGGATTTGAGTCATTTGTTCTTAGTCTTTTATTATTATTTACATTATAGATCGGATGGTCTAGGTTCAAAACATAAAGACCATTAAACAATTGAGCTACATCATAACAACATCATTCTTAAATATAGAACAACAATTGTTCTTAATTATAAAAGAAAATCCAATCATGTCTAAGCATGAAATGGATATAATGTTTCTAGTTATGGCCGAAACATAATAACAATTATTAAGTTCTATTACAAGCCCACTGGGCAAAGAAAGACGGTAAACCCCTACGGCTACAGCAGCAACTCTTGCTCCATTGCCGACGCGCAGGTCCACCTCTCCTTTACTCAGCAATCTTCTCCTTTTCAGTTCCTGCACATTTGTACAAATGTGAGAACCACATCCGGTATCCAATACCCAAGATGAAGGAGCAGAAAGGTTTATCTCTATAACGTAAATATTCGAAGCGGAAGTCATACCTCCCTTCATTTTCTGCAGACCCTCAATGTACGAAGGACAATTCCTCCTCCAATGACCAGCCTTGCCACAGTGGTGGCATTTCCCTTCCTTCACGATGCTCTTCTTTTTTAGCGCAGAAGATTTGGGCTCAAGATGTTACTTAGGTCCCACCTTCGTCTTCTTGAAGCCCTTGGCCTTACACTTGCCTTTATGTACCATCAATATGGGACTAGCAGGCTTGGCCTTCTTCATGTTTATCTCGGCAGTTCGTAACATGCCTAGGAGCTCGGGCAATGTCTTGTCTATTTCAT
Organism: Dactylorhiza incarnata; assembly: GCA_033032865.1. Taxonomy (NCBI): domain Eukaryota; kingdom Viridiplantae; phylum Streptophyta; class Magnoliopsida; order Asparagales; family Orchidaceae; genus Dactylorhiza; species Dactylorhiza incarnata. The sequence continues at coordinate 1,784,834 of JAWHQI010000380.1, read as the reverse complement.
TCAAGTTGTAGTTCAAGACAAACTGCTCATAACTATTGGGCAACGATTGCAGGATAAGATCTATGGCCAACTCTTGACCCAGAGGAAAACCCAGTCTCTCCAGGTTCTCAATATACCCAATCATCTTGAGTACGTGAGTACCAACTGAGTCTCGAGCTCCCATTTTGCACTGAAATAAGGCCTTTGTGACATCGAACCTCTCTTGATGAGCTTGCCCTTGAAACATTTTCTTTAGGTGCTCGTCAATCTCCTTGCACCCCATGTTCTCGTGTTGCTTCAGAAGCTCAGAGTTCATGGTGGCAAGCATAAGGCACTCTACGTCTAAGGCATCATCGGTATACTTCTTATAAGCATCCTTATCAACACGGGATGAGTTCCCGGTCGGCACCTCGGGGGCTTCTTCTTCCAAGACGTAGAGCTTTCGCTCTTGCCTGAGAACAATTCTCAGGTTCCTATACCAGTCCATATAGTTCGTCCCATTTAGCTTGTCCTTCTCAAGGATAGCTCTCATGGACAAGGTGGAATGTGAACCACTTGCCATGGAATTCTACAAGAATTCATGCAGAATTTAATCAGTACCTTAATTTCAAAATACAATTTATTTTAATTTGGACTTCAATTCAATACTCCCACTATTTTATTCAAATTGATAGCCCTCACTATCAATTCAGAGAGTCCATGCGAGCTACTCTCTTAGTGGACAAGATTCGTATTTCACCAACACCACGAGTCCGCTTTGGCGTTCCTCTCATAATGCGGTTATTTAGGTAGGCAACGCTTGCCAATTGCATCCTCATGCAACTCTTGTATGACTGGTGAACAACTCCTTATTCGCATCCATCATATGGTGCATGCCAACCCTATGCCTCTAGGCACTCAACCTTTGAGGTCACCTAGTTAAGTTAGGCCCGATGTCGACAGTGGGATATCACAATTATCCGCTCGCACCCTTACCAAGATAGATTAATGCACCTTGCTTTGGCAAGCCCACACTTTATCGATCGAGGCAGGAAGAGTGTCATCCATTGGAAGGCATCCGAACACTTAATATTTGATGAAGGGATTTTAATTTTAAATAATAGGTTAACACTTAACCATGATCAACATTTGATCAAAGTGCACACCCACAGAAAAACAAGCATTCTAAAATCCACCTGCATCCCTTATGTACACAACATAAGACTATCAACCTTTAATAGACGAAAGGGCTAAATCTGGACATTTAGAACTCTTCCAAATCTTCAGATTTACATGCATTGGACAAAGGCAAAGGCAACTCGACTTAAAGCAGTAGACAAGCTCGTCTCTCATTGTTGGATTCAAAATCCAAAACAATACAAGGGTTCATTAACCACTTGAGGGACGGTTACTGCTAAGGAGACAACAATTTCTAACAATTAGAAATAACCACGAAATCCCAGACGTTCCTGGCGGGGTTCCAAGGGGCCGCGCCCCTGGCGGGGTCTTAGGGGCAAAGCCCCTAACGGGGTCCAAGGGGCAGCGCCCCTAGCGGTGGTGCGGGGCAGAGCCCCGACCAAATTTTTGAAATCCCACCACCAGAAACCACACAAAATCACATCAAATGTGATATTCCAAGAAGAAATCTTGACATTTAGAATGCTTCCAAATACCTAGATTTGCACGTACTGGAATAACCTAACTTCTAAAACAACATTCATGATCGAGAACCTATCTCTGATACCACTGTTGGGTTTTTCTAGAACCATACATCACATGTAGGCGCAGCGGAATAAAAGAGAAACAACCCAAAAAGACTTGGATCGGCCATGAATATTGAATCAAGAAGTAAATCAAAACTAGGTATGAAATTACCTTTGCGGGATTGGATCAAATCCAACCAAGATGCTCCAAGAAGAAGATTCCTGTCAGCGGCTCTGTGAGAGTCCTCACGTAGAATAATGTCTACGTCTCTACAGTGATCCACATGAGCCGGGAGAAGAACGACTGCACCTTGCACTTCCACAAACTGCTAGGTTCGCTCCAGGAAGAGCAATCACGACGACGATCGCCGGAGTGGAGGTCGGCGAAGGCGAACGAGACGGCGGAACTCTTTCCGTCGGCTAGGGCGAGAGGCGGAACTCTTTCCGTCGGCTTGATTCCTTCGTACATCAAGAACCCTAAAAGAAGATCTATTTATACCCAGAGCATAAACAGGCTTCTAGAAGAATCGCTATCCGCAGACCATACAGCAGAATTGGGGTTTCTGTTACAATTCGTCGGGATTTCACGAATCAGCATTCGTCGAGTTTACACGGGACAATCCGACGAATTCCGATGAATCCAATCAGACGGCAACATTTGCCGAGTGAAGGGTCTCTGTGACAATTCGTCGGGATTCCACGGAATGATCCGACGAATTCCGACGAATCCAATCAGACAGCAACATTTGTCGAGTGAAGGATCTCTGTGACAAATCGTCGAGATTCCACGGAATGATCCGACGAATCCGACGAATCCGACGAATCATATCCGACGAATTCCGACAGCAACAATTGCTGGACTTCCCCATTCTATATGATGATTGGTAACCTTTACCAACACAGTCAATCTTCCAACTTCTCCACATGCTCTTATATGCGACCCTGCAGGCTCATATCGCGTTGGCAGTGACATTACATGTTTGACCACTTCTAGATCACAATGGTAACTCCAATAGATGCTGGGAATGGAGAAAGGGGCAAAACTAAAGCTGAGCCTCATACCACCTTTCAGAAGGTTGTACTTCCCTCTAATACGTATGACCAGGACAGTGTCCATGGTCACTGGATGAATGGAAGCTCCAATAGCTTGGGAAATGCTCCTGACTATGGGAGGAGAAAGGGCATGGGAATGAGTGCATTGAAGGCTCCCCATGAGGAAATCCAAATGGCCCATCATGGACCATTTGTGTTTCGTGCTCTAGCCCCCACTCTCAAGGGTAAAGAAGCAACACCTTCCCAATCTCTTCCAGATAAGAAGCTGGCTAGCAGCACCAGTATAATCAACTCTCACTTGATCATATTTTATGCCATCAACACCATGTCAGCTACCAAGCTGACATCTGTTGCTGACAAATAGATAAAGTCAAGAAGAAATAATTATACTAGAGCAGCCAGTCAGCCCTTAGCTGAGAGAGATAGGAAGAATGTTGCTGCCTTCTCTACTGAATATAAGCATTGTGATTCTCCACCCACCTCAAAAATTGTTCAGAAAAGAAGGCACAACATCCATGAATGTTGGTGCAGTGGTAAAGTGGGACACTTTGCCATTGACTGCTGGCATAACCATAGTGTGCCTAGTACAAAGGAGATCCCTCCTGGAAATGCTGAGGTGAGTAGAAGAATTCCTTACCGTGCTAACAAGAACCTAGGACCCAAATTAACTTGGGTTCCTAAGGGATATTAAATCTGTCTTGTAGGGTAGTCCATATAGCCAATCAAAAGCAAACAATTATAATGGACAATAAGTAATCCAGGCATAACTCTGGACTAAGAAAAATCCCATTACAAGCCAAGACACCTTGGTCAAGGGGGAGCCAAAAAAAGGAAAAATAAAAGAGAAATCAAATAAAGTGGGAGCAACTTGCTCAAGAAAAGGCCAAAGCTAAGGTGAAGGTAGCTGTGTTAAATATTCACTGCATAACCTTATGTTTATAGATATGTAAGTAATTTTTGACTTGAGTAAGCAAAAGTTGTCACTCAAAGAGCACATATATATGGCACAGCTAAAGCGCAACACTGATCATTTAAAAGAATGAGCAAGACTAATATCATTTTGTATACAAAACGATATCATCGAAATAATGATTGGTATCGTCGAAATGATTTCTCAACATCTAAGTAGCTTCACGATGATACCTAAGTGTCGATCTAACACATAAGGGATCTGAAATTAACCGATCACAACCGCTTAATCTAAGTTAATCAGACTTTTATAAAATGACACTTCGCCCTCCAATCTCAAAACTATAAATAAGGTCAGATATCTTAAGGTTAAAACACATTCTATATTTGCCCTAAAAATCCATCGTGTTCTCTACGTATTCGATGAGTGAACGAGTCGACATCGTTAAATTCCTCTCGGACCAAGTAAGAGATGGTGCCTAAGAAGGAAGGATTTCTCTATGAAGGAAGCGAAGTGGTGAGGAATGGTTTCTCAGAAGGGCCAGAAGAGATTCAAGGCAGTATTAAGTTGTTGGACGCCGTCGGCCTGGAGGTTGCTCTCTCTGAGCCAACAATAATATTAAAAAGAGAAGTGTTGGAGTTCTACTTGAATGTCATGGGTGGCTCAAAAGGAACATCCGTGAAAAGCTTGATCAACGGGATGAAAGTCATGGTGAATCCCAAGAGATTGGTCAGGGTTCTTCAGCTTCCGTCCTGCGCCAAGGGGGAGGAATGAGGAGGTCACACAGGAAGACCTTAACAAAGCTCTGGCATGGTGCGGGCACTCCTTCAAGGCCTATGGGTCTCTAGAAAGGAAAAGTTTCAATCAACAAGGAAAGCTGATGGCAGATATTATGGGAAAAGCCCCCCTCTACAAAGTAGGGTAATATGATAGGATATCCAAGCCCATGTTCGAGATAATGGAAAGGATAATCCTAAGTAAGAAAACCAACTAGGGTCAGATTATGTTCAAGAGGATTCAAGAAATTTCCAAGTACCCAATCTGGGAAGAATTCTATCTCTCTTTTTACTACTATCTTATCCTGAGACTTTCAACAAGAAGTATGGTGTAAAATCCATCACATGAGAAGGATGGATATCAAAATACTTGAGAGATGGGAGAAAGTTCTGACTAAGTCTCCCAAGAAGCTGAAGGCTGCAGAAGATATGAAGAGGAAGGGAGAAAGCTCATCTGAAGGAAGTGAGTCTGGCAACAACTCAGACCCGTCTGACTCTGAAGCGCCTGTAGAGAAAATGAATGTATCCCTCCAGGCCTCTGATCTAAATCTGGGACCCAGGACAATTGTAACAACAGGAATTGAACAAGAGGATTCTAAAACTGAGTGGGAGAAGAATAGTGAGATCCCTGCTCAAGTGGTAGATATGATCAATAAGATCATTTGGGATGAGGATGCTGTTCATTCTGGACCAGTAGTCTAAGAGGACCCAAGTGAAGATCCCCAAGAAGACAACCAAGAGAATCCTGCTGATGAGACTAGCAGATATTTGCCAAATTCTGAAGAGGAAAATAAATCAAACTAGTCACCTATCAGAGGGCCTCCATCTCCCATGGTTGATGGGAATGAAGAGGAGGAACCAGGACAAGATAGTTCACCTCCAGAGAATAGGACAGTGGAGTTCTCACTACTGCCTCAGATAAAAATGCTCCTGAAAGAGAAAAGGCTAAAAATTGAAAGTTATCTTAACTCTGCTACTAATGAGCTAAGGAGGGAACTATCTACTGAAACTGCAAGCCTAAGAAATGATGTGAAGAATCTGCAAGAATATTCTGCCAAAAAGACAACACTTACTCACAAGGGTCTATCTGATGTAGGGAATAATCAGATAATGATCGCCAACAACATAGAGAAGGCCTACATAGCAACCACCAGATGGATGGTTGAACACAAAACTAATCTCCAAGAAAGTCTAGATCACCATAATCAGTCATTGTTGAAAATGTTGAAGTGGAAGTTGTGGAGGTTTTGGACCTGGGCGGTCTGGGAGGAGGTCGCGCGGTCTGATGGGACCACACGACCTGGTGATCTGTTCTACGGTGTGGCTTGTCTTGCTTAGCAATAGTCTCCTGGCATGACCGCTGGTATTTGTCCAAGGCGGCTGAAGGTGAGGCCGCGCGGTTTGTCTGTGACCGAATGGCGGGTTGGCATCTTCAGGTCATGTGGTCTGGCGCTTATGACCGCGTGGTACTGGCATCCGGTCTGGTGGCTGTGGGTGTCCGAGTTTTCTGGTGGTATTTGCGGACTAAGGCTCTTAGTCGCGCAGTCTCTGTTCGCGGTCTTAGGAGGAGTCTGGTATGCGAACAGGTCTCTGTTCTCGGTCTCAGGAGGAGGTCGGCTTGCGAACTGGTTTTCGAGGTCTTGTGGCGAACTGACAGTGTTTGCGGTCTCGGGCAAACACTTGTGGTGGGCGGCTTCTTGGCGGTCTGGCGATCTCCCTGTGGAGTCGCGTTTTGACTGAGTGAGTGGCGATCTCCCGCGGTCTGGAGTGAAGTCGGCGAGCTCATCAAATGAAGAAGAAAGAACTGTTGTTGATCGCGTGGGTTGACCGGTCTGGTCGCGCGATCTGGGGGGGTGGTGATCCTATCTCATAGGGTGGTGACTGTATCAGGTCTCACACCTATAAATAGGAGCCACTACAGCAACAACGTTAACACACCAAGTGTAAGCTGAGTTGTTCCTAATTCCTGCGGTCTGTGTTTTCTGACAGGGCGGACTGCTTATTGAATTTTCTTGTGCAGCTTCTGCGGATAGTGCGGCCTACAGCGATCAACTCTTCCTCTGAAAGTGTTCGGGCGGTCTACGGCTTGCAATGTGGGTTGCTGAAGTTCGGGAGAATCAGTGGAGTTCGTAAGGAGGGTGCGGTTTGCTCAGCGGTCTGAGGTGGTGTTCTGTAACTGGCAGTGTTGTGCGGTTAGGCGGCTTGCAGAGATCGGCAAGGAGACCACGCGGTCTGGAGCGGTCTCAGTTATCTTCTTTTCAAGTTGTGTATTTTCTTCTTCTGTTTTGTGTGCTGGCGAAATCATGTCTCGCCAAGCATACCTCTCCATGTAATGAAGATTTTGCTTATCAATAAAGACTATATTTCCTTCATGTGCTTCTGGTTATTTGGCTTGTGAACTCTAAGTTGAATGTTTCCTGCTCACTCCATAAAGATTCGAAAAATTTCACATGGTATCAGAGGGAGGTTGGAGTGGATAGAGCAGTGAACAACTTAGAGTATCCATAGCCTTTGTGAAGAAGGAACCAGTGATAGAGCCATGGAAGCGAGTGGTCTTGGAATTGAGATGCTTAACTCGACCAACTTTAAGAAGTGGAGGTCTTATATGCAAAGCTATCTTCTGGGTGTGGACCTCTGGGAGGTAGTTGGAGGAGAAAGCACGGAGGAAGTCTTTCTGGTTGGAGATAACCATCATGAGGTGAGGAACTGGAGGCGGATCAATGCTAAAGCAGAGTTCGCCCTGAAGAGGGCAATATCACCTGATCTGTTTCATCACATCTTGGGGTGTGCATCAGCAGCGGAGATTTGGAGAGCCCTGGATGGGCTGTTTAACAAGAAGAATGTGGCAAGACTCCAATTCTTGGAGAATGAGCTGGCCAGATCGGCTCAAGGTGACCTTTCCATTTTTACGTTCTTCTTGAAGATGAAGAACTTGTGCGCCGAGATTTCAGCGCTGGATCCTGATGAGCCAATCTCTGAGGCGAAGCTGAAGAGGCACATTATCCGTGTCTTTCGGAAGGAATATGTTGGCTTTGTGACGTCGGTGCAGGGCTGGGCAAATCAGCCGTCTCTGCTGGAGCTGGAAAATCTGCTTGCTTCGCAGGAGAGTCTAGCAAGGCAGATGGCAGGTGTGTCAGTGTCTGGGAGAGATGGCGAAGTTCTTTTCACAGGGAAGAAGAAGAAGTGGGATAAGAAGAAGACCGCTGGAGGAGGCAATGGGCCTTCAACTTCTGGACAGCAGGAGAGGGGCTATGCTCCTAAGGCTAAAGGGAAGAAGAAAGGGGAAGGTCCCAAGTGCTTCAGATGCGGAAAGGTTGGTCACATCAGGAAGGAGTGCCGGGTGAATCTTCAGCCAGGGCATGCTGCTGCAGGAAAGGGAGAAGCTGAAGCCAGGCAGGTTGATGGAGGATGGGGAGGAGCCTTCTCGGCTTCTGTTGGAGCTGAGGCTCCTATCAACTATCAAGAGGACTGGATCGTGGACTCGGGGTGTGGTCATCACCTCACCGGGGACGAGTCGAAGCTTTCTTCAGCGCAGCCCTATTCAGGTAATGATGCAATTATTACTGCTGATAATACTGTGCATGCTGTGGAGAAGGTTGGGGTTATTTCTTTGGGCAGTGATTGGGGGCCGCTTACGTTGAGAAGTGTCTATAATGTGTCTGGTATGAGAAAAAACCTCTTCTTCGTGACCAACGTTGTAGACGCTGGGTATCACGTTCTGTTTGGCCCAACAGAAGTGAGGATTCTTCGGAATGTGGAGGCGGTGAAGGCTGAGGTAGTTCATGTGGGGAGGAGAGCTAAAGACTTGATCATTTTATCGACAAGCTCTTATGTTGACAAGATGCAGACGAATGATGGTGCTGTGATATGACACGAGAGGTTGGGGCACGTAGGGATGGATAAGCTGAAAGCTATGGCGGTGAGAGGTCTGGTCAAGGGCCTGCCTAGTCTATCCTCCTACGGAGACGGTCATGTGTGCGCGGGATGTCAGTTCGGCAAGTCACATCGACTTCCGTTTGACATGTCGCAGACAAGGAGTAGTGCGCCGTTGGAGTGCATCCACGGTGACTTGATGGGACCGACTGCTACCCCAAGCCTCGGAGGCAGCCGATATATGCTGGTGTTGATGGATGATTACACCAGATATGTCTGGGTATATTTCTTGAAGGAGAAGGCGGAGGCGTTTGCCAAGTTTGTGGAGTTCAAGGAGCTCATGGAGGGTCGGCTTGGACTGCGGGTTAAGAAGCTGAGGAATGACAACGGAGGGGAGTTCACCTCTGGTGAGTTCTCTACTTTTTGCAGGAAGGCGGGCATCCGGAGGGAGCTTACTTGTGCACATACTCCACAACAAAATGGAGTTTCAGAGCGGACGATCCGTCATCTTATGGAGACCTACAAGTGTTGGCTGCATGCCAAGAGTATCCCAAAGTCCTTCTGGGCGGAGGGAATGTCTTTTGCTGCCTACGTCATCAATAGGACGCCTCTGAGTCCCATCAATATAAAGACCCCGCATGAACTGATGTTCAAGGAAAAGCCAAGTGTGGCATACCTTCGGGTGTTTGGTTCCACCTGTTATGTGCACGTTCCAGATGCGCTTCGGACGAAGCTAGATCCAAAAGCAAGGAAGCTGGTCTTCGTAGGGTATGATGACCGGAAGAAGGGCTGGAAGTGCATGGACTCCGAGACGCGGAGATTTGTTGTATCTCGCAATGTTGTGCTCGACATGGTGACGTCGTACAAGGGAAGTTCTGGTGTGGAGCTACCAGAGAGCAGGGTGGAGGAGCCGGAGAGGGCTGTGGAAAATCTTCAGGTGGAGCTACCTGTGTCACCAGGTGGTCCATCAATATCTAGTTCTGAGGCGGAGGCTTCTGGTTCAGGAAGCAGGGGGAACGATGCTCCGAGTACGTCTGGGAGAGGAGCTAGGGAAGAAGCAGCTGAATATACTGCGAGTCAGAGGAAGGCATTGCGAAGATCAAAGCGAACTATCATTGCCCTTGATCACTATACATGAGGAAACATGGTGAGCTTTGTCTCTTGTTTCTTTGCTGGTCCCTTGGAGAGAGGGAGCCATCGAGCTTTGATAAGGCCAGAGGCTTGAAGGAGTGGGACATTGCAATGCAAGAAGAGATGGCAGCTCTCGAGAAGAATGAGACCTTGTCTCTTGTGCCCAGGCACAAGGGCACCACTCCTGTGACATGCAAGTGGGTCTACAAGCTGAAGAAGAAGGCTGACGGCAGCATCGAGCAATACAAGGCTCGCCTTGTGGCTCGTGGGTTCTCGCAGCAATACGGTGAAGACTATGAGGAGACATTCAGTCCGGTAGCAAAAATGACTTCAGTTCGGGTTGTGATTGCCATGGCGGCTTGTTGGGGGTGGAAGATTTGGCAGCTTGACGTAAAGAATGCGTTCTTGTACGACGAGATTGAAAAGGACATCTTCATGGTCCAGCCACCAGGCTTCATTTCTGAAGATTTTCTGGAGCATGTCTGCAAGTTGAAGAAGGCCCTGTATGGGTTGAAGCAAGCGTCGAGGGCGTTGTATGGAAAGATTGTAGAGTATCTCTTATTCTGCGGGTTTGGTGCTTCAGACTCAGACTCAGACTCAAGCTTGTTCGTCAAGAAGAGTGGGGAGCTTCAAGTCATCGTGTTGCTATATGTCGATGATATGATCGTGACGGGGAACTCAAATGAGGAGGTAGCGCAGCTTCGGGCAGAGCTATCTATCAGGTTTGAGATGAAGGATCTGGGTGAGCTTCACCATTTCCTTGGACTCAAAGTGCAGAGGAAGGAGAGTGGAGTGCTGGTGTCCCAGGCTGGATATGCGGAGCGAATCGTGGAGCGATTCAGCATGAAGGAAGGGAAGTGCATCTCCACACCTCTGGAGAAGTCTATGAAGCTTCGAAAGGATGAGGGAAGGACTCTGCAAGATTCGTTGGTGTTCCGAGCTCTGGTCGGGAGCTTGATCTATCTGACGATCACTAGGCCGGATATTGCGTATGCAGTTGGCAGAGTGAGTCGGTATATGGCGGAGCCACGGATGCCTCATCTGCTAGCGGCCAAGAATATTCTGAAGTATGTCAAGGAGACCTCAGATATGGGTCTCTTTTACAGGAGGGATGCGGGCTTCGAGGTGCATGGGTACATGGACGCTGATTACAGGGGAGATTCGGATGATCGAAAGTCGACGTTTGGATACGTCTTCATGGCGGGCCCCACGACTATATCATGGTGCATCAAGAAGCGGGATTCCGTGTCGGTCTCAACCACGGAAGCGAAATACAAGGCTTCGGCCTTGGCAGCTCATGAAGCCATCTGGCTTAGGAGGTTGGTTGGAGACGTCCATAAGGAGGTTCGGGAGCCGACTCTTCTCCGGGGTGACAATGAGAGTGCTCTCAAACTGGTAACCAATCCAGTTTGTCACGTGAGGACCAAGCATATCGAGATCGAGCATCATTTCATTCGTAAGAAGGTGCCGGAGGGGTCTCTTTCGGTCGAGCATGTTCGGAGTCAGGACAACATTGTTGACATCTTCACAAAGGCGCTGGCAAAGGGGCCGTTCACACGGCTAAGGAGCTTACTTGGGTTGTTTTCAACTTCCCACTTCAAGGGGGAGTGTTGAAAATGTTGAAATGGAAGTTGTGGAGGTTTTGGACCTGGGCGGTCTGGGAGGAGGTCGCGCGATCTGATGGGACCGCACGACCTGGCGATCTGTTCTACGGTCTCGCATGTCTTGCCTAGCCGTAGTCTCCTGGCATGACCGCTGGCATTTGTCCAAGGCGGCTGAAGGTGAGGCCGCGCGGTCTGTCTGTGACCGTGTGGCGGGTTGGCATCTTCAGGTCACGTGGTCTGGCGCTTATGACCGCGTGGTGCTGACACCCGGTCTGGTTGCTGTGGGTGTCCGGGTTTTCTGGTGGTATTCGCGGACTAAGGCTCTTAGTCACGCGGTCTTTGTTCGCGATCTCAGGAGGAGGCTGGTATGTGAACAGGTCTATGTTCTCGGTCTCAGGAGGAGGTCGGCTTGCTAACAGGTGTTCGCGGTCTTGTGGCGAACTGGCAGTGTTTGCGGTCTCGGGCAAACACTGGTGGTGGGCGGCTTCTTGGAGGTCTGGCGATCTCCCTGTGGAGTCGCGTTTTGACTGAGGGAGTGGCGATCTCCCGCGGTCTGGAGTGAAGCCGGAGAGCTCATCAAATGAAGCAGAAAGAACTATTGCTGATCGCGCGGGTTGACCGGTCTGGTCGCGCGATCTGGGGGGGGGGGGGGGGGTGGTGATCCTATCTCATAGGGTGGTGACTGGATCAGGTCTCACGCCTATAAATAGGAGCCACTGCAGCAACAATGATAACACACCAAGTGTAAGCTGAGTTGTTCCTAATTCCTGCGGTCTGTGTTTTCTGACCGGGCGGTCTGCTGATTGAATTTTCTTGTGCAGCTTCTACGGATATTGCGGCCTGCAGCGATCACCTCTTCCTCTGAAAGTGTTCGGGCGGTCTGCGGCTTGCAGTGTGGGTTGCTGAAGTTTGGGAGAATCAGTGGAGTTCGTAAGGAGGGTGCGGTTTGCTCAGCGGTCTGAGGTGGTGTTCTATAACCGGCAGTGTTGTGCGGTTAGGCAGCTTGCAGAGATCGGCAAGGAGACCGCGCGGTCTGGAGCGGTCTCAGTTATCTTCTTTTCAAGTTGTGTATTTTCTTCTTCTGTTTTGTGTGCTGGCGAAATCATGTCTCGCCAAGCATACCTCTGCCTGTAATGAAGATTTTGCTTATCAATAAAGACTATATTTCCTTCATGTGCTTCTGGTTGTTGGCTTGTGAACTCTAAGTTGTATGTTTCCTGCTCACTCCATAAAGATTCGAAAAATTTCACAGTCATCTCCTTGAGACCAAGAACCATCTGGAAGCAGGAATTCACATGCTTAAAATCAAGATACTGGTCGTTCAGGAGAACCTCCAAAGGGGGATATCTGAAGAAGTCATAAAGGGGGAGAGATCAATGATAAAGGCCAGTGGTGAGCATGCCATATGGACCACCAATACCATCAGGGAATCAATGAATCTCCCTCCTCTACATTTTGATGAGCCTGCTGAAGAGTACCCTACTGAAGATCAACATGTTGATATTTCTGATGCTGCTGCTGATCAGAACAAAGGGAAGGAAATATTGGAAGAAGATGAAGCCAAGACGAGAAAGAGAAAATACAGGTAGGAAATAGAGAAAAAGGATAACTATGAGAGTTGGAGCCACAAGTCCAGAGCCATCATATTAAAAGCATGGGAGTTGGTGAAAGTAAATAAAAGTGAGAGGTACAAAGTGTACAGTCCTTAAGAATGGGCTAAGTATGAAGAGCAAGAAGAAGCAAGGAGAGAATACAAAAGGGATAAGTAAGCAAGCAGAATCCCTGCAGACACTCCTGAGCCTCTCAAGTATCACCCTAAGCCATTTGAATACTTCACCAGACAAACTGAGAAGGTGCAGGAAACCAGTGTCAAGAAAGCAAAGAGTGGAGCAGCTATGAAGGAACTAGAGAAATAGATGGCTAAATCACTAGGGGCAAATGTAGAAATGTTGAAAATCTTAAAACATTTGTCACTATTTATAAATTATCAATTAAGTGATATTGGTCAAATTCTGTGTTCACTCAAACATATCTTTAATGTCATTATTACATGCTAATTTGCTTAAGATGTACTTTTTCATTGAGTGGGTTATGACTTCTTCAAATAGGGGGAGATTGTTGGGAATAGTGCCCAGCAGTGTTCCTGATTTGAAGAAGTGCTCAGCTCAATGATAAGTACAAGGTGTATTCAACGTTATATCTAGTTCATGCTTGCAGAGATCAGAAAATATGTCCAGTAATTTAATGTCTTGTCTAAGTACAATATAGTCAAAAAGGACTGGACATATCATCGAAAAAGTGTATCCATATCGTTGAAATGATGTGCATAGCAAAGCAGAATGATCATATCGGTTATCGTCGAGACAACATGAATATAATGATATCGTTGTGACATCAACACTACAACACCTCACAACGATATCAGAAAGCTGATATGTAGGAGAAGACTCAAGCACAAAAACAAGTCAGATGTCGATGATATCGACATAAAGAAGCTGTGTCGTCGATAAGGCTAAGTAAGACTGATGTCGACGATATCGTCGCAAAGAAGGATTGTCATCGAGAAGACTAAGGAAGGTCTCATGAGGACAGGCAGTTACTGAAGAATAGTCTGTCGACAGGAAATTGATTATGACATCGACAAGATAAGGTGGTTACAATGATATCAAGCAGTCAAGAAGATTACGCCGACATCAGTTAGATGACTTCATGTTGTCTTAAATGCACGTGCAGAAGGGATGTCCCATATCATCGAAATACCCTTGTTTGAAGAAGAAGAAAGAAGACTGTCGTCGACAAGATCTGTACAAGTCCAAGTCATTGACAAGCTCTGTCGTCGAGATATTGTCCATGTCGTCATAACGATGGAAATATTGTCAAGACAGATTTAAAAGTTGCCAGACGCACTGTCAGCATTTAATTCTGCCGCCTGATTGTCCAATCAGCGCGTGCTCTTAAGGTATGTGCATCTGTTAGTAAAGGACATCATAGGAGACCGTTGGGCGGCTCCTCCATCCTATAAAAGGGAACAGTGGTTTCCCTAAAGAAAAAAGATACACGAACGAGACAAACGAGAACGAAGAATGAAAAAAGAATCCCGCCGAGCAATAAAATAGTAAAAGCTGTGGAGAAGAATCGACATTAAGGAGAGGAGAACAAATACGCACATCCAGTGTTCTCCAAGTTGCAGTCAAGCCACATCGACTAATATGAATCGTTCTCGTCAAGAAGCCAATCAACATCAGGCAAAAGAAGAAGACTTGAAGAAGATCTGTACCTTCAAGATTCAAATCAGAGGCATCTTCTTCAAGGCCAGAAGCCGATCTCCACCAGGCAGAAGAATCTATATTGTATATCTTTCTTAAAAGGCTTGCGGGCCAAAACTGTAAGATCTGTATTCAGATCTATGTGTAGAGCTTGAGGGCTTGAGATCTATGGGGCTTGAGGGCCTAAGTGTCAAGCTTGCGGGCTTGGGTGCAGTGAAGGAGCTTGCAGGCCTAGGATGCAAGGACTTGCGGGTCCATGGGAAAGACTTGCGGATCTGTGCTGTGTAGGGCTTGAAGGCCTAAGAGTCAAGCTTGCGGACTTGGGTGTAGTGAAGGGGCTTGCGGGCCTTGGTTGCAAGGACTTGCGGGTCCAGTGGCAAGACTTGCGGGTCTGTGCTGTATAGGGCTTGAGGGCCTGAGTGTCAAGCTTACAGGCTTGGGTCCAGTGAAGGAGCTTGCGGGCCGAGGCTGTAGGTACTTGGGGGTCAAAGGGGAAAGACTTGCTGGTCTGTGCTGTGTAGGGCTTGAGGGCATGAGTGTCAAGCTTGCGGGCTTGGGTGCAGTGAAGGGGCTTGCGGGCCTAGGCTATAGGACTTACGGTTCCGAGTTATAAGGCTTGCGGGCTGGAGACATTGGCGATGTTTTCCGAGCCTAGCATACTGCTTTGTAGGCACAAAGGGACAGAGGACAACTCAAGACACCCTATCTTGAGGAACCTCTATAAATTCTTATTTTTCTCTGTGTAGTGCTCTTAAACTCTAAATCTGTTAACCAAAAATAAAAATACTAAAAAGGGGAACAAAACAATTTGAAATGCCTATTCAGCCCCCCCCCCCCCCCCCCCCCCCCCCCCACCCCTCTAGGTGCATAAGTCGACACCAAATAACTAACACTTCCGTTTGCCACTACTGGAGTATCTTCGGAGTCTTGCTAGCTCCAAAATGGGGAACTAAAGGTCTGTGCGCATAAAGTCGAAGTGTGTGAGTTGCACTTATATGAACATAACATTAAACTGTATAACTCTGCATGTCATGGCATAAGCATTGCATTTCAACCCTTACTCCTATCGTATAAATCGGTATGGGACTTCTTATACGATAGGCCCTGCTAAATGACCCCTTGGTCTATAGGTTTGTATGGGCATTCCTATAAATCAATGGTTACTTTTCTATTATTTACTTGTCCTTACTTAATGCTCCTTACATGCTCTTTACTATGCTTTAATTATTGCTTCGATTATATTTATACACTGTATAGTGTTAGACATTTCCCGTAGACTAAATCCGACGTCATCTGCTTTGTTTTATACCCCTTGATATCCTGCGCTTCATCCTTCCCACTCGGTGCCTAGGAGCCATTAGGGGAGGGGTGGGGAACATAAGTCTTAATCTTTTTGACTAACTTTCGGTGGACCATGTCATTTTAGTGGACCGAGGAGACGCAGCAGCACTAGAGGCCGGTGCAGATGGAGGCGGGTCGGGCTAGTACAGGAGCACCAGTTTCAGGATCTGTGAGAGATTAGTAGTTTGCTTCCGCGAGAGACTTTGTAGTGAGGATATGATGTACTGGGCATGAGCCCCTTTTTATTTCTATCTTTTATTCAGTTTCTAGTTGTGGGCATACCTTTATGATGATTTTAGTTTCTATGTGATGTGGACTTGAACTTCTATAAGTTTGTTTATGCTTACTTCTTTTGTGACCGATATGGCCGACAGGATCTGTGTTTTTTAGTGGCGACCTTCACGAGTGAGGGTGTCACCGCATAGCGGCGGTTCTGGGCATAAGACTCGGGTTTTCAAAAAGAAAAAAAAAGCGTTCTTACATAGGGAACCCAAGTTGGTACCCAACTAGCCCAATAAACAAAAGGATTAGCCCACGTATATTTTGGGCAATGTTTCTTGATATCATTATAACATCTTTGTCCTAGATATGCACTCAATTTTTAGGGCATACAACTCTAGACTAGGATTTTAATACTGAGACCTATTGATATTCTACACAATTTAGGCCCTCAAGGTTACCAATTACTACAACCTTATCAAGGTTAATCTATGGGCAACCAAAAAATGGGACTTTTCTAAACTCGAATCCTTATTCGACCTTTGGTATTTGTCATGGTGATTGTTTAGATGTAACCCAGTTTTTGGTTTGGAGATTAGGTTGACGAGTCTCCTACTGTTCCACTAATAGATTTCATGCCAAATATCTTGAGGTGGTCCTATCCATTGGGTAAGAATTGATAATATCACTTGATAGGAGAATTAGGGGCATCAGAGTTTAAGCTTTAAGCAGCTACTTTCCCATTAAACTCTTCCCTTAGTCACTTTGGGTATCATCATGCCTTAACCAGTCTATACCCGAGGTCAATTTTAGATTAGGATACACTATGAAATCGTCTTGGTACGTCAAACTAAAATGGTGTCCTAGTCGGGTTGGCCTAACTCATTGAATGATGGACTATTTTGTGTGATTTTTACACATGGGCACACCACTGCTTCCGCTGCTAGTTTGTCCTCAAACTAAGCTTGAGCAAGGCGTCTCAGGGTATTTGTGGACTTCTATCTCGTTGTATCATTTGTTCAAGTGATACCAGTTGTAAGATCCCTCTCTCGCACCGAAGAGTTTTTGGATCATATGGCCAGAACCTATGCCTTACGGTGACACTAACACACGAGTTAGCCGCCTCCGCAAGACGCCGATCCCGACGGCAAGAATGATCAACCAGGCCAACATGAGATAAAGAAATAAACTAGGTAAACAAGTCCACAATCACACACTTATATATCCAAAAGAATACGAGTCCAATAATGAGTACAATAATCTAAAAGAGAGTAAGGGTTTATGCCGAGTACATGTCCAAAATAAAGTAAACAAATTCTCTCTCACTCTACATCTATGTGGAAGCTATCAAACTCTCGTCAATCTGTCATCGGGTAGTGGTGTTGTGCGGCAACTGCTCCACAGGTCTTCCCATCATGTCCTGCTAGTCATACTGCTGCTCTAGCTCCTCATACCCCTTATGTTACGGCCATATCTGACTGTTAGTCAAAAAGACTAAGCCAGTTTTATCCTCGCCTCCCCCCGTGACTCCTAGTCACTGAGCGGGAGGATGAAGCAGAGGACATTGAGGGTTAAAGTAAAGTAGGTGGCGGCGGATATACTAACAGTTGTATATGATCAAATACTAACAGCCTACACAAGCAGTTCTACTATATAGCGGTATGAATAAACACTGAAATAGTAATAATGAACAGTAAGTAGCAAGTAGTGCTAGCAGTAAAAGTAGCTGAGTAAAAGTTAGGGAAGCTGAGTAATTAGATCTAAGAGCAGCAACAAAAGATCCCTAACTTATAAAATGCCCATACAAACATATAAGTTAGGGGATCTGGCAATACACTATACTCATCGTATAAAAGAGTCCATACTAATTTATATGATGAGGTCATGTTTTTGATTTGATGTTATGCTATGATGTGCAATGCAATGATGGAACTCACATACTCAACTCTATACGTACAGACCTTTTCGTTCATTCCCTTTATTCGAGTGTGTCAACTCAGGTACCCCATTGAGGAAAATAGGGCAGTGGATCGGGCATGTCCACTTCTAGGCGCCTTTCACTATCTCCTGGCCAAGACCTTATGTACGCCCCTAAGAACACACAGGGCATCCACATATTATCCGGTAAGCATCACCTCTATCCTACTTTTTGAGTCTCCGCTCAGGTACACCCTGTTGAGGCAAATAGGGGCAGTGGATCAGTTCCTCCACTTCTAGGATCGTATGACACCTCCCAGCCTAGACCGTACGTACGCCCCTAAGAACAAACAAGGTATCCGCGTACTATCTGGTAAGCGAAGACTCTTAGTTATATTTCCCCCAAACCCCCAGCTCGCCAGACTATCTAGTCCTCCTTATATAACACCGAGCCTACTGCTCGCAGGACAACCCGTCCTGATTTCATAATTTCCAGAGACTCCAGCTCGCAGGACTATTAATCCTTGTACCGTTCCATCCCAAATTTGGGATGAGGCTTACCTTATCAAGTTCTCCTACTTAAACTACTCTTGACTGTCATTTAGTTATACTTAGAAGTTTAGGGTGAATCCTGGACTTCCCAAGGGCTACCAGGTGAAGGGATCGCAGCGATACTAAGAAATACAATAGGTTGAAGCCCAAATCTACCTTTCTAGAATATTTACTCTTATTGGTGATTACCCATCCTTTTATACCCACTTCCTCTCTAGTTACTCTAAAATCCTAAGGTGGATTACAAATAGATCGGACAGATAAGTGTCGATGTTCAATGGAACATCGAACCCTACCTTTCCTAGTGATCGACTATTCTTTCATGTCATCACTCAATCCTTATTTAATTGATCCATACTCAGTCATTGGACATAACTCCTACCTACTAGGGGATCACTTCCTATATCTCTAATCATAAAAAGATTCTATTTCCTATCGGTAAATTTACTAACCGCACCCAATCTCTAAGCTTAACACTAGTGGGTTATTCTTCTAATCCATTTATGATGTACACAATGTTCCAAGTATTAATATTTATGTGTGTAAAGATCAAATGGGGATTCAAATTCAACTAATCCACTCTTACTATTCGCAGAACAAATTGGACTAAAATTTTTCTGACTGTAAAGATCAAATGGGGTTCAAATTCAACAAATCCACTCTTACTGTTGGGCGGTATGGCGCGTGGCGCTATGGTCCAGCAATGCCCCCAGGGTTGCGGCATTAATCAAAGCAGAAGGGCATGTCCCCTGTGGGCCTAATTGGCTGCCCCGTGGATCCTGCCTAGGGTAGCCAGCTCTATAAAGGAGCGGTAGCGCCTTCCCCAAACAATTTGGGCTTTTGGGAGAGTTGGTAGCGTCGAGTCCCTACAAGTGGTATCAGAGGGGGTCACGGGTTTGAAAACCCAGGGCCATTTCTGGGGGGATTGTTGGGAGGTACGATGTGTGGCGCGATGGTCCAGCAATGCCCCGATGTTGCGGCACTAGTCGAAGCAGAAGGGTGTGTCCCCTGCGGGCCTAACTGGTCGCCCCGTGGATCCTTCCTAGGGTAGCCAGCTCTATAAAGTAGTGGTAGCGCCTTCCCCAAATAGTCTGGGCTTTTGGGAGAGTTGGTAGCGCCGAGTCCCTACAATTACTATTCGTAGACCAAATCGTACTAAGTTATGATATATGGCCTAAGAGGGAGCTACATGATCCTCCTAGCTAAGGTGTACTCAAACAAGATTCCAAAAGTTATCTAGATGATAAACTTTAGATTTTTCATTCTTTTCCATTAATTAAATTATATTGGGCATATAATTTAATTCCTTTCATTTAAGATATTCATCAACTTGCACAAGAAGTGTCAATTATCATGACCCAAAGGGTCCAATAAATTTTTTAGGTAATTATGTCACTCTAAAATGATTATCAGCAAAGTTTGGTATTTTTCTAATAGTGATACGTCAATAATATTAAATAAATAGTATAAGCCCAACAATACCATTTAATGATGGATCTACTATAAACAATCATAGAATAATTACCATGAACTTTACAGGGCATTATGGTGGTATAATAAAACTACTGGCTAAGTTTCATAATTTTCTAAGTCAATTATCCAGCAATAACAATTATTCAAGGAAAATATTAAATTCCCACTTTGTGAAAGAACTACTATAATTCCTCGGAGATTAATTATGACAAAATTATCCAGACATTAATGTGGTCAAATGAGCCTACTGACCAAAATTCATAATTTTCCAAATCAAATTGACTAGCAAAAAGAATTAATCAAGGAGACCATCAATATTCAATTTGTGAAGAAACGTAATAAAATATTCCACCATAAACTAGAATAACAATAAAAAATAAATAAAATAATGATAAGAAAAATAAGGAAAGGGGTCAAAATCTTTTATTTTTGCAACCCAATAACTCTTTTGATTTTGGAAAAATTCTTGTTTTATCACTATACTATTTCTTCTACATATCCGTCTCCAATTCATAATAAATAATAATTAGGATTAATAAAAAAAAGAATCAATGGTCCACTCATAATTAACAAGAGAACCTTTCCCACATAAGGTACTAATCTATAACTCTACTTTCCTAGAGAAATCCAACCCAAATGTTATTGTGTTTTCTTGAGATGATAGATCTCATAAATCAATATGCCTGTTCCAAATTTGGTAGGCATTGACCAAGGGAATAAATTTATATCAACAAAATAGCAAGTGTATAATACACACTCATTTTTTCCAAGACACCTTGGTCTGCATGTGGCTTTCCCTCACATGCATGAACCCAAATGGGTTCAAACTTTTAATAGTGACAATTTATGGTCTAATTAACATGCCACCAATGTTTTGCGTCAAGTTGAGTTAATTTAACCATGTAGATTTAGATCTACATTTTTGTGTTATATGCACACAAAAAATTTCCCCATTGCTTGTGTAGTTTATGGGGGTGTCTACTTAATCACCTAGAGGGGGGGTGTGAATAGGTTTTTCTTTTTATAAAATCCCCCTTTAGGTTTTTCTTCTTTCTGGTTAATTGATTTAAGAAGTAAAGAACAAACCACAGAAAGCACACAACGATCTATAGAGGTTCCTCAAGACCGCGTGTCTTGAGTAGTCCTCTCTCCCTCTGCGCCTACCCAGCAGTGTGCTGGACTCGACAAACTCCGCCAAAAGCTTCAGGCCCTCAAGCCTTACAACACGGATCCACAAGTCCCAACAGCCTAAGCGCTCAAGCCCCTACTGCCCCCGAGCCCGCAAGCTCGACACTCAGGCCGTCAAGCCCTACCACACGGACCCGCATGTCCCAACAGCCTAGGCCTGCAATCCCCTACTGCCCCCGAGACAGCAAGCTCGACAAGACGCACCCGCAAGTGCACTGCCCTGACCCTCAATCTTCACAGCTCTCCAACCCTCAAGCTAGACAAATTGGCCCGCAAGCCTTACAAGAAATTACAGTAAATAAAACTGCTTCTTCTGTCGGATGGTGATCGGCAACTTAGCCTGATGAAGATTGACTTCTTACGGTTGAAGAGGACGCTTTAGATTGGATCTTTATGGCTCAGCTCCTTCTTCAATCTTCTTCTTTAGACTAATGTTGAACGACGACTTCTCAGTCAATGGAGATGACTGATTCTTATGAGAACTCTTGAATCTTGTTCTCTTTCTTCTCCGCTGAAGAATACTGTTCTATTGAAGAGCGGTGGGATTCTTTTTCACTTTGTTTTCTGGCACCGCAAGCCTCTCTTTGTTCTAGGAAAATACTATTCCCTTTTAAAGGACAGATAAGCCGCATAACGGTAACATTTGTTGTCCTTTAATGTCAGAAGCTCATTCCATAAGAGCACGCGCTGATTGGACAATCAGGCGGCGACATTAATTGCTGACATCACGTCCGCAAGATTTGAATTCTGTCTTCAGGATATTTGCATCATTATGACGGAAAGCTGTCTCTGACTTTGTCGTCGCGATCTTCCTTCTTCCTCATGTCGTCGTAATCATATGTTCTCTCGACGATACAGGATATCCTGGCGATTCTATATATACGACGATCTTCTTTTTCTAACAGTGTCATCGTGAGATTTCTTCTTGCATCATGTCGTCGTAATCATATGTTCTCTCGACGACATGTGTTCCACACGACAATGTCCTGTGTCTTCTCTGCGTTCGACGAACAACATTTTGCGTTTGCCGATCTCTCCATGTCTCAGCAGTCGACGAACACTTTGCTTCTCAGCGGCTGCTGCTCTATCCGTCATTACGACAATAAGCATTCTTTGTCGACGACAACACTTGTTTTTCTCGATGACATTTCATTAACTTCCTGAGATTATAGGCTAGAGAAGTAATCAGATACAAGGTGAAGTCATCTTGACTTGGTGACTTCTTCAAATCTGGAATCATGTGGGCAGGATTCCCAACAATCTCCCCCCATTTGAAGAAGTCAGAATTCCAATTCAAGATGACTTACACTAGACAATAAATTTTATAATCTCAACTTATAATCCAATTCAAGATTGTACTTATCTTTGCTGAACTCCCTGAGTGCATCAAGCCAATATCTCCCCCTTGATTTGATGCCTCTTCTTTGCTCCCCCTACCTTTAAGTTCTTCTTGAGCACCATTTCTCCCCCTTTCTGACTTCTTGCCTTCTGCTGTTCTAACCAAGGAGTAGCACAAGCTCCCCCTTGCTCAGGCATGATTCTTCAAGGTCCTGTGAGATTTTCTGACCACTCATCTAGAAAGGCATTAGTAAATAATAAAGTTGAGGGTTATTCTAAGTTTAACATTCCCAATTGGAATTTGAAGAAGTTAAACTTAGCTTCATCTAGGGGATTTGTAAATATATCAGCCACTTGTTTGTCTGTTGGGACAAATTCAAGGGTGATATCTTCATTTTCCACATGCTCCCTAATGAAGTGATACCTGATCTCAATATGCTTAGTCCTGCTGTGAGATACAGGGTTCTTAGCAATTGAGATAGCACTGGAAGAGTCACAAAACAAGGGTGTTTTGGTCATATTTAGATTGTAGTCTTCAAGTTGATGTTGAAGCCATAGCAGTTGGGCACAGCAGCTTCCAGCAGAGATGTACTCTGATTCAGCTATTGAGATTGCCACACTAGTTTGCTTCTTATTGCTCCAGGAAATCAGTCTTCCACCAAGGAATTGGCATGTCCCCGAGGTACTATTTCTATCTTCCTTGCACCCTGCATAATTTGCATCTTCACCGTGGCCTCTAAGTCTCCATGAGCTGGTTGCTCCACTTCGATGGAATGTCCACTTATCTTTACTTCCAGCTCCCCCTAGATTAGTGCACCTTAGTGTGTGGTGAGTTTATCTTAGTCCAGAGTTGAGCCTGGAGCACTTATTGTCCATTAGCCTCATTTATTGGCTAATTGGACTATCCTGCAAAACAGATTTTAATATCCCTTAGAAACCCAAGGTAACTTGGGTCCTAGGTTCTCGTTAGCATAATAGGGAATCCCTCTACTCACCGCAGTCAGTCCATGAGGTCTCTCCTTTGCATTAAGCACACTAGGGTTGTGCCAATAGTCGATGGCAAAGTGTCCCACTTTGCCACAGCACCAGCATTCATGAATGTTGTACCTTCTTTTCTGAACAATTTTTGATGTCTGTTCAGTAGAGAGGGCAGAAGCATTCTTCCTATCTCTCTCAGCCAAGAGCTGACTTGTTGCTCTAGTATAAGTGTTCCTTCTTGGCTTTATCTGATTATCAACAACAGATGTCAGCTTTGTAGCTGACATGGTGTTGATGGCATCAGACATGATCAAGTGAGACTTAATTATACTGGGGATACCAGTCTGCTTCTTATCTGGAAGAGATTGGGAAGATGTTGCTTCCTTATCCTTGAGTGTGGGGGCTGGGACGCCAAACACAAATGGTCCATGATGGGCCATTTGCATTTCCTCATGGGGTGCCTTCAATGCGCTCATCCCCATGCCTTTTCTCTTTCCATAGTCAGGAGCATTTTCATGACTAGTGGAGCTTCCATTCATCCAGTGACCATGGACACTGTCCTGATCATACCTGTTCGAGGGAAGCACTACCTTCTGAAAGGTGATGTGAGGCTTATCTTTAGTTTTGCCCCTTTCTCCATTCCCAGCATCTGTTACCCCTTCCTTGTAACCAAACCCCCTCCTATTTTTATAGGATGAGAAGGTGTCAATGATGTGTAGAACAGTTTTGGGCTTAGAGAATTGAGCTACCAAGCTTCTTTCCTTAAGAAGATCACTCTCAAGTTTCTTGATAAGTTCTTCCCTTTGGCTTCTCTCATCATAGAGTTTGTCTATTACTCTCTTGAGCTCATGTGGATTGGTGTCCTTACAGTAGGACATACCCAATTCCCCATCAGACTCAACCCTATGAGGCTTGAGTGATTCTAGTTCCCTAGCTTGTTTCTTAACAAGCCTCTTTCTCTTCCTCAGAGATTCCAAGAGATCACCAAACTATTCTAATAAATCAGCATGGTTCTTATTGTTGCATGATGAGCAGTCTTCTGCATCATCTTCAGAAGATAAATAATTTTCTGATGCACTCTTGGTTTTCTTAAATGAAGCAGGTAATAAAGATGTGTGGGTGGTGCATACCTGATTATGATGTAATTCATCATGATCTTCTTCATCTGATAGAGCCATCAGTCCATGAACCTCTTCATCCTCAGAGTCACAATCTGTAGGAGACAGGGGTGCTCTTATCCCCTCTTTTGCTCCAGAGTAATCATCATCTTCTGATTCACTGTCTGAAGTAGTCAGTGGTGCTCTGATGCATACCTCTTCATGAGAGGTCTCTTCTTCAAAATCTTCATCTGACCATTCCATGAGAACTTCTAAGAAGTCCCACATGTCCTTTGATGATGAGCAACAACTCAGCTTCTGATGTGTTGCCAGATCTACTGCACCAGCTAGAATGCTTCTAGCTTCTTTGTCTAAGCTGGCAAGAAGAATTTCATCTTTTAACATTGTCAGGGAGGGACCATTTTGAACATTCGAAAACATTTTTGGATCCATCGCCTCCATGAATATTCTTGCTCTGACTTTCTAGATGGCAAAGTTCTCCCTGGAGCAGATAGCTATTCTTGACTCCATGGCTATGATACTTAGACACCCAAAGGTAGATCTGTTCATGTTGTTAAGCTTTTCTTTGAACAAGCTCGCTTTGATACCACTTGTAGTTTATGGGGTGTCTACTTAATCACCTAGAGGGGGGGGGGGGTGAATAGGTTTTTCTTTTTATAAATTCCCCCTTTAGGTTTTTCTTCTTTCTGGTTAATAGATTTAAGAAGTAAAGAACAAACCACAGAAAGCACACATCGATCTATAGAGGTTCCTCAAGACCCGGTGTCTTGAGTAGTCCTCTCTCCCTCTGCGCCTACCCAGCAGTGTGCTGGACTCGGCAAACTCCGACAAAAGCTTCAGGCCCTCAAGCCTTACAACATGGACCCGCAAGTCCCAACAACCTAAGCCCTCAAGCTCCCACTGCCCCCGAGCCCGCAAGCTCCACACTCAGGCCCTCAAGCCCTACCACACGGACCCACAAGTCCCAACAGCCTAGGCCCACAAGCCCCTACTTCCCCCGAGCCAGCAAGCTCGACAAGATGCACCTGCAAGTGCACTGACCTGGCCCTCAAGCCTCACAGCTCTCTAGCCCTCAAGCTAGACAAATTGGCCCGCAAGCCTTACAAGAAATTACAGTAAATAAAACTGCTTCTTCTGCCGGATGGTGATCGACAACTTTGCCTGATGAATATTGGCTTCTTACGATTGAAGAGGACGCTTTAGATTTGATCTTTATGGCTCAGCTCCTTCTTCAATCTTCTTCTTTAGCCTGATATTGAACGGCGACTTCTCAGTCAATGGAGATGAATGATTCTCATGAGAACTCTTGAATCTTGTTCTCTTTCTTCTCCGCTGAAGAATACTGTTCTATTGAAGAGCGGCGGGATTCTTTTTCACTTTGTTTTCTTGCACCGCAAGCCTCTCTTTGTTCTAGGGCAATACTGTTCCCTTTTAAAGAACAGATAAGCCGCATAACGGTAACATCTGTTGTCCTTTAATGTCAGATGCCCATTCCATAAGAGCACGCGCTGATTGGACAATCAGGGGGCGGCATTAATTGCTGACATCACGTCCGCAAGATTTGAATTCTGTCTTCAGGATATTTGCATCATTATGACGGCAAAGCTATCTCTGACTTTGTCGTCGTGATCTTCCTTCTGCCTCATGTCGTCGTAATCATATGTTCTATCGACGATACAGGATATCCTGGCGATTCTGTATATACGACGATCTTCTTTTTCTGACAGTGTCGTCGTGAGCTTTCTTCTTGCATCATGTCGTCGTAATCATATGTTCTCTCGACGACATGTGTTCCACACGACGATGTCCTGTGTCTTCTCTGCGTTCGACGAACAACATTCTGCGTTTGCCGATCTCGCCATGTCTCAGCGGTCGACGAACACTTTGCTTCTCAGCGGCTGCTGCTCTATCCATCATTATGACGATAAGCATTCTTTGTCGATGACATCACTTGTTCTTCTCGACAACATTTCATTAACTTCCTGAGATTATAGGCTAGAGAAGTAATCAGATACAAGGTGAAGTCATCTTGACTTGGTGACTTCTTCAAATCAGGAATCATGTGGGCAGGATTCCCAACAGCTTGCATGTGGAATTCCTTCACATGCACAAAGCCAATTGGTCCCAAATTTTTACCACAGACTTATAAGGACCTACACTACTATCTATCAAAATTTGGGGTCACTTGACGTTGTCTAGCCAGGTATACTACAAATACATGATTTATCAAATTATTGTAAAAACTATGGGAAGATGTTTCCCAAAAGTTATGATTTTTGGAAAGAGGGTAAAAATAGGTAATATATATCTATTGTGTTGAAACCTTAGGTTTGATTTGAGTTAGGATCCACCTTTAATGTCTAAGTTTATATCATAACAAATCTTACAACTTAGATTAAATCTCATTAAGAAAGAAGGCTGAAAATAGATATAATTAATAGGGATAAAATAAGAGAAAGAATAAAATTTACATATGTTCTCTCCATTCGACGAATGGCTACCTGCGTTCGACGAATGGCATTCATTCTGCACTCGATGAAATCCAGCCATCTCAGCGGTCGACGAAGAATAACTATCTCAGCGCTCGACACCTTTACTCAAGCTCAGCGGTCGACGCTTTTATCCCAGCTTCAGCGGTCGACGAAATCATCCAGGCTCAACGGTTGGCGAATCCTCCCGTTCGACGAACTCAAGTCTGCGTTCGACGAATACTCAGCAGATGTTTAGAACAGTGAATCAAATGATCAGGTCGACGAATCAAATGATGAGCTCGACGGACTTGAAGCTCAGCTCGACGAAATATCTGCAGTATTATATTATATCATTTAGCTCGACAAAAATATTATATTTATGCTGTCAGTTTTATTAAAGCAATATTTTATTATTTCTATTTATATATTGCTATATATATATTGCTGCCTTAACATTTATATATAGTCGTTGGCAGAGCATTAAATGATATAGCCGTTGCAGCAAGCTAAAGACGGTAATTTGTCTGCTCAAGGATCTGGGAAATGAAAGAAATATTATATCCTTTCCTCTTCTGTTGGCAAGGATTCAAATATGCTAAACTGCTCTCCAGATTAAATATACAGAGAGAAGATAAAAGAAGTAGAAGCAGCAGATAATATAGAACAGCTAGCGGTAGAAACAGAAAAAGAAGAATAGCAGCAAAAAGAAGGAGCAAATCAAAATATATTATATCTTCTTTTTGCTAAAACTCTTTCTTGCAGATCATCTATATGCTGAGACACCAAATCAATATCAATTGCTCAGGATCAAAACTGCAAGAAGAAGAAGAAGATGAGTATTTGCAATCAAGGGAAGAATCCTCCACAAGCTGTCATCAATCTAAATCATACACGGGGAGCTCTCTCCAACATCATCATCAAGAGTCTTCTCAGCAAAAGAGAAGAACACTTTAATCTTTTCTGTTTTCTTTATTTCTCCCATCTTGTAAAGGGTTATAACTCCCTTCAAAAGTTAACTCCCGGTGACAGGCCACCTTAGCAAAAACCTGCATCTTGGTTTATAAGCACCTTATCAAAAGCTTATAGGTGATTTGGGCACCTGATCAAACCTCCATTGGTGTGTGGACACCTAAACAAAAACACCTTGGTGTGAGGGCACCTTATCAACAACCTCCTAGTGAATTCCTACTAGTGGGTAGAAGAGTAGATGTACCCAGGTTGAGGGGAACTACTATATATCTTGTGTCATCTGGATGCTTTATGGTTTGCTTGATTGTTTATGTTTTTTTGCTGTGTTGTGTTTTATATGCTTACTTACTATTTGATTTTATTACTCAGCAAACACTTATATATATATATATCATTTACTTTGAAGTAAAACCTAAACAAGAGCCTTAAATAATATTAAGAACTAATCTCTTTTCAATTGGTATCAGAGGAGGTTGATTTTTCACACAGGCTAACACCTGAAATCACAAAGATCACTTAGTTCTTAAAAATATTTTTTTCCTAATGGCACAAATAGATTTTTCAATTTCAGATCCACCTATTTGTAATAGGAATAGATTTACTTTATGGCAAGCTAGAATTAAGTTATATATGAATGACATAGATGAAGAAATTTACAAATCTGTTTTGACAGGACTTCCATCTTCAATTTCCTCAACAGATGATCAAGAAAAGCTGAAAGTGCTGATGCCAAGGCCATGGAGATATTGGCTAAATCAATGTCAAAAGACATTCTTCAAAAAGTGGCTGATTGCACTTCAGCAAGAAGCATCTGGAACTCTCTCTCAAGGATGGTAAATGAATCCACCTTTACTTCTTTCACTAACTGTATGTTTGATGCAGAACCATCATCCAATCTAAGTGAAGAAGAAGAAGAAGAAGAACAAAAAGCCAGAACTTTCTGCATGATGGCCATATATGGCTCAAACTACTAATCAGATGCAGAACCTGAATCAGAAAAGGTAAAAGAGGTAATATCAAATCCCAACTCTACCTCTAAAGATTTCAAATCTGATGTTAAAATAACATGTACAGATTTAATAAATTCTAAACATAAAATCAGAAAAGAGTTAACAAAAACAACTAATTTGATTTCTGAATATAACAAACCTAAAGAAAATCTTAAAATATCAGCAGAACAAATTATTTGTTTAAAAAATAAGTTCATTAAAACTAATAAGTTTAAACAAATTTTTAAAGAAAAAGGAAAATTTTATGTTCAGCAACATCAAAATAAATTTTCAACATTATATTTCAATGAAATAAAAAGGCCAAAACATCTATCTATAAGTCATTTTTTAAATTGTTTAATATTTTTACTCAAATTATAATTAAACAGCAGTTAAATGATTCCATTGAATTTTTCAATCTTAAAAACAAGTCAGATAACTTCACATTCTTCAAGATTTTCTCCAAAATCAGTTTGAGCATTCTACTCAGATTCCATAGATCAGAAATGATCAAAGTGTTGGAACATTGTCTTCCGCATCTCCTAGGTTTGAGAATAACAAATCCTATGTGTATTTGATCTTGTGTGTTTAAGTGTGCTGGAAAACAAGTCCACACGACTCAAGGATAACATAAGAATGTTGCGCCAAAATTTGAAGCCAAAATTCCAACATGCCCTCTAGCAACAGCGCTAGCGCTAGCGCAGGCGCTAGCGCTGACTTAAGAAAATTTCGGAAACAGTTATGGAAGGTGCTAGTGCCTGGCGATAGCTGCTTACGCAGGCGGTAGCAGCTAGCGCAGGCGGTATCTACTAGCGCTGGCGGTAGCGCGGAGCACAAGAGGAATGGCGATATTGTTTCCCCGGATTAAAGATTCTCGCGCGCAAAATATTACGTAATATGGGGTAGCACCGGCGGTAGCAGTAGCGCAGGCGCTAGCGCTAAGTCTATAAAAAGGACATCTTGGCTCTGACTTCCTAATCCTCTAGAGATCCAGAATTCCTGAGCTTCGTGCCACAGCATAGAGAGGAAGGTTCAGAGAGATACTCCCACAAATCCATAAAGACTAAAGGAGATCCGTGGAGAAGATTTCAACACGCATCATCATCGTGATGAAAGACCGCATCGACTACGATCATACTCTGCGTCTTCGTCTACTTCTCCAAGAGATCCACATAGAGGGAGTTTTTATATTATTGTCTTTTCATTTCATATTCTTCTTGTAAACGGTTAGTGAATTCGCCTCGTGTTGGCGACTAGGTCTGGGTAGGACTTAGGGCTGAAATTCGCCTCGTGTTGGCGACTAGGTCTCGGGAGTAGGTCTAGGGGGTGCTCGAGGCCATATCCAGGGAAGGGTTGGCTAGAGCGGCTTGAGGCCGTATCCGGGGAAGGATCGGCTAAAGACAACCGATTCGTGGGGATACGAGTCGGTATAGAAAATAAAAAGAGTCTTTCTATTAGCTTTGATTTCTAGCTTCGATAAGAGATCAAGTTTTGTAATCATGCTTCTCAAGTTAAGAAAATCATGTCTTTACTTTTACATCACTTGATTTGTCTTGATCTTCTCTAGTTTAATAATCAAAGCTTTTTCAAAGTTATTAAAAATATATTATAAGTTTTTTAAACCCTTATTCACCCCCCCCCCCCCTCTAAGTGCGCCTACCGATCCAACAAGTGGTATCAAAGCAGGTTATTCCAAATCGGCTTAACAACCGGGAATAATGGCGTCTCATGATCTCGCTTCTATTAGTGGGGTAAATTTTTATGAAGAAGAAAAATCTCTTAAACCACCTTTATTCGAAGGGAGAAATTATAAAGGGTGGAAATTTGTAATGGAAAAGTTTATTAAAAATTTAGATATCAACGCTTGGGATATAGCAATAACAAGACCAGTGGACGAATCAAATAAACAAGAGCGTCACCTAAATGCAAAAGCTATGCATTATATTTTTTGTGCTTTATCTCAAGATATTTTCAAATTAATATATTGTTTTTCTAGTGCATACAAAGTATGGAAATTTCTTGAAGAAATGTATGATTCTCCTTCTACAGGTATGGAACAAGCACAAGAACCAGAGAATATGCAAGCTTGCACAAGTCTTCAAGAATGCTCCTCTCATGACGGGTCAATGGAGCACACATCAAATGGGAAAGAAGAAGAAGTACTGTCTTCGGAAGAGGAGTGCCAAAAAGATGTAAAAGAAACGATATGCTCAAATCGTGCCTCTCCCGAAAGCAATGTAAGGAAATCAAATCCCATCTTTTGTACTTCTATTTCTACTTTACAATTGCTACAAATTACATAGCGCAAAATTAAGAAATTAAAAAATACAAATTGCAAATTGCGCTTAGAAAATAAAAATTTAAAAGCAAAAGTTAAAGTAGTATCAAAATCTGATTTATCTAGCCTTACTCATGTCACTTCAATTGAAATTACAAAACCTTGTCTTGATTGTAATGATATTAAAGAAAAATTTAAGGAACTTGAAAAAGAAATTATTTTTATAAAAGAACAAAATGAAAAATTATGTTTAGAAAATTCATCTTTGATTAATGATTGTGCTAAGTGTAAAGAATATAAAATTGAAATTAAAGAGATGGATGAAACATTTGATTAATATAGAAACAACTATCAAGATCATATTGATTCAATTGTTTCCACTCTTAAAAACAGCACAATCGCTTATAATAAAGCTAGACATAATTTAAAGATTAAAAATGATGAATTAAAATCAAAAATCAACTTGCTTATGAAAATTGTAAATACAAATTCACAGTATCAAACTATATCTAAAAACAAGTTGAATATGAATATGAACATCTTACCAAAGTTTAAAAATGGGAGTAATGAACATAAAGGATTTGTAAATCAAAATCAAAATCACCATAATTTACAAAATCATGTTTCTCCCAACCTAAAATTAAATGCAAACAAATTTCCTTCAAGTTATAAATTCAAAAACCTTTTTGATCCAAATGGTCAAGTAAATGATTATGGAAATTTGAAAACTAAAAATCATGTTAAACCAAGATTTGAATGGAGACCCAAAGTTAAAGATGAAACATAAACTCCACTCAAAAGGGCTCATTCACTTCCATCTCCCCAAAAGCAAACACGATGTATTTGGGTACCCAAAGGAACCATCACACCCGGTCCTCTTTAGATACCTAAATCTCCTATTCATTAGTATCCAATCATTTGCATGAAGTAGAAATCAACTCAAAATAAAATATCAATTCTCTACTTCATGATATGTTTAATTTCCTTTTGTTTTTGCTTTTTATTTTTTGAACCATCATGATATGATCACTTTATATAACTTGTGATATGACTTTCTAATATTAAACCAAAATTCATAAACAAATCAAATTGAATAACGTTGAATACAAAGTCATATCATCTCTCAAAGTGATCTATTTATTTCTATCCTTCTAAATCCATTTCCTAAAAAGTCTTATAAAATTTGAGAAACTAAATTTGTTATATGATAGTATTAAGACTAAATGAAATAAGTGTCAAATTGGATTTAAACGGTGTATTTTAGGGGTATTAGGCTAAATTTATAAAATGCGCAAGTTTTGCTTAGGTAGTTAATATATTTGTGTCATTTTCAATTACCCCAAGTATGTTTGATCATAATCATGTTTAAATCGGAATTGAAAAATTGCATGAATATTATTTCACTTATTTATGATCATTTCACTCATGCATATGTTGTGCAAAACTCAATAATTAAGGTATAATAAATATGAAACTCTAATGAAGATGAAACTCATGTACTAATTTTAACTTCTGCAACTTTTTGCGATTTCTTCTCGTCTCATCACTTCATTAGACAGTCCTTACATTGCAAAAACATAATTAAGAAAAATCGAAAGCAAAATCGAAGAAAATCTAGGCCATATGATTAATATAAGCACTCTTTGTGAGCTAACGCGGGCGCTAGTACCTAACGCCGGCGCTAGCTCGAGTCTCTGATGTTCTATAATTTTAAAATTTTGAAAAATCAACAAAAATATATGTATTTGTTTAATATTCAAAAACCAAAGAGAAAATTTAAAAAAATCTTCAAAATAAACATATTTTCTCATATTCACTATTCACCTTATAACGTTTCTATCTAATAATTTGAAAAGGTTGAATATGAATTTTCTTTAAAAATTCCTCATGTACATTATCATGAATAATTAATTACGGGTTCTTAATCACTATGAATTAATATTAATGATCATATATAATAGTCATGCAAATTCATATGATCTTCTAAGTCAAACATCAAATATAACTACAAAAGATTTTATTCCTTCGAAACATATAGTCTATGATCATGATTACTATATGAATCTATTATGTGTTGCATAGACCATAGAATCAACTCTATATCATATGAATTAATAAATTAGAATCATCACGTTATTCTATGTCTAAAACTTGAATCTTTATTGTTACATACATGCAACATTGTATCAACAAACCTTGGTATAACATTAATCTCAAACTTATCATACTAACATTGTCGACCAGAGAATATTTGTGTCTATGTTAGGCTTTATATGTTTACCAAGACATATAGACTGGGTATTCTCATCTAGGGCTTATTCATGGTATTCCCGTGCATGAACATTATGGTTAATCACTAAAATCATGCATATTTGATTTGCTCATTCATGTCATCTCATGCAAAGTTTAGTTGGTAAAGTCATATACAAAATCGCTAATGTTTCATGAAATTTGCACTATCTAGACATTTCCTAAAAATCTGAAATTTCAGCATGAAACTACTATTATGACACTTAATCAAGATCAGCAATTAAAATTTTCAAAATCATCAAAAATTGGGTACTGTTTCCCGTGCTAGCGCTAACGCCGGCGCTAGTGCACCTATGTGTTTTTCTGTATTTTTAAAATTTTGAAAAATCCCTAAAATTATATTAATCTATGTGTACTATTCATTTCTGCACTTTTGCTTTTATTACATTTTTGAAAAATCAAATACAAAAATACAAAAGCCAAATTACAAAAAATATGCTTTGCCCTTTTTTGTTTTTTTGTTTAAACTCTACTTCTAAGAGCAAAAATCAAATGCAAAAATATAAAAAAAAATATCAAAAATTATTATCTTGAACTTAATGTTTATATTTACATGTATCTTGCGAGAGGGTGACTTGGGCTATCATCCCATCACATCACCTAGTACCGGGAGAACCTCTCACAGGGTAGTCCTCGGGAAGTCCAAGATCAAATTATAAGAGTTCAAACTTTAAATTAAAATTATTTCGCAAAAATATCAAAAATACTGTACGGACTTCATTGAGAAAATCAAGCATGATTTAATCTATTATTTAGAACTTCTATAATATTGCAATTTATCTTTTCAAACTACTTTGAACATAGCTTTCATCATGCTTTGATATATCTATTAATATGTGCATCAATTATATTGAAAGTTGTGTGGAACTATGCATAGCATGCCTCTAAGTATGAGAAAATGTTTTATGTTTGATAATGATCGCTATTCACTCACTTATTTTGGCATTGTCTACTTATATGTTTAATCTAAGAATGCTAATGTATGTTATGTAATAGTACAATGAATTAAAATTGCACAAGTATCTTACCTACACAACCTTTATTTGCACTTTTAAAAGTTAAGAAAAGTGGTTATCGTTTTCATAAATTATATTGGTTTGCAAAACAAATGTATTCGGAGAACTTTGTACAAAACAAAAATCATAAAATAAAGTGACAACGATAACTCCACCAAGCACTACTTGAACCTCCTGGTAAGTCTTAATAAGCGTTGTGAGGTTGAGCACCTTGGAAAGAATAGTAAAGTATCTTGTGCAAACCATAACTTTCTTTCAAAATAAAAACCACTTATTCTTAAGTACACCGGTTCACAATAAAAAAAATCAATATTGAAGAATAAAATTATGTGATCTCCTAAGCACTACTTTGCACCCTGATAAGTCTTAATGAGCATTGTGTGTGCAAAGCACCTTGTTAGTTATACATTTTTTTGTGCATTGAAGTGAGTGGAAGTAAAATTATTTGTGTTTTATTGTGCTCTTTACTTTACATATTACTTGTATTTTTGATTAAAACATTTGTTTACTCTATTCAAAATACACTTTTGTGCACATCATTATCTTCCATAACACTTCTTCTCATGAGTATTGGATCCTAATGCAAATTCTATACTGCTCTTTATTTATGAAATGCACTAGATAACCTAGCATGCTTTCTACAATGTTTGGTATGTTTTTGAAATTGTGAATTAAAATAACATTGTAGTAATCTCTTTTTGATAGCATTATTTCATGCTTGGTTACTTTATTGTCAAACCAAAAGATTTTAATTGAAAAATGATTTACAAAAACATCTTCTTTTTGAAATTTAATTCATATATCTTTTTATGGATCATCATTGATTACAATAAGATGTTTCTTGTATTTCTATAAGTCTTCCGCATCATAACCATATAATTGTTTTACCTTGCACTTTCATTCTTATTTAAAGTCTTTTACTTTGTGTGCATCATCACTTGAATCTTCAAATTCCTTTCTTGCAACAAGTGGTAGACTTGCTTGGTAAACTCTATATTGGTTGTTTTTAACATGAATTTTTTTTAAAACTCTGATTTATGAAAATATTGTAATGCTAAAACTCTGATTTATTAATGGACTTCAAAATAGCAATGTGAGTGTTTTCATAAATTCAAATAAAAATATAAATCCATAGGCTATGCCATTAGATTTAAAACGCTTAAATATTTCCAATAATTATTATCCATGACTTCATATCTCACCATAGCGGGGGTGTAGGGTTATACACATTAGATAACCTTATCTCTAGTCATGTCTTGTCCTTAACCGGGGAGGGTTCCAGTGGGGCCTTGCGAGGCACTGGGGGGAAAGAGTGCTAGGTTGAGTTTTGTCTAGTGTTTGCATATGGGACTAACACCCCAACCTATGGTGTACAAACCGGGGTTCGCCTGGCTCCACCCCCTAGACCTCGCAGAGCGGCATTCCTAGAAAGCATAGGCGAGAGCGCTGGGGCGAGGTCTCGGCAGTTGACGTAGGGCGAGAGCTAGAAGGATAAGAACCGATCTCGCCGAAGTGCTCGGCGAGATGTGTCATGCCATGGGTTCTGCGAGACTCCAGAGGTCGCAGAGGCGACAGGAACCCTCGCATACAGTATGGAGAGACCAAGAAGCATCCCTGGTCTCGCAGACCCCTCTTCCAGGGGAAAGGAAGTTAGAATTACCCTCTTGCCCCTGGAGGCCTGCAAATAGCCACCCCGAACATCGGAGTTTGGCTGTTAGCAGACCAAATTGGGGTGCAAATAGCAAAACCAAAAGGCGGAATTCCGCTATTCGTAGACTAGTTCAGAAAAACTATAAATAAGACCCAAAGGGCACCTTTGGAGGGGGTCCAGTTTTTGGCTTCTCTCTCCTTAGGCTATCCTTGCCGAGACTCCCCTGAGCTCTCCAAGGTGCCCGGGCCTCAGCTTTGGCTCTGGAGGGGAAGCAATCTAAGGATCTTCCGGGTGTGTGGTGGGACCTCCCTGCTGAGTTAAGGGTCTGTGTTAAGTTCTGAGACCCCGACGTACTTTTTCCGCGGGATAAGTAAGTGCTAGTCGCCCCCCAACCTGTTGGGGGCCCCCGAGCTCCACAAGGAACCAGTTTCTGGTTTCAACATTCTTGGTGCGGTGAGCGTGGAGTGTGGCTAGTACAGGAAAGTCTCTAGGAGAAAGCATGGCGGGCGAGGATGAGCGAGATGCAGGGTTCAGAGGTTCGCCACCCGCAGGGTCGCCAGTGACGATGGATATGCTGGCCGAGCTCAAGAGGGATATGATTGGAGCCTTTCAGAGCGCCATAGCCTCGGCGCTGGGTGGTTTCTCTACCCCGGCCCCTCAGATGGCTCCTCCATCCGGGGGCTGCGAGAACGCCCCAGGCCAGCGAGCGGGCAAGGAAGCAGCAGCCCAGGAGGCAGGCCGAGATCTCGCGGGTCGCGAGCTCTTCCCCAGTCCAGTAGGTGCGAGCGAGATCCCGACCAGAGTGGTCTCGGCAGGAGGGGTCTCGGCAACGGTGTTCTCGGCAAACCCAGGGGTGGCAGAGGGAGCCTCGGCAGGAGGTTCTGCAGGAAGAGTAGAGCCAGTTCAGAAGGTGAACGGGGGGAGTCCCTTTTGTGAGTTGGTACTCTCGGCACCACTCCCCGAGGGGTTCAGGGAACCAGCCATGACCTTGTATGTTGGGAACAGCGATCCCGTTCCCCACCTGCAATGGTTCGAAGATATGGTCTCGATCAGACCCATGTCGGACGCCTTCAAGTGCCGACTCTTCGCCACCACCCTTAAAGAGAAGGCGAGGGACTGGTTCTACCAGTTACCCTCGGGTTCAATTTATGCTTTTGAGGATTTGCGTAGGGGGTTCCTGCTGCGTTTCTCCACCTTGAAGAAGAGGAAGAAAGACCTGGAGTCTCTATTCAGTATCAAGCAAAAACAAGGAGAGTCTCTAGCCCAGTATCTGGAGCGATTCAGGGAAGAGGTCCTCCTCATTCAAGAGGTACCTGGGCACACACTCCAGCTAGCCTTTACGGTGGGGCTGCGAGAGGGTTTCTTCAAGATGGATCTCAAGAGGAGGGCCCCTCTTTCCTATGAAGAACTAATGGAGCGAGCGGCGGAGGAAGTAGACAGGGAGGCAGCTAACCCCGAGTTCACAAAGAGATTGGCACGGCTGAGCGAGCCGGAGAATAGGCACCCCAAAGGAAGAAGAAGGGAGGAGGTCAGGGCCCCGGAGTTGGGGTGGAGACAGCAAGGTGGTGGAATGCAGGGCCCGGGAAGGGGGTTCCACCATGGAGGAGGTAACTTCCAGGGAGGACAGGGGAGACCCCATCAGCTGGGGTGGAGGCAGGGCCCAAGGCCACCTCATCCCCCGCCCCATCAAGCAATGGAGATCGGCAGAGGAAGAGCGGGAAGAGGAAGGGGGCGGGGGCCGGAGGAGCCGGTCCCAGAAGGAGGCACAGAGGAGTAGGAGTCGAGGGGAGGGTGGCGGCGCTGCCCTATTGTGACTTCCACCAGGAGGAAGGCCACGCGACCGCCACCTGCCCGGAGTTTCTAGAAATGAGAGGGGCAAGGGGACCAGCACCACAACCGCAGCAGCGCCCGGTAAGGATCGAAGAAGTCCTCGCCCAGGAAGACGAAGAGGAAAGATGCAAAGATCGGGTGGACGTAGGAGCCCGGGGGGGAATCGGGGTGATCCACGGAGGGGTGGGAGTTGAGGCGACCCGGAAGGCGAGCCTCCATGCTATGTACCGTCAGAGCGTAGCTTCGACATCCCAAGCCCCGCCCCCGGTGGAGAGGATCACCTTCTCCCAAAAGGACATGCCCGGTCATGAAGACCCGTTCTGCGATGCGCTGGTTATCCAAACCGCCATCGAAAACTTTACCGTCTCGCGGATCTTGGTGGACAACGGCAGCTCGGTCAACGTTATCTTCAAAAAAGCGTTTGACGAGATGAAGGTAGAGGCCCGAAGGGTGTTGGCCTCGGATGGCCCCTTGTTCGGTTTTTCGGGAGAGAGAAAGGAGGTGGAGGGAGGAGTAGGACTCCATGTAACTCTCGGGGGGCAATCGCGGAACTGCCGTTTCGTGATTGTGGACGCCCCAAGCAGCTATAGCGCCATTTTCGGTCGGCCTCTTATTAGTGCATTTAGATGCGTCCCTTCCACCCTACACCAGTGCCTAAAGTTCAACACAGGTGGAATCCAGGTTCGAGTCAGGGGAGACCCCAAGGTGGCGAGGCAGTGCTACGTGACGGCTGTCAACACCATCTCCTGGATGGGGGGAGCGGAGGAGTGGGATAAGAGGATGGAGAAGATGACCGAGGCAGGGGAAGAAAATGAAGGAGAAGAAGGGGAAAAGGGGGAGGAAGTTCATGCCCGGGAAGGGGTCGAGGTAGGACCCTGGGCGGAGAAAGGAGGAAGGGCCGAGAAGAGAAGGGTGGAGGAGGTGATGGAGATAGAAGGGGAGGAAGGAGGAGCCCAGGAGCTCGCCGACGAAGGAGAAGAGGAGAGGCCTTGGGGGGAGCAGTCGCGGCTGGAGGCCGTAGACGAGGTCATCGAACTGGAAGTCGTCACCCGACTGGGGGTGATGGAGAAGATCCGGGTCAGCGGAGAGCTCAACTCGGAGGAGAGGGCGGAGATCCTCGCCTGCGTCCAGAAGAACGTGGACGTCTTTGCTTGGAGTGCCGCGGAGATGCCCGGGATAGACGCGGACGTGGCCTGCCACCGCCTCAACCTCGAGCCCGGCGCCTGCCCCATCCACCAAAGGAGGAGGCCCACTGCAGACAAGCTGGAAGGGCCCATCCGCGAGGAAGTGGAAAAGCTTCTGAAAGCAGGTTTTGTAAAGGAGATCCAGTACCCAGGCTGGGTCTCCAACGTCGTCATGGTAAAGAAAGGTGGAGGTAAATGGCGAATGTGTATCGATTTCTCTTTGCTTAATAAATCATGCCCGAAGGATTGTTACCCCCTGCCTAGAATCGACGCGCTGGTTGACTCAGCCGTCGGTTTTCATATGATGTCTTTCTTAGATGCTTTTTCAGGCTATCATCAGATCCGCATGCATCCCCCTGACATCAAGGATGTCTCCTTCATCACGAGGGATGGATGCTACTGTTTTAGGATGATGCCCTTCGGGCTCAAGAATGCGGGAGCCACATACCAAAGGATGATGGACCGGGTTTTCCGTGAGCAAAGGGGGAGAAACCTGGAGGTCTATGTCGATGACCTCATGGTCAAGAGCTGAGGTCTTGAATCCCACCTCCGCGACCTCGAGGAAACTTTCGAAACCCTACGGAAGTTCAAGATGAGACTCAACCCGTCAAAGTGTGTCTTCGGAGCCAGTCGAGGAAAATTCTTGGGCCACATGCTCACCCCGGCTGGGGTGGAGCCTAACCCAGATAAGGTCAAGGCAATCCTCGAGTTGGCACCACCAAGAAATGCTAAGGAGGTCCAACGCTTGATGGGAAAGTTGGCTGGGTTAAGTAGATTTCTCTCCAAGGCAGGGGAGAGATGCTCCTCTTGCTTCAAGGTGTTACGGGGTAATCAAAAGTTCGAATGGACCTCCGAGTGCGAAAAGGCTTTTCAAGCGTTGAAAGAACAACTGGCCAAGGCTCCGCTACTGCAAGGGCCGAGGTCAGGGGAAGACCTATCCCTATACCTGGGGGTAGGGTTGGAAGCCGTGAGTTCGGTGCTTGTCCGGGAAGAAGTGAGGAAGCAGCTGCCGATCTATTACGTAAGTAGAGTGCTGAGGAAGGCCGAGATTAGATATCCTATCTTAGAGAAGCTGGCCTTCGTTCTGGTAGTGTCGGCCCGGAAGCTCCGACCCTATTTCCAGGCACATTCCATAAAGGTAGTAACCGACCACCCCCTCCGCAGTATCATGGAGGGAGTAGAACACTCCGGAAGGTTGACTAAGTGGTCGGTAGAGTTGAGCGAGTTCAATATCTCTTATGTACCGAGGGTGTCCATAAAAGCACAGGCGGTGGCAGATTTCCTGGCAGACTACGTTACTGAGGTGGACGAGTCAGAACTACCCCATCCGGTGCCTTGGAAGATGTTAGTAGATGGAGCATCCGGAAGGCATTCCTTTGGTGGAGGGGTGATCCTGGTCAGTCCCCAAGGGACCAGGATAGAGCAAGCAATCCATTTCCACTTTCCCCTCACCAATAACCATGCAGAGTACGAGGCGGTGATAGCAGGTCTCCGCTTGGCCCAGGAGCTAGGAGTACAGGATGTGGAGGTCTCGACGGACTCCATGGTCGTTGCTTGTCAAGTCAAGGGAGAGTTCGAGGTCAAGGATCCGACCCTCCAGAGGTACTTGGAAAAGGTCAAGGGGGTGGTGGGGCAGTTCCGAACTTTTTCCATCAAGCATGTCCTTAGAGAGGAAAGCACTCAGGCAGACCTCTTGGCTAAGTTTGGCCCTCAGGGTGGGGGAGCCCTGTCAGAACTCTTCCGACCCTCCATTGAGCAAGGAGAGCTCATGGAAGTAGATCAGCGGGCATCGTGGATGGACCCTTTTATTGTTTTTCTAGCCTCGGCGAGGTTCCCCGAGGGGGAAATTGACAAGCGGCGACTCAGGTATAAATCGGCCTACTTTTCCTTGCATGCAGGGATACTTTATAGAAAGACACTCTCAGGGCTCCTAGCCCGTTGTGTCTCGGAGGAAGAATTCCCGAGAGTCCTAGAAGAGATCCACTCGGTGGAGTGTGGCAGCCACTCGGGAAGCCAGACCCTGGAAGGGAGGGTTCTGAGGCAAGGTTACTTCTGGCCCACCCTCAGCAAGGATGCGGCCGAGTTCTCCAGGAGGTGCCCCAAGTGTCAGCTCTACGCTCCTCTTCAACTCCTCCCAGCTCAGAGTTTGAGAACGATCACGGCCCCTTGGCCATTCGCCATTTGGGGACTGGACCTGGTAGGACCTTTCCCCCAGGCAAGCGGTCAAAGGAGGTTTTTACTGGTGATGATCGATTATTTTTCCAAGTGGATCGAGGCAAAGGCGCTAGCCAAGGTAACCACTCAGGTAGTAAAGAATTTTGTTTGGGGGGAGATCATTTGCAGGCACGGGCTCCCTCTCGCCATTGTCACGGATAATGGGCCACAGTTCGCCAGCGATGAATTCGTCAGCTTCTGTACCCAACTTGGCATAGATCTCAGGTTCGCGTCGGTCCACCATCCAAGGAGCAATGGGCAGGTGGAGGCGGCGAACAAAATTATAGTGAACCTTCTCAAAAAGAAGATCGAGAATCTTAGAGGGAGTTGGGTGGAGCAACTACCCTCGGTCCTCTGGGCTCTGAGGACCACTCCAAACACAGCCACCGGGGAAACCCCGTTCAAGCTATCTCACGGATCTGAGGCCGTCCTCCCGCTCGAGTTTGAAGTCAAGACGCCTAGGGTGGCCGCCGCGGAAGAAGGAGATGAAGAATGGAGGGTAAGCAACGAGGAAGGCCAACGGTTGTCTTTGGACCTGGTAGAGGAACTCCGAGACTTGGCTACCATTAGGCAAGAAGAAGTAAAGAGGCGGATGGCCAGGTACTTCGACAAGTACATACGAGTAAAGCATTTCCTGAATGGGGACTTGGTACTGAAGAAGGTTGACGCGGCAGGAAGGGGAGCCACAGTGGGTAAGCTCAATCCCAATTGGGAGGGCCCATATATTGTAAGTGAGGTGCTGAAGTCGGGGGGGTACCACCTCCAGGATGTGGAAGGGGTACCTCTCGGCCGAGCTAGGAACGGGGACGACTTGAAGCGTTTCTATCCATGAAGTTCTTATGTAACCTGATCTCTATGAACTATTTTCACAGGCAGTGTCTTATATTAATCCTGAGTTCCAAGTAACAAATGAGGATGCTGGATTGCCCCGGATGATCCCGCTGCCAGGCTCTCGCTAGCTGGTGGGGCCGGTTGAACTCGCGGAGAGGCTGGCGAGGTGATAAGCTCTTTGTGCTGGATTGCCCCGGATGATCCCGCTGCCAGGCTCTCGCTAGCTGGTGGGGCCGGTTGAACTCGCGGAGAGGCTGGCGAGGTGATAAGCTCTTTGTGCTGGATTGCCCCGGATGATCCCGCTGCCAGGCTCTCGCTAGCTGGTGGGGCCGGTTGAACTCGCGGAGAGGCTGGCGAGGTGATAAGCTCTTTGTGCTGGATTGCCCCGGATGATCCCGCTGCCAGGCTCTCGCTAGCTGGTGGGGCCGGTTGAACTCGCGGAGAGGCTGGCGAGGTGATAAGCTCTTTGTGCTGGATTGCCCCGGATGATCCCGCTGGCAGGCTCTCGCTAGCTGGTGGGGCCGGTTGAACTCGCGGAGAGGCTGGCGAGGTGATAAGCTCTTTGTGCTGGATTGCCCCGGATGATCCCGCTGCCAGGCTCTCGCTAGCTGGTGGGGCCGGTTGAACTCGCGGAGAGGCTGGCGAGGTGATAAGCTCTTTGTGCTGGATTGCCCCGGATGATCCCGCTGCCAGGCTCTCGCTAGCTGGTGGGGCCGGTTGAACTCGCGGAGAGGCTGGCGAGGTGATAAGCTCTTTGTGCTGGATTGCCCCGGATGATCCCGCTGCCAGGCTCTCGCTAGCTGGTGGGGCCGGTTGAACTCGCGGAGAGGCTGGCGAGGTGATAAGCTCTTTGTGCTGGATTGCCCCGGATGATCCCGCTGCCAGGCTCTCGCTAGCTGGTGGGGCCGGTTGAACTCGCGGAGAGGCTGGCGAGAAGGAAGGTCCTCGGCATGAGACAACACAGAAAATTATTGGGTCTCCAAAATGTTTTGAAAATAAGAGGACGACCTCTCGCTGGGCGAGAAGGGGGGTCCTCGGCAGTAATTAACAAAAAGGAAGTGTTTGGGTCCCTGAATGTTTTGTAAATAAGGGGACAACCTCTCGCTGGGCGAGAAGGAAGGTCCTCGGCACAAGTTAACAAAGACAAAATGTTTGGTCTCCGAAATGTTTAGGAAATGAGGGGACGACCTTTCGCGGGATGAGAGAAAAGGTTCTCGGCAGATATAAAATAAACTAGTATGAAAATAAAATCTAAGGAAGGCTAAGTGAAAAAGAAAGCGATGCACAAAATTTCCATTCAAGAGAAGAGTTTAGTTACAATGGGCGGCGATCTCGCCAGCCCCAAAATTTACGACAAATAAAAACAAAAGGAGTTTCGCTCTCTAGTCCTCGCCAAAAAGCTCCTCGTCGTCATCGTCATTCTTCACTGGCGGAAGCGGCCGGAAGAGCTCCGGCACGATATCCTCGACCGTCACGCTCTCGGCCTCGGCAACCAGCAACCCAGCACCTTTCATGGCCTGAAAGACGAAGCGTGTCGCATTCGTCGACTCCACGCGAAGCGCTTCGTCGCGATCGCGCCTCTCTTCCTTTAACCGGCGAGGAGAAGGGGGAAGGGCAGCCCGAGTGAGATCACGATTGAGAACTTTCAACGCGGCAACCTCACCCTCGAAGCTCAGGACCCGAGCATCCGACAACCTAGCCATCTCGGCATCCTGGAAGCAAAAAACGCGTAAGGAAAAAGTAGGAAAAAAGGGAGAAGCAGGGTTGATGAATGACTCACCACTCCGGTCTCGGCGGAGGCTAACTTGTCCGTGAGATCACCCACTTTCGCCTCCGAGACCTTGAGGGCCTCGGCGAGCTCGGCGCACTCGTTCTCCAGCTCCAGGC
The DNA here is from genome assembly GCA_033032865.1 of Dactylorhiza incarnata. NCBI lineage: Eukaryota > Viridiplantae > Streptophyta > Magnoliopsida > Asparagales > Orchidaceae > Dactylorhiza > Dactylorhiza incarnata. The sequence continues at coordinate 1,740,806 of JAWHQI010000380.1, read as the reverse complement.
ACCTGCGGCCCGTCATGTGGGCGAGTTCCACTGACCGCAACTGGGACCTCGCGCTCTCATAAGCGAGACCCCGTGCGGTCGCTTCTGTATAGGCCGCGGCGTCCTCGCGGCCATATAAGACATAGGATAGATTGAAGGCATGGGAGGTCACCGCGTCCATCTCCACCCAAGTGGGGAGAACGGAGGAGACGTCGACCCGGTTGGCCTCCTCCCTCCAGCGCACTAAGCGCTCGCCGGTTTCATCCTTGGCTCGCACCCCAAGGCCGAAGTGTAGGTGCTTCGTCGGAATAGGCAATGCCGAGGTCCTGGTAGCAACCTCGGTTGGTTCGACTTCCCGATCCTCGGGGAGCGAGGAAGCACCGACCCCGGGAGTCGAGGACTCGGCAGGATGCTTTCCCTTCACAGAGGCGCGCGGGCTCGCGCCTATCTTCGGCTTCTTTGAAGTGGGTTGGCGGGAAGGCTTGCTTCCCGAGGCCTCCGTCCTTTTCTTGGAGGTAGCCGCAGGAGGGGGAGAACCTTCTCGGCAGGCCGCCACCCCCATCGTGGCGAGAGCGAGGTCAGCAGAGGGTTTGATGTTGCTCGCGTAAGGTGGGTGGAGGGGAATGTCTCGCTCACCTATTTAAGAATTGTGTTAGGGAGAATAGCGAGAACAAATATAAAGCGGGGAATGGAGGCGAGATCTTTACCTTCCCCAGGGAGCACCGGTATAAGAATGTCGACGTTCCGGCGGAGATGGCCTACCTCGAAGTTCTTCTTCTGGAAAAACTGGCAGAGGTCGATATCGTGACCGCCGAGAGGGGGAGGACGGTAGACGGTGTCGTTGTACTGGATTGGCGAGGTCGGGATATTGCCGAAGTTCCCCTTTACCAGGAGGAACTTTTGGGCCCAGAAATGAGCTTTGTTTATGGTCTCGACAACCTTGAAGCCCGACCCTACGAAGTAGACCGTGCCCTCAGAATAGGCACGGAAGGAGAACAGCTTCCGGAAAACCAGAAGGTTGAACTCTATTCGCTCCTCGCGGAGGAAGCAAGCGAACCCCACGATTATCGCCATCGCGTTGGGGGTGAGCTGGCCGAGAACAACTCCATAGTGCCGGAGAACCTGAAAAACCGCAAGTAAAGAAAATTGAAGCGAGCGAGATCAATCTCGCGAGAATGATGAAGGTGGGAAGGAAGTATACCTGGCGAACCTCGGGCCAGAGGGGAAGTCGCAGGCCCACCGCGAAGTGCGCGATGGGGATGGCAATCTCGTCGGCCCGTAAGGTGTTAATCACCTCGCCCTTCTCAGGCCGGCCGGCGGTGAAATCGGAGGGGACGTAATCGACGATGGAGGAGAGATACTCTTCCTCGCTCATATTACAGTGGAAGAAGTCGTGCTCGCAGTAGGCCAAGGCACACTTCAACCGGCCTTCCGCCTCGGGAAGCTCTTTCGAAATCTTCACCATCTCGAAACCTGCGAGAATAATAGTAGAGGAAGGCGAGAGCGAATCTGGCGAGAGCTCTGCAACTCGGAAAAACGAAGGGGCAAAGGAAGGCGGTAGGTAGACGGTATTAATGGGGATGCTATTTATAGGAAAATGAAACTGGCGGGAAGAAGCCCAAGCGCCAGGGTGCAGTCAGACAAAACGTCACATCATTGGGACGCACCAAACGAAGTTATTTCGCCAATCAGTGGCGAGCGAGATCAATCTGCAGGATAGGTTAGAATAAAATAATTTGCAAGCGAAAATGTCACAGGCAGGCGAGAACAAGGTAAAGGAAAAGCGGCGTTATAAATCCGCGAGCGATAACCGTAGTTAATAAATTATCCGATACTCGTGGCGAGCGAGAATCACTAAGGGCCATGGTCTGGCGAGATTGTTGCAATAAAAAAACAAAAGCGAATTGTTCATAAAATAGAGAACGCAAGGTCGCGAGATCAGTAAGGCAGCCACTGCCATCTACCTCCACCTCGCGGCCCCCTCCTCGGCGGCCTCCGGGGGTTGTGGAATTCAGCAGCAGCACGACCGTCGCGTTCGATCAGTTGGGCGTGGTCTCTCATCCTCGCTATGAGTGTCTCTTGGGAGGTCTCGCATTCGTTAGGATCCAGGGGTATCGCCGCACGAAGTTTGTCGCACTCATCCATCAGTTCTGCGTATCTCTTCTCGGCGGCCTGTCTATCCACTCTCGCCTGGATGTTAAGATCCTGCAACATCTGGTTTTGCTTTTGGAACAACTCCGCGGTTCTCTTCTTCATCACTTCAGGGTCTCGCGTATCACCCAGGAAATCTTCCACCCGCTCCGGAAATGGGGACGTTTCGTCATCTCTGAATTCGGAGTCGGTGAGCTGGGTCTCGCCATCTAACAAAAAAGGGTCACACGCGAGGTTAGGGAAGATAATTCGGAGTGAATATCAGAGGCGAGAAGGCTTACCCGTGCGAGGGCGAAAAATGTTAGGCGGAGGATCGAAGGTGGTGCCATAATGAGGGGGCTGAGTTTTCCCCTTTCCAGGGGGGTATTTCACAGTACCGGTGAAAGGGGCGTCCGGCGGACGCGAGCCACCCGAATCCTCGTTGGCAAGAAGCCTAAAGTTTGGCGCCGAGAGGTTCGCGTCCTGGTGTTTGGGTGAGGGAGTTCGCTGACCCCGCTCCCCCGGAGTCGCATGGCGCGAAACTACAAAAAGAAAGTGAAGGAACAATAAGCATCATCAAGGAGAGATTTAAAACGAGACACAGCGAGATCAGGCAGCGTACCAGGAGCATTCTCGCCGGCAGTATTCGCATTTTCCCGAGGGGTGGTGAGAGGTTGGTTCGAGGGCCCACCGATATCCTTGTCAGCTTTAGTGACCTGCGAGAGCGAAGTTTAGAAAATGGCAGTTAGGTATTCTCGCTCGAAGGAAATAATCCATACCTCCTCAACGGGTTTCTCGCCGGGGGAGGAGCCGAGGTCAACAGTGTCATCCCCCAGTCGGCGAACAGCCTTCGCCTTCTTCGGTTGTGGCGCAGGGGAGGCGGACGCACGGTCCATCCAGGCCGGGGGATTCAACATCATCGCTGTCTCGCGAGCCTTCAAGGCTTTCAGGCGAGCTTCCATCTCTTTGGAGAGAGGCATCAGAGGATAGCTACAGTAAAGAGAAGAGTGAGGAGTGAAAGAAAATGAGCGCACCCTTCAGCCCGAATGGTATTTATAGCCAGGCGGTGGGACCCACAGAAAGATTCCTGACAAGACAGCTGTCGCCAAGCGAACACCCTAGGTTTGGATGATTCTTTGCGAGCTCAAGATAAACTCGCAAAGAGCGGGGATTGTGTACAAACCGGGGTTCGCCTGGCTCCACCCCCTAGACCTCGTAGAGCGGCATTCCCAGAAAGCATAGGCGAGAGCGCTGGGGCGAGGTGTCGGCAGTTGGCGTAGGGCGAGAGCTAGAAGGATAAGAACCGATCTCGCCGAAGTGCTCGGCGAGATGTGTCATGCCATGGGTTCTGCGAGACTCCAGAGGTCGCAGAGGCGACAGGAACCCTCGCATACAGTATGGCGAGACCAAGAAGCATCCCTGGTCTCGCAGACCCCTCTTCCAGGGGAAAGGAAGTTAGAATTACCCTCTTGCCCCTGGAGGCCTGCAAATAGCCACCCCGAACAACGGAGTTTGGCTGTTAGCAGACCAAATTGGGGTGCAAATAGCAAAACCAAAAGGCGGAATTCCGCTATTCGTAGACCAGTTCAGAAAAACTATAAATAAGACCCAAAGGGCACCTTTGGAGGGGGTCCGGTTTTTGGCTTCTCTCTCCTTAGGCTATCCTTGCCTAGACTCCCCTGAGCTCTCCAAGGTGCCCAGGCCTCAGCTTTGGCTCTGGAGGGGAAGCAATCTAAGGATCTTCCGGGTGTGTGGTGGGACCTCCCTGCTGAGTTAAGGGTCTGTGTTAAGTTCTGAGACCCCGACGTACTTTTTCCGCGGGATAAGTAAGTGCTAGTCGCCCCCCAACCTGTTGGGGGCCCCAGAGCTCCACAAGGAACCAGTTTCTGGTTTCAACATACGGCATGTATGCAGCTCCTCATGCCCATCCGTCACTTAGTACGGGGCTAGGGTGTAGACATATTATCTGGGTAGTTTAGTTACTTGGAAATCATTACATTTTGTTTATGCTACAAACTCTGATTTATGAAAATGTTGAGATACTCAAACTCTGATCTATTTAAATGAACAGTATTCTAAAACTCCTTATCATTTCCTTCTCTACAAGCTCGATCATGCTTTTATCTTCTTATCAACTTTTTAGTGGTGTCTCCTTACCCGCTTTTGCTAATAACAAAAGGGGGAGAACTAACATGATAAATATTAATCTGCTATCAAAATATAATGCTTAATTAAAATGATAGCTTACATATTTGGAGAACATTCACTTAGGGGGAGCATGTATTTAGGGGGAGCAATTCTAAATGCTAAAATTATACTAAGTCATCACTCACACACACACACAAGTATGTTTCTTCATGCTTATATATTAATGCTCTGATTTATCATTAATAGATTTGTTATTATCAAAAGGGGGAGTTTGTTGGAACATGGTCATCCGCATGTCCTAGGTTTGAGAATAACAAATCCTATGTGTATTTGATCTTGTGTGTTTAACTGTGCAGGAAAATAAGTCCACATGACTCAAGGATAACATAAGAATGTTGCGCCAAAATTTGAAGCCAAAATTCCAAAATGCCCGCTAGCACCGGCGCTAGCGCTAGCGCTGACTTGAGAAAATTTCAGAAACAGTTATGGAAGGTGCTAGCGCCTGGCGATAGCAGCTAACGCAGGTGGTAGCAGCTAGCGCATGCGGTATCTACTAGTACTGGCGGTAGCACAGAGCACAAGAGGAATGGCAAAATTGTTTCCCCGGATTAAAGATTCTCGCGTGCAAAATATTACTTAATATGGGATAGCGTCGGCGGTAGCACTAGCGCAGGCGCTAGCGCTAAGTCTATAAAAAGGACATCTTGGCTCCGACTTCCTAAGCCTCTAGAGATCCGGAATTCCAGAGCTTCGTGCCACAACATAGAGAGGAAGGTTCAGAGAGATACTCCCACAAATCCATAAAGACTAAAGGAGATCCATGGAGAAGATTTCAACACGCGTCATCATCGTGATGAAAGACCGCATCGACTACGATCATACTTTGCGTCTTCGTCTACTTCTCCAAGAGATCCACATAGAGGGAGTTTTTATATTATTGTCTTTTCATTTCATATTCTTCTTGTAAATGGTTAGTGAATTCGCCTCGTGTTAGCGACTAGGTCTGGGTAGGACTTAGGGCTGAAATTCGCCTCGTGTTGGCGACTAGGTCACGGGAGTAGGTCTAGGGGGTGCTTGAGGCCATATCCAGGGAAGGGTAGGCTAGAGCGGCTTGAGGCCGTATCCGGGGAAGGATTGGCTAAAGCCAACCAGTTCGTGGGGATATGAGTCGGTATAGAAAACAAAAAGAGTCTTTCTATTAGCTTTGATTTCTAGCTTCTATAAGAGATCAAGTTTTGTAATCATGCTTCTCAAGTTAATAAAATCATGTCTTTACTTTTAATTCACTTGATTTGTCTTGATCTTCTCTAGTTTAATAATCAAAGCTTTTTCAAAGTTATTAAATATATATTATAAGTTTTTTAAACCCTTATTCACCCCCCTCTAAGGGCGCCTACCGATCCAACACAAAGCACTTTAAATCTAGACATTGCCTCTTCTGATTAAGGGGATTTTATAGAAAGAAGCTGTCAGACATTGTCTTTCTGATTTTAAAGTTCTTAGAATCTAATAACAGCTAGCAATTCATATTATTAAAATTCCTATTTAAATCAAAATCTAGGAAATCTGAAATTGCTTAAATGAATTTTATAAGAAGAAAATAATCTCTGACCCTAAAACTTCAAAGACTTTTTATGCTTAGGAATCCTAAACCAAATAGGGGGAGATTGTTAGAACCTAGTCTTAATTTGGATTAGGATGCCAACTCAAATAGGGGGAGATTGTTGGAACCTTAGGTTTAATTTGAGTTAGGATCCACCTTCAATGTCTAAGTTTATATCATAACATATCTTACAACTTAGATTAAATCTCACTAAGAAAGAAGGCTAAAAAATAGATATAATTAATAAGTATAAAATAAGAGAAAGAATAAAATTTACATATGTTCTCTGCGTTTGACGAACGGCTACCTGTGTTCGATGAATGGCATTCATTCAGTGCTCGACAAAATCCAGCCATCTCAGCGGTCGACGAAGAACACCTATCTCATCGCTCGACGCCTTTACTCAAGCTCAGCGGTCGACTCTTTTATCCCAGCTTTAGCGGTCGACGAAATCATCTAGGCTCAGCGGTCGATGAATCCTTCAGTTCGACGAACTCAAGTCTGCGTTCGAAGAATATTCAGCAGATGTTCAGAACAGTGAATCAAATGTTCAGGTCGACGAATCAAATGATGAGCTTGACGGACTTGAAGCTCAGCTCGACAAAATATCTGCAGTATTATTTTATATCATTTAGCTCGAGTGAAATATTATATTTATGCTGTCAGTTTTATTAAAGCAATATTTTATTATTTCTATTTAAATATTGCTATATATATTGTTGCCTTAACATTTATATATAGCCGTTGGTAGAGCATTAAATGATATAGCTGTTACAGCAAGCTAAAGACGGCAATTTGTCTGCTCGAGGATCTGGGAAATGAAAGAAATATTATATCCATTCCTCTTCTGTCGGCAATGATTCAAATCTGCCGAACTGCTCTCCAAATTAAATATACAGAGAGAAGATAAAAGAAGTAGAAGCAGCAGATAATATAGAACAGCTAGCGACAGAAACAGAAAAAGAAGAATAGCAGCAAAAAGAAGGAGCAGATCAAAATATATTATATCTTCTTTTTGCTAAAACTCTTTCTTGTAAATCATCTATATCCTGAGACACCAAATCAATATCAATTACTCAGGATCAAAAGTGCAAGAAGTAGAAGAAGAGTATTTGAAATCAAGAGAAGAAGCCTCCACAAGCTGTCATCAATCTAAATCAGACAGGGGGAGCTCTCTTCAACATCATCATCAGGAGTCTTCTCAGCAAAAGAGAAGAACACCTTAATCTTTTCTGTTTTCTTTATTTCTCCCATCTTGTAAAGGGTTATAACTCCCTTCAAATGTTAACTCCCGGTGACAGACCACCTTAGCAAAAACCTGCATCTTGGTTTATAAGCACCTTATCAAAAGCTTATAGGTGATTTGGGCACCTGATCAAACCTCCATTGGTGTGTGGACACCTGAACAAAAACACCTTGGTGTGAGGGCACCTTATCAACAACCTCATAGTGGATTCCTACCAGTGGGTAGAAGAGTAGATGTACCCAGGTTGAGGGGAACTACTATATATCTTGTGTCATCTGGATGCTTGTTGGTTTGCTTGATTGTTTATGTTTTTATTTGTTGTGTTGTGTTTTATATGCTTACTTACTGTTTTATTTTATTACTCAGCAAACACTTATATATATATATATATCATGTACTTTGAAGTAAAACTTAAACAAGAGCCTTAAATAATATTAAGAACTAATCTCCTTTCATATTGTTAAAATCTCAGCCCTATTCACCCAGTAATTGGAGGGATATACTCAAAATACTCTATGTTCTATAAGCACACCATTTCATATACTAGACAAAACTTGTATGTTGAAAATATCAACTTGCATAGCTCCAAATGGTCCATAATTTTGTACAAGGACTTTTAATGTCCTATTTTATCTTCCAGAGAAGATTAGATGGATTTTGAGTTCATAAAATGCAAAACTCAACACATGCATGGATTATTAAATATTTTCTAAAACAATAGAAAAAAGTTGTCCAAAAATTCTCATTTTTTAACAGGAGGTGTATCTAGGGTACGTGCTTGCATGTACAAAATTTCACCCTCATACCATTAACCATTTAAAAGTTATGCTAATAATATGGGATGTCCCCTCCTAGGGACCAGTCCCACTAAAACTGCCCTAAAGGGAGCTAAAGGGCACTAAATCAAGTTATTCAATATTCATTAGGAAGATAAGACAATAATCTAGAACTCTTATGCTTTGCATGTTTCCTAATTCGGCACCTAAGGTGCTCAAAAACGAGCCTGAAACTACTGTATAACATGTGACAGAAATCTTTTTAATTAAATGTTACAAGATATCATCTAGCACACATCTTAAAGCAAGATCCGACGATGTTGGGTCATCTTCTTCATCTAGCCGATTGAAATTATGAGATCTAATCCTATTTTGGCCAATACTCCCTCCATAGTCCACCAGTTTGCATGAGATAAGGCCATATAGCTTCGTTTTAATGAGAGGAGTTGATTGTGACCTATTTCATGGCAAATAATGCCCTAGAAAAGAAGTTCTAGCTTGGGCATTTTTAACCTAAATCTCCGTTAAGTTCCATGGATAGAGCTTGAATTAAACTTGGTTTTCACCTCCTAAGGATCAAAGAAGCTAGCACAGAGGAAGAGGGGGAGAAACTGGACCTTAATGGTGCTTGTCATTGGGTATTCCTCGGTCCAGCCGTGGATTTTGCTTTCTCCGGCAAGCTTGCTCAAAACCTCAATCCTCCAACATTTGCAGTGTTCCAAGGCTCGATTTCATATGCTCTCCACCTTCTGAAGCTAATGGTATGCTCAATTTGAGATGGGGAGGTGAGTATATGGAGTTGCCCTTGGGGCAAGGTTGTCCAAGCCTTGGATGCTTCACCAAGGATGCCATTTCGCATCCACTCTACTTAATTTTAGTTGGGAATAATTGAGGGAGTTCAGTGGAGTGTATTGGGACCTGAATTGGGAGCCAAGTGGCACCCAATCCATGATTTCCTCCTTTGTCCTCTCTTGATTTTGGGGAAAAGTGAAAATTGCCCCCATGCATGTCTCCCCTTTCAAATTCAGAGGTCAAGGACTATCAATTGGTTATTGGGATGCAGAATGGGCCTTGGTTCAAGGCCTTAGCCCATTGGAATTGACTTGGGCTTTCATTTCCCCTCTTTGGGCTTAGGTTTGACCATGGATGACTTTGTGGTTGACTTGGTCAAAGTGATGGGTTGACTAGTCAAAGTGTTGGTCTTGAGTCCATTGACACCACCCAATGTTGATTGGGTCATGGTGATGCCCTAATTGGGCCAATTTAGCCAATCTGTGTAATTTTGACCAAAATTGGGGGAAAGTTGACTTTGGTCAAATTGGGCCAATTGATGACCACTTGATAGGGCTTTTGGGACCGTTGGGTCTCTCTTATGGTTAGGGGCCTATTGGTAAGCTCGATTTGAGTTGGTGAGTCCAATTTAAAGTAAATTGACCAAGGTTGACTTGTGCACTTTTGGGGTGATTATAACAATTTTCCTAAGTTCGGGTTAACCTAGGGTCATACCATGATCTCTACTCATCACTCAAGTTCTATCCCTAATACAAGGTGGTATAGAATGAATATTTATGTTACAACTTGTTTGCCTCTTAATCGTCGCTTGAGGAGGAGCCGTTTGAGGCTTCGGATGAAGAGTCATTTGATGTTATCGCCTGCAGTACCTTCTTCATTTCTTTTCCTTTGTGTCACTTTTCCGTTTGCTCTTTCAGATATTTTGGGCACTGGATTCGAATATGTCCAGTCTTCATGCAGTGGAAGGACTCCGGTGGAGGCCGCTCATCGTCGTCGTCACTTTTTTTTCCTTCTTGGACGATGAGCCTTTCCTCCTTAAATCCTTTTGGAAATATTTCCGGAAGGTGTTCCTCCTTTCTGGGTTCTTCATGAACTTTTGAAATTCTTCACGTAGAGGCTTTCTTCGTCCTCCTCATCATCATCGTCTTCTTCGCTTTTCGACTTCAGCGTCAAGGCCTTCTTCTTGGGCTCCTTATTGTATTCTTCGTGCTAGATTTTGAGTTCCACCTCATGGGTTTTGAGATTCCCAATGAGGCTCTCGATTTGGAGTTGTCTCAGATCATACGACTCGGAGATGGTCGTCTCTTTTGAATTGAACTTCAGAGGGAGCGATCGAAGGATTTTCCTTACCAAGTCACCATTGGAGAAAGTTCTCCCAAGTACTTTTTAGGCGTTGACGATCTTGTTGAACCGAGTGTACATCAAGTCTACATTCCCATCTGCATGCTTTCTAAATTTTTCATACTCTGACTCCAGTTGGAATAGCTTTGAGTATTTAACCTACGAAGTACCTTTATGAGTTATTTCCAATAAATTTTATATATCATAAGCTGTTTTGCAAGCACAAACATGATTGAATTTTGTTTTATCTAAAGCACAAAATAAGACATTCATTGCTTTAGCGTTATTTTTATACCTAGTTTTATCTCCCTCATCCCATCTATCTCAGGGATTTCCCATGGTTATTTCTCCAACTACATATATAGGAGGACTATACCGTTGTTCTACCCAAGCCTAGACTTATATATCTAAAATCATAAGAAAATATCGCATTCTAGTTCTCCAGTAGTTATAATCTGTTCCAGTAAATAACAGAGGTCTACTAATCCCTTGCCCCTCAGGAAAAGCGTGATCATGGAGCGCCATTGTTCCCGGTGTTTAGACTATTTTGGAATAACCTCTCTCTGATAACACTTGTTGAATATGTAGGCACCCTTAGAGGGAGGTGAATAAGGGTTTTAGCTAATTTTAAATCTAAATATAAATATAGTTATGGGTTGAAGTTATTCTACGAGATATTTATATTAAAACTTGGCCTTTATCCTTTTGAGAAAATATGTTTTATAGAGATATTTTTATGGAAAAGTTGAGTCTCAATTACTACCGCCAGCGATGGAAGAAGTTATCGCACGGCGTTAGTGACAAAGATCCCTTTTTGCTTGAAATAACATTGAATAGAAATAATGCTCAGAATCGAGGAGGTCGTAATACCTTTTTGGTTTTCTATACCGACCCTTCTCCTAAGGACCGGATGACTCAAGCGTATATCTCCCCAGATATATATCTAACCCTAGACCTAGTCGCCACAACTCGCAACAAATTCCCTTTAAGTCTCCTAAGAATTAGTCGCCAACTCTTGAGGTGAATTCACTACCAACAAAAAACAAGAGAAACAAGAATACAATCTGAAAATAAAAACTCCTTTAATAGTAAAACTCAAGGATGAGTTCGAAGGAGCGCCAAGGAGATCATCAAAGCCGATGTGTGCGTCCTTCATGTTGAATAGTCATGGTGAATCTGCCTTCAAAAATCCTCTTTGTAGTTTATGTGGGAGATGTTTGGACGTCTAATATAAAACCCTCTTGAGGTAGCATAAAGTAATAGAGTTAGGGTTTAGGGTCATCATCATACAAATCTAAGGTTGCCTTGTAATATACTTGAGGAGCTAACGCTAGCGTTATTGATAATGCTCAGCGGTAGTACTTAAAGCAACAATTTTGATGCTAGAATCTTCAATCTGGGAAAGTGATTTTGATCTATTGGAATATTCTCATTTTAGCATAGCTAACGCCCAGCGGTAGTGATCTTTTATAAGTGCATCCTTCTTCATGCCAAAAGCCTTTGTTTGAATTTCACTTTGGCGCGCTTGAGTACTCTAGGGCTAACGCGGAGCATTAAAAGTTGTTGCCCAGTGGTAGTGGATTATCATCGAGATGCATGTCGTCCGGTGGACTCCATGCTGACTAGTCCAGCTTCTGAGCAATATCATCGAGATGCTAACGCGAGTAGTAGCACTAATGCCAAGCGTTAGTAGTTGCATTTTATCTTAGCCCTAGTACAATGATCCTTTTATCTTGTAGCATCCTGATGTCATACCTGTGAGTTCATGCATGCTATAAACACAAAACCAAACGTGATCAAATACAAAATGGGGTTTGTTATTCTGAAACCAACGGGATTAGGAAAACCATGTTCCAACATAAGGATGTAGATAGATATGAAGAGGTTGTTCTCGTGGCCAGGTATGAAGAAAGACATTGCCTTTTTCATGGAAAAGTGTCAAACTTGTGCAATGGTGAAGGTTGAATTCCAATGACCCTATGGATTTTTGTTGGGAAAACCCTTGAATTTTAACTTAACAAATTACCTAAAAGTGATTTGACCTCTTTAGTTTTAATTACCCATTGTATAGTGAGGGTAATCTAGTCATTAGATGTCTTAGGATCTCACACTCAACCTAGGGTGTTAAGACCATATCAAGAGAAGCACAATTTGGCCAGAGTTAACATTTGTGTCGAATAGAAATTGATGCAACATCGAGTTAATGTCGACGTTGCTCTGACTAAAAGTCCAAGTGGTCCAACCCTTCTGTCGAAGTAATTCAAGTTGACGTTATGTCGAAAGTATATCGACGCAGATGCCAATGACCTGTCGAAGTATCTTGAGAAGTCGACACAGCTTCTACTTCAACTCAACGCAGAAGGAAGTATCTGTCGAAGCCATATAAAGTCGACGCAACGTCGACTTTATTTCGATGCAGATAATGAAGTTCAGAGTCAAGCCTTCATCTCGACGGTTACGTCGATAAGGTATCCACGCAACATCGACTAGCAGAGTTCAATCAGAGCAAGAATGAATTCGAATCTGCTCTTACAGGAACTCGAAGGTGCATCGATAAGAGATAAAGAGAACTCGACGCTACGTCGAATACAGTCTGAAAAGGAAATCTTTCCAGCTGTCATTTTGAATCTCTCTCTCATGTCCCACACTGCTCAAGACCGTTCTCCAACGGCTTAATTATTGCCTCAAATGGAAAGGAGCATTCAAGAAGAGAGAAAAGCATTCTTGGAAACAAACATACCGTTGGTGGACGGGTCGTGAATTAAAGAAGGAAAGCAAGAGAAATTGTCCAGGCAAAATACCTTTTCAGGACATTCCATAATTGGATAGAAATTCGAATCAAATAGAGGAACAATAAATAAGAAGAGACAAGAGAGAAACATAGAGCATTCATCACAAGTTGCTTGAGTATTTCGATTAGGGCTTCCACATCTTCTTCTTCCTCCTGGAACCCTAATAGAGAAAAATGCAGTGAAAAGCAAGAACTGCTCTTCCTCTCTTAGAACAGAACATCTGATGGCTGCTCTTCATCAATACCACATAGCAGCCAGATTTCAATCAGAAGGAAGAGAAAGGATCTGACAATCATAGCTCCTGCAAATCATCACAATCATAAGCAGGAGTTCATCATCAGCAGATCCAGTGAAACAATATAGAAGTTGATTTTGAGACAGGCTTCAAAAGAATTTTGAGAACATAATTCTTCTTCCTCCCCCTTCTTCTTTCTCCTTCTCATTCTCAACTGTAAAAGTGTTTTAATAATCTCTCTTCCAAAGGATTCAGTGGTTCAAGATCTCCTTATCAAAATATCTGGTTAGTTCAAGATCTCCTTATCAAAAGATATGGTTGGTGTATGATCTCCATATCAAAAGATTAGTGGTTCTGAGAGTCTCCTTATCAAAAGACTCAGGCATAGGTGGTGCATTCCTACCAGGTGGTAGAAGACAGGATGACCCACATTTTGGGGAACCTCTATAAAATCTTTGTGTCTTCTGGTTGTGAATTTTCCTGTGTTGTCCCATTCCTTTTACTATATTCCTTCTTTACTTAACAACACTTATTTTATTCTGTGTGTGGAATTGGTGGAGCATAATACTTAGTGTTTTATTGTGTTTGCACAAATAGGATAGAATTATTTTTTAAATCTCTATTCACCCCCCTCTAGAGTATACTCAGAGGCACATTGTGCACCTTCAATTGGTATCAGAGGGAGGTTGATCATTAAAAGCTTAACACCTTGATCAAAAAGACCTCCTACACTTATTTCTTTATTACAAATATATTTTATAAGGAAAAATGAGTTCTAAGGATTATGCCTCAACAAGACCTCCAGTGTGTAATCTAAATAAGTTTACACTCTAGAAGGCCAGAATAAAACCTTATATGAATTTTATTGATGAAGAAATTTTCAATGTCATCCTCATAGGTCCCCAGTCCCAATAAGGAAAGACACTAGTGGAATGGTCATACAAACTTCAGTCCCCAGAGCAGAATGGACTGATGATGAGAAGAAGGTCAAAGCGTTTGATGCTAAGGCCATGAACATTCTAGTCTCAACCATGTCTGATGACATATTCCAAAAAATTGTTGATTGCAACTCTACAAAAGATATCTGGCAATCTCTCTCCGACTAGTTGAAGGAATCTCTGATTCGAGAAAAGACAAGAAGGCACTTCTCATATCTCAATATGAGAGTTTCAAGAAAATGGCTGATGAAAGCATAAAAGAAATGTATGACAGATTCAACCTCATCATAAATGAGCTGAGAGGGCTTGACAAGGAAATTTCTCTGACAGAAATTAATGACAAGCTCCTCATGTGCTTCCCAAGCACATGGGACTCTAGAATCTGGGCTATTAGAGATTCTAGATGCCTTAGAGAGATATCAACTGATGCTCTCCTGGGAAAGCTCAAGTCCAATGAGCTTCTACTAAAAACCAGGGTTGAGTCAGAATCCCAAGAAAGAACACCAACTCCTAAAGAAAGGACTTTTGCATTAAAGACTGCAGAAGAAGAGTCCTCCACCACTGAAGAAGAAATGTTTAATCTCTTGGCTAAGAGATTCAAAAATTGTGTCAGGATAGAAGATTCCAGAAGGAGAGAGAGGAACTTAAGCAAGCCAAGGTATGATAAAACTCCTAAAAAGGAGATTATTTGTTTTTCCTGCAAAAAGCCAGGACATATTTCTACTGAATGTCCTGAGGAAGAAAAGAATAAGAAAAACAAGCAGAGGAAGGAGCATAAGAAGAAATCCTTCATGAGAAATGATAAGAAAGGAGGGAAAGGTTTCATAGCTGAAACCTGGAGTGATTCAGATTCTGAATCAAGCTCCTCCTCATCTGATGATGATGAAGATGGTGGACCAGAAGAAGCCTGCCTAATGGCTCTAGAAGACTCCTCTGCAGAGAATGAGGTAAGCATCTTTGAAGACATTGACTTTTCTTCAAAAGATTCTAAAGAATTCTTCAAGGAATTTTGCCAAGACTACATTAACAATCAAAAGGAACTTGAAATAATCAAATCAGAACTAGAAGTCCTTAAGAAAGATCCTATATACTCAGTCAACTATGATCTGAGGTGTGAACTGGTTAAGAAAGAAAAAGAAATATATTCCTTAGTTAATGAAAATTCAGACCTAAAGAAAGAACTCTCAAAGGCAAAAGCCCTTGAGGACTCCCTAATTGGAAGAAGTCAAAAGATCAAAGACATCATCTGTAACACCCTGCCAGTACGAATAGCATAACAGTAGGTCCGGCCGGGACCCCACGCCATACAAACCACACTAGCTAGGAGTTAAAAGGTGATAAACAGAAAGAACTACAACAGAGTATACTAAACACTAGCGGAAGCATAATGATTTAACATTTCCATTAGAATTGTCCACTATCATAGGAATGAAACCATGAAATAGAGTTATGGCCTTAAGGCCTTACATTTAACAAATGTACTAAAACTCCAAAACATACATCGGCACGCAGGCCGGCAATACATGAGAAAGCTAAAAAAAAGAGGTTGGCCTTCAAGGGCCAACTCAGCAAAGGGGCCACCGCCCGCTATTTCCCACTAGGCTCACTTGCACCTGCATAAGAACATTCCACCAAGCGGTGGCAAACAAAGTAACGGTCAGCGCAGATGACCAAATTATAACGACCCCACCCCTTTCCCGGGGTGGCGGAGCTTCTACCCTGCAAGCAAGCCATACTAGCACATGTACGAATATAAAGAAAGTGCAACTACACAAGATGAGGTTTCAAGCACAATCAATCTTCTAGGTTGAGCATCAAAAGTAGGGAACCTAGGTATGCACATGATGTTGGTTGGGTTCACCCAAAGGTCCCCCACAACCGCCTAAACAACCGCATGAGGCTAACAACATCAATTCCACGAAACACTCCACCGTTAGGGCCATCGCCTTAGGTGGGAAAAAGAGCTTTTGGTCGGTCTAGGTATCACCTTCCACGACCTCTCCCATGATCACACGGCTTCCATGAGGTAGGGACCTCTTACCGATCTGCATGGAAACGGGTTCGGTTTAGCTTTGCCCGTGCTCTAATCGTCGCGATCTATCGCACGACGCGGGTATGGCTTCACCTCGGCCCGTAAGGGTTTAGCACTTTCAAGTGCTACACAAAATATAAGCTACGCACCTAACCCCTTCGCAGGGATCTAGGCTTCACAAATATTCAACAAAGGAGGTACAATACACTCCGCATCAATTTCGTGGTGAAGGTTTGCCTTCATCCAATCTCAAAGCATGGGGCTTTCGTTAGGATCTTCACAAGACGCCTATAATTTAAATCCCGCAACACTAAAGATGATTTCACGGAGTCATTCTCCGGCACGCATTCTAGGCTTAACCTAAATGCAACGTCGCAAACTAAGCATCACCGATTCGGGCTCACGACCACGAATAGGCTTCACACAAAATGCCTAAATCCGCACGACTACCGGATTTTCTACATGCAATATGCCGGGGACGGACACAATCGACCCGGAGTTCCGAAGAACTTGAGGAAAATCCTACATTTCACCTATTTGGTGAAAGGGATTCCTCATGCAAGCATAGAGAAATGAAAGAGAGGACAAATGACAAGTCCAAAAATCGGGAGAAAGAATCGTTACCCTTGGAGCACGCTTCGGCGCCATGGAACAAAACTTGCTCGGTGGGAAACGATGGCAGCGGACTCATCTCCGCAAATCCGGTCTCGGTTTGCGAATCCGAGCTTTGGAGCTCCTTCAATGGGGGAAAATGGCTCCTCCTTCTCTCTAGGTTTTCAAAGGTAAGAGAGAGAGTGGGGTGGGTGAAATGAGGTTCTAAACCCTCATTTCCCGACCTTAAGCTATCAAGAAATATTTCCCACCATCAGATCTCCTCACAACTCAACGGATGGCTCAGATTTAAACTTAAAAACGGGCTGGAAAAACTCGTACACGGCTTGGCACACGGCCGTGTGCCAAACCGTGTGAACACACAGCAAAAACTGGAGCTAGACACACCCCAGCACACGGCCATGTCTATGGCCGTGTGGATATACACGGTTAGGGACACAGCCGTGTGCCTAGCCGTGACCTTCTCTGCCAAAGTTTGACGTTTAAAATTCATGGACACGGCCTTGCGCATGGCCGTGTCGCAAGCCATGTCAAAAATCAGCTTCTCTAAAAAGCTTCCTAAACACCCCCAAACATCCCCAAAACCCCATGGGACTCCTCTAATGCTCTTAGGGTCTTCATGGAAAGCAATTATATGAATTTTGGGGTATTACAACTCTCCGCCCCTTAAAAGAATTTCGTCCCGAAATTTCTAAAACAGTAATAGCATGAATTACAGTTATAAATTACCTGAGAGGAATAGCTCGGGGTACTCTGCAAGCATCGCTTGCTCTCTCTCCCAAGATAGCTCCTCTCGGCCGCAATTATCCCACCGGACTTTCACCATCCGAATGGACTTGTTCCGCAACTGCTTTACTTCGGTATCTTTGATGCGTAAGGGCTTGACTTTCGTCGACAACCCACTATCAACCGGCACTTTGCCAACTGCAACGATGTGAGTAGGCTCTTGCACCGCCTTTCTCAAAACTAAAATGTGAAACACGCGTGTAGACCGCTCAGCTCTGCAGATTGTGCAAGCCGATAAGCCGCATCACCAACACGCTCCACGATCTCAAACGGTCCTAAGTACCTTGGGCTGAGCTTTTTCAAGCGTCGGATCCTTGATACCCCTTTGAACGGTTTGATCTTCAAGTAAACCCGGTCACCGACGGCGAACTCTAGGTTCCTATGCTTGGCGTTGAAATATTTTGCTTGCCTATCCTGGTCAATCAATAGCCTTTCACGTACAGTTCGGATCGTCGAAGTTGCTTCCTCAACATCCTTTCGCTTTAATAGCTTAGTATCGCCCGTTTCTGCCCAAGACAACGGTGTGCGACACTTCTTACCATAGAGGGCCTCGAAAGGAGCCATCTTTATACTGGCTTGGTAGCTATTATTGTAGGCGAACTCGATCATATAGAGATGATCTTCCCACTTCTTTCCAAAATCTAGAGCGCACATTCGGAGCATATCCTCCATAGTCCTGTTGGTCCTCTCGGTCTGTCCATCCGTTTGCGGGTGGAAGGCCGTGCTGAACTTCAATTTAGTGCCCAACAGTTCATGGATAAGCCTCCAATCTTTCGATGTGAAACGCCCGTCACGATCGCTGACGATGCTACGAGGGACACCGTGCAGCCTCACAATACTATCGACATAGAGCTTCGCTAGCTTTTCTACAGAATCATCCTTCCGGTTCAGAATAAAATGCGATACCTTCGTCAATCGGTCCACGATCACCCAGATGGCGTCGTTTCCCTGTTGCGATCTCGGCAATCCGTGCACGAAATCCATCGAAATATCATCAAACTTCCATTCCGGAATCGGCAAGGACTTCAAAAATCCACCGGGACGTTGACATTCCACCTTCACCAACGCGCAAGTGTTACAGCTGGCCACGTAGAGGGCAATGTCTTTCTTCATACCCGGCCACCAGAAAAGTTTCTTCATGTCCATGTACATTTTCGTGCTCCCAGGGTGGATCGAGTACTTGGTATGATGAGCCTCGTACATCAACTCTGCCCGTAGAGTACCAACGTTTGGGATGCACAATCTACCATTCTTCCACATAAGGCCATCCTCGAAAGAGAAATCAGCGTTTAACCCGTCAACGGTTTCCGCTTTATAGCATTTCATGCTCTCGTCCAGCTCCAATGCCTGTCGAACTCGGTCGGCAAGGTGGTATTGAACCTCCGTCCAGTTCAAGCATGCTGAAGTAGACGCCCTTCGATCAATGCAAATGATCTCCATTTCTTCCAGCTCGCGGATTAGACGCTCATCGTGCATCAAAATCCAATTTGCCTGAGCGGGAGCCCGACGACTCAACGCGTCCGCAACTACATTCCCCTTTCCAGGAGTATACTTGATGTCGAAGGTATAGTCCCCAAGGAACTCCATCCACCTCCTTTGACGCATATTCAACTCCCTTTGATCCAGCAGGTACTTGAGGCTCTTGTGGTTGGTAAAGATGTCGATCTTCACGCCATACAAATAATGCCTCCACAGCTTAAGAGCAAATACCACAGCCGCTTGCTCCAAATCATGGACCGGGTAATTCCTCTCATGAACCTTCAGTTGTCGGGAGCCGTAGGCAATTACCTTTCCGAACTGCACTAGGACACAACCCAAACCACTCCCTGAGGCGTCGCTATAAATTTCGTAGCCTTCCGTGCCACATGGCGAGCATAGAATGGGCGCCGTGGTCAGACGGCTCTTCAGCTCTTCAAAAGCTCGTGCGCACTCGGGCGACCAAACGAACTTATGATCTTTCCTAGTCAGTTTAGTGAGAGGGAGTGCAATCCTCGAGAAGTTTTCCACAAAGCGCCTATAATAGCCGGCAAGTCCTAAGAAACTTCGGACTTCCGCTATGTTTTTCAACAAAGGCCACGCTCGGACCGCTTCTATCTTCGACGGATCAACTGCAATTCCTTCTCCACTAACAACATGACCAAGGAATGCTACTGACGATAGCCAAAACTCGCACTTGGAGAACTTGGCATATAGTTGACTCCTCCTCAAGGTGCTCAGAACTGCGTGCAGATGCCCTACATGCTCCTCTTTCGACTGAGAGTATACCAAAATGTCGTCGATGAAGACGATCACAAATTGATCCAAATACTCTCGAAACGTCCTGTTCATTAAGTCCATGAATACCGACGGTCCATTAGACAGACCGAACGGCATTACCGTGAACTCATAGTGCCCAAAACGGGTACTGAACGCTGTTTTTGGAA
Organism: Dactylorhiza incarnata; assembly: GCA_033032865.1. Lineage (NCBI taxonomy): Eukaryota > Viridiplantae > Streptophyta > Magnoliopsida > Asparagales > Orchidaceae > Dactylorhiza > Dactylorhiza incarnata. The sequence goes on along the minus strand of JAWHQI010000380.1, from coordinate 1,720,973 downwards.
TGTCACATTCCCTTATTCGCAGTTGATAATAGCCGGACCTTAGGTCCAGCTTGGAGTGAACCGTCGACCCAACCAGTTGGTCGAATAAATCATCGATTCTTGGAATCGGATATCGGTTCTTCTCAGTCAACTTGTTTAGCTCTCGATAATCAATACATAGACGCAAACTCCCGTCCTTCTTTTTCACAAAGAGGACCGGTGCACTCCAAGGCGATGAGCTTGGACGTACATAGCCTTGCTCTAGCAGCTCTTGCAATTGGACCTTCAGCTCTGCCAGTTCCTTTGGCGCTATCCGGTACGGTGAGCGGGCCACAGGTTTGGCACCTGGCACCAACTCGATACAGAAATCAATCTCCCAACGAGGCGGAGCCCCAGGGAGTTCGTTAGGAAACACGTCGGCATACTCCGCTACAACTGGGACATCACATAACCTGGGCTTTGGCTCCGAAGCCTCCAACAAAGTGAAGAACAACTCGGCGCCTTTTCTCACCGCTTTAACCACTTGGAGAGCAGACATCAGCGTCTTGATCGCTCCTCGCATACCGGCGAATGTGGTTTCTCCTTCGGTGTTCTTTCCTAGAGTGATCTCCTTTGAATTGCAATCTATGCATGCTCGCTGCTCCGAGAGCCAGTCCATGCCAAAGATCACATCGAATTCAGCTAACGGTAATAACGATGCTTCCAAATCGAAATCCTGATTTCCGATCCGCACCTTCACACGGCTCTTCCTATCCGCACTCATTCGAGATCCATTGGGTAGCACTACTTCCAATCTACCCTCTACAAAGGTAGACGACACTCCGATTCGCACCACGAAGTCCTCAGACAGAAAAGAGTGCGATGCACCCGTATCAAATAGAGCTCTCGCCAGATAGTTGAAAATTAGGACGAAACCTAATTGTACACAAATAAAGCATATAGTCGTACAATAGTATGAATTATATATATAGCTGTAAAAGCTAACTTCTAATTCGTACCTGTGACGACATCAGTTTGTCGTATAGCCTCTTGTTGGCCAAGCGAATAGACTCTCGGCTGAGTCGGAGTAATGTTTTGGGAAGCCGAAGACTCCGCAGCTTTACCCTTTTCCGCAGCACAAGCATGGTTCAACGCTCGGTTCTCTGCCTTCGGGGGACCACTTCGACACACCGCGGCCTTGTGTCCCACCTTCCCGCAGGTGAAACACGTGATAGGACCCCGCACAGTCGTTGCTCCCGAAACATTTGAGCGAGTTTGCTCCGCCGGTTTGAACTTCCTTTTGTTCTTTCTGAACTCTGACTTGGACTGAGAGGCCGGCGCATGAAACTCAGGTTTCTTTGCCACGGTTTTTGCTTGTACCCTCTTCATGTCCAACTCTAGGGATCTGGCAGTTTGGACCATCACCTGGAAGCCAAACGTCATGGGGCCTGCGAGGAGCAGCCTCAACTCGTCCCGAAGCCCTTCATAGAACTTATTTGTCTTTGTCTCCTCATCCTCCACCAAGGACCCCGCATAGCGACTTAGTCTAGTAAACTCATGCAAGTAATCGTCAACGGAGCGATCACCTTGTGTCAACCTCAAGAACTGGTTTTGTAACGCAATGCACTGGGCAGAGGGGATAAACCTCTGGAGGAACGAATTTGAAAACTCAGCCATTGTGATTTCAGTAATATCTCTACCGCAGAACTTATGCAGCTCCTGCTCTTCCCACCACAGCACAACCTCTCCATCAAGAAGGAAAGTGGCTAAGGTGACCATCATGGCTTCGTCCGTCGCTGTTGCCCTCCGAGTTCTTCTAACTCTTGACAACCAGTCTTCTGCCTCCGTTGGGGACTCAGATCCCGAGAAGGTAGGAGGATTAAAGCTCAAGAAGTGCTTTAATTGCTGGTCACGCGCTCGCCCCACAGCTACTTGCGCAACTTGACGTTCCACCCTTGGCGCTACCACAGGTTCCACTGCAGCTACTGGCACAGGGGCCTCAACCCTCGGTTCCACCGCAGGTTCCACTGCAGGTTCGATCACCGGGGCCGCAGCTGTAGTAGGCGTAGCAAGCTGCGCAAGCCTTTGCGGTTGAGCATTGATCATCGCGAAAACCGCTTCTGTGACCATTCTGATCATCTCAGCCGAAGGAGTGGTCGCTGGCACTTCAGCCGACCCACTACTTTCAGCGGTGTTACGGGGTCGAGACTGCCCCGCAGCACTTCTAGTCACCTATAATCATGCAAGGCACAATTTAGTGACCCACAACATATCAAACATCAATCATGGAACGCTCAGGTTCCGCAAACAAGTATGTTTTTTTTTTCATTCCTAAGTGGACATTCTTATTAGTTTTTATCGTTTTAGGTGAATGCACAACCCGTGCGCACCACCCCTTAAAAGGAATTCGTCCCGAATTCGCTAAACTACGGATCGACGCCTTAAGTCTGATACCAAATTGTAACACCCTGCCAGTACGAATAGTATAACAGTAGGTCCGGCCGGGACCCCACGCCATACAAACCACACTAGCTAGGAGTTAAAAGGTGATAAACAGAAAGAACTACAACAGAGTATACTAAACACTAGCGGAAGCATAATGATTTAACATTTCCATTAGAATTGTCCACTATCATAGGAATGAAACCATGAAATAGAGTTATGGCCTTAAGGCCTTACATTTAACAAATGTACTAAAACTCCAAAACATACATCGGCACGCAGGCCGGCAATACATGAGAAAGCTAAAAAAAGGAGGTTGGCCTTCAAGGGCCAACTCAGCAAAGGGGCCACCGCCCGCTATTTCCCACTAGGCTCACCAGCACCTGCATAAGAACATTCCACCAAGCGGTGGCAAACAAAGTAACGGTCAGCGCAGCTGACCAAATTATAACGACCCCACCCCTTTCCCGGGGTGGCGGAGCTTCTACCCTGCAAGCAAGCCATACTAGCACATGTACGAATATAAAGAAAGTGCAACTACACAAGATGAGGTTTCAAGCACAATCAATCTTCTAGGTTGAGCATCAAAAGTAGGGAACCTAGGTATGCACATGATGTTGGTTGGGTTCACCCGAAGGTTCCCCACAACCGCCTAAACAACCGCATGAGGCTAACAACATCAATTCCACGAAACACTCCACTGTAAGGGCCATCGCCTTAGGTGGGAAAAAGAGCTTTTGGTCGGTCTAGGTATCACCTTCCATGACCTCTCCCATGATCACACGGCTTCCATGAGGTAGGGACCTCTTACCGATCTGCATGGAAATGGGTTCGGCTTAGCTTTGCCCGTGCTCTAATCGTCGCGATCTATCGCACGACGCGGGTATGGCTTCACCTCAGCCCGTAAGGGTTTAGCACTTTCAAGTGCTACACAAAATATAAGCTACGCACCTAACCCCTTCGCAGGGATCTAGGCTTCACAAATATTCAACAAAGGAGGTACAATACACTCCGCATCAATTTCGTGGTGAAGGTTTGCCTTCATCCAATCTCAAAGCATGGGGCTTTCGTTAGGATCTTCACAAGACGCCTACAATTTAAATCCCGCAACACTAAAGATGATTTCACGGAGTCATTCTCCGGCACGCATTCTAGGCTTAACCTAAATGCAACGTCGCAAACCAAGCATCACCGATTCGGGCTCATGACCACGAATAGGCTTCACACAAAATGCCTAAATCCGCACGACTACCGGATTTTCTACATGCAATATGCCGGGGATGGACACAATCGACCCGGAGTTCCGAAGAACTTGTGGAAAATCCTACACTTCACCTATTTGGTGAAAGGGATTCCTCATGCAAGCATAGAGAAATTAAAGAGAGGACAAATGACAAGTCCAAAAATCGGGAGAAAGAATCATTACCCTTGGAGCACGCTTCGGCGCTATGGAACAAAACTTGCTCGATGGGAAACGATGGCAGCGGACTCCTCTCCGCAAATCCGGTCTCGGTTTGCGAATCCGAGCTTTGGAGCTCCTTCAATGGGGGAAAATGGATCCTCCTTCTCTCTAGGTTTTCAAAGGTAAGAGAGAGAGTGGGGTGGGTGAAATGAGGTTCTAAACCCTCATTTCCCGACCTTAAGCTATCAAGAAATATTTCCCACCATCAGATCTCCTCACAACTCAACGGATGGCTCAGATTTAAACTTAAAAACGGGCTGGAAAAACTCGTACACGGCTTGTCACACGGCCGTGTGCCAAACCGTGTGAACACACAGGAAAAACTGGAGCTAGACACACCCCAGCACACGGCCATGTCTATGGCCGTGTGGATATACACGGTTAGGGACACAGCCGTGTGCCTAGCCGTGACCTTCTGTGCCAAAGTTTGACGCTTAAAATTTATGGACACGGGCTTGCACATGGCCGTGGCGCAAGCCATGTCAAAAATCAGCTTCTCTAAAAAGCTTCCTAAACACCCCCAAACATCCCCAAAACCCCATGGGACTCCTCTAATGCTCTTAGGGTCTTCATGGAAAGCAATTATATGAATTTTGGGGTATTACATCATCATCTTGATCAGGAATCACAACCATTCACTAGCACCAAAATTCCTAGCAAACATGTTTGTGATAAACCTGTACCATCATTTAGGTCTAGACCTAATAATAGTTCAGAATCATCTGAAGATCATCAAAATAATAACCCTAATAAACTCACCATATTTAATAGGGTGGACATTAGTGATCAACCAGGAATCTTAGGCAAACATTCCTTAGAAAAATCAAATGAAAATCATAATGATAAGAATCATAAGTCGAGTAGAAAATTATCCTTAGAAAATTTATCTTTGAAAAGTGAGTGTACTACATGCAACAGTTATAAAATTGAAATAGAAGAGATGGATGAAATATTTGAGGAGTATAGAAATAATTATCAAACTCATATCGACTTTGTCGTTTCCACTCTTAAAAATAGCACAAATGCCTATAATAAAGCTTGACATGATCTAATGAGCAAACCTGATAAATTAAAATCAGAAATCAACTTTCTTATGAAAATTGTGAATACAAATTCACAATACAAATTCGCAAATTCACAAACTATTAATGATAAGAATCATACGTCGAATAGAACTCGAAGCAATTTTAAGAATGCGTCGAATGCATCTCGACGGAATCCAGCATATGCGTCGACATCATTTCGAAGCAACTATGTGGGTGCGTCGAATTACACTCAATGCAACCAATGTTAAATTTTTTAATTTGAATCGTTTAGCAGTATGCAGGAGTTGCATCAACTGAGTTATAGCCAAACAACCACAATATGCCACACAGCAACACAAAGCTTTATTGAATCACAATACTTGATTACAGTGCGAGGTATACAGGGCGAGACATGATTCATAAGAATCACGAAGGAGAGAAGAACAAAAACACACCAAAAACAAATCTGGCGGCTAGACAAGCAGAGACCGCACAGACCGCTGAACTCCAGAGATCGCCCGGCTTGACCTGAGACCGCACGAACAGAAAACGGCCAAGATGACATCAGACCGCCACCTCAGATCGCACTGCAAGACGCCACCTCAGACCGCACGAACTGGAGGTTATTGAACAAAGAACATAAGCTGTCGCCAGACCGCAACTCAGATCACCTAACCGCTGAAGGTCGCCTAATCGCTGAGCTCGCTGCGAACAATACAAGAATAATCATAAACCATTTCGCAGACAAGCCACTGCCGAACTGTTTATTCAAGCCGCTGGGAAATCACCAAGGTAGGAGACCGCAACCTGCTGACTACAAACAGTTCTCGTTATGAATGACGGGCCATGCACCCCTATTTATAGGCGATAAGACGGATGTTGTCACCGCCACAAAAGAGATACAGTCACCACCCGCCAGATCGCCAGCGGTCTCACAGAACAGACCGCGCGATCACATCACTTGGACAACACCCTGTCCAAGACCGCATATCAGCAGCAGACCGCGCACAAGCCGCGCAAACATAAGAACATTCCTTCCTTAGATCACCAAGAGAAAACCAAGAACATCTGATCGACTTCAGATAAGTCGTCAGATCGCCCAGCAAAAGCCGCGCAGTCAAGAACAGACCGCCCGGTCTTCTACAAAGAAGATAGACCAACCAAGTAGAACAACCCGGGAACAGACCGCAGTAAACAAGAACAAAATGGCCGGTCACACCAGACCGCCAGAGTCAGACCGGCAGAGCCAGACCGGCAGAGCACCAGAATAGAGACTGCGCGGTCTCTGCGGTCACCAAAAATCAGACCGCCGGTCACCTTCCACTCCACTTCACTAATTTCAACACTCCCCCTTGAAGTGGGAAGTGGAAACTAGCCCGAGTAAACGATCCTTTTGCCAGCGGCTTTGTGAAGATGTCTGCAAGATTGCCTGCACTCCGAACATGCTCGACCATAAGAGATCCTCCCAACACCTTCTCATGAATGAAATGGTTCTCAATCTCAATATGTTTGGTCTTCGCTTGACAAACTGGATTATTAACCAACTTGAGAGCACTCTCATTGTCTCTGCGTAGCATAGTGGGACCTCGAACCTCCTCATGAACGTCCTCCACCAACCTCCTAAGCCAAATGGCTTCCTGAGCTGCCAAGGCTGAAGCCTTGTATTTTGCTTCTGTGGTAGATACGGACACCGAGTCCTACTTTTTACTGCACCAAGAAATAGCTGTGGGGCCAGTCATAAAGACAAAACCAGACGTTGATCTCCGATCATGCACGTCTCCCCTGTAATCAGCATCCATATATCCAAGCAACTCCAAGCTTGACCCTCTCCTATATAGGAGACCCAAATCAGAGGTCGACTTCACATATTTCAGAATTCCTTTTTCCGCCAGAAGATGAGGCTTCCGTGGCTCCGCCATGTACTGACTCACTTTGCCAACTGCATACGCAATATCTGGCCTCATGATCGTCAAATAGATCAAGCTCCCAACCAGAGCTCGAAACACCAACGGATCAGATAGAACTCTCCCCTCATCCTTCCAAAGTTTATGATGCTGTTCCAAAGGTATAGAGCTGCTCTTCCCTTCCTCCATGCCGAATCGTTGAACGATCCGCTCCGCATATCCAGCCTGAGAAACGAGCACTCCGCTCTCCCGCCTCTGAACCTCGAGTCCATGGAAATGGTGAAGCTCACCCAGATCCTTCATCTCAAACCTGATAGCAAGCTCGGCTCTCAGCCTCGCTACTGCCTCCTTCGAGTTCCCGGTGACAATCATGTCATCCACATACAACAGAACAATAACCCAAAGCGCCCCCTCCTTCTTAACGAACATGCTAGAATCATGGTCTGAAGCAAAGAACCCGCAGAATAGAAGATACTCCGCGATCTTTCCATACCACGCCCGAGGCGCTTGCTTCAACCCATACAGGGCCTTCTTCAGTTTGCAGACGTAGTCTGGACAATCCTCCGAGATGAAGCCCGACGGCTGGATCATGAAGATATCCTTGTCAATCTCTCCGTATAAGAAAGCATTCTTCACATTGAGCTGCCAAATCTCCCATCCACTGGATGCCGCCAAAGCAATAACAAATCGAACCGAAGTCATCTTTACCACTGGACTGAACGTCTCATCATAATCTTCTCCATACTACTGTGAGAACCCGGGAGCCACAAGGCAAGCCTTGTATTGCTCGATTGTGCCGTCAGCTTTCTTCTTGAGCTTATAAACCCATTTGCATGTCACAGGGGTAATGCCCTTGGGCCTGGGCACTAGAGACCAAGTCTCATTCTTCCTGAGAGCATACATCTCCTCTTGCATAGCAATGTCCAACTGCTTCACGCCTTTGGCCTTCTCAAAGCTCGACGGCTCCCTCTCATCCAAGGGACCAGCAAAGAAACATGAGACAAAGCTCACCATGTTTCCTCCTGTGTATCGATTCGGTGGCTTGATAGTCCTCTTCGACCTCCTAAGAGGTTGCTCCTGACTAACCACCTCCTCAGCTGCTTCTTCTGTGCTAGCTCCTCTTCCAGACGAACTTGGAGCATCGCTCCCCCTGCTTCCAGAACCTGAAGCCTCCATCTCTTTGCTTGACACAACTGGAGCTCCTGGTGAAACAGGCAACTCCACTTGAAGATTTCCCGCAGCTTTTCCTTCTTCATCAACCCTGCTCTCCGGTAGTTCAACTCCTTAATGTTGGACATGGGTGTCACATCCCTTTTGTTTGAGAATAACAAATCCCAAATTGTATTTGATCTTGTTTGTTGTGTTTATAGTGTGCATGAACTTTAGGTGCAATACTCCACAGGTAGAAAGCAGCTTAATTCAAAAATCTCAAACAATGCGCTACCGCCAGAGCTAGCACTACCGCCGGGCGCTAGCTCGTTTAACGAATGTGGAACTCCGTTCGATGAATGTGGAACTCCGTTCGACAAAAATTTCCGTTCGACGAATGTGGAACTCCGATCGACGAAAACTTCGTTCGACAAAAATTCCGTTCGACGAAAGTTTGTTCTGCCACGCCACTGACGGTTTCGCAATCGCTACCTCCAGCGCTAGCGCTACCGCCTGGCACTATCTCAAGTTCATGCACAGTGCCACGCCGCTGACGGTTTCGCAACCACTCCACACGAATGCTACCGCAGGCGCTAGAAAGCTACCGCAGGCGCTATCGTCAAGTTCTATAAAATGGTGGTCTCTCTCTCGTTTCAATTTAGTGCTTCCAGAGAGATTACTTGTGCCATATTTCCAGAGCTGATACTCTACCAAAAGTTCATCTCCCACTCAAATTCAAAGAGGATTTCTAGAGAAGGAAGCCACCACGCTGTATCCGAAGAACGATCGCTTCAACCTCGCTTATGCTACAGCGATCCTTCATCCTAAACTTCAGAGATCTCATATAGGGAGTTTCATTATTGTTAATTTTATTTTCATTCCATATTCTATTGTAATCGTGTAGTTAATTCTCCTTGTGTTGGCGACTAGGTCTGGGTAGGACTTAGGGGGAAATTCGCCTTGTGTTGGCGACTAGTTCTAGGTGATTAGATCTAGGGGGATCGAGGCCATATCCAGGGAAGGATTGGCTAGAGCTGCTTAAGGCTTTATCCTGGGAAGGATAAGCTAAAGCCAACCGGTTTGTGGGGATACAAGTCGGTATAGAAAAGGAAAAATTGTATTACTTTATTCGCCTCCGATTTCAAGCGCTATTGAAATCAATTTTTGTAAACACTTTTTTCATATAATATAATCATGTCTCTTTATGTGTTTACTTGATTTCTATCATTTCGCATAATTTATAATATTGCAAATTACAATTGTTTCCTACTTTAAGTTAAATTGATTATTTTATTCTAATTATCTCTAAACAAATTTAGAAAAAATTATCAAAGATTTTTATTCCCTTATTCACCCCCCCCCCCTCTATGGGCGCGGTAAGATCCAACAAGTGGTATCAGAGGGAGGTTATTCCAAACGGTTTAAAAACTAGGAATAATGGCGTCTTATGATCTCGCTTTTTCCGAGGGTCAGGGAATTAGTAGACCTCCACTATTTACTGGGTCAGATTATAATTATTGGAAAAATAGGATGCGTTGTTTTCTAATGACCCTAGACATTGAGGTTTGGAACATGGTAGAAGAAGAATACACTCCTCCTACATTTTTAGTTGGAGAGGTTATGTTAGAAAAACCCAAAGATAAATGGGAGGATCGGGATAAACTCAAATGTAAAAATAACGCAAAAGCCATGAATGCTCTATTTTTTGTGTTAGATAGAAATGAATTTAATAGATTTTCTGCATGTACTACTGCATATGAAATTTGGAATCATTTGGAAGTTACTCATGAAGGTACATCGCAGGTTAAAGATTCCAAGCTTTTCCAACTGGAGTCGGAATATGAAAAATTTCGAATGGATGAAAGCGAAGATGTTGATGGTATGTACACGCGTTTCACCAAGATCGTCAATGCCTCAAAAGCTCTTGGAAAGACCTTCTCAAATGGTGACTTGGTCTGTAAGATCCTTCATTCTCTTCCTCCAAAATTCATCCTGAAGGTGACGGCTATTTCGGAGTCGCACAACTTAAGAACGCTCCAAGTTGAGAGCCTCATTGGGAATTTCAAAACCCATGAGGTAGAACTCAAAATCCAATTTGATGAATACAACAAGGAGCCAAAGAAGAAGGCGTTGGAACTAAAATCAAAGAAAGAGTGCCAAGAGGATGAGGATGAAGATGAAGAAAGCCTTCTGGTGAAGAACTTCCGAAAATTCATGCGCAATCCGGAAAGGAGAAACACCTTTCGAAAATATTTCCAAAAGGGTGAAAGATGGAAAGGGTCATCTTCAAGGAAAAAGAGAGCGACAAAGAAGAAGAGAGACCTCCACCGGAATGCTATCATTGTAGGAAGACGGGGCACATAAGGAGCCAATGCCCAAAATTCTTGAAGGAGAAAAAAGGAGAAATGGAACAAAGGGAAAGAAAAAAGGAAGGTGTTAAAGGCAAAGACATGGGATGACTCCTCTTCCTCCTCCTCCGAAGAATCAAGCGGGTCTTCATCAAGCGAAGATGAGGAAGCAAACATGTGCCTCATGGGACATGGAAATGACGGCGACTACACCAGTGTTCTGTTGGGGTTTTCTAGAACCATACATCACATGTAGGCGCAGCGGAATAAAAGAGAAACAACCCAAAAAGACTTGGATCGGCCATGAATATTGAATCAAGAAGTAAATCAAAACTAGGTATGAAATTACCTTTGCGGGATTGGATCAAATCCAACCAAGATGCTCTAAGAAGAAGATTCCTGTCAGCGGCTCTGTGAGAGTCCTCACGTTGAATAATGTTTACGTCTCTACAGTGATCCACACGAGCCGGGAGAAGAACGACTGCACCTTGCACTTCCACGAACTGCTATGTTCGCTCCAGGAAGAGCAATCACGACGACGATCGCCGGAGAGGAGGTCGGCGGAGGCGAACGAGACGGCGGAACTCTTTCCGTCGGCTAGGGCGAGAGGCGGAACTCTTTCCGTCGGCTTGATTCCTTCGTACATCTAGAACCCTAAAAGAAGATCTATTTATACCCAAAGCATAAACAGGCTTCTAGAAGAATCGCTATCCGCAGACCATACAGCAGAATTGGGGTTTCTGTTACAATTCGTCGGGATTTAACGAATCAGCATTCGTCGAGTTTACACGGGACAATCCGACGAATTCCGATGAATCCAATCAGACGGCAACATTTGCCGAGTGAAGGGTCTCTGTGACAATTCGTCGGGATTCCACGGAATGATCCGACAAATTCCGACGAATCCAATCAGACAGCAACATTTGCCGAGTGAAGGATCTCTATGACAATTCATCGAGATTCCACGGAATGATCCGACGAATCCGACGATTCCGACGAATCATATCCGACGAATTCCGACAGCAATAATTGCTGGACTTCCCCATTCTATATGATGATTGGTAACCTTTACCAACACAGTCAATCTTCCAACTTCTCCACATGCTCTTATGTGCGAACCTGCAGGCTCATATCGCGTTGGCAGTGACATTACATGTTTGACCACTTCTAGATCACAATGGTAACTCCAACATGTTCCTAGTGACACTGAGGTAAATCCTCCCACTTATGATGAACTCTTTAATGAATTCCTTGAAACATGCAAAGCTTTTGATAAAAAAATGAAAGATAGTATTTTATTAAATCGTGAAAATGAATCTCTTATTAAAGAAAATCAAAAGCTTTCCAAAAAGATAATTGTTTTAGAAAAGAGAAAGGTTTCTTGCCAAGAGTGTGATCATTCCACTAAATTGGCAAAAGATATTGAAGAGTCACTTTCTAAAGCCCTCTCTCATGACAAAACTCTTACAAAAGAGAAGGGGAAATTAGAAAGGAAATTAGAAGCCTCTCTTTTGCAAATCAAAAATAATTAAAAAGGTTTTGAAAATAGGTGTGTCATGCTTGCGAAAGAAAACTCTTCACTTAAAGCACAAGTTCATGATCTCACCATGGACATTAAAAAATTTGGAATAGGCCAAAAATCTCTAGAAATGATTTTAGGGAACTAGAGCCATAGTTCTGGAAAATTTGGGCTCAGATATCGAGGTGAGGGCTACCGCCCGACGCTAGCCACTAACGTCGGCGCTAGCACCTCATACCAGAAACCTGAATTTTCTTTTTCAAAATGTTTTCTTCTGTAAATCCAACTTATTCCAGCAGGAACATATTCCAGAAAAGGGTCTCAACCCCCTTTATTTCGTGTGCAAACTGTTATTGGTTAGGTCACACATCTAGTTCTTGCAGGAGAATAAAACAAAATTCTTTAAAACAAATCTGGGTACCTAAGGCTTGCACTTATTCTATGGGTGGTACCACTTGGGTATCCAGATCTTTTCTCTCATCTTCTTTCTAGATGTGCAGGCAGGCTAAGGACAATGAAGACGTGTAGTACTTGGATTCAGGATACTCCAAGCACATGACGGGCAATAAAGCAAAGTTCCTTAGCCTAGAAAAGAAGAAGGGAGGGATCGTGAGGTTTGGTGACAACGGAAAAGGAAGGATCATGGGAATTTGTACTGTTGGTAAAAAATCCTTTACTATATCTAATGTTCTTTATGTGAAAGGATTAAAACACAATTTAATTTCGATTAGCCAATAATGTGATAAAGGATTAGATGTGTTATTTGAATCTTCCACTAATCTATGCAAAATATCTAATCCTATTACAAACAATATTTTACTATCTGCACCAAGATTACACAATGTTTATATAGTTTCATTTCATGATCTTTCAAAATTATCTTTAAAATGTTTTATTACCAAAAATGATGAACTTGAACTTTGGCATAGAAGGCTAGGACATGCTAGCACAAAGCTTATTGTAAAACTTGCCAAAAGAGATTTAATTAGAGGATTGCTTAGATTAAATGGAAATTTACCTTCACTTTGTTCACCATGTCAAAAAGGTAAAATTACTCGATCCTCTTTCAAAAGTAAAAATGTTATTTCTACTACAAGACCTTTGTAATTAATTCATATGGATCTTTTTGGTCCCGTTAGCACCACAAGTCTTGGTGGTAGATTATATACATATGTTTTAATAGATGAATTTTCTAGATATTATTGGACAATATTTCTCTCATCCAAATCCGAAGCGTTTTGTGAATTTTCAAAATTATGTACTCGTATTCAAAATGAAAGTGATTTAAAAATTAAATGCATTCGCTCGGATCATGGAGGAGAATTTGAAAATGAAAAATTTACATCTTATTGTGATATGTTAGGCATAAAACATGAGTTCTCCGCACCACGCACACCACAAAAAAATGGTGTTGTAGAAAGAAAGAATAGGACACTTCAAGTGCTAGCACGCACTATGTTATGTGAATATAAATTACCTATGTCCTTTTGGGCCGAAGCCGTACACATCATATTATGTTATAAATAGAATCATGCTTCGCCCATCTTTAAATCTCACACCATATCAACTTTATTTTCAAAAGAAACCTAATGTATCTTACTTCAAAGTTTTCGGTTGTAAATGCTTTATTTTAAATACAAAAGATAGCTTGGGAAAGTTTGATGAAAAATGTGATGAAGGAACATTTCTTGGATACTCTTCAACTAGTAAAGCTTATAGAGTTTTTAATAAAAGAACTAGAAAAGTTGAAGAGTCAATTAATGTGAAATTTGATGATTCCTTGTATAGAAAGACTTTCCGCGGGCAAAGAGGATGATCTATTACCTCCTTTGGAGCATGGTGATGAAGAACCTTCCAAAGAAGAAGAAGAGGAGGCCAAGAAAGATGAATATGTACCTCCAAGTGTCTTAAAATTCATAAAGGATCATCCACGGGAACTTATAATTGGTGAACCATCCATCGGGGTAAGAACTCGCTCTTCTCATGAATCTTTTTCAAATATTTGTTTTGTTTCTGAAATAGAACCAAAAAACGTTTCTACTGCTTTAAATGATGAATTTTGGTTTTTGGCTATGAATGAAGAGTTAGAACAATTTGAGTGACATAATGTTTGGAAATTAGTTGAAAGACCATCTAATCACCCGATTGTAGGTGTAAAATGGATTTTTAAAAATAAATTAGATGGTGAGTCAAGAATCTTTAGAAATAAAGCACGATTAGTAGCACAAGGATATTCGTAAATTGAGGGGATAGATTTTGATGAATCTTTTGCACCCGTTGCTAGATTAGAGTCAATAAGAATTTTTCTAGCATTTGCAAGCTTTAAAAGAATAAAATTATTTCAAATGGATGTGAAAAGTGCCTTTTTAAACGGTTTTGTAAAAGAAGAAGTTTATGTTGAACAACCCCCCGGTTTTATTAATGAAAATATCCAAATCATGTTTATAAACTAGAGAAAGCACTTTATGGTTTAAAACAAGCGCCCCGTGCATGGTTGATGAGTCCCATTTATATACACTTTTATGGACTCATCTGAGCTAGTTTTCACGCACTTGCACTTCACTTTTTGTGTATTAATGCTTATATTTCATTTAGTCACAATTCTCACATGAAGTGCACTTCTAGGCCCGTGTGGTGTATTTTCTTGATTACCACTCTTAATATCTTTCATGCTGTGTTATGTGCCACTTTTAGTGGTTTTGATTTGTGTTTATGCTGGAACAGGGGTCGTGCAGGTGTTCCCGGTGCAAATCTGTACAGGAACACTATGCACGATCACTGGTTATACTGCGCATGACCACTGATCGTGCGCCGCCGATCGTGCGTGATCATTTGCAGCCCAAAGTTCCATTCTGAATTTGGTCGTGCGTTTTTACGCACAGTCGTGCGTTCGGTCGTGCGATCTTTATATTTAATAAAGTTTATGTCACAGGTTCCGCTGGGATAGTGCACACGAGCGCCTAACTTCTAGTGCGCATGACCACTGGTCGTGCGCCACTGGTCATGTGCACTATTTCGCCAGTGCCTATTTAATGCCCTGTTCCACGATTTAAGGGGGAGAGCACTATTTTGGGCGTGAATTCTTCCGCAAGCTCCGCCGTTTTCCCTCTCCAAGCTCCATCCATACATCCCCTTCCTTGGGAAAGCTTCTTCCATTGATCCTAAGCTCCACCAAGGGTTCCGAAAGCTTTCCCCGCCATCTACAACAAGCATTTCAAGTTGCGGCGTCTCCTTTTGGGTCAAGGGGAAGAGACCCAGCTTTGAGAAGAAGACGGATGATGGTTGGAGGTAGTGACAGCCTCTGAACCCCAGAAGCAACCAAGGACTGAGCTCAGAGGAGGCTTGACAACCCCCCATTCCGACCAAGATCTACGGCGAGGCTTCTCATCTCGTGGTTTCCTCTACCCTCTCTCTTTTGGAAATGTATGCTTAACTTTCATATTGAACTAGTGTGATTTCTATTTGTCTATGAATGAAATATACTCTTGTTTTATCTTTCGCTTGATGCTTTGCTGTGATGCGCTCTGTCCCCGCTCCACTTCCACACACACATTCCAGCTAGCCATCTAGCAATTGCTAGTGGTGACTTTGGCGAAGAGGTGAATACGACCCTCACAAAACCTCGCACTGTGGCCATTTCACCCACTTACCGAAGCGCGGCATCGCGGCCGCTGCACTCACCCCCACTTTGCGAAGAGGTGTGTGCGACCCTCAATCGTCACAGTTACTTTCCATCCATGCGCCTTCCAAAGCACGGCATCGCTGCCGTTGCATCCATCCCGCCTTGCGAAGCGGAGTTTTGACCCGCATCTCTTTTCTGTGAAGTAACTTAGGACACCAATCACAACGCCCTTGTTTTTACTTTCTTTTACTCGTCGTAACAATCGATCCATCACGCATTTCGTTCACCAGAACCTGCATTCCTTTAGAGATGATATTCGGGAAAGCTATTCCCAATTTTATTACTTGACAGCGACCGGTGCACTTGCCGAATGCGCATCAAGTTTTTGGCGACGTTGCCGGGGACTGCAAGCGTGTATGATTTGTTCTTCTTGGAAATTCGTTTTAAGGACTTTTTGTTTTTTTTTATTATTTTTTTTGTGTTGAAGAAGGTGTATGCATAGAAGAGATCCTGGTGAGTGCGCGCCTCTGTGTAGCTGCCACCATAGATGTTAATGGAAATCCGGCTGAACCTGGAGTGGGAAATGTACCGGTCGTGGGTCAGGTAGCTGACGAGAATGAAGTGGTCAGGCCGAGACCTAGGACCATGAGAGATTACACCACTCCTACAGCTGGGAGTGTGTATCCAGTATTTGGGCCTAACATCATGAACAACCAGTTCGAAATCAAGCCCGCCATCCTGAACCTCATCCGTAACAACGCACAGTTCTCTGGGATGTCCAGTGAAGACCCACATCTTCACTTGGCAGAGTTCGCCGATATTTGCGGTACCTTCCGGTATGCTGGAATCACTGACGAAACAGTCAAGTTGAGACTGTTTCCATTCTCATTGCATGACAAAGCCAAGGTATGGCTCCATTCTATCCCTCCAGGAACTGCTGCTACTTGGGATGTGCTCGCGTCCAAATTCCTCGCCAAATTCCACCCGGTGGACAAGATTGTGAGCCTTCGGCGTGAGATCGCCACCTTCCGGCAAGCTGAGCAGGAAACCCTCGCAGAAGCTTGGGAGCATCTTGGTGACCTCCTGCGCAAATGCCCAAATCACGAGCTCCGGCCGTGGAACATCGTGGAGACCTTCTACTTCTCCATCGAGCCCAACAATCGGGCGATGATTGACGCTGCTGCAGGAGGAACCCTGATGAACCACACGCCCGAGGAAGCTCTCAGAATTCTGCAAGACACCGCATCCCACAGCACATTCTGGACTGCAGGGAGAAATGCGCCTAAAAGCGCTCGGGGACTATTCGTGGTGGATTCACTACCTCCCGTTGCTGCGCCCGCGTCTAACATTAAATGTGAATGATGTGGAGGCGGTGGTCACCATTCATACGAGTTCCCAGGTAGCGAGCCATCAGGTGAATTCTCTCAGCTTTGTTTAAATGAATCTGTAAATTTCATTGGAAATCAAGCTAGAGGGGCACCCTACGGAAATGCTTATAATCTGGGTGTGAGAAATCACCCCAATTTTTCATAGAACCAAAATGCTGCAGGCCAACGATGGCAACCAGCCCAGCATCAATACGATGCTCAAGCGTCCGGAAGTCAACCAAGGCCGCCTCAGCCGGGTTATAATCAAGGTGCCCCAGTCCCTAAGAAAAGTAATATGGAAGACTTGATGGAAAAGTTTATGGAAGTCGCCAACACTAATATGGTAAACCAAACCGCGTCCATGCGTAACTTGGAGATGCAAGTGGGCCAACTGGCTCAAGTGCTAATCGAGCGTGCGCAAGGGACCCTTCCCAGTAATACCAAAAAAAATCCAATTAACCAAGGGAAGAGTCTCTCCGACGCGGTAGTTGGTGAACTAAGTGAGTTGGTAGTCTCATGCTCCATTAACAATATTGAAATGGCAGCCCTATGTGATTCCGGTTCATCTCGCAACGTCCTCGCCTTGCAGGATGTTGCTAAACTGCAACTTAAAATGGATACGGATGAACGGAAGTCACTAGTGCTTGCTAATGGGACTGTAGTTAAGGCTGAGGGAGAAGTCAGGAATGTGGAAGTTACAATCGAGGGGACGGTAGTGGTTGTCGACTTCCAAGGTTTGGGACCAAGTCTGAATCAATCCATTCCCATCTTGGGTGTACCATTCTAAAAAGAGAGCGGTGCCACCTTCGACTTTTCTAAGGGGTGTGTTGTCTTACCCTGTAAGGTGACACACTCCACTTGCCCCAAGATTGTATCTGAAGCAGTAATTCACTCTCCACTTGTTTTTACTGAGAAACCATCTAGTGATGCAGAAGCCAAGAAAAGAACAGAATCGCTAGAAGGAGCAAAGAAAGAAGAGAAGTTGCAAGTTGTGACGGAAGAGGGGAAGAAGGAAGAAGACAGCGGCAACGGAAGTGACCAGAATGACGAGGGAGAAGGCGGAACAAAGTGCCTTATGAAATGTGTCCGAGTCAAAGTAACAAATGTAAACATTTTAAGCAGGTCCATTGGGCTGATCCGGTTGTCACAGCGGCAACGGAAGTGATGCCACCCACCACCAAGGTGGGAAATTCTGTCAGTCATAAATGTTGCAGCTCTCCAACTGTGGAGAAGCTGAGGCAAGAAAAACTGTTGCGTGAAGCACGCTCTTTTGCCCTCCGGCGCGAGAAGGAAGTGGTTAGGGGCAAGGGGGAGACATCCTCCTTGGGCCCTAAAGCCTTCACCTCTCTCCCATCTCACGTAGCTGGGGAGAACCACCACAAATCAGCATACAGCTGATGCGTGATGGGGTCTCTGGGTTGTGATTGTGCTGCTTCTTCGGTCTGATTTTGTGCTCTATTTTGTCTCTTTGCTGTGTTGGTCGTTCTTATTTTAGTTTGGAACAATCTCTTTAACTGCTGCTATCGAACTTTAATACAGGTATTTGGTCTACCTTGATGGACGTTAAACAAAAGGGCTTCTTGGGAGACAACCCATGGGAACCACCCGGTTCCGTCTGCTTTTTAATTCCTTCTATGCACTACTATTTCTGTTTTGCTAACAATGTAGGATGCTCTCTTGTGGAGGACGAGGAAAGTATGAAAAATATTAATGTTGGAACTACCGCACTTCTGGCATGCTCTACTATGAGCATAGGGTGACGGGACAGAGCTCGATCCCCCTCGCGGGAAAGGCTGGGAATCCCGCCATTTTCACCCTTTCCACTGTAGGAGGCAAGAGGAGACCATCTCCGGCGATCTCCTTCATCATCCTTCCATCCGAGAGCGTTTGGAAGCTTCCACCACATCTAGCTCAAGCATTCCTCGCCGAGGAGACCATTGAAGCGCTGAAGATCGTTGGAGCGGTGACAGCCTCCTTCGAGTTAGCACGCCATCTGAGGGCCGAGCCCGGAGAGAGCCCGACAACCTCTCATTCCAACCATGAACCCAAGACGCGGTGACATCTTCTTTGTGGTCCTCTCTAACCCTTGATGCTTGTACTTGTTTATGTGTTGTATGAATAATTGTTAAGTTAATCTTAAGGATTATTGCTTGTGTTCATGTCCAATGTTGATGCAGTGGCAAGAATAGCCCTTGTTTGTTGTTGTGATAGCCTAGGTTGCTTGTGTGTGAAGCCACTTAGCGATTGCTAGTGGTGATGTTTGCGAAGAGGTGAGTATGACCCTCACGAACCCCGCACTGTGGCCACTCCACTCGCTTACCGAAGCGCGACATCACAGCCGCTGCACTCACCCACACGTTGCGAAGCGGTGCTTTTCGACCCGCATTTCTTTTCATTCTGCAATAGCTTAGGAACCCAAATCACAACCCCCCCTTCGTTTCTTATTAATCCTTCTAACTGATTTCCTGGTTTGAGCAAATCGTACTACCCAAATTGCGGTCCTTAGAGAACGATATTCGGGGAGTTCCTCCCTATTTTATTACTTGAGCGCGGTTATATTATAGGAAGTGCGGATAATACTCTGTTCATTAAGCACAATAATGATGATATAATTATTTTACAAATATATGTTGATGATATTATTTTTGGATCTGCTAATGAAGAGATGTGTAAAGAAGTTATTTTAGTGATGAAAAATGAATTTGAAATGAGTCTTGTAGGAGAACTTTCTTATTTCCTTGGTTTTCAAATATCACAAGAATTGATGGTATCTTTGTATGTCAAACTAAATATGTCCATGATATGCTTAAACGTTTTGGATTTGAAAACCTTAAACATGCTTCTACACCAATGAGTGCATCACTAAAATTAGGAAAAGATGAATCAGGAATTTCTATAGATCAAACTTTATATAGAGGTATGATAGGATCTCTACTTTATCTAAGTGCAACTAGACCCAATATTATGTTTGTCGTATGTTTATGTGCTTGATTTCAAGCCAATCCAAAAGAATCTCATTTAAAAGCAGTAAAACAAATTTTTAGATATCTCATTGGGTCATCTAGATTAGGATTATGGTACGCGCATAATAATTCATTTACACTTCACGGCTACTCCGATTCGGACTGTGCCGGTTGTTCACTTCATAGAAAAAGCACTATTGGTACTTGTCATTTTCTAGGACCTTCATTAGTTGCATGGTCTAGTAGGAAACACAATTCGATTGCACTCTCCACCATGGAGGCCGAATACATTGCATTAGGGAGTTGTTGTGCACAAGCACTATGGATGAGCCAAACTTTACAGGACTTTGGTTTTCATCTAAATTTATTGAACTAAAATGTGACAACAAAAGTGCCATTGATCTCACAAATAATCTGGTACACTACTCTAGATCCATACATATAGATGTGCGTCATCATTTCATAAGGGATCACAATAAAAAGGAAAATGTAAGGATTAGTTACATTGGCACGGACTCTCAACTTGCTGATATATATACAAAACCTCTTCCCGATGCAAGGTTTCAAATGTTAAGGTTGGAATTAGGAGTCTTAAACATCTTAGGATGAATAACATGTAAAACGCTAATGTTTTATGCAATTTGAGCAATCAAGACATCTCTGAATATTACACAATTTCTGCATAAGACTACTCTTAAGACCCCTAACCAATATCAAAAATCAAAAATTTAAAATTCTTAAAAATTCGTGTACTGTTTGTCACGCTATCACTAGCGCCGGCGCTAGCGTGGGTTTGCGATTTTTCTGTTTTTTTTTTATTTCTAACAATCAAGAAAAATATGTTAGTTTATATGTACTAATTTATTTTTGTGTTTCTGTCTATTTTATTTTTGTTTTATTTGCATTATGAAAAATCAACTACAAAAATTTAAAATTCAAAAATACAAAAATATGTTTGTGTGATTTTTCTGTTTTTATTTCATTAAAAAAATTTCAAAACAACAAATAATTTGTATGATCTTTATTGCTAATATCAAGCATGAATGAATTCTATTATTTAGAATTATTTACAATATTAAAATTTATTCCTTGAAATTACTATGAACATTGTTTTGCTTATCATGCTTTGATATATCTATTTAAAGTGCATCAATTGTATTGAAAAATATGCGTAGAACCAAGCTTAGCATGCCTCTAAGTATGAGTAAATGTATTATGATTGATAATGATACCTTTCACTCACTTATTTTGGTAATCAACATGTGCGTTTAAATTCAAAATGCTTTCTTGTGTATTGTATTTGTACAATGAATTAAAACTTGCATAAGTTTATTTGCCTACACTACATTTGAATTGCACTTATGATATTTAGAAAAGTTGTTAAGTTTAAAAAATTGGGGTTGCAAAACAAGTGTATTCGGAGAATGTTGTCTCACAAATATGAACAAAAAAATTATATATGTAGACAAATATAACTCCACCAAGCACTACTTGAATCTCCTGATAAGTCTTCATAAGCATTGTGAGGTTGAGCACCTTGGAAAGAATAGTAAAGTGTCTTGTGCAAACCTTTGTTACTACACAACTTTTTTAAAAACTATGTGCATTAAAAGTGTGTGAAAGTTGATATACTTGTGTTTTATTGTGCACTTTACTTTACATATGCCTTGTATTTTGGTGATTTAAATCAATTGTTAACATTGCCCAAAATACACTTATGTGCACATCATTCTCTTTCATAACACTTCTTCTCATGAGTATTGGGTTCTAATGATTTATCTATACGACTCTTTATATAAAAAATGCACTAGTTAACCTAGCATGATCTCTACAATGTTTTGGTCTCTCTTGAACTTAGAAATAAGTAACATTGTAGTATAATCTCTTTGATATGTTCATTTCATGCTTGGTATCTTTATGAAAAACTTTGAGATTTCAAAAAGGTTAAAACATCTTTCATTTTTGAACTATAACTCATATTTTTACTTATGTTTTTTCATGCTTACAAAAAGATGTTTCTTATAATCTTCCGCTTGCTTACAACTCTTATCTTTTTATTTGAAATCTCTTATATACTATGCTTAAAATCTTTATCATTATCTATATTAAAAAACTCGATCATGCTTTATCATTTAAATGCCTCCTTACTACCCTCACCCAACCTTCTTTTGATAATACCAAAAGGGGGAGATTAATTGAAGAAATCTATATAGGAGAAATATAGAAGATTAAGGAGAGAATAATTCATGTAATCTATCATTTAGGGAGAGTAAAACATAAATTGCATTTATGTAGGGGGAGCATTAAGATAAGGGAGTATGCACATTATCATGCTTGTCATATACTATAGTTGCACTAACATCTTGCTTATCTTATACTATAAACACAATTGTTGATTTCTTGCTAAGTGGATTTGTTATTATCAAAAGGGGGAGATTGTTGGACATGTGTGTCACATCCCTTTTGTTTGAGAATAACAAATCCCAAATTGTATTTGATCTTGCTTGTTGTGTTTATAGTGTGCAGGAACTATAAGTGCAATACTCCACAGGTAGAAAGCAGCTGAATTCAAAAATCTCAAACAATGCGCTACCGCCACCGCTAGTGCTACCGCCAGGCGCTAGCTCGTTTGACGAATGTGGAACTACGTTCGACGAATGTGGAACTCCGTTCGACGAAAATTTCCGTTCGTTGAATGTGGAACTCCGTTCGACGAAAATTTCCGTTCGACGAATGTGGAACTCCGTTCGACGAATACTTCGTTCGACAAAAATTCCGTTCGACGAAAGTTTGTTCTGCCACGCCACCGACGGTTTCTCAATCGCTACCGCCAGCGCTAGAGCTACCGCCTGGCGCTATCTCAAGTTCGTGCACAGTGCCACGCCGCTGACGGTTTCACAATAACTCCACACGAACGCTACCGTAGGCGCTAGAGAGCTACCGCAGGCGCTATCGTCAAGTTCTTTACAATGGTGGGCTCTCTCTCGTTTCAATTTAGTGCTTCTAGAGAGATTACTTGTGCCATATTTCCAGAGCTGCTACTCTGCCGAAAGTTCATCTCCCACTCAAATTCTAAGAGGATTTCTGGAGAAGGAAGCCACCACGCTGCATCCAAAGAACGATCGCTTCAACCTCGCTTATGCTACAACGATCCTTCATCCTCAACTTCGGAGATCTCATATAGGGAGTTTCATTATTGTTAATTTTATTTTCATTCCATATTCTATTGTAATCGTGTAGTAAATTCGCCTTGTGTTGGAGACTAGGTCTAGGTAGGACTTAGGGGGAAATTTGCCTTATGTTGGCGACTACTTCTAGGTGATTAGAACTAGGGGGCTCAAGGCCATATCCGGGGAAGGATTGGCTAGAGTGGCTTGAGGCCTTATCCGGGGAAGGATAGGCTAAAGCCAACCGGTTTGTGGGGATACAAGTCGGTATAGAAAAGGAAAAATTGTATTACTTTATTCGCCTCCGATTTCAAGCGCTATTGAAATCAATTTTTGTAAACACTTTTTTCATATAATATAATCATGTCTCTTTATGTGTTTTCTTGATTTCTATCATTTCGCATAATTTATAATATTGCAAATTACAATTGTTTCCTACTTTAAGTTAAATTGATTATTTCATTATAATTATCTCTAAACAAATTTAGTAAAAATTATCAAAGATTTTTATTCTCCTATTCACCCCCCTCTAAGGGCACCGTAAGATCCAACACTGAACTCCCCTTGTAGGAAGTCACGTCATCGAACACCACATCCCGAGATACCACTGATCTCTATGTCTCAGGATCCATGCATCTCCATCCCTTCTTCCGCTCATCATATCCAACAAAGACTAGCTTCCATACTTTTGCATCTAACTTTGTCCGGAGAGCATCAGGGAAATGCACATAACAGGTTGACCCGAACACCCGAAGGTGTGAAACACTCAGCTTCTCCTTGAACATCAGTTCGTGAGGGGTCTTCATGTTGATAGGACTTAGAGGCATCCTGTTGATGACGTAAGCCGCACAAGACATTCCCTCTGCCCAAAAGGACTTTGGGATACACTTTGCATGAAGCCAGCATTTGCAGGTTTCCGTCAGATGATGGATCTTCCTCTCCGCAACGCCGTTTTGCTGTGGAGTATGGGCACAAGTGAGCTCTCTCCGGACGCCGTGCTTCCTGCAAAAATTTGAGAACTCACCAGAGGTGAACTCCCCACCATTTTCAGTTCTCAATTTTTTCACCCGCAGGCCTAACCGACCTTCCACCAGCTCCTTGAACTCCACGAACTTCGCAAAAGCTTCTGACTTCTCTTTTAGAAAATACACCCAGACATTTCTGGTGTAATTGTCAATCAACACCAACATATATCTATTGCCTCCAAGGCTTTGGGTGGCAGTCGCTCCCAACAAATCACCGTGAATGCACTCCAACGGCGCTTTGCATCTTGTTTGCGATTTATCAAATGGAAGTCGATGAGACTTACCAAACTAACATCCTGCACAAACATGACCGTCTCCATAAGAGGACAAGCTAGGCAAGCCCTTGACAAGGTCCCTTACCGCCATAGCCTTCAATTTGTCCATACCAACATGCCCCAACCATTCATGCCAGATAGTCATGCAATCATTGGTCTTCATCTTGTCAACATAGGTACTTGTCGATAAAACGAACAAGTCCTTCACCCGCTTTCCAACATGAATAACATCTCCCTTTATCTCTGGTTGAGTTTTAAGAAACTTCACTTCTGTTGGGCCAAATAGAATGTGATAACCAACATCGACCGCATTGGTCACAGAGAAGAGATTCTTCTTCATACCAGACACGTGATAAACACTCCTCAATGTGAATGGACTCTTATCAATGCTCAGAGAGACAACACCTTCTTGTTATACTGCATGAACAGAATTATCAGCCGTAATGATAGCATCGTTACCTGAGTAAGGCGCCAAAGAAGAGAACTTTGATTCATCCCCGGTGAGGTGATGCACAGACCCTGAATCCACGATCCAATCCTCTTCGAAGTTGATGGCAGCCAAGGCCTTAGCGGGCATCGCCGTCATATTAGCCGCAAAGGCTCCTCCCCATCCAGCTTCATCAGACTTTGGCTTCTCCTTCTCCGATGCATGTCCCAGTTGAAGATTAACCCGGCAATCCTTCTTGAAGTGGCCGGTCTTATTACACCTGAAGCACCTTGGTCCCTCTCCCTTCTTCTTCCCATCAGACTTAGAAGCATAACCTCTATCCTGCTGACCTGAAGTAGAGGGTCCATCCTGACCTGGCTTCTTCTTCTCCCACTTCTTCTTCTTCTTCCCCGAGAACAACACATCACTATCTCCCATAGAGATAGAAGTCCCCGCCATCTGTCTTGCCAAACTTTCCTGCGAAGCAAGTAAGTTTTCCAACTCCAATAGAGATGGTTGATTTGCCCAACCCTGAACTGACGTCATAAAGGCAAGATACTCCTTTCGCAACCCGCGGATGATATGACTCTTCAGTTTTGCCTATGAGATGGGCTCATCAGGGTCCAAAGCAGAAATCTCTGCTGTGAGGTTCTTCATCTTGAGAAAGAAGGTAGAAATAGAAAGATCACCTGAGAGGCCTTCGCCAACTCATTTTCAAGAAACTATAGCCGAGCTACATTCTTCTTATTGAACAACCCGTCCAAAGACGTCCAAATCTCAGCAGCAGATTTACATCCAATGATGTGATCAAATAGCTCTGGTGAGATAGCCCTCTTGAGTGTGAACTCTGCCTTTGCATTAGTCCTCCTCCAAAGTCTCACCTCTGCCATATCATCTCCTACTAGAAACACTTCTTGAGTGTCTTCTCCTCCAACTATCTCCCATAGATCCTCGCCAAGTAAGTAGCTCTCCATACATGACCTCCATTTCTTATAGTTAGTCGATGTGAGGAGTTCAATACAAAGCCCTCTTGCGTATCCAGCTTCCATGGCAAACTATGTGGTCTCTTCTTCACAAATATGATGGCAACTCAAGTTGATCACTCCTTATCCACTCCAAAAACTCGCTTTGATACCATGTTAAAATTTTTGATTTGAATCGTTTAGGAGTAAGCAGGAGTTGCATCAACTGAGTTATAGCCAAACAACCATAATATGCCACACAACAACACAAAGCTTTATTGAATCACAATACTTGATTACAGTGCGAGGTATACATGTCGAGTCATGATTCATATATATCACGAAGGAGAGAAGAACAAAAACACACCAAAAACAAATCTGGCGGCTAGACAAGCAGAGACCGCACAGACCGCTGAACTCCAGAGATTGTCCGGCTTGACCTGAGACCACACGAATAGAAAACAACCAAGATGACTTCAGACCGCCACCTCAGACCACACTACAAGACGCCACCTCAGACCGCACGAACTGGAGCTTATTGAACAAAGAACAGAAGCTGTCGCCAGACCGCAACTCAGATCGCCTAACCGCTGAAGGTCACCTTATTACTGAGCTCGCTGCGAACAGCACAAGAACAATCATAAACCAGTTCGCAGACAAGCCGCTGCCGAACTGTTTATTCAAGCCGCTGGGAAATCACCAAGGAAGGAGACCGCAACCTACTGACCGCAAACAGTTCTCGTTATGAATGACGGGCCATGCACCCCTATTTATAGGCGACAAGACGGATATCGTCACCGCCACAAAAGAGATACAGTCACCACCCGACAGATCGCCAGCGGTTTCACAGAACAGACCATGCGATCACATCACTTGGACAACACCCTGCCCAAGACCGCAGATCAGCAGCAGACCGCGCACAAGCCGCACGAACACAAGAACACTCCTTCCTTAGATCACCAAGAGCAAACCAAGAACATCTGACCGACTTCAGATAAGTCGTCAAATAGCCCAGCAAAAGCCTCCCGGTCAAGAACAGATCGCTCGGTCTTCTACAAAGAAGATAGACCAACCAATTAGAACAACCCGGGAACAGACCGCAGTAAACAAGAACAAACTGGCTGGTCACACCAGACTGCCAGAGACAGACCGGTAGAGCACAGAATAGAGACCGCGCGGTCTCTGCGGTCACCAAAAATCAGACCGCCGGTCACCTTCCACTCCACTTCAATAATTTCAACAACCAATACCATGCTTCGAATGACTGACTATGGGACTATGCAGGTATGTCGAATTCCATTCGACGCAACTCTAAAAATGAATCGATTTCTTCTCGACACATATTTGCTGCACAAATTTACCAAACATCAAAACCTCTTTCACTTCTATTCTTAGATGTTTTTGCTGCTCTAAACAAAGACATATTGCCAAATATTGCTGGCATAATAATGCAGCACTTCTTCACCTAAGGGAGAACAATGGAAGACCATCTCATTCTTTCATATCTCCATACGATGATAGAAGAAAGAGACCCCAACATGATAGGGTCTTTACTAATCTTTATTTTAATGTGTAGAGGGAAGACTTTTAAACCACAAACCAGCAATGGTATCTGGACAGTGGCTGCTCCATGCATATGACTGGATCAATAGAGTTGCTGGAGAATTTCAAGGCCAAGGAAGGGCCAAAGATAATTTTTGGGAACTCCCACTCTGGTCAAACCAAAGGATATGGTTTGCTCAGGGTTGGGGAAATTTCCTTTTCTAAAGTAGCTTATGTTGAAGGACTTCAACATAATTTGATTAACATTATCCTGCTGTGTGATGGTGAATACAAAGTTGTATTCACCAAGTCTCTGTGTCATATAGTCAGTTCTAAGACTGATCAAATAGTATTGACTGGTCTCAGAAAGGGTAAGGTCAATGTTGTAGACTTTGAGTACACAAAGTCTGAGATTTGTTTATTCAATTCCCAATTAGAAAATAGTGAGTTGGGGCATAGGAGACTTAGTCATCTTAACTTTAAGACCATTGCCAAACTCTCCAAACATAACCTAGTTAGGGGTTTACCAACTTGTAAATTCAATAAGGACCATACTTGTATAGCCTGCCAGCTAGGAAAGCAGATCAAAACAACATTCAAACCAATTGGTAAGAATGATTCCCCTAAAATCTTTTTCCTGTTGCACTTAGATCTATTTGGTCCCATCTCCACTCAAAGATTAGAAGGTAAGTCTTACACACTAGTTATTGTGGATGAGTTTTCTAGATTTAGCTGGGTGTTCTTTCTAAAAGCTAAGTCCGACACTTTCAAGATCCTCTCAAGATTCATTAGACAGATGCAATCTAAATTCAACACACAGGTTGCTATAATCAGAAGTGATTATGGCACTGAGTTTGAAAATCAGTTAATGTGTAGATTCTGTGAGGAAGAAGGGATCAGACAATGCTTTTCATCTCCTAGAATCCCCCAACAAAATGGGGCGGCTGAAAGGAAAAATAGTATTCTAATTGAATCAGGTAGGACATTATTAGCTGAATCCAACTTGCCAAAGTCCTTTTGGGTTGAGGCAGTAAATACAACATACTATGCTCTGAACAGAAGTCTCATTCACAAGACTAAATTAAAAACTCCCTATGAGTTATTGAAGGGAAAGGCACCCATAGTCACTTACTTTAGAATTTTTGGGTGTACTTGCTTTATCCTCAACAATGGGAAAAGCCATCTTTCCAAATTTTGACAAGAAGGCTGATGATGGGATATTCTTAGGATATTCCTGATCAAGCAAGGCATATAGGTGCTACAATAAAAGCTCTCTCAAAATTGAGGAGTCTGTGCATGTGGTCTTTGATGAAACTAACATGTCTTACAAGGGGAAGGAAACTTCCACCATTCCTATTCTACAGGAAGAAGACCAGCTAGCAGATCAAGTTGAAAGGACGGGCTTAGTAGAACATCCATCCGTATATCAGGAAAAAGGACAACATGAGATTGACACTGACTCAGGTGAAGATTCTGCAGCAGATGAAGAGGAAACTGCAGCACCTGGGTTACCAGCCACAAACATCATTCCAATAAATGAGGATGAAGCTCCCACTATCACTGAGCAAGTGACAGCTCAGGAAGAAGAGAATCTCCTAGATCACACAACAAGATCCAGGATGACTCAAAAAGATCATCCTCCCACATAAGTAATAGGAGACTTGACAGCTAGAGTCAAGACAAGGAAACAACTCACCAGAGATATAATGCTGTAATGTTTTCTGTCACAGTATGAACCCAAGAAGTTTGAAGAAGCAGACAGTGACCCTCACTAGATATCTACTATGCAAGAGGAAGTGACACAGTTTGAAAGGAACAAGGTTTGAACATTGGTTGAAAGACCAAAGAATTACCCAGTTATTGGCACCAAGTGGGTGTTCAAAAGCAAAATGGACTCAACAGGAGTCATAATCAGGAATAAGGCTAGACTTATGGCCCAAGGGTACAGGCAAGAGGAAGGAATTGACTTTAACCAGACATTTGCTCAAGTAGCAAGGTTGGAGGCAATCAAAATGTTCCTGGCTTATGCTGCCCACATGAAGATCAAAGTATACCAGATGGATGTCAAGAGTGCATTTCTCAATGGAAAACTTCAAGAAGAGGTGTATGTGGAGCAGCCACAAGGTTTTGTTAATCCAACTTTTCCCTCTTTAGTATGTAGACTAGATAAAGCACTTTATAGTCTCAAGCAAGCTCCAAGAGCTTGGTATGAGACCTTATCCACTTTTCTCCTGGAACACAACTTTGAAAGAGGAAAGGTGGATAAAACCCTCTTCACAAGAGCACATAAGAATCAGCTGCTACTTGTACAAATATATGTAGATGATATTATATTTGGATCCACAGATCAATCTTTATGCAAAAGATTGCTTACCTAATGCAGTCAAGATTTGAATGAGTAGCATGGGGGAATTATCCTATTTTCTTGGCCTCCAAGTCAGACAAAATACAGATGGCATTTTTATATCCCAATCCAAATATACCAGAGAACTCATTAAGAGGTTTGGGATGGAGAATGCCTCTGTTATGAAAACCCCCATGGCTACTAATGTTGTTTTAGATAGAGATGAACATGGTAAGTCCTTTGATCAAAAGACTTACAGAGCAGCCATTGGCTCTCTTCTCTACCTAACAGCTAGCAGACCTGATATAATGTTTGCTACATGTATTTGGCAAGATTTCAGGTTGACCCAAAGGAATCCCACATGAGTTCTGTCAAAAGAATTCTCAGATATCTGAAGGGTACTCCTGAGCTTGGTTTATGGCATCCAGCTGAATATGGATTTGAATTGGTTGGACATTCATATGCAGACTATGTTTGATGTAGGATGGATAGAAAAAGCACTTCAGGAATATGACAGTTTCTAGGTGCTAGACTGATCTCATGGTTTAGCAAGAAGCAAACCACAGTCTCCACTTCTACAGTTGAAGCTGAGTATATAGCTGTAGGAAGTTGTTGTTCATAAATTTTGTGGAAGCAAATCAGTTGTTGGACTACAACTTTTCTCTTGACAAATCCACCATTTTTTTTGACAGCTCTAGTGCTATTTAAATTGCTTCCAATCCTGTTCTCCACAGTAGAACTAAGCACATAGAGATAAGGCACCACTTTCTCAGCGAAAATGTTGAGAAGGGGAAGATCAACCTTCAATACATATCAACTGACATTCAAAGGGCTGACATCTTCACTAAGCCTCTTGATGAAAGTAAGCAAAAGTTCTTCATCTATGCACTAAGTATGCTTGATGGAGCTTTTTAGGTCCCCCTTATTATGTATAAAGACCTATTTTCTATAGAAAATTATTGCTGGGAGAAACAACAAGGATTTTAAAGAACATTATAACTGTTTATTCAGAGGTGCATCAAATTCAAATCAACGTATAGTTGACTTCCACTCGACATCAGCTTCGAGAGCTCTCTGGGATGCATCATTCGAAAAGCACACGACGTAACGTTGAATTCTTATCGACGCTTACGTCGACATTATCATTGATGATTATATTTCGAAGCCACGTCGACTTCAACTCGACACTCCATCGATTTGATAGATCGCGCGCATTGACATGTTTTGGCGCACTGAATTCTGCTCTTTTCTACGTTGCTTTTAATAAAACCCTAAGTTGCGATGATTCATTTACTCAAAGCAATTTATGCATTTGATTATATTGTGCTTTTCGAATTCTCTCTCTATTGCTCTCTTCCATTTTCCACTCTTCGTTTCTCTCTCTTGTTCCAGTGCAGGTACCCTCAAGATCTCAATGGCATCTCCGTAGCTTAAACAAGATGTTATTGAAATGATCAATCTTGCTTTAGAAACAGTGTTATCGAAGTTTAGCTCACTATATCTTGACTTCTCCAAGGAATGCTATCGTAAACTACGCGGCCAACACAGAAGGTTGCAAGATCTTTCATCCGAAATCAAGGTCATTGATGCAGAATTGAGACTAGCTGTCGTGCCTGTAGATGTCTTTATATCTTTTATCAAAGTATAAAGGAGGGGGAGAAATGTATCAGCAGGCAGCCTCCTGAAGACTCAGTATATACAACAACAATTCCTCTTTCTTCTATTTCTGAAGGGGAGCCAGCTGTTTCTTCCAAGCTACAGCTTCAAGATTTTGCAACTCAGGGGGAGTCATCCCATTCATATATCCTGCCACCAGCAACGACGCCAAAAACTTGATGCGCGAATCTAGCACACCACTATAGGCGGTAGTAAGACTGCGGCGCGAAACGGCAGTGTACTGATTGTTCAAGTAATATAAAATGGGAGTGATCCCCAAGTATCGAATCTCGAAGGAATACAGTAAGGTGGAGTTTACTTTTGAGGAAGGACTTGAGATTGAAGTCCTTTAATCGGATGGAATGCGGGGGATATGGTTTTTGGGATGCGGAAACAAAATAAAAGAACCTAAATTAACAATATTATGCATGCCGCTATGCACTGCTTCGCTGGGCTGATGCAAACTCTACAGGCCGCTATGCACTGCTTCGCTTGGAGGATGGACGAGAAGGCAAGCGGATGAGGTGAGTGTATCTGTGGAAAGGTTTGAGGGCCATTAGCACCTCTTGGATGGGCGGATGGATTACACGGGATGCCACGCACCGCTTCGCTACGCGGATAGAAGAGCAAGCTTGCAGATAGAATGGTTCACACCGGCGGAGTAGAGGTGGATTACACGGGCCGTTAGCACCGCTTAGCTTGGCGGATGGAAGGGTAGGCACACAGAATGGAAGAGTAGGTTAGCGGAGTGAAGTGGAGGGTGGACTGGATTTGGTGGCGCACCTCAAATACACATATAAACAATAGAGTAATTTCACATATACATGAAATAAACACTACAAACCAAGGTTTACATGTTCCACATCATCAAATAATGAAGATTACATTCATATACATCAACACAAGCTAGAGAGAAAGGCAAGAGATACGACCGTATCTGGAGGCTTGTTGTAGATTCTCAGTAGGAATCTCCAGGTTGTCAATCCGCGTCCTAGCTCGGTCCCAACTATCGTCCGGGGTAGAGGAGGGTTGTCACTTCCTCCCAATGGACCCGTCTTCTCCGGTAAACTACAATCCGATCATGTCTAATGCGAAGAACTCTTGCTTGACGATGAAGATGGAGGTGGAATCCTCTCCTTGGAAGCTCATGGATGATAGAGGCAGCCTAGGGAAAAGCCCTCATGGAAGGGTGGAAGAAAGTGGAGCTGGAGCTCTCCTTGCACTGGAAATGGAGGAACTGAATCCGGGGTCCGCATTAGGTTGAAATCTGCGGCTTTTATAGAGAACAGTCAGAAAAATAGGCATGCACGGTCGAACGCACGACCGTGCGTGGATCGTACGATATTAACCTCGCAAGAAGCCCAAGAAGATGAAGAAGATGCGCCCATGTATTTTACTCACGCACAGTCGAAGCCGGCCGTGCGTGACCGTGCGTAAACACGCACAGGCAAATCCAGAATGCATGAAAACAGACCAACAGAGGGGTTCGTGCGATTTTACTTACACACGGGCAAAACCAACCGTGCGTGAACAAAATGCACAGGCAAATCCAGATCACCATTTTGGCAGCAGATAAGCACGCACGGTCGGAGCGATCATGCGTCAAGAAAACGCACGATCGTGCAATTCATGTAGAAATGTAATTTGGTCAAAATGGAGATCTGCCCACATTCACAGTACATTAAACAGGTGGGAATACACCTCCAGCAACATCCAAATACAGAAAAAGGGTTGGGGAACACGATGTGCTTACCCCCAATAAACAGAGCGCACAATTGCACACCAAAACGGGCCCAAAGAGTGCACTTTGTGAAGAAATTTTTGGGTTTTCTATTTACCATTCATAATGATAACAACATATCAAATTTGCGCAGCGGAGGAAACAAAACAAGAACAACCCTAAACAGTTCAAGGAACTTGCGATTTCATGAATCAAGAAATAAAGAAAGCAATACAATGCAATACCTGAAAGGGATTGAGTCAATACTCAACCGAGGTGCTCCACAACTGAAATACAAAGTACAGTCGTTAAGTCCCAAGCGTCGAAATGGATCGGCGCCTCGATCGGAGTCCACACAAGCGAGAGGAGAACCCTAGACCTTGTCGCGCAAGAACTAGGTCGGAGTAGAAGAGTCCTCTATGTCTCCCACGAACTGCTAGGTTCGACGACAGGGAGAGACGGCAGCGATGTCGGGATGCGGGATGACCGATCGAAACACTTCCGTCGGAATCGCGAAAGACCTCTATCGCACTTCGATCGAACTTCAGAACGCTTCCGTCGCTCTCGCTAATTCGCAAAAGGGATCGCATCATTAGGGTAAAGAATCGTATTCTTTTTATACCCAGGCAAGAGAGAGATGCTATCCACAAACCCACGATTTACATTGGAGTAAACAGAATTCGTCGAGTGGACATTTCACTAAAAAATTTGTCGAGTAACAAATGAATTCGTCGAGTAATCATAAATTCGTCGAGTCATGAATTCGTCCAGTTAGTTGATTAATCATGAATTCGTCGAGAGAACCTTTCACTAAGAAATTCATCGAGTAACAAATGATTTGTCGAGTAATCATAGATTCACCGAGTAATGAATTCATCTAGTTAGTCGACTAATCATGAATTTGTTGAGTCATTATGATTTCATCGAGTAATCATAAAATTGTCATCCGACGAATTAAAGTAAGAGTCGTCGAGACACTCTCGACGACTCGACTCAAAAACTTGTCAACATACTCCATACACTATTCACAATACCTGTGGAGCATTCAGTTAACTTGACCCAACTCCAATAAGTCATATGATTGGTCCTTCACTCATATCCAATATGAGTAAGGCCAACACAATTATTACTCCAACTTCTCCAAAAACTCTTGTGTGTGACCCCATAGGCTCATATCGCGTTGGCAGTGAGACTAAATGCTTGATCACTTCCAGATCACCTTGGAAGCACTAACAGTCTCCCACTTGATCTTGAACGTATCAAACAAAAGTCTCACAAATAATGAGCGGCATATAGCAATGCATCATTGCTACCCAAGCAATAAGAGTTCATAACTCAACAAGTCTGTCTTGACCAATGTACCAGTGTTGTCAGGTCCTTTTGTCCCTTACATCCAGATAAAACTAAAGGCATGGACCGTGTCACTCTCATAATTGTTCAATCCTAGTTTCCTGATCTAGAATTGACTTTGAGAGAGTGGTAAGCTCAATATCACATATTGGCTCAACCCAGCATGGCCATGCATTTCTCAGTCTCATTCCATCAAGGGCCCCATGGATGTAACTCCTGTCATAAAGGAGGACAAATCTCATATCTGCCGACACACAAACACCCAAATGAATCGTAACATACCCAATAACCACCCTTATCATCAACCTTTCTCAAGGAAGACTTTAGATGGCATCAAAGTACGTTCTTCCTCACTTGATGAATGCTGTGACTTCAGGTCAAAGAACTACAAACACCATTGTTAGTTGAGACCTTCTTGTGACACGTTCATATAACAATCCACAAAATAGTCTCAAGGTGGGTCTATCCAGTACAACTTGTTCCCTAATAAGTACCCATGTGATGAATTAATATCACAATATCATGACCTGTGAGAACCGGTCATCAGTCAATGCACATGCTACTCTTAACGTATCATCATTTCCCTTCAACTTCTAAGATGATACTCCGACCAGGGACCATTTAAGAATGTAGCTTCTTGTTATACATAGGCCCTCACATTCAAGTCAGCACTTGAATTCCTATGGAAGCAAACATTCTAAGGGCATCTATTAGGCTAATTAATCTATCAAATAGAAACTATTGACATAACAATAAGAACTTGCCATAAATGTAAAATAAAACAAAGTACATATCACAATTCATAAAATGAATAAATAACCAACAAACATACAATCCACAAGGCTCCCACTAAAGAGGATCATTCAGGTATCTAATACCCATTGATCTAACATGACCATCATGTTTCTTTTGCGCAAGGGGCTTTGTCAGTAGATCTGCTATGTTTTCTTCAGTCGGTTTTCTGCAAATGTTCACATCTCCTCGATCGACAATCTCTCGATTAAGATGGAACTGCCGAAGTATGTGCTTGGAGCGTTGATGAGATCTATGTTCCTTTGCTTGGGCTATTGCACCATTATTGTCATAGTAGAGAACTATGAGACAAACAATGCTAGGAACTACACCAAGCTCGCTAATGAATTTCCTAATCCACACAGCCTCCTTCGTCGCATTTACAGCAGCGATATACTCGGCCTCAGTCGTAGAATTGGTAACTTTCTCTTGCTTGGAACTCTTCCAGCTTACAGCTCCTCCATTAAGGCAAAATACAAAACCTGACTTGGACTTTGAATCATCCCTATCAGTCTGGAAGCTAGCATTTATGTAACCATTTACAATGAGCTCTTCCTCTCCACCATACACCAATAACATATCCTTAGTCCTTCTTAAGTACTATAGGATATTCCTGACAACAATCCAGTGACCATCGCCGGGATCAGACTGATACCTGCTCGTCATACATAAAGCATAAGAGACATCGGGTCGAGTACATAACATTGCATACATGATTGACCCAATTGCCAAAGCATATGAAATCAACTTCATGCGGTCCTTATCTTCCAAAGATTTAGGACACTGGTCCTTAGAGAGATTCACACCATGTGACATGGGTAAGTTTCAATTCTTGGACTCAAGCATGTTGAACCATTTCAACACCTTCTCAATGTAAGTACTCTGGGTCAAACCCAACAACTTCTTCAATCTATCTCTATAGATCTTAATACCAAGTATGTAAGTCGCTTCACCCAAGTCCTTCGTAGAAAAGCAGTCCCCTAGCCTGTTCTTAATAGCTTGCAGGGTCGGAATGTCATTCCCGATCAACAGTATGTCATCTATGTACAATATCAGGAAGACAACAATGCTCCCATTAATCCTCTTGTAAACACAAGTCTCATCCTCCTTCCTGATGAAACCAAACTTTTTGATTTTCTCATCAAAACGAAGATTTCAGCATCGAGAAGCTTGTTTCAATCCATAAATGGATCGATTAAACTTGCATATTTTAGTGGCATCACTTAGAGATACAAAACCCTTGGGTTGTGTCATATACACTTCCTCAAGGAGGATTCCATTAAGGAAATCCGTTTTGACATCCATTTGCCAGATCTCGTAGTAATAATACGCAGTAATAGCAAGTAAAATTCTGATGGACTTGACCATGGCCACAGGGGAAATGGTCTCATCATAGTCAATACCATGAATTTGCCTGAAACCTTTAGACACCAGCCGACCTTTGAATGTCTGTACATTCCCATCCATGTTGGTCTTCTTCTTGAAGACCCAATTGCACCCTATGGGTCGTACCCCTTCAGGTGGTTCCACCAAGGTCCAAACTTGGTTTGCATACATGGAGTCCATTTCAGATTTCATGGCCTCAAGCCACTTCTCGGAGTCTGGTCCATTCATATCCTCTTGGTAGGTTGCATGCTCATCATCATGATCCATAAGCAACACATTACCTATTTGAGACACGAGAAATGCATATCTCTCAGGCTCAAATCTTGGTCTACCAAATCTACGTAGGACTTGTGTTTCTTGAGCAGGCTCTCCAGCTACAACTTCTTATAATCCTTGCTCATGTTCCAATTCTTGTTCGTTCATTGTTTGTGGTTCTTGAACTTCTTCAAGTTCTATCTTTGCATTCTTTCTAGATAAGAACTCTTTCTCCACACCAGTCCTTGTGAGAAACACTTTGCCCTCAGACGGCAGGTAGAAGTAGTACCCTTTGGTTTCCCTAGGATACCCCACTAGATAACATTTATCCGATTTGGGTTCCATCTTGTTAGGCATTTGACGTCATACGTATGCCTCACAGCCCCAAATTTTAATAAACGACATACTAGAACACTTCCCAGTCCATATCTCATATGGTGTCTTTAAGACCGTCTTTGTTGGAGCTTAATTTAGTGTGAAAGCAGCAGTCTCTAGAGCAAAACCCCAAAAAAATGGGCAAATCTGCATGACTCATCATCGACCACACCAGGTCTAACAAGGTACGATTGCTCCTCTCAGAAACACCATTATGTTGTGGTGTTCTGGGTGGAGTGAGCGGTGAAACAATACCACACTCTTTCAGATGATCATGAAACTCATGACTCAGACATTCGCCACCTTGATCAGATCGGAGTGCTTTTATCCTTTTTCCCAGTTGGTTCTCTACTTCATTCTTAAACTCTTTGAACTTTTCAAAGGTTTCAGATTTGTTCTTCATAAGAAACATGTATCCTTATCTACTGAAATCATCAGTAAATGTAACGAAGTAGTAGAACCCACCTCTAGCCATAGAACTCATGGGTCCGCATACATCACTATGTATTATACCCAAGAGATCATCAGCCCGGTCACTACAACTAATGAAAGGAGCTTTCGTCATCTTGCTTAATAAACATGACTCGCATCTCTCAAATGATTCATAATCAAATGAGTCCAGTAGTCCATCTCTATGGAGCTTGGATATGCGTTTCTCGTTTATATGGCCTAAACGACAATGCCAAAGATATATAGGATTCGAGTCATTTATTTTTAGTCTTTTAGTGTTTTCTACATTATAGATCGGATGGTCTAAGTTCAAAATATATAAACCATTAAACAATTGGGCTACACCATAACACACATCATTCATAAAAATCGAACAACAATTGTTCTTAATTATAAACGAAAAACCATTCATGTCAAGACATGAAATGGATATAATGTTTCTAGTTTTGGCTGGAACAAAATAACAGTTATCTAATTCAATTACAAGCCCAGTGGGCAAAGAAAGACAATAGACACCAACGACAATTGTAGCATCTCTTGCTCCATTTACGATGTGTAGGTCTACCTCCCCTTTACCTAGCATTCTTCTCCTTCTCAGTTCCTACACATTTGTATAAGTGTGAGAACCGCATACGGTATCCAATACCCAAGATGAAGGAGCAGAAAAGTTTATCTCTATAACGTAAATACCTGAAGTGGAAATCACTCTTCCTTTCTTCTTTTGCAGATCCTCAATGTAGAGGGGACAGTTCCATCTCCAATGCCCTGCCTTACTACAGTGGTGGCACTTTCCTTCCTTCGCCAGACCTTTCCTTTTTAGTGCAGAAGATTTGGGATCAAAGATGAGACTAAGATCCTATCTTCATCTTCTTGGGTCCCTTAGTTCTTCCCTTGCCTTTATGCACCATCAGTATAGGGCTAGCAGGCTTGACCTTCTTCACATTATTTTTGACAGTTCTCAAAATGCCTTGGAGCTCAGGCAGTGTCTTGTCTATTTCATTCATGTTATAGTTCAAGATGAACTGCTCATAACTATCCGGCAACGATTGCACGATCAGATTTGTGGCCAACTCTTGGCCCAAGGAAAAACCCAGTCTTTCAAGGTTCTCTAATACCCAATCATCTTGAGTACATGAGTCCCAACTGAGTCTCGAGCTCCCATCCTACTGATAAAGTAGTTTTTATATAAGTTTTTAATAGAAATTTTTGTAATTATTTAATATGATTTTTCCTTTTTATGTCAATTTTAGGTTATAAGTAGTTCTTTTTGTAATTTTGATTCTAACTTAGCCTAATTTTAATATTTTCAGATTTTTGGACAAATTGGGAAAATATTGCATTACACGCCCTCGGTCACGCCCGTGACCAAGGGCGTGTAACTTGAAGACCAGTCCAGGTCGATGCCATGCTGTTGAGCTAGTCCACAACCAGTCACGCCCCAGGTCACGCCCGTGACCATGGGCGTGTAATATTAGAATCTGCCACGTGTAGCTGCCGTCGAGACGAGAAGTTGCCGTTGAGAAGTCAACCAAAGTCACGCTCATGACCCAAAGTCACGCCCGTGACCTTCCCGCGTGATCCAAGCACGCCGCCGCGCCGTCTGCCTAGCCCATGCTGCATTAAATGAAGTCGTCCTGAGTCACGCCCGTGACCCATATGTCACGCCCGTGACATGTCCGATTTTCTCCCGCCGTCACGCCAAGCCCACGCCGCTGCCGGATCCAATGTTACAGTGATTACACGCCCTTGGTCACGCCCGTGACCGAGGGCGTGTAACTTGAAAATTTCGCCTATAAATACAGAGGCTCTCCTTGAGTCCAGGGTTCAGAATTTTGGAGTGGGGGAGGTGCTGCTAGAGCAATTCTTGAGTATTTTTCTCTTTTCATGTTCATGTTCATGTCTCTTTACTTTCATGCTCTCTTCCTTTTCTAATGCAATGTATTATTTTTCCTTCAATGCAATAGTTTAGTTTAAGCTTGTAATCTTGTTCTTCCTAGCTTGCAATTTCCTCTCTTAAGTCTTGTAATAGTTTTCATTTAAATAAAAATAGTTTGTTCTCTTTCTTTTTGTCTCCTCCTTACTTAGTTAAATTTTCTTAATATGCATTTTTATCTTTCTTTCTCTTCCCCCTCCACCATGATTAACTAATCCTCATTAGTACTCGATCAAAATGATCCGAGGATGAGTTAGACAAGTTATGATCTTCTAAAGTTTTCTTTTTTTCGTTTTTATAAACACTTGAATTACCCTTGATTTTTAATTGGTGAGGCCATATTTTCGATATATGGTCTTCGCTTAAGTTTTCATATTTAGTTAGCCGAGAGGCTCAAAGTATGAATCGATCACTCAAGGGTAAAGAGAGTTGCACGCACCCCTCGAGAGAGGATGACGTAAATCTCCCGGATTGGAGTCAAATCTAATAGTGGGGTTCACCTCGTAAAGCAAGTTTTAGGTAATCGATTATAGGACGAGAGTCCGGTTGATTTTTCCTAATCTTAGTTGGGCATTAACCTCGAGAGAGGCATGTTCGAGCTTCGGGAACCTCCACGGTCAAGTAGTTCAATTTAAACGGAATTAGATTTAATTTCCTTTTACTTGTCTATTCTCACTCCAAGGTGACTTTTGATTGAGTGCTAGCTTCTTTTATCTTCATCACAACCCTTCAATTAGTTTGCATTTTCCTTTCTTCTAGCTAAGTAATTAAAACTCAAAAATATTGTTAGATAAGATAATGGTGACTTTCCTCAAAGTAGAAGTAATCAACGCGCCCCGTGGAATACGACCTTGATATTCCTAAATATCCTATACTATAGACGATAAGGTACACTTGCCTTTATCGGATATAGTTTTGGAGAAAATCTCAACCTTTCACTAAAAATTTAAAAACCACCGAATTTTTATATCAAGTTTTTGGCGCCGTTGCCGGGGAATTTTGCGTAGATATTTTGAAACGAGGATAGCTATTAATTTTATCATGTTTTTATTTTAGTTTTTGTATTTTTGAAAATCTTATGGTGAAATTAAAATCTTGGAAAGGGACGTTTGGGGTGTCATCCCATCTCACCTCCTAGTACCTTGCAATCCCTTCACAGGGCAGATCTCGGGAAGTCCAAGACTAACTTAATCCACCTAAAAGAACAAAAAAAAAGGAAGAAGAAGAAATTCAAAAAAAAAAAAATTTATTATATATATATTATATTTATAATTAATCATTCTCCTCTTTTTGCTTTCCTTATTGTTTTTACTAAATTCTCTTTTCTCTCGTAGCTCTTTTCTTCTTCTTTTTCCCTTTTATTCCTTTTTCTTTTTTTCCAGTGTATGACCCGAGGTAGTTCTTCGAATCTTCCTTTTGATCCAGAGATCGAGCGAACCCTTTCGAGGCGCCGCCGTTCTCATAATCAGGAAAATCAAGTAGAATTCGAAGAGTCGATCGGGGACACTAACACAACAAATATGGGTGACCCTAATCCGCCAAATCCGCCAAATCCTAATGAGGCTGTGCAACGGACCATGTCCTATTATGCGCAGCCGAATCTGGACGGCACACAATCAAGTATTGTTCGCCCCCCGGTGGCAAACAATAACTTTGAGATCAAGTCCAGCACTATACAAATGGTGCAACAATCGGTGACCTTCGATGGTCACCCGGACGAGGATCCAAACTATCATATTTCTTATTTTCTCGAAATTTGCGACACGTTCAAAATCAATGGCGTCACCGATGACGCCATTCGATTACGTCTTTTTCCTTTTTCTTTGTGGGGTAAGGCTAAGCAGTGGTTGGGCTCCCTTCCTAGGGACTCCATCACTACATGGGCCGATATGGCGGGAAAATTTCTTACAAAGTATTTTCCACCTTCAAAAACTGCTAAGATGCGCACGGATATTGCGTCATTTATGCAAATCGACTCCGAGACTCTCTATGATACATGGGAGCGCTTCAAGGAGCTTTTGCGTAGATGCCCTCACCACGCACTGCCAACTTGGCAACAAGTGCAAATCTTTTATAACGGCTTAAATTTCCAAACTAGGCAAATGATTGATGCGGCCGCTGGGGGCTCTTTAAATAAGAAAACCCCGGAGGCCGCTCAAGAGCTTTTTGAGGAAATGGCCATTAATGCGTATCAATGGAATTTGCCCCGAGCTCGGCCTAGCAAGCCGGCCGGACTTTTTGAAATAGACGCTACTTCAAATTTGGCTTTACAAGTTGAGCGCTTAACAAAGCAAGTGGCGGAGATGTCTGCTTCCTCCGCCACTCCTCCTTGGGCTAATAATGCTTTAATTGAAGAGCAAGTTGATTACATGGGAAATCCGCCTCGTCCTTCCTATAACCCGAACACCGCTCCGTATAATAACACCTACAATGCGGGTTATAGGAATCATCCGAATTTCTCATGGAGCAATCAAGGAAATGCTCAGCGTCCC
The DNA here is from genome assembly GCA_033032865.1 of Dactylorhiza incarnata. Classification (NCBI taxonomy): domain Eukaryota; kingdom Viridiplantae; phylum Streptophyta; class Magnoliopsida; order Asparagales; family Orchidaceae; genus Dactylorhiza; species Dactylorhiza incarnata. The sequence continues at coordinate 1,679,063 of JAWHQI010000380.1, read as the reverse complement.
TTAAATTTGAATCAACCTCCAAATAAACTTCTCAATTTAACTCCCCCTCCAAATTTTAATCCACCCGGTTTTCCACCGCAACAGCAAAAACCCTCTCCGCTTGAAGAGATTTTTGCAAAATATGTTGCTACAAATGAAGCGAACATCCGGAACCTCACCGGATCGATCAAAAATTTGGAGAACCAAGTGGGCCAGCTAGCAAAGATAATCTCCGAGCGCCAGCAAGGAGCCATCCCGTGTTTATTTGGCAATTCGTAAGTAAAACACGCTTTAGCGGATTTGGGAGCAAGTATCAATCTCATGCCCTTTTCTCTCTTTAAGAAGCTAGGTCTAGGAAATCCAAGCCCCACTCGAATGATTATTCAATTAGCGGATCGCTCTTTAAAATATCCGGTAGGAATAGTGGAGGACGTGCTCGTCAAGGTCGACAAGTTCATCTTCCCGGTGGACTTTGTCATTCTTGACATCGAAGAGGATGCCGAAGTACCCCTCATACTCGGCCGCCCCTTCCTTGCTACCTCCCGCGCCATTATTGACGTAAGTAACGGAAAGCTCCTCCTACGGGTTGGAGACGATGAATTTTCTTTCGGCATAAATTCCTCGATGCGGAACACATTAGAAAATGACGATTCGTGTTTTTACCTAGAAGAGTGTTGGGAATTCGATTCCCCTCCCGAGTTAGTCTCCACCTCGAGTCACGAGTCCGAGTTCGCCGAGCTCTTTTGTCTGGAAGAAGAAGAAGTCACTCGTTTCACACCACCCGAACCACTATTTTTAGAAAAATTAAAAATCAAAACATCTTATGAAGAGCCACCCGTTTTAGAACTAAAGCAACTTCCCCCTCACCTTAAGTATTTATTTTTAGAAAAAGAGTCGAAGCTACCCGTCATCGTTTCATCCGAACTTAGCAACTCGGAAATTTCTGAGTTGCCTATTGTCTTAAGAAAGCACCGCCACGCAATTGCGTGGCAAATTTCGGATATAAAGGGTATAAACCCTTCCTTCTGCACTCATAAAATATTTCTCGAAGATAATTCCCGAAATTCGGTCCAGCCTCAACGACGGCTAAACCCTAACATGAAAGAAGTCCTTAAGGCCGAAGTGATCAAACTATTGGACGCGGGAATTATCTACCCGATATCGGATAGTACTTGGGTTAGCCCAGTACAAGTCGTACCAAAGAAAGGTGGCATTACGGTAGTAGCTAATGAGAATAACGAGTTGATCCCAACCCGTACTGTTACGGGTTAGCGGATGTGCATCGATTACCGAAAACTAAATGATGCCACCCGTAAGGATCACTTCCCTCTACCATTCATCGATCAAATTTTAGAGCGCCTTTCAGGTCACTCCTACTACTGTTTTCTCGATGGTTTGTCGGGATATTTTCAAATCCCGATTTCGCCTGACGACCAAGAAAAAACCACTTTCACTTGTCCCTTTGGCACCTTCGCTTATCGAGCGATGCCATTTGGTCTTTGTAATGCGCCAGCTACATTTCAAAGATGTATGCTGGCGATATTTGACGAGTTAGTAGAGGAGGTGATGGAAGTGTTTATGGACGACTTTTCCGTGTTCGGAAATTCATTTAAAAATTGTTTAAAAAATCTTGAGCGCGTGTTGCAGCGATGCGAGGAAACGAATTTAGCACTTAATTGGGAAAAATGCCATTTTATGGTCAAGGAAGGATTAGTCCTTGGCCATAAAATTTCGGGCATGGGGATCGAGGTCGATAAGGCCAAGATCGAAGTGATTGAAAAACTTCCCCCTCCAACAAACGTAAAAGCTATTCGTAGTTTCCTAGGCCACGCGGGGTTTTATCGGCGCTTTATACAGAATTTTTCAAAAATCACAAAGCCGTTAACCCACCTTCTTGAAAAAGAATCCTCGTTTATTTTTAGCGATGAATGCCATTTGGCTTTTAAACTCATCAAAGAGAAACTTATAAACTCCCCGATTCTATTCGCGCCGGATTGGTCGCTCCCTTTTGAAATCATGTGCGACGCGAGTGACATTGCGGTTGGTGCCGTTTTAGGCCAACGGGTGAGTAAGTATTTCCACCCTATTTATTATGCGAGCAAAACACTCACGTCGGCACAAGCGAATTACACCACTACCGAAAAAGAGCTTCTAGCGATCGTTTTTGCCTTCGATAAGTTTAGGTCATATATCACCCTCTCGAAAGTTATCGTCTTCACGGATCACTCCGCACTTAGGTATCTTTTAAGCAAATCGGACGCCAAGCCTCGTCTTTTGCGATGGATCCTCCTCTTGAAGGAGTTTGACTTAGAGATCCGGGACAAAAGAGGAGCCGAAAACTTGGCGGTCGATCACCTTTCTCGTTTAGAAAATCCCTCCTCGGAAGTATTGATAGAATCTGACATCGATGATAAATTTCCCGAAGAGCGCCTCCTCGCTCTCGAAAATATTAATTCATCGTCTACGCCCTGGTTTGCAGATCTGGCTAACTATTTAGTAGCCCGGGTCCTGCCGAAAGAATTCTCGAGTCAGCAAAAGAAGAAATTCTTTTCTGATTTAAAGAATTACTTTTGGGAGGACCCCTTTTTATTCTGTGTATGCGCAGACCAAGTGGTGAGACGATGCGTCTCGAGTGAGGAGGGTCTTAAAATTTTACGACATTGTCACGAGGGACCATCCGGTGGTCATTATCATTCGAACCGAACCGCGAGGAAGGCGCTGGAGGCGGGCTTTTATTGGCCCACGCTCTTCAAAGATTCTCACACCCTTGTGAGTACTTGCGACAGTTGCCAGCGGTCGGGGAACATCTCCCGCCGAGATGAGATGCCCCAAAACATTTTCTTAGAATGCAAAATTTTCGATCTTTGGGGCATTGACTTTGTTGGTCCTCTCCCTCCTTCGTTTTCAAATAAGTATATTCTAGTGGCGGTCGACTACGTGTCGAGGTGGGCGGAAGCGCAAGATCTCCCCACCAATGATGCGCGAGTCGTCGTTAACTTTTTAAAAAAATTATTCTCTCGATTTGGCACTCCGCGCGCTATTGTGAGTGATCGGGGCACCCATTTTTGCAATACTCAATTCACAAAAACCTTAGCAAAATATGGTGTCACGCACAAACTATCCACTGCATATCACCCACAAACGAGCGGCCAAGTCGAAGTGGTTAATCGAGAATTAAAGCGAATTTTAGAAAAAACGGTTTCTATTAATCGGAAGGATTGGGCAATAAAGCTCGATGACGCGCTATGGGCCTATCGTACGGCGTACAAGACCGCTATCGGTTGTACACCATATCGAATGGTCTATGGCAAGGCTTGCCACCTTCCGGTCGAATTAGAACACCGCGCATTTTGGGCGCTTAAATTTTTAAATCTCGATTCCACTTTAGCGGGCGAACAAAGGAAGTTTCAAATGAACGAGCTAGATGAATGGCGAGCAAATGCATATGAGAGTAATAAATTATATAAGGAGCGAACAAAGTTTTATCACGATAAACATATAAAATTTCCGAAAACTTTTTCGCCGGGCGATCTCGTCCTCCTTTATAATTCTCGCCTTCGCCTTTTTCCGGGAAAATTAAAATCCCGATGGTCTGGACCCATTATTGTTAAAGAGGTTTGGTCCTATGGGACAATCCTAATTTCCCACCCGGAAAAAGGTTCTTTCAAAGTTAACGGGCACCGCCTTAAATTGTATCTTCCGGGAGACTTACCTAATGAAAAGAGTGATGCAATATTTCTTCATCAAATACCATGATCGGCAAGTGGGTCAAGCTACACGACCTTAAACAAAGCGCTTTTGGGAGGCACCCTAAAGTTATCTTTGTTTTATTGTTTCTCTTGTTTTTCTTTGTCTTGTTTCTTCTTTAATATCTTTTGTAGGTAATCGCGGCTTCCCCACAAAAGCTTCAAAAAAAATTTCAGGGAAGCTCTTTATCCTTCTTTTCTTTCTTTTTCCTTGCATTTCTTTTCTTACTTCATACTTACTTTTAAACATTGGGGACAATGTTTAACTTTAAGTATGGGGGTGTAAATAGTCCTTTGTAAATATTTGTAAATAGTTTTAAAAGAAAATTTTCAAAAACAAAAAATTTCTTTTTTCTTTCTTTCCTATGTTTTCTTTTATTTAAGCACTTGTAAAACCAAAAACTCAAAAAAAAAAACAAAAAAAAATTATAAAAAAAATCGAAAACTTAAATCTTGGAAAGGGACGTTTGGGATTTTATCCCATCACACCTCCTAGTACCTTGCGAACCCTTCACCGGGTAGCCCTTGGGAAGCCCAAGACTTAACAAAAATCATTAGTTTTAAAGCTAGTTTCCTTTCTTTGTAAATAGTTTGTAAATAAGAAAAATTCAAAAATTCAAAAAAGATAATATCAAAAATTCAAAAAAAGATAATATCAAAAATTCAAAAAAAAGATAATATCAAAAATTCTTATACCCCTCCTACTTGTTGTTTTGTGATTTCTTAGAAATCTAGTTAAGAATGTTTATAAGCATCTTTAGTTTTTTTTAATTGGCTAAAATTTTGTTTATCATAGTTTGTTAATTTTAAATTTTAGGTAATCTTGTTTTAAGAACCATCTTATGAGTTGAGTTTGATTAGAGAATCTTTGTTAGCATGACTTCTCTTTTTATCTTTAGATGGCTTCATTTTGTAGTAAATTTGCTAAACCACTTTAGATTTCAATTATATTTTCTTCTAGCTCTTTAGGTCTTAGGAAATTTAATTTTACTAGAATTTGCTCTCAACATAATTTAATTTATAAACTAGAATTTTTTCTACCCTACCCTTTTGATGGCATATAAAAAAAAAGTGTGTAAAAGATCATATGTCATGGGAATAAGAGGATAAAATTCATTATTCCCTAAACATATGCACCCAAAATCATTTAAAAGATTATATGGCATGGAGTAAGAGGATAAAATTCATTACTCCTAAACATATACATTTTGGGATTTTTTTTAGAAGAGAAGTTAAAAAAAAATAATATGGCATGGAGTAAAAAAAAAAAAGAATAAATTCATTACTCCTAAACATATACAAAAAGAAAAAAATATATTGAGGTGAGAGGATAAAATTCATCACCTCAAATCAAAGATCTCTTCTTATGCCAAGCTTTGTAAACCCCCTCCCCTTAGCCAATATCTTTGATCTAGGATTAACTTAAGTTATGGAGAGAGCAATATTTAGTAAGTTTCTTTTCCTTAAGTATCTTTTGAAATAGAGTTCTTATAATTCTAATTTAATTTTGTTTTATGATTTCTACAATTTTGGTAAGCTAATTAATTGTCTTGAGAAGTCCTTGCTTAAACAACTTTCTTTCTTTTCAAATCATCATCATAATTTAGAACTTAACTCCTCCTAGAATTTATTCTTAACTTAACTTTTGGTTTAGTAAAATTTTAGTTTGAAATTAAAAATCCTATGGATGTCTTATATATTATGTCTTACACTTTTGCTCTGGAATAGCAAAACCTCAAGTATGGGGGTATTTGATAAAGTAGTTTTTATATAAGTTTTTAATAGAAATTTTTGTAATTATTTAATCTGATTTTTCCTTTTTATGTCAATTTTAGGTTATAAGTAGTTCTTTTTGTAATTTTGATTCTAACTTAGCCTAATTTTAATATTTTCAGATTTTTGGACAAATTGGGAAAATATTGCATTACACGCCCTCGGTCACGCCCGTGACCAAGGGCGTGTAACTTGAAGACCAGTCCAGGTCGATGCCGTGCTGTTGAGCTAGTCCACACCCAGTCACGCCCCAGGTCACGCCCGTGACCCAAAGTCACGCCCGTGACCATGGGCGTGTAATATTAGAATCTGCCACGTGGAGCTGCCGTCGAGACGAGAAGTTGCCATTGAGAAGTCAACTAAAGTCACGCCCGTGACCCAAAGTCACGCCCGTGACCTTCCCGCGTGATCCAAGCACGCCGCCGCGCCGTCTGCCTAGCCCATGCCGCATTAAATGAAGCCGTCCTGAGTCACGCCCGTGACCCATATGTCACGCCTGTGACATGTCCGATTTTCTCCCGCCGTCACGCCAAGCCCACGCCGCTGCCGGATCCAATGTTACAGTGATTACACGCCCTTGGTCACGCCCGTGACCGAGGGCGTGTAACTTGAAAATTTCGCCTATAAATACAGAGGCTCTCCTTGAGTCCAGGGTTCAGAATTTTGGAGTGGGGGAGGTGCTGCTAGAGCCATTCTTGAGTATTTTTCTCTTTTCATGTTCATGTTCATGTCTCTTTACTTTCATGCTCTCTTCCTTTTCTAATGCAATGTATTATTTTTCCTTCAATGCAATAGTTTAGTTTAAGCTTGTAATCTTGTTCTTCCTAGCTTGCAATTTCCTCTCTTAAGTCTTGTAATAGTTTTCATTTAAATAAAAATAGTTTGTTCTCTTTCTTTTTGTCTCCTCCTTACTTAGTTAAATTTTCTTAATATGCATTTTTATCTTTCTTTCTCTTCCCCCTCCACCATGATTAACTAATCCTCATTAGTACTCGATCAAAATGATCCGAGGATGAGTTAGACAAGTTATGATCTTCTAAAGTTTTCTTTTTTCGTTTTTATAAACACTTGAATTACCTTTGATTTTTAATTGGTGAGGCCATATTTTCGATATATTGTCTTCGCTTAAGTTTTCATATTTAGTTAGCCGAGAGGCTCAAAGTATGAATCGATCACTCAAGGGTAAAGAGAGTTGCACGCACCCCTCGAGAGAGGATGACATAAATCTCCTGGATTGGAGTCAAATCCAATAGTGGGGTTCACCTCGTAAAGCAAGTTTTAGGTAATCGATTATAGGACGAGAGTCCGGTTGATTTTTCCTAATCTTAGTTGGGCATTAACCTCGAGAGAGGCATGTTCGAGCTTCGGGAACCTCCACGGTCAAGTAGTTCAATTTAAATGGAATTAGATTTAATTTCCTTTTACTTGTCTATTCTCACTCCAAGGTGACTTTTGATTGAGTGCTAGCTTCTTTTATCTTCATCACAACCCTTCAATTAGTTTGCATTTTCCTTTCTTCTAGCTAAGTAATTAAAACTCAAAAATATTGTTAGATAAGATAATGGTGACTTTCCTCAAAGTAGAAGTAATCAACGCGCCCCGTGGAATACGACCTTGATATTCCTAAATATCCTATACTATAGACGATAAGGTACACTTGCCTTTATCGGATATAGTTTTGGAGAAAATCTCAACCTTTCACTAAAAATTTAAAAACCACCGAATTTTTATATCACCTTTACTAAAATAATGCCTTGGATATCTCAAACCTCTCTTGCTGATCTTGCCCCTCGAACATTTTCTTGAGGTGCTCGATTATCTCATAACCACACATGCTCTCGTGTTGCTTCTGAAGCTCAGAGGACAGGGTAGCAAGCACGAGGCATTACACATCAAGGTATCATCCTGATACTTCTTGTCTGCATCTTTGTCTGCTCGCAGAGCATTCCCGGTCAGCTCTGTAGTGGCTTCCCCTTCCAATACATAGAGCGTGCGCTTTGCCTGAGAATAATTCTCAAGTTTCTGTACCAGTCAAGGAAGTTCGTCCCGTTGAGCTTGTCCTTCTCAAGGATGGCTCTTAGGGACGAGGTGGATTGTGATGTGCTTGTCATGGATATTCTATAATAAATTTGCAAAAAATTTAGTATTGTATTTCAAAATACATTTTATATTAATAAGGACTTCTATTAAAAGCTCCCACTATTTTAATCAAATCGACAACCCTTAATTTCGATTCGGAGAGTTTATGCGAGCTACTCTCTTAGTGGACAAGATTCGTATTTCACCAACACAATGAGTCCGCTTTGGCGTTCCTCTCATAATGCGGTTATTTAGGTAGACAACGTTTGTCAATTGCATCACTATGCAACTCTTGTATGGTTGGTGAATAACTCTCTATTCGCATCCATCATATGGAGCATGCCAACCCTATGCCTCTAGGCACTCAACCTTTGAGGTCACCTAGTTAAGATAGACCCGATGTTGACAGTGGGATATCATAATTATCTGCTCGCACCCTTACCAAGATAGATTAATGCACCTTGCTTTGGCATGCCCACACTTCATCGATCGAGGTAGGAAGAGTGTCATCCATCGGAAGTCATCCGTACACTTAATATTGGATAAGGGATTTTATTTTTCAATCGATGAACATTTCATCATGATTAACATTTAATCACAGTGCACATTCACAAAATAGAAATATAACATTCGCAAACCAAATGCATCCCCTATGTGCACAAAAAACAAATTATCAACACTTTGATAAGATAGGCTAAATCTGAACACTTAGAACACTTCTAAATCTCCAGATTTACATGCATTGAACACAGGCAAAACAACTCCACTTATACAGTAAACAAGCTCATCTCTCAATGTCAGATTCAACATCAAAGACATTTAATTTCACAAATCATTTTGAGGGATGGTTACTGCAAAGGAGAAACAATTTCTGAAATAATGAAATTGCAACGCAATCACATGCGTTCCTGGCGGGGTTCCAAGTGTCCGCGCCCCTGGTGGTGGTATCACTGACCGATCAGCGAGCAGGGTCAAGGGGCAGATCCCATGCGGGGTGAGGGGCAGAGCCCCGACCAAATTTTGACAAACACACTACCGGAAACCTCACAAAATACATCAAAATTGATGTTCCAGGAAGAAATCTACACATTTAGAACCCTTCTAAATTTCTAGATTTGCATGCATGTCGTCGAATCTAGCTCTGATACCACTGTTGGGTTTTTTATATACCATTCATAATGATAACAGCATATCAAATATGCGCAGCGGAAGAAACAAAACAAGAACAACCCTAAATAGTTCAAGGAACTTGCGATTTCATGAATCAAGAAATAAAGAAAGCAATACATTGCAATACCTGAAAGGGATTTAGTCAATACTCAACCGAGGTGCTCCACAATTGAAATCCAAAGTACAGTAGTTAAGCCCCAACTGTCGAAATGGATCGGCGCCTCTACAGGAGTCCACACAAGCGAGAGGAGAACCCTAGACCTTATTGTGCAAGAACTAGGTCGAAGTAGAAGAGTCCTCTACGTCTCCCACGAACTACTAGGTTCGATGACAGGGAGACACGACAGCGACGTCGGGGTGCGGGATGACCGATCGGAACACTTCCATTGGAATCGCGAAAGACCTCTGTCGCACTTCGATCGAGCTTCAAAACGCTTCTGTCACTCTCGCTAATTCGCAAAAGGGATCGCATCATTAGGGTAAAGAATCGTATTATTTTTATACTCAGGCGAGAGAGAGATGCTATCCGCATACCCACGATTTACATTGGAGTAAACAAAATTTGTCGAGTGAACATTTCACTGAAGAAATTCATCGAGTAACAAATGAATTCGTCGAGTAATCATAGATTCGTCGAGTCATGAATTCGTCCAGTTAGTCGAGTAATAATGAATTCGTCGAGTGAACATTTCACTAAGAAATTTGTCGAGTAACAAATGATTCATCGAGTAATCCTAGATTCGTCGAGTCATGAATTTGTCCAGTTAGTTGAGTAATCATGAATTCGTCGAGTCATTATGATTTCGTCAAGTAATCATAAAATTGTCATCCGACGAATTGAAGTAAGAGTCGTCGAAACACTCTCGACGTCTCGACTCAACAACTTGTCAACACACTCCATACAATATTCACAATACCTGTGGAGTATTCAGTTAACTCGAACCAACTCCAATAAGTCATAGGATTGTTCCTTCACTCATATCCAATATGAGTAAGGCCAACACACTTCTTCCTACAACTTCCCGAAACACTCTTGTGTGTGACCCCATAGGCTCATATCACGTTGGCAGTGAGACTAAATGCTTGATCACTTCCAGATCACCTTGGAAGCACTAACAGAAATGTGTTCAAGTGAAATATAAGCAATAATGAACTAAAAGTGAAGTGCATATGCATGAAAACTAGCCCGGATCAGTCCATAAAACACTATAAATAATGGACTCATCATACCCCTAGACTTAACCGTTTGCTCGTCCCGAGCAAATCACTCCTCAAGCGCACAAGAAAAAGGACTATCTGGCATAGAAATTGTAAATCGGAGTACCATGCGAAGTCACATGCTCGCGCACGTAGAAATACTGTAAATGAAATTTCTAATTATACATATTAGTCAATAATTTTCTAGGAGCGTATTTATATATTACATTTACTCAAAAATTGAATCACGGTGAATCTTCCAGTCATGCAAAGGAAGAAAGTAGACTGAATGATGAGGTGAGCATTGCCAAAGATCGGGGCTCGGGACAACCTCCATTGAAATCCATCAATGTCGTTGACGATAAGCTTGTCCGTTCGCACTCTCTCCACGGTACTGGATTGAATAAAATGCGGGAATCAATAGGACTTTAGTTTTAAGACGGGGCTTGGGTTTAGGTGAGGTATGCACTGATAAAAAACGATGGCTTACGCACTAAACCCAAATGAGCTAGCACAGAAAATTATCATCAAGCACCACACAAATACACGGGTACACCACACCCCCAGACTTGGACTTGATAACATGGTTGTGTGCACCGCCTACTCCCAATCATAAATATATACATAAATATTTTCAATTAAGCTCTTCTCTTTTTCTTTTCACTTCTTTTCTTTTTCTTAATTTCTTTTTCTTTTCTTTTCAAAACATCTTCAACAAATTGAGCAATGAAACGCATCCACAATCTCACAAAAATATCACAGCATCAACATCCCAAACATGAAAATAAAATACAAACTTTAGCTCAAATTTGGGTGTGCGATTAGGATTGGCTTTAAGGCTTTGGTGAGAAAAAAGTGGGGCTGAATCAAAGAACGTGCGGGCACAACTAGGCTAGCGAGGATGTAGCGATAGGAATGGTCACAAAGGCTCAACCCGGCCAAAATGATGGCCTACATCACATTCACGCAATTGACTAATTGAATACCCATGCTTCAAGAATCGCTTAGGGCAAGTTCTTAGCTGCCGAGAAAGATAATCCTTCCTCCCAACTCGGGCAATACAATGCTAACGAACGTCTACACACATTTCTATGCTACCATTTGCTTCACACTAGATTCAACAATTTTTGAGTATTGTAAACAATATCTATACTAATAGAAAGGTATAAACTAAAAGCATAAAGAGAAACTGAATCTACACAAATTTCTATCGATACACGAGCACTCGACTAGGAGCACTATAGGAGTTAACATTTTACTCTAACTCACAATCCTAAGTCAGCACATCGATTTTCCAAATCATGCACAAGAAATAAATATAGCTCGTGATATGCTAAGGGTTAAGTACGCGCTCATGTGGGTGCTGTGATGTGTGGTGAAAATACAACAAAATAACTGAAATAAAAGCTTCTAGCATGCTATACAATAGTGCACGTAAGTGGGCACAGAAAATTGCTCTCCCCAGACTTAAACTAAACAATCTAACACAAGATATAACCATGAAATTAAAAATGAAGTCTAGGGAAAGAGAGTACCCAATGCTCAACAAGTGAGCATACCAGAAGACGCGTGTAAACCAAGACAAAGCTACAGCATCCCCATCCAGAAAATGAACCTGCAGGGGTGTGCTCCGCCAAAAACAAAAGGAAATATACAAAATAGAATGAAAAACACTAACTAAACTAAACTAGATGAAATAAAAATGCAAGAAAAGGTAATATAACTACTTGGGTTATTGTCCTCCCAGCACGACTTATTCAAATTTAAAATAGTTCTAGCTAATGGGTCTATGAAAAAGAAAAGTGCACAGGTAACTGTTCTAATATCCGTGTCGGTAACGGGTACCGATTCGGCGATAAAACAGTAACCCCTCTACCTAAATAATAATACCTACTTGTCACAGGTAGAGGGAAGAGAATGTAAAAGGAGGAGGAGAAGTACTTGATGAGTCCAATTTATATACACATATTTGGACTCATCTGGGCTTATTTTCACGCACATGCACTTCACTTTCTGCACATTATTGCTTATATTTCACTTGAACACATTTCTTCACGAAGCGCTCATTTTGGCCCATTATGGTGTGCAATTGCGCACTATTCTGCTGGGTGTAAGCACACGATGCTCCCCATTTCTTTATTTTGTTGTTATTATATATTTCTGTGTGTTGGTGGTATGTTCCCCAGCTTGTTGGTTTATATTGCAGGTGGGCAGATCTTCATTCTATGAGAATTGTAACCTGGAGAAATCGCACGGTCGTGCGATTCCTTGACGCACGATTTCAGCGACCGTGCGATTCCTACAGTATTTATAAATGGTGATCTGCCCCGGCTCGTGCGTTTTGTTCGCGCACGGTCAGTTTTGATCGTGCGTGAGCAAAATCGCACAAGTTTCCCTCTTTTATCTACGAATTTATGACATTTTGCAATTTTCCAGATCGCACGGTCATGCGTTTATCCTTCACGCACGATCTGGTCGATCGTGCATTTTCATTTGCGGCCCAAAACAGCATTCTGAATTTGGTCGTACGTTTTTACGCACGGTCGTGCATTTGGTCGTGCATGAACAAAATTCTGCAACTTCTCTATTTAAACTGCGATTTTTAGGTTTTCAGGATCCCGATTTTGTTCCGTGATTTCTTCCGCTGGAAGGGGCGACAGCTCCGTTTTCTTCCCTTCTTCCTCCACCTTTTGGCCAAGGCCACCTCACATCATCCAACCACTTCAAGGAGAGGATTCTACACTCATCTTCATCGCCAAGCTAGGACTTATTCGCAGCGGACGTGGCTGGATTGTAGTTTACCGGAGAAGACGGGTCCATTAGGAGCAAGTGACAACCCTCCTCTACCCCGGACGATAGCTGGGACCGAGCTAGTACGCGGATTGACAACCCGACGATTCCTACCGAGAATCTATAGCAAGCCTCCGGATTCGGTCGTATCTCTTGCATTTTTCTCTTCTTAGGTTATTGTTGCTTGCAGTGTAATCTTCTATTTTATGATGATGTTTGTACTCTGCACTTGCTTTAATTTGTATTTCATTGTTAAGCAATGATATCATTTGTGTATGAGTGCTTGAGGTGATCTCTTGTGGTGATTATGGTGTGAGCGATTTGGGTTTGCTACACTAGCAATTGCTAGGTGTGAGCTTTGTGACGAGGTGCTTGCGACCCTCATTCCGCCGGTGTGACCCACTCCATCCGTAAGCCTACTCTTTCATCCGCCAAGCGAATCGGTGCATAGCGGCCCATGTAGTAATCCATCCGCCCGGTGAAGCAGTGCGCTCAAGGCCTGCATAGGAGTAGTTGTAGCATTTTCTTTTATTTTCCACAACCAAATCAACCCCCCTCAGCATTCCATCCGACTTAAGGACTTCAATCTCAAGTCCATCCTCAAAAGTTAACTCCACCTTACTCTGTTCCTTCGAGATCGATACTTGGGGATTCACTCCCACATTTTCTATTACTTGAACGATCGGTACACTGCCATTTCGTGCCGCAGTCTTTCTACCGCCTATAGCGGTGTGCTAAGATTTGCGCATTAAGTTTTTGGCGCCGTTGCTGGGGAACACAGTCGTGTGAGTTTTCATGAGAGGGAGAATCTGAGATTAATGCCCTTCCATTCGTGTATTGCATCCTTTATTTTATTTCAGTTCTTTTTATTCCATTTTCTTGTTTTATATTAGGTTGCTTAGTAAATTATTGTTGGGTGTAGCATTTTGCACAATAGTATTTTTCTTTTGAATCTTGTTATCTTCACACAATGTGGGCTTCATTTAATATTCGTTGCCGTTTGTGTGGAGATATCTCTCATGCTAGTGATAGATGTCCAAAGGGAGATAATAGCCCTAGCACTCAAGGCCCAGCATATGGAGCACCGACTTCGTTTGGTACTCCAAATATTGCGCGGAAGTCCTATGGCTATTCTGCTGCGCCTTTACCGTCATACTCCTTTTCGGCTTCAGCACCTGCTGTGCCAAAGAAGCCCGCAAGGCAGTGCTTTTTTTGTCAGAGCACGGATCATGCCTTGAAGGATTGTGCTGCATTCCATCACCAATTGGACGAGGATGACGAGCCAGATATCCGGATCTTCCCGACTCCTACTTCTGGCAGCACACCTTCAACATCTGGTTATGTGCCCATTTCACCTTCAAGCTTTGAAGGGTATGATGCGGACACAGTCACCAGATGTGTGGCTGATCTAGGCTCTGACACGACTGAGCCCATCTCCCCTGTGCATATATCACTGTGTATTGATTCAATTCTTTGTGAGGAATCGGTGCTTGACTTTTATCCAAGCACTATTCCTCCCCCTATTGTGCATTTTACTACATTTGTCTCTGACGACATTATTGAGGATGTTTCGCAGGATAAGGCAGGTGATTTATGTGTTGTGCCTATTCCTATAGAGGAGGATATTTTCCAAGGTGACGAGGATTCTACCTCAGCACCGGTGGAGGAAGTCCAAATCATGGAGGAGGTCACTGATGATCCTACTGAGCCCTACTGCATTGTCGATGATGCCGACAATATCTTATTTCTCCAACCTCTTGGGAGTGAGACCTGGACCACTCTCCCGATTGATGTTCATTTAAGTTTTTCTTCTTTTTTATTTCCTAACCCCCCCTTCTTCATCTGAGCCTGTGCAGGTTGAGTCTTCACAGGTACCCCAGGAGGACTTGGAGCATAATGCTCAAGTCAATGAGGAGAGCATCCTCTTATGTGAGGAGGATGACCCCCCTCCGTAGAGGAAGCTTCACTCATTGCCTTCTCCTTCTGCTGCCTCCTTGGAGATGACACCTTGCTGGGCAAGGATTTAGTTTGTGGTGAGATGAGTGTGGACCAGCTCTCCTCCTCTTCTTACTTCCTATTCCCACTACCTGTGTTCAGCAGATATTATTAATTAGGTAGGGAAGTAACTGTTCTGTCTCCGTATCGGTACCCGCTACCGAGACGAATATTAGAATAGTTACCTGTTCATTTCCTTTTTCATACGCCCATAAGCTAGAACTCTTTTAAATTTGAATAAGTCGTGCTGGGATGACATTACCCCCAGTAGTTATCTTACATTTTCCTGCATTTTTATTTTCATCTAATTTAGTTAGTTGTATTTCATTTTGCTTTGTACATTTTCTTTTGTTTTTGCGGAGCTCACCCCTGCAGGTCCTTCTTCTAGCTGGCGGATGCTGCAACTTTTTCTTGGTTTACACGCCAATCTTCTGGTATGCTCACTTATGAGCATTTGGTACTCTCTTTCCCTAGACTTCATTTTGAATTTCATGGTTTTATCTTATGTTTGATTGCTTAGATTAAGTCTGGGGGAGAGCTGCTTTTTGTTACCCATTGTGCACGCACATGTTGCATTGCATACTAGAAGTAACTTTATCGCATTTATTTAGTATTGTTCATCATTTCCGCACACCACATCGCCCACTTGAGCGCGTACTCATCTGTATGCATTCTCTGAGTTGAATTTAATTCTTCTGCATATTTGGGAAATGCTAGGTGATGGCTTAGGACTATGTAGCAGAGTAAAATGTTGACTCCAGTAGTGCTCCTAGTCGAGTGCTCGGTTGCATAGAAATTTGTGTAGATTAGACTTCTTTTTATACTTATGGTTTTATATTTTTCTATTAGTGTAAATGTTGTTTACTCTACTCAAATGGTGAACGCGGTGCAAATCAAACTGTAGCATAGGGATGTGGGTAAACAATCGTTAGACTCGTATTGCTTGAGTCGGGAGAAAGGAGAATCTTTCTCGGTGGCTAGAACTTGCCCCAAGCGATTTTTGAAACATTGGCATAGGATAGTTCTAGTGCGTGAGAGTGACGAAGGCCGTATTTTGGCCCGGTTGAGCCTTTGTGCCATTCCTGATATCGTCTACCCTTGCAATCCCCTTTGTGCCTACCCCATTCTTTTGGTTCAGCTCCACTATTGTTCACCAAAGCCTAAACTCCAATCCTAGTCGCACATCCAGATGCAAGCACGTTGTCTAAATTTTAAATTGGTGGTGTTGATTGTGGAAATACAATGTGAAAGTATGGATGTGCATCTTTGAAAATTTGTTGAAATCACTGAAGAAAGAAAAAAAATATATATAAGAAAAAGATTTGAAAAAAAAGAAAAGAAAAATGAAAGAGTTTAATTGAAAATCTTTGTGAGATATATTTTGGGAGTACGCGGTGCACACACACATGTTTTCAAGTTCAAGTTTGTGGGTGTGGTGCACCCGCGCGTATTGTGGCTGCTTGGATAGTGCTTTGCACTTGCTCATTTGGGTTTAGGTGTGCTCAGCCTTTGTGTTTATCTTTGTTTACCTCATCGTAACCCAAGCCCCATCTCTAATCTAAAGTCCTACCGACTCACGCTATGAACCAATCTAGTGTCGTGGAGAGAATGTGACCGGGCGAGCCTATGGTCACCGACACCGATGGATTTCAGTGGAGTTTGTCCGGCACCCCAATCTTGAGCAATGCTCATATCAGCGCTTAGTTTACTTTCTCCGTATGCGTGACCGGATGATTCACCGTAGTTCACCATTTTGAGTGGTTGTAATATGCTTTTACTCTTTTAGAAATCTATAAACTGTTTGTGTATAATGAGAAATCTTCTCTATTATATTTCTTATGCACGTGAGCATGCGACTTCACATGGTACTCTGTATTGTAATTCTAAGCCATCTACTTTTCTTTCCCCGCCTGCTTAGGATTTGTTTGCTCGGGACGCGCAAACAGGTAAGTCTGGGGGTGTGATGAGTCCCATTTATATACACATATTTGGACTCATTTGGGCTTATTTTCACGCACATGCACTTCACTTTCTGCACATTATTGCTTATATTTCACTTGAACACATTTCTTCACGAAGTGCTCATTTTGGCCCATTATGGTGTGCAATTGCGCTCTATTCTGCTAGGTGTAAGCACACGATGCTCCCCATTTCTTTATTTTGTTGTTATTATATATTTATGTGTGCTGGTGGTATGTTCCCCAGCTTGTTGGTTTATATTGCAGGTGGGCAGATCTTCATTCTATGGGAATGGTAACCTGGAGAAATCGCACGGTCGTGTGATTCCTTGACGCACAATTTCAGCGACCGTGCGATTCCTACAGTATTTATAAATGGTGATCTGCCCCGGCTCGTGCGTTTTGTTCGCACACGGTCAGTTTTGATCGTGCGTGAGCAAAATCGCACGAGTTTCCCTCTTTTATCTAAGAATTTATGTCATTTTGCAATTTTCCAGATCGCACGGTCGTGCGTTTATCCTTCACGCACGATCTGGTCGATCGTGCGTGTTCATTTGCGGCCCAAAAAAGCATTCTGAATTTGGTCGTGCGTTTTTACGCACGGTCGTGCGTTTGGTCGTGCATGAACAAAATTCTGCAACTTCTCTATTTAAACTGCGATTTTTAGGTTTTCAGGATCCCGATTCTGTTCCGCGATTTCTTCCGCCGGAAGGGGCGACGGCTCCGTTTTCTTCCCTTCTTCCTCCACCTTTTGCCCAAGGCCACCTCACATCATCCAAGCGCTTCAAGGAGAGGATTCTACACTCATCTTCATCGCCAAGCTAGGAGTTATTCGCAGTGGATGTGGCCGGATTGTAGTTTACTGGAGAAGACGGGTCCATTGGGAGGAAGTGACAGCCCTCCTCTACCCCGGATGATAGTTGGGACCGAGCTAGGACGCGGATTGACAACCCGACGATTCTTACCGAGAATCTACAGCAAGCCTCCGGATTCGGTCATATCTCTTGCATTTTTCTCTTCTTAGGTTATTGTTGCTTGCAGTGTAATCTTCTATTTTATGATGATGTTTGTACTCTGCACTTGCTTTAATTTATATTTCATTGTTAAGCAATGATATCATTTGTGTATGAGTGCTTAAGGTGAGCTCTTGTGGTGATTATGGTGTGAGCGATTTGGGTTTGCTACACTAGCAATTGCTAGGTGTGAGCTTTGTGACAAGGTGCTTGCGACCCTCATTCCGCTGGTGTGACCCACTCCATTCGTAAGCCTACTCTTCCATCCGCCAAGCACATCGGTGCATAACGGCCCGTGTAGTAATCCATCTGCCCGGTGAAGCAGTGCGCTCAAGGCCTGCATAGGAGTAGTTGTAGCATTTTCTTTTATTTTCCACAACCAAATCAACCCCCTCCGCATTCCATCCGACTTAAGGACTTCAATCTCAACTCCGTCCTCAAAAGTTAACTCCACCTTACTGTGTTCCTTCGAGATCGATACTTGGGGATTCACTCCCACATTTTATATTAATTGAACGATCGGTACACTGCCGTTTCGTGTCGCAGTCGTGCTACCGCCTATAGCGGTGTGCTAAGATTTGCGCATCAGTACTCCTCACACATCTCACCAAAAACATAATTGCCCAGCAAGGTGTCGTCTTCAGGTAGGTGGCAGGAGGAGAAGGTAATGAGTGAGGGTTCCACTATGGAGGAGGGGTCAACCTCCTCACATATGAAGATATGCTCATCATAGACTTGAGCAAAATGCTCTAAGTCCTCCAGAAGTACCTGTGAAGACTCAACCTGACCAGGCTCAGATGAAGAAAGGGGGTTAAGAATTAAAAGAGAGGAATGACATAAATAATCAAAAATCGGGGGAGTGGTATGTTGGTGTTTCCATGGTGATCTGGAAGTGGTCAAGTATCTAGTCTCACTGCCAACGCGATATGATCCTATGGAGTCACACACAAGAGTGTTTGGAGAAGTTAGAGTAAGAATTGTGTTAGCTTTACTCATATTGGATATGAGTGAAGGACCAATCCTACGACTTATTGGAATCGGTTCGAGTGAACTGAATGCTCCACAGGTATTGTGAATACTATATGGAGCGTGTTGACAAGTGTTTGAATCAAAGCACGTTCGACGAAGTCAAAGTGTGTTCGACGAATGGCTCGCGCGTTCGACGAACGGCCAGCCCATTCGACAAATGGCCAGCGTGTTCGATAAATGGCCAGCGCATTCGATGAACGGCCAGCGCATTCGACAAACGTCCAGCGTGTTCGACGAACGGCCAGCGCGTTCGACGAATGGCCAGCGCGTTAGACGGACGCAGTATTCGACGAATTAATCGTCACCCGATGAATTCTGTTTGCTTCTATTAATGTCGTGGCTGTGCAGATAGCGTCTCTTTTTCGTCTGGGTATAAAAAGAATGCGATTCTTTTGACCTAAGAATGCGATCTATTTTGCGATAGACTGAGAGCGACGGAAGAGTTCCACCAAAAGCTTCTGACGGAAGATTTCCGTCCGACCACCATCGCTGCCGCCTCTTCCTATAGTCGGACCTCGCAGTCCGTGGAAGACGCTGAGGGCTTTCTTCTCTCCGACCTAGTTCTTGTGCGACAAGAGGCTAGGGTTCTTCAACACTCGTGTGGACTTCCGTAGAGGCTCCGATCCATTTCAGCGCTTGGAACTCAATGATTGTTCTCTAGATTTCTTCTTGGAGCATTGCGATTGAGTATTGACTCAATCCCTTTTCAGGTACATTGCAATGTGTTGCTTTATTGATTTCTTGAATCATGAAATCGTAAGATCCTTGAAATGTTTAGGGTTGTTCTTATTTTTATTTTATTCCACTGCGCATATTTGATATGCATTTATCATTCTGAATGGTAAGTAGAAAACCCAACAGTAGTATCATAGCCAGGTTAGCGATCCAGTGCGTGTAAATCAGGAAATTTAGAGATGTTCTAAATTCCCAGATTTCTTCCTGGGGCATCAATTTTGATGTATCAGAGGAACGCATGTGATTCCATTGCGATTTCACTGTTTCAGAAATTGTTTCTCGTTTGCAGTAACTGTCCCTCTAATTGGTTTGTGAAACCAAATCTCTTAGATTTTGAATCTGACATTGAGAGACGAGCTTGTCTACTGCATAAGTGGAGTTGTTTTTGCCTGTGTCAAATGCATGCAAATCTGGAGATTTAGAAGTGTTCTAAATGCTGATATTTAGCCCTTTCTATCAAAGCGTTGATAATTTTATTTTGTGCACACCTGAGATGTATTTGGTTTGTGAATGTTGTAATTATGTAATTATGCACATTGATTAATTGTTAATCATTTTTATAAAAATCTCATATCCAATATTAAGTATACGGATGCCTTCCGATGGATGACATTCTTCCTCCCTCAATCGATGAAATGCGGGCTTGCCAAAGCAAAGGTGCATTAATCTATCTTGTTAAGGGTGCGAGCAGATAATTGTTATATCCCACTCTCGACATCGGGTCCAACTTAACTAGGTGACCTCAAAAGTTGAGTTCCTAAAGGCATTGGGTTGGCATGCACCATATGATGGATGCGAATAAAGAGTTATTCACCAACCATACAAGAGTTGCATAGTGATGCAATTGGCAAGTGTTGCCTACCTAAATAACCGCATTATGAGAAGAATGCCAAAGCAGACTCATTGTGTTGGTGAAATATGGATCTTGTCCACTAAGAGAGTAGCTCGCATAAACTCTCCGAATAAAATAATGGGAGTATTTCATAAAAGACCTTATTAAATAAACTTGTATTTTGAAATATAGTACTAAAATATATTGTGCATTATTTTGTAGAATTTCCATGGTAAGTGGATCTCAATCCACCTTGTCCCTGAGAGCTATCCTTGAGAAGGACAAGCTCAATGGGACTAACTTCCTTGACTGGTATAGAAACCTGAGAATTGTTCTCAGGCAAGAGCGTAAGCTCTATATCTTGGAAGAGGATCCCCCATCAGAGCCGACCGGGAACTCATCCCGTGACGACAAAGATGCTTATAAGAAGTATCAAGATGAATCCCTGGATGTCGAATGCCTCATACTCGCTACCATGACCTCTAAGCTTCATAAGCAACATGATACCATGTGTGGCTTTGAGATTATCGAGCACCTGAAGAAAATGTTTCAAGGGCAGGATCGACAAGAGAGGTTCGACATCACTAAGGCTTTATTTCAGTGTAAAATGGGAGCAAGTGGGCCAGTGGGAACTCATGTACTCAAAATGATTGGGTACATTGAGAACCTTCAGAGACTGGGGTTTCCTTTAAGCCAAGAGTTGGCTACTGATCTAATCCTGCAATTGTTGCCGGACAGTTACGAGCAGTTTGTCTTGAACTATATCATGAATGAGATAGATAAGACACTACTCGAGCTCCTAGGCATGTTAAGAACTGCTCAGAACAACATAAAGAAGACCAAGCCTGCTAGCCCAATATTGATGGTGCATAAAGGCAAGGGCAAGGCCAAGGGATTCAGGAAGTCTAAGGTGGGACCTAAGTCTTGCCTAGATCCCAAGTCTTCTACACTGAAAAATAAGGGATTAGCTAAAGAAGGAAATTTCCACTACTGCGGTAAGGCAGGGCATTGGAGGAGGAACTGTCCCCTCTACATCGAGGATCTGAAGAAGAAGGGAAGTGTGACTTCCACTTCAGGTATTTATGTTATAAAAATTAACATGTCTGCTCCTTCATCTTGGGTATTGTATACCGGATGTGGTTCTCACATTTGTACGAATGTGTAGGAACTAACAAGGAGAAGACTGCTGGGTAAAGGAGAGGTGGACCTGTGCATTGGAAATGGAGCAAGAGTTGCTGCCATTGCTGTAGGATTGTACCGTCTTTCCTTGCCCACTAGGCTTATTATTGAACTTGATAATTGTTATTTTGTTCCTTCAATAAATAGAAACATCATTTCTATTTCATGTTTGGACATGATTGGTTTTACTTTTATTATTAAGAACAATTGTTGTTCTATTTATAAGAATGATGTTTCTTATGGCGTTGCTCAAATGTTTAACGGTTTAATGTTTTGAACATAAATCATTCGATCTATAACAAAGAAAATACCAAATGACTAAAAAACTAATGACTCTAGTCCTACATATCTCTTGCATTGTCGTTTAGGCCATATAAATGAGAAATGCATATCCAAGCTCCATAAAGATGGATTATTGGACTCATTTGATTATGAATCATTTGAGAGATGTGACTCATGTTTATTAGGCAAGATGACAAAAGCCCCTTCCACTAGTTGTAGTTAGAGGGACCATGATCTCTTGGACATAATACATAGTGATGTATGTGTACCCATGAGTTATATGGCTAGAGGTGGGTACTACTACTTCATTACATTTACTGATGATTTCAGTAGATACGAATACGTGTTTCTTATGAAGAACAAACCAGAAACCTTTGAAAAGTTCAAAGAGTTTAAAAATGAATTAGAGAACCAACTGGGAAAGAGGATAAAAGCACTCCGATCTGATCGAGGTGGCGAATATCTGAGTCATGAGTTTTGTGATCATCTGAGAGAGTGTGGTATTGTATCACAGCTCACTCCGCCCGGAACACCACAATATAATGGTGTGTTTGAGAGGAGGAATCATACTTTGTTAGACATGGTACGATCGATGATGAGTCATGCAGATTTGCCCGTTTACTTTTGGGGATTTGCTTTAGAGACTGTAGATTTCACATTAAATCATGCTCCAACGAAAATGGTTCTAAAGACACCATATGAGATATGGACTAGGAAGCGTCCTAGTATGTCTTTTATTAAGATTTGGGGTTGTGAGGCATACGTGCAACGTCAAATGCCTAACAAGTTAGAACCCAAGTCGGATAAGTGTTATCATGTGGGACATCTTAGGGAAACCAAAGGGTATTACTTCTACCTGCCCTCCGAGGGCAAAGTGTTTGTCGTAAAAACTGGCATCTTCTTGGAGAAAGAGTTCTTATCCAGAAAGACTGCAAAGGTGGAACTTGAGGAAGTTCAAGAATAACAAACAATAGTTGAACCGATTTTAGAACCTAAGCAAGGACTATAAGATGTTGTAGCTAGAGAGCCTGCTCATGAAACACAAGTCCTGCGTAGATTTGATAGACCAAGATTTGAGCCTGAGAGATATGGATTTCTCGTGTCTTAAATAGGTAATGTGTTGCGTATGGATCATGATGATGAGCCTGCAACCTATCAAGAGGCTGTGTGGCTGATGAGTCCTGATCATATACACTTTTATGGACTCATCTGGGCCGTTTTTCAGTCATTTCACCGCACTTTAGCCCTGTTATTGTTTATATTTGATATTCCATGCTAGGTGCACCTCTAGGCCCATTTTGGTGTGATTTCATGCTTATCTTCATTAGTAGTTTTCATGTACTGTTAGGTGCCACTTTCAGTGGCTAGATTCGTGGTTGTGCTGGATTAGGAGTCGTGTAGGTGTTCCCGGTGCAATTCTGCACAGGAACACTGCGCACGATCACCGGTTCTATTGCGCACGACCACTGGTCGTGCGCCACTGATCGTGTGCACTTAACCCTTTTTTCATGAGTTCTGTTTGGTGCAGTGCGCACGACCATCTACGATAGTGCGCACGACCACTGGTCGTGCGCCACTGTTCGTGCGCACTTATCATCAATTTCATGAGTTCTGTTTCAACCAGTGCGCACGACCACCTACGATAGTGCGCACGCCACCGGTCGTGCGCCACTGGTCGTGCGAACATTGTATTTTATAATTTCTGTCTTTGCAGGCTCCGTCCAGGCAGAGCGCACGATCACAGGATTCTAGTGCGCACGACCACTGGTCGTGCGCCAATGACCGTGCGCACTGTTTAATTCCAGCGCCTATAAATTCCGCTGCTCGCGATTTAGGTCAAATCGCTAGATGTATTCCGCCGTTTCTGCTCCAGTTTCATCCGACTTCGCCCCTCCACCGCCGCCCACCATCTGGAGGTGCTCCGGGCTTGTTCTTCACGCCAATCTTGAGCCGGAGTTTCCTCTCGGCCTCCTCCTTCATCCAAGAGCTCCAAAGGAAGAACTAGCCGCCATTGCCATCAAGCAAGAGGAAGTTTGCAACCTCTACCGGATCGTGACACGAAGAAGACGGGTCCATTGGAGAGTCGTGACAGCTCTCTCTACCCCGGACGTAGTTGCGGACCGAGTTTGGACGCGGATTGACAACCCGGTGATTCCAACCGTGAATCTACAACGAGACTTCAGATTCGGTCAATTTCTTGCCTTATTCTTCTCTTATTGATGTGTATATGTTTTAGATCTCATTATTATAATGAAGTGGCACTTAAACTAGTTGTATTTCTATTTATTTCATGTCTATGTGAAATATTTGTTGTTTGAGTTGCTTGAGGTGCGCCCCATTCCATCCTCCATCCCGCCGTCACGTTCGTGTGCCGCACTAGCAATTGCTAGTGGCGTGCTTGTCGAAGAGGTGCTTGCGACCCTCATTCCGTTAGCCTACTCGCCCATCCGCCTACCGAAGTGTGGCATCGCGGCCCGTGTATTCCATCCCACCAACGAAGCAGCGCGCTCAAGCCCTGCATAGTTCGATCCGCTTGCCTACTCGTCCATCCGCCCTTATGAAGTAGCGCATTCAAGGCCTACGTAGTCTTCCATCCCGCCGAGCGAAGCATTGCATAGCGGCATTGCATAGGAGTAGTTGATAGCTTTTATTTTATTTTCCAAAAGCCAACCCAACTCCCCCGCATTCCATCCGATTTAAGGACTTCAATCTCAAGTCCTTCCTCGATAATAAACTCCACCTTACTGTGTTCCTCAAGAGACCGACACTCGGGGATTTTCCCCATTATTATTACTTGCGCGACCGGTGCACTTGCCGACACGCATCAGTGGCCCTAACTGTAATGCCCAGGTTTTTCTTATAATAATTTCAATAAAACATATGGAATTAATAATAATTATTCTAAAGCGAAATATTGATCCAGGGCATCATGGCGAAAGGGCGTTACCGTCTCGGGAGCGTCGTCGTCAATCGGTGTTTCTTTTTTAGAAAAAAGGGCATATATGCGGGTACTTGTATAGATATATAGATACAAATATATTCGTGTATATTGGGTCTTGTATAAAAAAGTTGTGCAATCACATTGTCATATAGGGAGGTGCATGTAGGCGTATTTATATGCTCACCGTTACGTATATGAGTATAGGCATATAAGATTTTTATGTATAAATTTTTATATGTGAATATATATAAAAATTTGACTTATATATATAATATATATAAAAGTTTAATAATTATATATATACATATATTAGCCATTCATCTCCCCCCTTCAGAATGATACTCTTCCTCCCCTCCCTCGAAAACTCTGTCTGCCGAGCGAGCTAGGGATCGTCGGGATCGTCGGAGGTGGCATTTTGGGGGTCACCGGCGCATGGTTTCTTCGTCGGAGTAGAGGATCAGAGAGCTCTTGTTGGGCTTTCCTCGGTCTGGGTGGTATTGCGGCCTTGGATCTCGGTTCAGGCAAGAAAACTTCTTCTTCTTCTTCCCCCCTTCCTTTCTTACTTCTGATGCTTGGTTACCACTTATGGCTGGAAATCCTTCTTACTTCTGATGTTTGGGTATGAATTTTTCATTTCATGTTGGAAAACCTCGTTCCCCTTTGGTTCGGAATTATTTAGGGCTGTTGTGGCTTTGTGCTTACTGCTGTAGCTTTGCCTTGCCTCTGTGGCTTTGTACTTGCTGTTGTAGCTCTTCCCTGCAGCTATTGTAGTCGTGCTTGTTGCTGTTGTTGTTTTGCTCTTTTGTTGCTGTTGTTTTGTTGGCCTGCTTTTGCTGTTTTGCCGGCCTGCTGCTGCTGTTATAATATTTGTTTGGAGCTGATTCTCTTATAATTGCATAGTTGGGGCTGCCTTATTTTCATGTCTAATTGGAGGGGGCTGCTATTATTAAACCTGCTTCTATAATACCTTGATTTGGGGGTGCTGTTAAGACATCTGATTGGGGCTGCAATATTGTATCCTGCTGTCTTTTCAGGGGGCTGTGCTTGTTTGATTTCAGTTGGGGCTGCCCTTTTTGCTTTCTTTCTTTTGGGCTACTATTGTTTCTTGGTTGGGGCTGCTGTCTTCAGCTTGGGCTGCTGCTGTCCATGGTTGGGCTGCTGCAGTCTTGTTTGGGCTGCTGCTATATTTGTTTGGGCTGCTGCTATCTTTGATTGGTGCCATCCTTGTTGGGTTAATTAGGGGCTGCTGCTTGGGGTATGCTACCTTGGCCTTGGGTAGCATAATTTCCGATCTTTTAAATTGGGGCTGTTGTATGTATAATTCCTTGTTTGTTATATGGGGGTTGCTTCTTAAGTTTTGATTATATGGGGGCTGATGTTTATACTCTGATTTTTGGGTTGCCTCCTTGCTCTTGAATTGGGGGGCTGCTCCTTGATGATTTGGGGCTGCTCTTGCTTCCTATGCATTTTGTTGAGGGCTGCTGCTGTATTTTTATTATGAGGGGCTGCTTTTGTTTCCTTTTGATCTAATGGGGGACTGCCGTTGTATGTTTGTTAAGGGGGGGATGCTCTTTGAGTGTTGTCTAATTTGAGGGCTGCCTTATTGCTGTTGCATTAGATAATTGGGTATTTGGGGGCTGTTTCTTATGCTTGTTAATTTGGGGGCTGTTTCCTTATGTTAGGGGCTGCTTTGCTTCACTCTTGTTGGGTTTCATTACTTGCAAAATAATTCTACGCGCTTCGATTACAAGTAGCTAGAAATGGTCAATATTATGGTGGTTCTATTTGCTAACTCCTCGGCACTCTTAATTGGCCCTGTTTTATTATATGCTAGCTGTTATGGTTGGGTGAATCCTTCTATCCCACTTTTATATGCTAGCTGCTATATGTTTAGCTTTGTCCCGATCTTGGGCTACTCCTAGATGGTTTATTCTGGTTGATTTTGTTCCGGATCATGTTTTACTTGGCTACTTCTGCATATTTACTTGGCTAAATATTGATGGACTTGTTTGCACTGGAAGGATGGGTACAGGGAACACAGGCTTCCCCCATCGCAGATCTTTTAATAGTGGTTGGTAGGATGGGTACAGGGAACATTGGGTTCCCCCACCACCACCACGGCGCCTATTTCTTATTTGGGGTGAATGTCCCCTTTATGTGGGTGGATAGTGACATTGTTTTGGGTCCGCCACCACTGGTCCATTTTTGCATTATATGCCAAGTTTAGTCATGCTCTTGCTTATCGGGCTGGTTCTATGCGGGATCTTTCTAACCTTCTATTACTGAAATCTTTATATAAGCGTATATATATAGTTATATATATGGGTATATGTATATATATATGTATTTATATACCCCTTTCAGCTTGGATATGTCACTTGTTACTTCTCCTGCTCTTACTTTTAACTATGCTGTTTTCTTGCACCCTTTGGGCTGAGGCATTCTTTTCTTATGGATGCCTCAGGTTCAGGTTCGTAGCTACCGCATGTTTTAGAGCAGGGTTGTTCAGTTTCTCGGGTGGAGGGCTTTCCTCCATATTAGGTAAGGATTCAGTTTCTCTTGTGGTAGCGTTTCTTTTGGCTGTTGACTCTTTTCCTGCGGGTTCGTGTCAGTTGTTGATGCCCGTACGACTTTTGCTTGGTTCACTTGCTGATGCTGCTGCTAGCTTCCTTTACTCCTACTTAGTTATTTTGTATTCGTACACTCTGGGAAAAGCCTATTCTGCTGAATATTAATGCAGTTCTGTTAGCAGATAAAAATTTGGTCTTTTAACTGTTTGTCGCATTTATTATTAAGTATCACCTATTTGCAAAGCGTAAAACAGATTATAATTATACTTCTTTATTATATACTAAATTTAGACCGGCGATCACCCTGGAGACGTCTCTGGTCTTCAGCGCCGTTAGGAATAAAATGAACTTATTTTCTTCCGTTGTGTACGCATGTCTTTTATAAAGTGCGGCTTGGTAAACCGCAGGGCCGAGGGACACGGTCTCCTAACCCAAATGAAATGAATCTTAAAAGATAATCCTGTTTCTTAATTTATACCTTTTTGTAAAAGAAAATGTTCGTTTGAGTGCTCGCCTGAACGTCTGTAGTTGTCCCCTACAGGACGTGGCATCATGACGCGTGTTTTCCCCTTCGCTCTGATAATATAATTTATTTCGGGAAAATACGGGTTGTGACACTAACTTCGAGAAGTGGCTTGAGGCCATGTAATCTGAAATGGACTCCATGTATGCAAACCAAGTTTGGACCTTGGTGGAACCACCTGAAGGGGTATGACCCATAGGGTGCAAGTGGGTCTTCAAGAAGAAGACCGACATGGATGGGAATGTACAGACATTCAAAGGCCGGCTGGTGGCTAAATGTTTCAGGCAAATTCATGGTGTTGACTATGATGAGACCTTTTCCCATGTAGCCATGGTCAAGTCCATCAGAATTAGACTTGCTATTGCTACATATTATGACTACGAGATTTGGCAAATGGATGTCAAAATGGCTTTCCTTAATGGAAACCTCCTTGAGGAAGTGCATATGACACAACCCCTGGGTTTTGTATCTCCAAGTGAAGCCACTAAAATATGCAAGTTGAATCGATCCATTTATGGATTGAAACAAGCACTCGAAGTTGGAATCTTCATTTTCATGAGAAAATCAAAGAGTTTGGTTTCATCAAGAATGAGGATGAACCTTGTGTTTACAAGAGAATTAGTGGGAGCATTGTCATTTTCCTGATATTGCATGTGGATGACATATTGTTGACGGAAATGACATTCTGACCATGCAAGCTGTTAAGAACAGGCTAGGGGACTGCTTTTCTTTGAAGGACTTGGGTGAAGCGACTTAGATACTTTGTATTAAGATCTATGGAGATAGATAGAAGAAGTTGTTGGGTTTGACCCAGAGTACATACATTGAGAAGGTGTTGAAATGATTCAACATGCTTAAGTCCAAGAAAGGATTCTTACCCATGTCACATGGTGTGAGTCTCTCTAAGGACCAGTGTCTAAAATCTTTGGAAGATAAGGACCGCATGAAGTTTATTCCATATGCTTCGGCAATTGGATCAATCATGTATGCAATGTTATGTACTCGACCTGATGTCTCTTATGCTTTGAGCATGACGAACAGGTATCAGTCTCATCCTGTTGATGGTCACTGGATAGCCGTCAAGAATATCTTGAAGTACTTGAGAAGGACTAAGGATTTATTTTTGGTGTATGGTGGAGAGGAAGAGCTCAGTGTAAATGGTTATACGGATGCTAGCTTCCAAACTGATAGGGATGATTCAAAGTCCCAATCAGGTTTTGTATTTTGCCTTAATGGAGGAGCTGTAAGTTGGAAGAGTTCCAAGTAAGAGATAGTTGTTGATTCTATGACTGAGGCCGAGTATATCGATGCTGCAAATGCGGCCAAAGAGGCTGTGTGGATTAGGAAATTCATCAGCGAGCTTGGTGTAGTTCCTAGCATTGTTGATCCCGTAGTTCTCTACTGTGACAACAATGGTGCTATTGCACAAGCTAAGGAACCTAGATCTCATCAGCGCTCCAAGCACATACTTCGGCGGTTCCATCTTATTCGAGAGATTGTCGATCGAGGAGATGTGAGCATATGCAGAGTACCGACTGAAGAAAATGTTGTGGATCCACTGACGAAGCCTCTTGCACAGAGAAAGCATGATGGTAATACTAGATCAATGGTTATTAGATACCTGAATGATCGTCTCTAGTGGGAGTCTTATGGATTGTATTTGCGGTTGTTGATTATTTCTGTGATGAATAGAGTACTTTATATTTTATTTTACATTTACGGCAAGTTCTTTTATTATGTCAAATGTTTCTACTGATAGATTAATTAGCATAATAAATGCCCTTAGAATGTTTGCTTCCATAGTAATTCAAGTATATGACTTGAATGTGAGGGCTTATGTTTATATGAAGCTTCATTCTTAAATGGTCCCTGGTCGTAGTATCATCATAGAAGTTCAAGGCGATGATGATATATAAAGACAAGCATGTGCGTTGACTGATGACCGATTCTCACAGGTCATGATATTGTGATATCAAGTCATCACATGGGTACTTATTAGTGAACAAGTTGTACTGGACAGACCCATCATGAGACAACTGTGTGGATTGCTATACGAATGTGTCACAAATAGGTCTCATAGGACAATGGTGTTTAAGGTCCTTCGACCTGAAGTCACAGCATTCATCAAGTGAGGACGAGCGTACTTTGATGCCATCTAAAGTCTTCCTTGAGAAAGGTTGATGATAAGGGTGTTTATTGGGTATGTTAAGATTCATTTGGGTGTTTATGTGTGGGAAGATATGGGATTTGTCCTCCTATATGACAGGAGTTACATCCATGGGCCCCTTGATGGAATGAGACTGAAAATGCATGGCCATGCTTGGTTAAGTCAATATGTGATATTGAGCTCACCAATTTCAGACAGTCTTTTTCTAGATCAAGGAATTAGGATTGAACAATTATGAGGGTGACACGGTCCATGCCTCTAGTTCTATCCGGATGTAAGGAACAAAGGGACATGATAAAACTGATACATTGGTCAAGACTGGTTTGTTGAGTTATGAACTCTTATTGCTTGGGTAGCAAGGATGCATTGCTAGATGCCGCTCATTGATTGTGAGACTTTTATTTGATACATTCAAGATCAAGTGCGAGACTGTTGGTGTTTCCATGGTGATCTGGAAGTGGTCAAGTATCTAGTCTCACAGCCAACGCGATATGAGCCTATGGGGTCACACACAAAAGTGTTTGGAGAAGTTGGAGGAAGAATTGTGTTGGCCTTACTTATATTGGATATGATTGAAGGACCAATCCTATTACTTATTGTTATCAGGAAGAGTCAACTGAATGCTCCACAGGTATTGTGAATATTGTATGGAGCATGTTGACAAGTGTTCGAATCAAAGTGCGTTCGACGATCTCAAAGTGCGTTCGACGAACGGCTAGCGCGTTCGACGAACGGCCAGCCCATTCGACGAATGGCCAGCGCGTTCGACAAACGGCCAGCGCCTTCGACGAACGGCCAGCGCCTTCGACGAACGGCCAGCGCCTTCGACGAACGGCCAACGCGTTCGATGAATGGACAGCGCGTTCGACGAACGACCAGCGCGTTTGACAAACGGCCAGCTCATTCGACGAATGGCCAGCCCGTTCGACGAATGGCTAGTGCGTTCGACGAACGGCCAGCGCATTTGACGAATGGCCAGCGCGTTCGACGAACGCTATCCAGTTCGTTGAATGCAGTATTCGACAAATTAATCGTCACCCGACGAATTCTGTTTGCTTCAAATAATGTCGTGGCTGTGCAGATAGCTTCTCTTTTTCGCCTGGGTATAAAAAGAATGATATTCTTTTGGACCTAAGAATGCGATCTATTTTACGATAGACTGAGAGCGACGGAAGAGTTCCGCCAAAATATTCTGACGGAAGAGTTTCGTCTGACCGCCGCCGCCACCGCCTCTTCCTATAGTAGGACCTATCAGTCCGTGGAAGACGCTGAGGGATTTCTTCTCTCCGATCTAGATCTTTTGCAACAAGAGGCTAGGGTTCTTCAAGGATCGTGTGGACTTCCATAGAGGCGCCGATCCATATCAGCGCTTGGAACTCAACGATTGTTCTCTAAATTTCTTCTTGGAGCATCTCTATTGAGTATTGACTCAATCCCTTTTCAGGTACATTACAATGTGTTGCTTTATTGATTTCTTGAATCATAAAATCGCAAGATCCTTGAACTGTTTAGGGTTGTTCTTGTTTTTATTTTATTCCGCTGCGCATATTTGATATGCATTTATCATTCTGAATGGTAAGTAGAAAACCCAACATGGTCCCGGTCTCACTCCCATCAGGTTGGGGTAGTAAAATAATGTTGGCATTGTCAACAATGCTGCAAGGTTCGAGAGGATCAACTGTGACCTTGCCCAAGATTTGGACTTCCTCCACCGGTGCTGAGGTAAAATCCTCTTCACCTAGAAGGTTGTCCTCCTCCATAGGAATAGGCATAATATATATATCATGCGCCTCATCATGCGATGCATCATCAATAATGTCATTAGCGATGAGCATAGTGGCATGCACAACAGGGGGAGGAATAGTGCTTGGATAAAAGTCAAGCACTGATTCCTCATAAAGAATCGAATCTACACATTATGATATATGCACATGGGAGATGGGCTCAGCCATGTCAGAGCCTAGATCAGACACACATCTGATAATTGTGTCCACATCATTCCCTTCAAAACATGAAGGTGGCACAGACACATAACCAGATGTTGAAGGTGTGCCGTCAGAGGTAGGTGTCGGGATGATCCGGATATCCGGCTATTCATCCTCGTCCAATTGGCAAAGATACTCGGCACAGTCCTTCAGGGCGTGATTAATGCTTTGACAAAACAAGCACCATTTTATATTACTCCTTGATCCTTGCGGGGCTGGAGAGAAATATAAAAATGGTACATACGGCAAGGGTGAGTGGCCATAAGACTTGGGCACGGGGTATGAGGGACCGTAGGAGAACAGTGTTCAATACACTGGGCCACGAGAATTATGCCCACAATCTCCAGTAGGGCATTTATCACTATCGTGGGAAATATCTCCACACCAACAGCAACGGACATTAAACGCAGCCCACATTGCGAAGATACCAAGATTTAATAGAAAATCATAATTGTGCAAAACACTACACCTAATAATAAATTACTAAGACAACCTAATTTAAAGCAGGAAAAATAGAATATGAAACAAAACAAAAAGATGCAATTTACAAATGGAAGAACTTCTATCTCTCAGCTCTCCCTCTCCAGAAACTCACACGGCTGTGTTCCCCGGCAAAGGCGCCAAAAACTTGATGCTCGAATCTAGCACACCACTATAGGAGGTAGAAAGACTGTTGTACGAAATGGCAGTATACCGATCATTCAAGAAATATAAAATGACGAGTGAATCCCCAAGTATCGAATCTCAAAGAAACACAGTAAGGTGGAGTTTACTTTTGAGGAAGGACTTGAGATCAAAGTCCTTTAGGTCGAGTGGATTGCGAAAGGGTTGAAGTGGTTTGTGGAAAGCAAAATAAAATAAACTAAATTAACAATGCGG
Source organism: Dactylorhiza incarnata (assembly GCA_033032865.1). Lineage (NCBI taxonomy): Eukaryota > Viridiplantae > Streptophyta > Magnoliopsida > Asparagales > Orchidaceae > Dactylorhiza > Dactylorhiza incarnata. The sequence continues at coordinate 1,646,241 of JAWHQI010000380.1, read as the reverse complement.
GTCACCGGCACTGCTTTGCAATATGGGGGATTACGCTGGCCGCTATGCACTGCTTCGCTTAGTGGATGGACAAGTATGCACGCAGAATGGAAGAGTAATCAAGCGGAATGGGAGAGAAGGCTTGCAGAATGGGCGAGTAGGCTAGCGGAATGAAGTGGAGGGTGGAGTGGATTTGGTGGCGCACCTCAAATACACATAAATAAGATAATTTCATAAAAATGAAATAAACATTACAAATCAAGGTTTATTGTGCACATCATCAAATAATGAAGATTACATTCATATACATCTACACAAGTAAGAGAAAAAGGCAAGAGATACTGTTGGAACAACCCTATTAATGATTTGGTCTAGGATCACTATCTGTTATTTGGACTCAAGTTAACCCCATTGTATAGTCTAAGGGTTAAGGTCTGAGTGTGTCTGAGTTAGCTAGAACTTAGGAAAATTCCAAGTTTCTGCATTCGACGAACTTCATTCTGCGTTCGACGAACTCCTTTCTGTGTTCGACGAACGTCATGTTTCAGTTCGACGAACTTGCTCCTCTGCTCGACGAATTCAGTCTTCCAGCCAGCTCTTCAGTTTCTATCTCTCAGTTCGACGAACTCCAATTTGAGATTGACGAACTCAAAGTTCTGTTCGACGAATGATATTCTGTTCGACAAACTCCAGATTGAGATCGACGAACTCAGCTTTCTGTTCGACGAATTTTCTCTCCAGCTTGACAGTTTCTGATGGATCAGTTATCTACTTTCTCTGAACTCAGATCTACTAATTAGCAATGGATCTATTCAATTCTTATTCACTATCAGATAAGTCAAGATTTGATCTTTCCTTTTAATATTCCTTTCTATTCTCTTCTTTCGAGAATATAGTCTTTTGACATATTAGAAAATGATACTTTCACGGAAAAGGAAAAGGAAAAGGAATTAATATATTATTGCTGAGTCAGATTACAGTTCCAAGAAATATCTTTTCAGATTATTTTATTCCTTAATCAAAAGATTTGAATTTCAAATCAGTCATATACCTAAGCAAAAGGATGAAGTTGTACAAGTGATACACGACCAGAGAAGAACATACTTAGAGAATATACAGAAATTCAAAAAGAATTACAGAGATCTTCTTCCTGAACCGCAGCATTTTCATTCTCTGAGAACAACAAAATCTTCTCTTAGTTTTCAGCTGCTAGTTCTAATCTTCAAAAAGAGCAACAATAATCTGAGGAATTCTTTTTCTCTCTGATTCATCTGCTATCAAGGAAGATCTTTTTCATCCAAGAGAAAGCTCCATCCATTATCTGTCAAAGAAATTTTATCAGACAGGGGGAGCTTTATAACTCAACAATCCACAAGTCTTCTCTTAGATCTTGTTGACAGAGAAGAACTTCATAAACCTTTTTGTTTATCCTTTTTACCCATCTTATGCACGGTTCTAACTCCCTTCAAAAGTTAAACCTTTGGTGGCAGGGCACCTGATCAAAAACCAATGTTTTGGTATGAGCACCTGATCAAAAGCTCAGTGGTGTTTGGGCACCTGATCAAAAATCCCAGTGGTAGGGCACCTGATCAAAAACCTAGTGGATTCCTACCAATGGTGGTAGAAGAGTTGATGTACCCATGTTGATTGGTGAACTACTATAGATCCTTGTGTCTGTTGTGATTGTGTTTCGCTTTCTGTATTGTGCTGTGGTTTTTGTTTTGCTTTTACACTCACTCTGTTACACACATATATATCAGTATTTTAATTCCGCTATAAAATAAGTTAAAAACTTTTAATAATCTATTCACCCCCCTCTAGAGTAAATCTAAGATCTAAACCTCACTTTCAATTTGTATCAGAGGTTGGTTAATTGTTTATAGGCTAACACCTGAATCCAAAGATCAAATAGATCTTAACTTTTTCTAGAGTCTTCTTTCTCTAAAAACTCATGGCACGGAATAAAGATTACTCAAGCACAAGACCTCCTATGTGCAATCACAATAAGTTTGCATTATGGAAGGCAAGGTTTAAGTTATATATGAATTCTATTGATGAGGATATTTTTAATTCCATTTTGACAGGACCCCCTACTCCATCAGCATCAACAAGTACTGAAACAGTAACCAACAATAATGTTGTTCCACCTCCTGAGTGGACAAATGCTCAAAAGAAACAAAGGAATGCAGATGCCAAAGCAATGAACATATTGGCACAAACAATGTCTGATGACATATTCTAGAAGGTTGTTGACTCCACCTCAGCCAGGGATATTTGGATCTCTCTCAACAACATGGTTGAAGGATCTGTAGATGAGAGAATTGATAGAAGATCTCATCTCATCTCCCAATATGAGAACTTAAAAAAGGGAGAAACTAAAACAGTTGCAAACATATACAACAGACTCAGTCTCATCATCAATGAGCTGAAGTCTTTGGATAAAGTGATCTCAATCACTGAAGTGAATGATATGATCCTAATGTGCTTCCCCAGCACATGGGAATCAAGGATCTGGCCAATCATGGAAGCCAGAAGCCTAAATGAGATCCCTACTGAGACCTTATTAGGCAAATTAAAATCCTATGAGAAGCTTATCAAGTCTAGAGAAGCTGAACAATCTACCTCCTCTAAAGCCACCAAAAAGGAGAGAAGCATTGCTTTCCAAGCAACAGAAGAGGAAGATATAGCTCCAGGAGAAATGGAGTTTATGAGCCTCCTAGAGAAGAGATTTTACAAAATGGCTAGAAAGGATTTCAGAAAGAAGGATTTCATATCAAAAGAAAAAACCAAGGTATGACAAAACAAACTCTAAAGAAATAATTTGTTTTGGCTGCAGGAAACCTGGTCACATCCTACCTGAGTGTCCAGAGAACCAAAAGAAGGACAAGAGAAAAGATAAAGAAGAAAAGAGGCACTCCAGCAAGCCATCCTCACACAAGCATAAACACAAGGGAAGGGGCTTTGTAGCTGAAACATGGAGTGATACTGAGTCAGAGTCATCATCCAGCTCCTCTAAAGATGAAAATGATACAAATGAAAAGGATCACTGCTTGATGGCTATTTATGACTCATGCAATGATTTAGAACATGCATCATCATCCAGCTCTAGTGATGATGAAGATGATAAAGATGAAAGAAATTTCTGCATGATGGCTATCAATGCCTCGGGAAATAATTCAGATGAATCAGAATCTGATAATGACAGTGACCAGGTAATCTCTACCATTGACTTTAATTCAAATGATTTTAAAAATGAATTCAAATCTCTGTTTAGATTTAATTAAATCTGAGAAGGAAATACTTTCCCTCGGAAATAAGTTGGTTAAAATGAATCAACTGACTGAAGATAATGCCAATCTTAAGAAAGAACTGTTTCAAAAGAATTCGTCGAATGGCGCTCGACGAAATCACATGAATTCGTCGAACGGTGATCGACGAACGCTAATGCTAGATTTTCAGTACAGCTATTATTCAAACGGCGCTCGACGAAATTACTTCAATTCGTCGAAAGGCGATCGATGAACTCAGCCAAGTTCGTCGAACAGAAACTGTACTGCATCTCAAAAGAATTCTAATTCTACACATACTAAAAATCCTTTTACTGGGTGGATTATTCCTCCAAGGAGATATCATCCACAAGGCTATAAGGATCAGCCTGAGATTTCTTACATTTCAGATTTTTGTGGTAAGACAAAAGGACCCAAGGTAGTCTGGGTCAAGAACAACTAGTTTATTTTATGTTGTGCAGGTACAAGGCTATCCAAATATAAAGGAACAATGGTATTTGGATAGTGGGTGCTCTAAGCACATGACAGGAAACAAGGCCAACCTAAGCAATCACAAGGCAAAGCTTGGACCCAAAGTGATTTTTGGAGACTCCAACTGTGGACAAACCAAAGGTTATGGAAAAATCAAAGTTGGAGCAGTTACGTTCAAAGAGGTAGCATATGTCAAGGGTCTCAAGTATAACCTCATCAGCATAAGCCAGCTATGTGATGAAGGCTATCAGGTAACTTTTAATCATTCCTCATGTCTTATTACCAATAAAAAAAACATTAATGTGTTATCTGGTATTAGACATGGAAATATTTATTTAGTCAATTTTGACTCTGCCAACTCAGACATTTGTTTATTTAATTCAATAAGTAAAACAAATGAATTATGGCATAAAAGGCTAGGACATATTAACCTTAGAACTATCTCTAATCTCTCCAAGGACAATCTAGTAAGAGGACTGCCATCAGGTTCATAAAGAAGGAAGGACTCTGCAAGGCTTATCAACTAGGAAAGTAGACGAAGAGTAGTTTTAAATCTTTATCCAAGAGTGATTCACCTAGGATTCTGTACTTACTACATTTGGATATCATTGGACCCACTGCAATATAGAGTCTAGGAGGGAAACATTACACTTTAGTTATTGTAGATGACTTCTCTAGATTCACTTCAGCGTTCTTTCTTAGGAACAAGTCTGATACCTTCAGTGTTCTGACAGACTTTCTTAGGTCCATCAAGATTGAGTACTCTACTCTAGTTGCATTGATCAGAAGTGATCATGGCACTGAGTTTGAATCTCTTCTGATGAGAGAATTCTATGGAAAAGAATGTTGAAATTGTTGAAGTGAAGTGGATAGGAGTCCGGCCGGTTTGAAGGCTAGAGACCGCAGAGACCGCGCGGTCTGCGCTGGTGCTCTGGCGGTTTGTTCCTGGCGATCTGGTGCGATCGGCCAGCTTGCTTCTTGGTTTAGGTTGCTGGTTCTGGCGACCTGTTGCGGGTTGTTTCCGGTCTTGTTCTAGTCGGTCTGTTCTTGGTTGACCGATGAGACCGGGCGGCTTGGTTTCTCTTCTGGCGACTTGGTTCAAGTCGGCTAGTTGCTTCTCTGTGTTGGCGATCTCAGGAAGGGTGATCGCTGTGTCCGTGCGGTTTGTGCGCGGCTTGCTGCTGACTTCGGTCTTGGACTGAATTTTGTCCAAGTGCTGTGTTCGCGCGGTCTGGTTTTGGAGACCGTTCGCGAGCTGATGGGTGGTGACTGTATCCCGGTTTGTGCGGTGACGAGATCCGTCCACCCGCCTATAAATAGGGGTGCATGGCCCGTCATTCATAACGAGAACTGTAAGAACAAGAGCCCGGATAGTTTCTTGCGGTCTCAAGTTTGAGTTCGCGCGGCTTGGTTGCGAGTTAACCGTTTGTTGTGTTCGCAGGTTTGCGGTCAGCAGGTTGCGGTCTCCTTCCTTGGTGATTTCCGGTGGCTCGAATAAACAGTTCGTCTGCGGCTTGTCAGCGAACTGGTTTATTGTTCTTGTGCTGTTCGCAGTAAACTCAGCGATCAGGCGACCTTCAGCGGTTAGGCGATCTGAGTTCGGTCTGGCGACAGCTTTAGTTCTTTGTTCATTTGGATAAGCTTCAGTTCGTGCGGGCTGAGATTGCGGTCTGGCAGTGCAGTTTGTCTGCTCCTGTTCGTGCGGTCTCAAGGTGTTTCGGCGGTCTGACTGTGCAAGCGGTCTGGGAGTACAGCAGAACAATCCGGGCGGCCTGAATCTTTGTTGCAATCCGTGCGGTCTCTTTCTGGCAGACCGCCGGTTTTTGTTTTTTGGTGTGTTTGTTCTTCTCGTCTCCGTGATTCTTATGAATCATGTCTCGCCATGTATGCCTCGCATTGTAAAGCAGTATTATTTCAATAAAGATTTCTTGTGTTGCTGGTTTTGGCATTGTGGTTGTTTGGCTATAACTCTTATTGATACAACTCCTGCTTACTCCTAAACGGTCCAATCAAAAATTTTAACATGGTATCAGAGCGAGGTTCCTGGAGTGGATAAGCAGTGATCAACTAGAGTTGCCATCGTCTTTGTGAAGAAGAGACCACATTGATTGCCATGGAAGGCAGTTTCGCAAGAGGTCTTGGTATTGAACTCCTCACATCGACTAACTTCAAAAAGTGGAAGTCATGTATGGAGAGTTATTTGATTGGCGAGGATCTTTGGGAGATAGTCGGCGGAGAAGACACACAGGAGGTGTTTCCAGCAGGTGATAATATGGCAGAGGTGAGGCTTTGGAGGAGGTTGAATGCTAAGGCAGAGTTCACTCTCAAGAGGGCTATTTCACCAGAGCTGTTTGATCATATTATCGGATGTAAATCTGCTGCGGAGATCTGGACATCCTTGGATGGATTGTTCAATAAGAAGAATGTAGCAAGGCTACAGTTTCTTGAAAATGAGTTGGCTAAAGCCTCTCAAGGTGATCTTTCTATTTCTACCATCTTCCTCAAGATGAAGAATCTCACGGCAGAAATTTCTGCTTTGGACCCTGATGAGCCAATCTCTGAGGCAAAACTGAAGAGGCATATCATTCGCGGGTTGCGGAAGGAGTATCTTGCCTTTGTGACTTCAGTTCAGGGTTGGGCAAATCAACCGTCGTTGTTGGAGCTGGAGAACCTTCTTGCTTCGCAAGAAAGTTTAGCAAGATAGATGGCGGGGGTTTCTATCTCCGGGGGAGAAAGTGATGTGATGTTCTCTGGGAAGAGGAAGAAGAAATGGGAGAAGAAGAAGCCGGGTCATGATGGACCCTCCACTTCAGGTCAGCAAGATAGGGGCTATGCTCCTAAGTCTGATGGGAAGAAGAAAGGTGAGGGACCAAAGTGCTTTAGATGCAACAAGACCGGGCACTTCAAGAAAGATTGTCGAGTGAATCTTCAGCCGGGACATGTAGTGGAGAAGGAGATGCCAAAGTCTGGTGAAGTTGGATGGGGAGGAGCCTTTGTGTCTAATATAACGGCGATGCCCGTTAAAGCCTTGGCTTCCATCAACTATGAAGAGGACTGGATTGTTGATTCAGGGTGTGGACATCATCTCACCGGAGATGGATCAAAGTTCTCTTCTTTGGCGCCTTACTCAGGTAATAATGCTATCATTACGGCTGATAACTCTATTCATCCAGTAGAGCACGAAGGAGTCGACTCTCTGAGCAGTGATAAGGGTCCACTCACGTTGAGGAGTGTTTATCACGTGCCTGGTATGAAGAAAAATCTCTTCTCTGTGACCAACGCGGTCGATGCCGGTTATCACGTTCTGTTTGGCCCAACAGAAGTGAAGTTTCTCAAAACTCAACCGGAGATAAAGGGAGAAGTTTTTCATGTCGGCAAGCGGGTGAAGGACTTGTTCGTTTTATCGACAAGTACCTATGTTGATAAGATGAGGACAAACGATGGCGCGGCCATTTGGCATGAAAGGTTGGGGCATGTAGGCATGGACAAATTAAAGGCTATGGCTGTAAAGGGCCTTGTCAATGGCTTGCCTAGCTTGTCTTCCTATGGAGACGGTCATGTCTGCGAAGGATGTCAGTTTGGTAAGTCTCATCGACTTCCATTTGACAAATCGCAAACAAGGTGCAAAGTGCCGTTGGAATGCATCCACGGTGATTTGATGGGACCGACTGCCACCCCAAACCTTGGAGGCAACAGATACATGTTGGTGTTGATTGACGACTACACCAGATATATCTGGGTGTATTTCGTGAAAGAGAAGTCAGAAGCCTTTGCTAAATTTGTGGAGTTCAAGGAGCTGGTGGAAGGTCGTTTAGGCCTGCGGGTGAAGAAGTTGAGAACTGACAATGGTGGGGAGTTCACCTCTGGTGAGTTCTCAAGTTTTTGCAGGAAACACGGCGTTCAGAGAGAGCTCACTTGTGCCCATACTCCACAGCAGAATGGCGTTGCCGAAAGGAAGATCCGTCATCTGACGGAAACTTGCAAATGCTGGCTTCATGCCAAGAGTATTCCAAAGTCCTTCTGGGCGGAGGGAATGTCTTGCGCAGCTTATGTCATCAACAGATTGCCTCTAAGTCCTATCAACATGAAGACCCCTCACGAACTAATGTTCAAGGAGAAGCCGAGTGTTGCTCACCTTCGGGTGTTTGGATCAACCTGCTATGTGCATATTCCTGATGCTCTTCGAACAAAGCTTGATGCGAAAGCAAGGAAGCTAGTCTTTGTTGGGTATGATGAGCGGAAGAAGGGATGGAGATGCATGGATCCTGAGACACGAAGGTCAATTGTTTCTCGGGATGTGGTGTTGGATGAAGTAACTTCCTACAAGGGGAGCTCAGGAGTTGAACTACCAGAGGGCAGGGTTGATGAAGGAGGAAAAGCTGCAGGAAGTCTTCAAGTGGAGTTGCCTGTTTCACCAGGAGCTCCAGGTGTGTCAACCTCTGAGATGGAGGTTTCAGGTTCTGGAAGCAGGGGGAGCGATGCTCCATGTTCATCTGGGAAAGAAGCTTGCACAGAAGAAGCGGCTGAGGAGGTGGTTAGTCAGGAGAAACCTCTTAGGAGGTCGAAGAGGACTATTCAACCACCAGATCGATACACAGGAGGAAACATGGTGAACTTTGTTTCTTGTTTCTTTGCTGGTCCCTTAGATGAAAGGGAGCCGTCGAGCTTTGAGAAGGCCAGAGGTGTGAAGGAGTGGGACATTGCTATGCAGGAAGAGATGACAGCTCTCGAGAAGAATGAGACCTGGTCTCTTGTGCCCAAGCCCAAGGGCACTACTCCTGTCACTTGCAAGTGGGTCTTCAAGCTGAAGAAAAAAGCTGACGGTAGTATCGAGCGTTACAAGGCTCGCCTTGTAGCTCGTGGGTTCTCACAGCAGTACGGAGAAGATTATGATGAAACATTTAGTCCAGTGGCAAAGATGACTTCGGTTCGATTTGTTATTGCCTTGGCGGCTTCGAGTGGTTGGGAGATTTGGCAACTCGACGTGAAGAATGCTTTCTTATACGGCGAGATTGACAAAGATATCTTCATGATTCAACCGCAAGGCTTCATCTCGAAGGAGTATCCAGACTATGTTTGCAAATTAAAGAAGGCCCTGTACGGGTTGAAGCAAGCGCCTCGGGCGTGGTACGGGAAGATTGCAGAATATCTCTTATTCTGTGGATTCGTTGCTTCAGACTCTGATTCTAGCTTGTTCATCAAGAAGGAAGGGGTGCTTCGGGTGATTGTGCTGCTGTATGTGGATGACATGATTGTCACCGGGAACTCGAAGGAAGCTGTTGCAAGACTCAGGGCTGAGCTTTCTATCAGGTTTGAGATGAAGGATCTAGGGGAGCTTCATCATTTCCTTGGACTCGAGGTCCAGAGACGGGAGAGCGGAGTGCTCATTTCTCAGGAAGGATATGCAGAGCGAATCGTGAAACGATTTGGCATGGAGGAAGGGAAGAGCAGCTCTATACCTTTGGAGCAACATCATAAGCTTCGGAAGGATGAGGGGAGAATCTTATCTGATCCGTTGGTGTTCCGAGCTCTGGTTGGGAGCTTGATCTATTTGACGATCACAAGGCCGGATATTGCTTATGCAGTTGGCAAGGTGAGTCGGTACATGGCGGAACCACGGAAAACCCATCTTCTGGCGGCTAAAGGCATACTGAAGTATGTGAAGTCGGCCTCTGATTTGGGTCTCCTATATAGGAGAGGGTCAAGCTTGGAGTTGCATGGTTTCATGGATGCTGATTATGGGGGAGACGTGGATGATCGGAGATCAACGTCTAGTTATGTCTTTATGACGGGTCCCACAGCTATCTCTTGGTGCAGCAAAAAGCAAGACTCGGTGTCTGTTTCTACCACGGAAGCAGAATACAAGGCTTCGGCCTTGGCAGCTCAGGAAGCTATTTGGCTCAGGAGGTTGGTAGAGGACATTCATCAGGAGGTTCGAGGTCCCACTATGCTACGCGGGGACAATGAGAGTGCTCTCAAGCTGGTTAACAATCCAGTTTGTCACGCGAGGACCAAACATATAGAGATTGAGCACCATTTCATTCGTGAAAAGGTGTTGGGAGGATCTCTTAAGGTCGAGCATGTTCGGAGTGCGGACAATGTCGCAGACATCTTCACAAAGCCGCTGGCAAAGGGACCGTTTACTCGGTTAAGGGAGTTGCTCGGGCTAGTTTCCACTTCCCACTTCAAGGGGGAGTGTTGAAATTGTTGAAGTGAAGTGGATAGGAGTCCGGCCGGTTTGAAGGCTGGAGACCGCAGAGACCGCGCGGTCTGCGCTGGTGCTCTGGCGGTTTGTTCCTGGCAATCTGGTGCGATCGGCCAGCTTGCTTCTTGGTTTAGGTCGCTGGTTCTGGCGACCTGTTGCGGGTTGTTTCCGGTCTTGTTCTAGTCGGTCTGTTCTTGGTTGACCGATGAGACCGGGCGGCTTGGTTTCTCTTCTGGCGACTTGGTTCAAGTCGGCTAGTTGCTTCTCTGTGTTGGCGATCTCAGGAAGGGTGATCGCTGTGTCCGTGCGGTTTGTGCGCGGCTTGCTGCTGACTTCGGTCTTGGACTGAATTTTGTCCAAGTGCTGTGTTCGCGCGGTCTGGTTTTGGAGACCGTTCGCGAGCTGATGGGTGGTGACTGTATCCCGGTTTGTGCGGTGACGACATCCGTCCACCCGCCTATAAATAGGGGTGCATGGCCCGTCATTCATAACGAGAACTGTAAGAACAAGAGCCCGGATAGTTTCTTGTGGTCTCAAGTTTGAGTTCGCGCGGCTTGGTTGCGAGTTAACCGTTTGTTGTGTTCACAGGTTTGCGGTCAGCAGGTTGCGGTCTCCTTCCTTGGTGATTTCCGGTGGCTCGAATAAACAGTTCGTCTGCGGCTTGTCAGCGAACTGGTTTATTGTTCTTGTGCTGTTCGCAGTAAACTCAGCGATCAGGCGACCTTCAGCGGTTAGGCGATCTGAGTTCGGTCTGGCGACAGCTTTAGTTCTTTGTTCATTTGGATAAGCTTCAGTTCGTGCGGGCTGAGATTGCGGTCTGGCAGTGCAGTTTGTCTGCTCCTGTTCGTGCGGTCTCAAGGTGTTTCTGCGGTCTGACTGTGCAAGCGGTCTGGGAGTACAGCAGAACAATCCGGGCGGCCTGAATCTTTGTTGCAATCCGTGCGGTCTCTTTCTGGCAGACCGCCGGTTTTTGTTTTTTGGTGTGTTTGTTCTTCTCGTCTCCGTGATTCTTATGAATCATGTCTCGCCATGTATGCCTCGCATTGTAAAGCAGTATTATTTCAATAAAGATTTCTTGTGTTGCTGGTTTTGGCATTATGGTTGTTTGGCTATAACTCTTATTGATACAACTCCTGCTTACTCCTAAACGGTCCAATCAAAAATTTTAACAAAGAAGGGATCATGCAATGTTTCTCTGCTCCTAGAAATCCTCAACAAAATGGGGTAGCTAAAAAGAAAAATAGAACATTAATTGAATCAGCAACTACATTGCTTACTGATGCTCACTTGCCACTCTCTTTTTGGGCAGAGGCAGTGAACAAAACAAATTAAATTATGTGTTGAACAGGAGTCTGATACATAAACTTAAGGGTAAAACACCCTTTGAATTACTTAAGAATAAAAGCCTGATGAGTACTTTTTGTACTCATCTTTTAATATAAGTTTAATATATTTTAATATGAAATTAATTAGTTTTATGTTTTTCTTATTAAAATTATTATCTTTTCAATTTTATAAACTAACTTAAGCCTTTTTGTGTATTTCAGGTTTTTTTGGACGCATTGGACAAAAACTTCAAGTACACGCCCAAGGTCACGGGCGTGGCCTATGGGCGTGTAACCTGCGCGGTGTTCCAGACCTGTTTCTACCACCCCGGGGTCGTTCCAAGAAGAATTCGCCAAGTACACGCCCTAGGTCACGGGCGTGACCAAGGGCGTAACCCAATGTCATGGTCGTGAACCGCTGAGACGAAGTAGAGCCGCTGAGATGAATCAAAACCACTAAGATCAAGCTATACACGCCCCAGGTCACGGGCATGACCATGGGGGCGTGGCATCCAAGTCATGGCCGGGATCCCACCACCAGCTGCCAGCACGCCTGCCACGTCAATTAAAGTTACATGCCCCCGGTCACGGGCATGACCAGGGGCGTGACTCAATGTCACGGGCGTGACTCATCCCGCGCCACTCCCCGCTTCTTCCCGCCGAAGATTCCCGCCAGCAGCATGTTTTGAAGGTTACACGCCCTAGGTCACGGGCGTGACCTACGTGACACGCCCGAATCGCCTGCATTAATGTCAGACTGCGCCCTTTTTGCTCCGAGATGATCGCGCGCCTTACACGCCCTTGGTCATGGGCGTGACCGAGGGCGTGTAACCCAGAATCTCTGCCTATTTAAAGACAGCTTCACCAGGAACTGGAGGAGAAAGTTTTGGAGACGAATTTTTAGGTTTAGACTCTTCTTTTCATGTCTTTATTTTCATGTTTGTAGTAGTTCTTATGCTCCTCCTTTATTTTTTGCAAATGTACTTTTAATTCAATAGTTGTAATTTCTTTTCAATTAATAAAATAGTTCTTATGTTTTCCCTTATTTCTCATTCTCCTCCTTCTTCACTTTTTTGATTTCTTTTGTTACCAACTACAAAGTTCTATTTGATAGAACAATAGAGATCGTCTTGAGTAAGAGTAATCAACACGCCCAGATTTTTATACGACCTTGGCTTTTATAAAGCCTATACTACATTTGACACGGTACACTTGTCGTTGTCATTTGCAAGCATAGTTTTGTCCCATCGAGTTTTTGGCGCCGTTGCCGGGGATCTGAGTTGATATTTCGAAAAAGAATATCTACTGATTTTATCGTTCTCTTTCTTCTCCCCCTTCTCTTTAAATTTTAAAAAAAAATATCTTAAAAAGCGTAATCTAAATTCTCAAAAAGGATGCTTTGGGCTTGAATTCCCATCATAGCCTCTAGTACCTTGCAAACCCTTCACCGGGTAGATCTTGGGAAGTCCGGGACTAATTTAACTCGCTTTTTGAAAAAAATTTATATAATAAATTTTTTTTTTAAAATTCCATTCATTTGAGTAAAGGTTGTTTCCTTTTTATTTTTTATTATGCAATCACTTGAATTGGCCATAAAGTTGCCGAGCTTCAAAGCCAAGTATATCTTTTGGAAGCGGCACAAAAACGCCAAAATGGTTGTTATTATTGTAATGCGTCTCATCAAAGTGAGGAATGTTATTTACATTCATATGCACAAAATAATTATTATGAAAATAATTATCCTCAATATTATGCAAATAATTTTGATAATAATTATGATCATAATTTTTCATCTTTTAATGAAAATAATTTTTCAAACTTTGATGAAAATAATTTTTCTAATTTTAATGAGAATAATTTTTCGATATTTGATAATTGTTCTTCTAGCTCCGAAGTAGATTATTCCTCGTGGCAAGCTCACTCGGATAGTTTCCGGAGCAACGAAGATAAATCTTTAGATCCGAATTTTTGTTTTTCTTCTTATACAACGCAATTTTCGTTCTCTAATTTTGGGGAAATTCCGCCAATTCAAATAGATACCACCTCCCAAAATTTAGAGGAAAATAATTTTTCTAATTTTTACGAGAATAATTTTTCGGCCTCTAATAATTTGTGTTCTAGCCCCGAAGTAGATTATTCATGGTGGCAAGGTCACCCGGATAGCTCTCGGAGCGATGAAGATAAATCTTTCGATACGAATTCTTGTTCATCTTCTTTTACGCCGCAATTTTCGTACTCAAATTTTGGGGAATTTCCGCTTTTTCAATTTGATACTCCACCCCAGAATTTAGATGAGAATTTTCTTTTTTCTAGTGTTTTTTCCTCGTCTTTGGAAAATTTAGTTATGGAGGAACATGATTGCTCATGTCCCATAGTTTCTTTTCCCAAATATGAAGAAAAATTCTCTTACCAAGAAATTCTTAATGTTTTGGGCACCCCGGATGAAATAGAAGAAGAACAAGTTTCTTCCCCTACTTCACCCGGACCTTCTTTTCTTTATCATGAATTTTCGCAAATCTCTTCTATTTTAATTCAACCGGAAATTCATGAAAATTTTGTGTCTGAAAATTTTATCCCGCTTGGTAATACACTAGATTTCTCTAATGAAAATTTAATTTTAGAAAAGGAACAACCGGAGCTTAATTTTATATTTTTGCGAGCACCTCCTCCTTGCGAAAAATTATCTGAATCGTTTATTTGTGATTCTTTATACACTAACAATTTTCAGGTTGAAGATGAGTCGTTGCTACCCCAAATAATCGACGATCCATATGCCGCTCATCTGTATGAATTCAAGTCACCTCAGGTATGTATAGGTGATTTGGATTTGCAAATTCAAAATCAAAGACAAACGAAGAATCACATGTTAAGCGGAGGAGTAGCCGTGCGACTGACGCTGACACATTCACCTACGCGTGAATTAGGGGAGTTGCCTATCCACTTCTCTTTTTATTTTCCTTTTTCCTAGCACTAACCGTCTAGCTTAAAGACGGGAAAAAGAAAGCGCTCTTGGGAGGCACCCCTTGCTTATCTTAAATTTTTTGTATTTTTCTTATAGTTTCTTTTCTTTCAAGTGTTCTTCATACCTAGTTTTAAACATTGGGGACAATGTTTAATTTTAAGTATGGGGGTGTAGCATTGCTTTCTTTGAATTTTTATTTATTTGAAAAAAATAAAAAATATATATATAAATATTTTCTATCAAATGAAAATAAAAATTTCTTGGAAAGGACGCTTTGAGCTTGAATTCCCATCAAAGCCTCTAGTACCTTGCAAACCCTTCACCGGGTAGATCTTTGGAAGTCAAAGAAGAAAAAAAAATTTATTTAAATATTTTTTGCTGAATTTTTATACTTACTCATTTGCAAAATCCTTAGTAGATTTGCTTTTGTTTAGTGTAGTAGGGAATTTTATACTTCATTAGATTTTGAATTTTGGAATAAAATTGTTGACTCATGCAGTGTTCCTAGTTAAGCGCACGCATTTGTAGAATTCTATGTCAAATTAACTATTCAGCATAAAATTAGATTTATGTTTTTCTAACTGCGAAAAAACAATTCTAGTTTTACTTTAACCTTGAATCCGGTAGAATCTGTGAATAAATTCAAGTGAGTATCTAGAAGCTTACTAGAGAAATATTACACATTTTTGTGCGGAAGGGTATTCTTTCTCGACGGCTAGAACTTGCCTCTAGCGATTCTCGAAGCATTTACATAGGTTTTTCATAATTTTTAGAAGTGATTTAGGCCACCTTTTGATCGTTTGTGCCTGTTTGCCCACCTTTTAAAATTTTTCATTTCTTAAACACTTTGTGCCTTACCTTATTTCCTTTGCTACCTCCA
The DNA here is from genome assembly GCA_033032865.1 of Dactylorhiza incarnata. Lineage (NCBI taxonomy): Eukaryota > Viridiplantae > Streptophyta > Magnoliopsida > Asparagales > Orchidaceae > Dactylorhiza > Dactylorhiza incarnata. The sequence continues at coordinate 1,631,132 of JAWHQI010000380.1, read as the reverse complement.
CCTTTCATTTTCACCAAAGCCAAAACATCCAGCCCATGATCACACTAAATATTTGAGATTTATTAAAATGCTGCAATGGGTTCAATTGTGAAAATAAGGAAATTATAACTTCTTATTCAGAGCTATTATGAAAAGAAAAAAAAAGGGATATAAAAAGAAATATGAAAAATTATTGGCCAACTGTGAAAAAAAATATATATAAAAAAGTATTCATGGCCTCATTTTTGAAAAATATGAGAGTTTTGCTTCATAACAACTCTTATGCGAGGTTTAAATTTTTGATAATTTTGGGGAACTCTCACCTTGGTTTAGTGTGATCCTTAGCCGTCATATTCTATCTTTTTTATTTCCAAATCCAAATCATATACCTTAGCCAAGTTTCACTCCTAATGAAAGCCCTTTTGATCTTTAAGCTATAACATTATACTTGTGTAGTGGAGAGAGTGCGGCCCGGCAAGCCTATGGCCATCGTCATTGATGGATTTCTTTGGAGGCTATCCCGAAACTCAATTTTAGGTAATATTGATCTTAGAAAACACGCTACCCGCTCCCTGAATAGCATTCTAGAATTTGCCGAACTTTCAATTTAAAAGTAAAAGCAATTTGTTAATTCGCATTACTGAAAATTATAAGCTAATCATTATGCTGAATAGATCATTCAACTAGGATCTCTACACGTAGGTGTAATACTTCGCGTTTTTATTCCTTGAGTTCAAATTTCTTTTCTAGTATTTAAATTTTTCTACTCCTATGAAAAGTTATTTGCTCGGGACTAGCAAACGAGTAAGTATGGGGGTGTTTGATGAGTACTTTTTGTACTCATCTTTTAATATAAGTTTAATATATTTTAATATGAAATTAATTAGTTTTTATGTTTTCCTTATTAAAATTATTATCTTTTCAATTTTATAAACTAACTTAAGCCTTTTTGTGTATTTCAGGTTTTTTTGGACGCATTGGACAAAAACTTCAAGTACACGCCCAAGGTCACGGGCGTGACCTATGGGCGTGTAACCTGCGCAGTGTTCCAGACCTGTTTCTACCACCCCGGGGTTATTCCGTGAAGAATTCGCCAAGTACACGCCCCAGGTCACCGGCGTGACCAAGGGCGTGACCCAATGTCATGGCCGCGAACCGCTGAGACGAAGCAGAACTGCTGAGATGAATCAAAACGTCTGAGATCAAGCTTTACACGCCCCAGGTCACGGGCGTGACCATGGGGGCGTGGCATCCAAGTCATGGCTGGGATCCCACCACCAGCTGCCAGCACGGCTGCCACGTCAATTAAAGTTACACGCCCCCGGTCACGGGCGTGACCAGGTGCGTGACTCAATGTCACGGGCGTGACTCATCCCGCGGCACTGCCCGCTTATTCCCGCCGAAGATTCCCGCCAGCAGCACGTTTTGAAGGTTACACGCCCTAGGTCATGGGAGTGACCTACGTGACGCGCCCGAATCGCCTACATTAATGCCAGACTGCACCCTTTCCGCTCTGAGATGATCGCACGCCTTACACGCCCTTGGTCACGGGCATGACCGAGGGCGTGTAACCCAGAATCTCTGCCTATTTAAAGCCAGCTTCACAGGAACTGGAGGATAAAGCTTTGGAGACAAATTTTTAGGTTCAGACTATTCTTTTCATGTCTTTATTTTCATGTTTGTAGTAGTTCTTATGCTCCTCCTTTATTTTTTGCAAATGTACTTTTAATTCAATAATTGTAATTTCTTTTCAATTAATAAAATAGTTCTTTTGTTTTCCCTTATTTCTCATTCTCCCCCTTCTTCACTTTTTTGATTTCTTTTGTTACCAACTCCAAAGTTCTATTTGATAGAACAATAGAGATCGTCTTGAGTAAGAGTAATCAACACGCCCGGATTTTTATACGACCTTGGTTTTTATAAAGCCTATACTACATCCAACACGGTACACTTGCCGTTGTCGTTTGCAAGCATAGTTTTGCTCATCAAAGCCTAAGGTTAACTATTTTTTAAGATTTTTGGCTGTAAATGCTATGTGCATAAGAATGATAAGAAATATCTAAGGAAATTTGAAGCAAAGGCTGCTGAAGGTATATTCCTTGGATACTCTCTTTCTATTAAAGCATATAGAGTTTATAACAAATCAACTCTTAAGATAGAAGAGTCCATGCATGTGTCTTTTGATGAAACTAACATGTTAAATGAGGAGAGGAATACCACCTCTACCAGAGATATTTTGCAGGAACCAGCTCTATGTGAAGAGCTTAATGGATTGAATCTACCGAATGAAGACTCTCTAATCCCATCAACTCAAACTATTGAAGACAGTGAAGAAGAAGTTCATCCAGAAGATCTTGCTGATAATTCTAATCAAGTGACAGCTGATCAAATTTCTCAAGAGGAAACTATTGATGAACCCACTCTAACTGTTGATCACATCACAGTTAGAGATCATCCAATATCTCAAGTTATTGGAGATATCTCAGCAGGTGTTCAAACAAGGCATCAACTCAATCAAAATCAGATGCATACTTATTTCCTATCACAAATTGAACCTCAATCCATAAAAGATGCACGACAAGATCCAAACTGGATTCTTGCAATGCAAGTGGAACTCAATCAATTTGAAAGGAACAAGGTTTGGAATTTGTTTCCAAGACCAAAGGGCCATCCATTCATTGGCACCAAATGGGTCTTTAGGAACAAGCTAGATGATCAAGAGTTCATAATCAGAAATAAAGCAAGATTGGTAGCCCAAGGATACTCTCAGGAAGAATGAATTGATTATGATCAAACCTTTGCTCCTTTTGCAAGACTTGAAGCTATAAGGATCTTTCTAGCCTTTGTTGCATTTAAGAAATTCAAGGTATATCAAATGGATGTGAAGAGTGCATTTCTCAATGGAGACATTAATGAAGAAGTCTATGTGGAACAACTACCAGGTTTCATCTCTCCAACTCACTATTCTTATGTCTCTATTCTTAATAAAGCTCTCTATGGTCTTAAGCAAGCTCCCAGAGCATGGTATGAGACCCTAGCTAATTTTCTTTTAGGGAACAAGTTCTGTAGAGGCATTGTTGATAAAACTTTATTTTTTAGGATACATAAAAATCAAACTTTACTAGTTCAAATCTATGTTGATGATATCATATTTGGCTCTACTGATTCAAATTTATACAAAAGGTTTTCTGACCAAATGCAATTCAAATTTGAGATGAGTAGTATGGGTGAGTTATCTTACTTCCTTGGCCTTCAAGTGAAGCAAACTCCAAATGGCATATTCATATCACAATCCAAGTAGGCTAAGGAATTAGTGAAAAGATTTGGTATGTCTGATGCTTCTACCATGAAAACACCCATGCCCTCCAATGTTGTTGTAGACAATGATGAATTAGGGAAACCTGTTGATCAAAAAGTTTATAGATCAATTGTTGGCTCTTTACTATACATAACAGCTAGTAGACCAGGCATAATGTTTGCTACATGCATTTGTGCTAGGTTCCATGTTAACCCCAAAGAATCTCACCTTATTTTACCTAAAAGAATTTTGAGATATATAAAGGGTTGTCCAAATCTAGGACTCTGGTATCCAACTGCATCAGAATTTGAATTAACTGGATTCTTAGATTCTGATTATTCTGGATGTAGAGTAGACAGGAAAAGCACATCAGGAACTTGCCAGTTTCTTGGTGATAAGCTTGTGTCTTGGTTTTGTAAGAAACATACATCTGTGTGTACATCAACACCTGAAGCAGAATATATTGTCGCTGGCAGTTGCTGCTCACAGATTTAGTGGATACAAAATCAACTTCTAGATTATGGTATCAACTTAAATAAATCAATTATATTTTGTGACAATACTAGTGTAATATCTATAGCACAAAATCCAGTACTCCATAGTAGGACTAAACACATAGAAATCAGGCACCACTTTATCAGAGATAATGTGGATAAAAAAAATTGGCTACAATTTATTCCTACTGACTTACAAAGAGCTGACATTTTCACCAAACCCTTGGATGAAAAGAAGCACATCTTCTTTATAAATTAGCTAGGAATGATAGATGGAGATTCAATCAATTAAAAATTATATTTTCTACTCATCCCCTCATTTCGTCGAACAGAGATTGACGAAATTCAGTTGTTCGTCGAACGGAGATCGACAAAACCTTTTAGCTTCAGAGATCGACGAAGCCAGCGCTTTCGTCGAACTGAGATCGACGAAAATTTTTTTTTTTGTTGACCGCAGTTTGATAAAGCCTAAGACTCTTCGACTTCTGATTTTATTAGGTTCTGCCGAACTCAGTTCAACGAAATCTTGTGCCTTCTCCAATCTCTCTCTCTCTTAAAATCAAAACTTTGATTTCTTTTCGTCTTTGCGCCTACAGAAATTGCTCTTGCTTCCCTCCAGTTCCCCTGCACTTCATCGTTTTCTCTCTTGCAGGTACAATGACAATCTCTCAAGCAATGATCTCGTCGATGAAATTTGATGCAGGGTTCGACATTGACATGGAGTCTTTTGCTCATTCTGACCAAGTATTCCAGGATATTCTTCAACTCTTTGAAGAACAGCAGTTAAGGAAGTTCATGACAACCAGGATAAAGCTTCTAGTTGCAGAAATAAAAGAATGGGTTCATACTATTCAGTCAGAGAATGCAACATCAATATCAGGATCAATCTCAGGAAACCAGGTTCCTCTTACCCCAGAAATTTTAACAAAAGTTTTTGGTTTGATGAATGGTAATGATTATTTGGATATTAGTTCTGATGAATTTAATGCTGCATTGGAGAAAATGGGTCACTCCAGTGGAAACCCTAATCACCTTTTGAAAAAGAACTTGTCCATTGAATACAAGTTCTTGGCAGATATAGTTGGAAAAGTTTTGCTGGCCAAAACTTCTGCTCATGACTATATCACTAGGCACCAATTTCTTTTGATGGTGGCCTTAGTTGAGAAGAAACAAGTGAATTGGAGATTGATTCTGTTTGAATCAATAAAGAAGAAGCAAGGCAAACTGAATGTTTACTATGGTAGAGTGTTAGGCATTATTCTTCAAGAGAAATGCCCAGACCTGTTGGTGTCACCAAAGGTCTTCATTAATGTAAGCAAGAGGCTGACTCCAGCTCTCTTTGGCGAGTGGGAGAGGGTGATTACCAAGAAGACTCCAAGGGCAGAAGGTTCCAGGAGTATTTCTGAAAGCACCAGGACTGCTCCAGTCACTCCCCTCACCCTACCAGAAGTTCCTCCCCTTAAATCTTCAACTCCTCTCCCCTCTCAACATCTTCAGCACACCTCTCCTGAAGAAGTTCCTCCCTCTAACTCTCCCACCAACATTCCTTCCCATTGCATTCTTCTCCTCCTCTCCAGACAAATTTGTCTCCAGATATTCCATCATCACCTATCCCAGTTGATGATTCCCTTCCCCCTTTTGATTCTCTTCCTCCCTTCATTCCCCCTCCATCTTTTGACCTCTTTTCATAGGGTCTTTCTGTCCAGGTGCAGGTAGTCCGCATCTTCACAGACATGTCTATTTCACCGAGCCTCTCTCCGAGACAGTGCCCAGATCGTTACGCCTTTCGTGCGGGTCAGAACTTACCCGACAAGGAATTTCGCTACCTTAGGACCATTATAGTTACGGCCGCCGTTCACCGGGGCTTCGGTCGCCGGCTCCCCTGTCATCAGGTCACCAACTTCCTTGACCTTCCGGCACTGGGAAAAATTCTCCACCTCAATCACCAATCCATCAAGACAATCTTCCACCCATCTCTAGTACTACCAACATCTTCATACCCTCTTCTATTCCATCTTCTTCTATCCCAGCACCATCATCTTCTCAGCATTCACCTGAATTTGTTTATGTTGATTTCTCCTCTATAGCTGATCAGATATGTAATCATATCTCTCCTAAGCTAACTGCTCTTCTTGATGAGAAGTTAGCTCCTGTTCTGCAAGCTATCTATGATCTTTCTTCTAAGCTTGCATCCTTCCCTACCTCCTCTACATTTGTCCCTTCTTCTAGGGGCCTAGATTCAGGTCTCCCTGAAACTAAGCAGGGGGAGATGCTTGATGAAGAAGCTCCAGATATTGTAGGTTTAGATATATTTGTTGATTTAGCAGCAACTCCAGTTTTTGATCTAGAAGCAACTTCAGTTATAGATTCAGCTCCAGTTATAGCTCCAGTAAATAATATTTTTATTAATCCTTCAATAGATATTATTTCTTTGTTATCAAAGTTCAATTCAGTTTTCAGCAGTCTACCTAAGTCCCAAGATCATTCAAAAGCTATAGTTCCATATACAGCACCAGTAGATACAGCTTTGTTAAAGAAAATTATCAAAAGCTTTTCAGTTCCAGTTCCAGTTGCAGTATCAAAAGAAGTTGACTTGTTGAATTCACCTCCAACATTTGTTTTTGATGAATTCCCCTTTCTCCTCCAACATTTGTATTTGATGATTCCCCTCTTCCAGAGGATTTTGATGATGATATTGCTCCTCAAGAACAACAAGATGTTGTTAAGGTTTTTCAAGAGATTGATGATTTGTACAATGCCCCTGCTCAGTTTTTTGATAATGATAATGATGATTCTGATGATTCAAATGCAAAACCTTCAAAGAAAAGAAATTCCATAAGCAAAGCAAAGGTTGTTGCTGTTCCTAAACCTCCCTCTTGTACAAATGACACTCCTTATTACATTTTGCATAATATCACCCTCACAAAGGACTCTCCAGCATGGATGAGATTCTCCAGGAATGAGAACAACAGGAGAAAGAGAATGAAGAAGACAGGCTTCTATTCAGATAAGCCAGTTAAATTTAATCCTCCTCCTCCTCCTCATCCTCCTCTAGTAGTAGGATCAGCAGGGTTGTCCTCCTCATCTTCTCAGAAGCCTTCCTCCCAGCCTTCAAGAACATCAGAACGAAGTCATAGAAGCTCAAGTGGCTCTCATAGTTCAAGATCAGCCAGAGCTCCTCCTTCAGGATCTGCCAGATCTTCTTCCTCAGTCTATAAATATCATATTTCTGATGGTTCCTTCCACAGAAAAAGAAATTCTGATGATCAATCTTCTTATCAGGCCAATGAAATTGATGAAAGGCCTCCTTCTCCAATCAATCAAGATTCAGATAAGATTGCTCATATGGCTAGATTTAAAGAATCAATTGCTACAGCTTAGATAAAAAAAGCCAAAGCAGAAGGCAAAGATTATTCTCAATATACTACAATGTCTGATTTCAGACGACAAGAATTTGAAAGGTATAGCTCAAGACACCTCTTTAATGCTGAAGATTATTTATGGTTGCACCCAGCAGTAGTGGTTCCTCATGCATCATCTCAAACACTGTTGGTAGCTAATGACCTCTATATGAGTAAAAGAGAATCAGAAAACACTAACAGACAAATTATATTCAAACCCTCTTCAAAGTGACAGACTAAAGCTCATGTTTATTTGGTTTTTATCATTTTTGCTTTCAGTGTAAAGTGTTCTAAACTCAGAGTACTATATTTCTTATTTGTTGAAATGAATTTAATTTCTGTCAGATATTTATGCTCTGTGTTGGCTGTTTGTTTTATTATTTGATTTTGTCAAATAGTATCCTAACCCAAATAGGGGGAGATTGTTGGAACAACCCTATTACTGATTTGGGCTAGGATCACTATCTGTTATTAGGACTCAAGTTGACCCCATTGTATAGTCTAAGGGTCAAGGCCTGAGTGTGTTTGAGTTAGCTAGAACTTAGGAAAATTCCAAGTTTTTGCATTCGACGAACATCATTCTGCGTTCGACGAACTCCTTTCGGCGTTCGACGAACGTCATGTTTTAGTTCGACGAATTTGCTCCTCTGCTCGACGAATTTAGTCTTCCAGCCAGCTCTTCAGTTTCTATCTCTCAGTTCGACAAACTCCAATTTGAGATTGACAAACTCAAAGTTCTGTTCGACGAATGACATTCTGTTCGACAAACTGCAGATTGAGATCGACGAACTCAACATTCTGTTCGATGAATTTTCTCTCCAGCTTGACAATTTCTGATGGATCAGTTATCTACTTTCTCTAAACTCAGATTGACTAATCAGCAATGGATCTATTCAATTCTTATTCATTATCAGATAAGTCAAGATTTGATCTTTCCTTTTAATATTCCTTCCTATTCTCTTCTTTCGAGAATATAGCCGTTTGACATATTGGAAAAGGATACTTTAATGGAAAATGAAAAGAAATTAATGTATTATTGCTGAGTCAGATTGCAGTTCCAAGAAATATCTTTTCAAATTATTTTATTCCTTAATCAGAAGATTTGAATTTCAAATCAGTCATATACCCAAGGAAAAGGATGAAGCAGTACAAGTGATACACGACCAAAGAAGAACATACTTAAAGAATATACAGAAAGTCAAAAAGAATTATAGAGATCTTCTTCCTGAACAGTAGCATTTTCATTCTCTGAGAATAACAAAATCTTCTCTTAGTTTTCAGCTGCTAGTTCTAATCTTCAAAAAGAGCACAATAATCTGAGGAACACTTTTTCTCTCAGATTCATCTTCTATCAAGGAAGATCTTTTTCATCCAAGAGAAAGCTCCATCCATTATCTGTCAAAGAAATTCTATCGGACAGGGGGAGCTTTACAACTCAACAATCCACTAGTCTTCTCTTAGATCTTGTTGACAGAGAAGAACTTCATAAACCTTTTTGTTTATCCTTTTTACCATCTTGTACAGGGTTCTAACTCCCTTCAAATGTTAAACCTTTGGTGGGAAGGCACCTGATCAAAAACCTATATTTTGGTTTGAGCACCTGATCAAAAGCTCAGTGGTGTTTGGGGACCTGATCAAAAATCCCAGTGGTGATTGGGCACCTGATCAAAAACCTATTGGATTCCTACCAAGTGTGGTAGAAGAGTAGATGTACCAAGGTTGATTGGGGAACTACTATAGATCCTTGTGTTTGTTGTGATTGTGTTTCTCTTTCTGTATTGTGCTATGATTTTTGTTTTGCTTTTACACTCACTCTGTTACACATATATATATATATATATATCAGTATTTTAATTCCGCTATAAAATAAGTTAAAACTTTTAATACTCTATTCACCCCCCCCCCCCCCCCCCCCCCCCTCTAGAGTAAATCTAAGATCTAAACCTCACATTTAGATACGACCGAATTCGGAGTCTTGTTATCGATTCTCGGTAGGAATCGCTGGGTTGTCAATCCGCATCCTAGCTCGGTCCCAACTATCATCTGGGGTAGAGGAGGGTTGTCACTTCCTCCCAATGGACCCGTCTTCTCTGGTAAACTACAATCCGGTCACGTCTAATGCAATGATCTCCTGCTTGGCGATGAAGATGGAGGTGGAATCCTCTCCTTGGAAGCTCATGGATGATGGAGGCGGCCTAGGGCAAAGCCCTCGTGGAAGGGTGGAAGAAAATGGAGTTGGAGATCTCCTTGCGGTGGAAATGGCGGAACTGAATCCGGGGTCCTCATTAGGTTAAAATCTACGGCTTTTATAGAGAACAGTTGATGCGCGAATCTAACCCACCGCTATAGGGGGTAGCAAGACTGCGACACGAAATGGTAGTGTACCGATCGTTCAAGTAATATAAAATGTTGGAGTGAATCCCCAAGTATCGATCTCAAAGGAACACGGTATGGTGGAGTTAACTATTGAGGAAGGACTTGAGATCGAAGTCCTTAAGTCGGATGAAACGTGAACAGGGTGGATTGGTTTATGGAAAATAAAATAAAATAACTACAACTATTATGCAATGCCGCTATGCAATGCTTCGCCAGGAGGGATGGAAAACTACGTAGGACTTGAATGCGCTACTTTGCAAGGGCGGATGGACGAGAAGGCTTGCGGATGGAATGCTTCGCACCGGCGGAGTCGAAGTGGATTACACGGGCCATTATCACCGCTTAGCTTGGCGAAAGTAAGCGTAGGCACACGAAATGGGCGAGTATGATAGCGGAATGAAGTGGAGGGTGGAGTGGATTTGGTGGCGCACCTCATACACACATATAAACAATATAATTTCATAAAAATGAAATTAACATTACAAATCATGGTTTATTGTGCACATCATCAAAGTATAGAGAATCTAGTTACATTCATCAAAACAAAGAGGGGGAAAGCAAAGGAATCGACCCAATATGAAGCCTTGTTGAAGATTCATGGTTGGAATCGCTGGGTTGTCAATCCGCGTCCAAGCTCGGTCCTCAACTGCGTCTAGGGTAGAGAAGGCTGTCACTACATTCCAATGGCCCGTCTTCTTCGTGTCACGATCTGGCCACAAGACCAAAGCCTCCTTCTCCTTGGATCATGATGTATGTAGGGCTAGATCCCTCTCCTTGGAAGCACTTGGATGATGGAGGCGGCCTAGGGCAAAGCCCTCATGGAAGGGTGGAAGAAAATGGAGCTGGAGCTCTCCTTGCGGTGGAAATGGCGGAATAGAATTGGGTCCTGAAAACCTAAAAATCGTAGCTTAAATAGAAAGAGTGCAGAATTTGTTCATGCACGACCGTTCGTTTTAGAAACGCACGACTGTGCGTGAACAAAATAAAACATAATTTTTTAGACAAAAAAGAAGATCGTGCGATTTTACTCACGCACGGTCAAAACAGACCATGCGTAAAAACTCACGACCAAATTCAGAATGCTACTTTGGGCCATAGATGGGAGTGCATGATCGCAGCCGACCGTGCATCAAGAAAACGCATGACCGTGTGATTCATGCAGACATGAAATTTGGTCAAAATGGATGTTCTACCCACCTGTACAGCACCAAACATCAATCACACAGCTGGGAATACCCTTCCAGCTCAATCGAAATATAGAAAAAGGGTTGGGGAGCACCATGTGCTTACCCCCAGCAAACATAGCGCGCAATTGCACACCAAAATGGGACCAAAGAGTGCACTTTGTGAAGAAATGTGTTCAAGTGAAATATAAGCAATAAAGGACTAAAAGTGAAGTGCATATGCATGAAAATAAGCCAAGATGAGTCCAAATATGTGTATATAAATGGGACTCATCACACACCCAGACTTACCTGTTTGTGCGTCCGGAACAAACAAATCTGGCGGAGTAGGAAAAACATAGCTAGCCAAAGCATTACAAACATAGAGTTGTATGCGAAGTTGCATACTTGTGTGTGTAGAAGCTCATTAGAAGAAGTTTCTAATATGCTAGCTAATTTATAAAAGTGTAAATGCGTAAAAATGAATTTATTCTTACTCAAAAATGGAATATTGGTGAATCTTGTGGTCACGCGTAGTACGAAAGTAAGCAAATCGCGAAGGGGAGTGTTGCCCAAGACCGGAACTCGGAATTAACTTCGTTGAAATCCATCAACGTCGAGAGCCATAAGCTCGCCCTGTCACACTCTCTCCATGGCGCTAGTGAACTCACAAGATGAATCAATAGGACTTTTTTGGTTAATACGAGGCTTAGGTTACGGTTTGGAATGCAAAGATAAATGTGAAGGCTAATCGCAACCCAAATGAGCACAAAAAAGTGCCAAATCATAGCAGCCCCCAATAAAACACATGCAACACACCTCCAGACTTGACCTTGAAACTAGGTGTGCACTTGGCCTACTCCAATCGATAGAGATTGATGTTTCAATTAAATCGCTAGGGATATATTTTTTTCTTTCTCTTTGCTTTTTCTTTTTCTTTTTCTTTTTTCCTTCCTTTTTTTTATCCCCAAATCTATTAGCAAGAATCTCAGTATATAGATTTTTTTAAGATATCCACATTAACACAAAAGTTTCACAAGACCGCATCGCATTGGAAAATTACAATTCAATAATGCTTTTGGCTTAATTTTTGGTTACGATAATGGGATTAACTTTTAGGCCTTGGTGAAGTATGGTGGAGCTGAACCAAAAGGTCGGGTAGGCACAAAATAGGCTAGCAACGGTTAGCGCATAGGAATGGCAGAAGAAAGCTCAAGCTTGCCAAAAAGATGTCCTACGTCACGCTCAACTTGCAAATCGTTCGCACCCATGCTTCAAGAGTCGCTTGGGGCAAGTTCTTAGCACCCGAGGAAGGTAATCCTTCCTCCCGACTCGAGCAACACGAACCTCGTGCTTGCCTACACACAATACACCACTACCACTAGATTCATCCATATTCACCATTTTGAGTAAAATAAATTAGAATCTACGCAAATCTACTAATTGTAAATTGGAAGCATAAATAAAACTAGTTCTACTCAAATTCCTAGGCAAGACACAAGTACTCAACTAGAGCACTACAAGAGTCAACATGCCACTCCATCTTGCAATTTTTAGGCTAATACATCAATTCCTACATCACAACCAAGAATTGAATATACGGGAGCATACAAACAAGCGAGTGCGCACTGAAGTGGGTGTTGTGATGTGCGATGAAGATGAACATATAATTTATAACTGAAATAAAATACTTCTGGCATGCACTGAGATGTGACCGTGCAGTGGGTAATAAATATAACAAACTCTCTACACTCTCCCCCAGACTCATGACATGCTACGCGTAGAAATAATATAGACATTACAATCTTAAAACAAAGAGAGGGGAAGAGGTTACCCAATGCTTAAATAAGCATACCAGAAGACTCTTGAAATCCAAGACAAAGCCGCAACATCCGCGATCCAAAATAAGCACCTACAGGGGTGAGCTCCAACAAAGACATAATAGAAAAATAAAAACTGAATTAATGAAAATGCATATATAAAAAAAATATAACTACTGGGGTTATTGTCCTCCCAGCACGACTTATTCAAATTTATAACAGTTCTAGCTAATGGGCGTATGAAAAAGGAAATGAACAAGTAATTGTTCTAATATGCGTGTCGGTAGCGGGTAACGATACGGCGATAGAACAGTCACGCCTCTACCTGAATAAAGATAAAGCATGCCCATCACAGGTAGAGGGAAAAGAAAGTAAGAAGAGGAGGATTCCTCCCACAACTCACCAAGAGAATCCTTGCCTAGCAAGGTGACATCATCAGGGAGGACACAGGAGGAGAGTACAATACATGGCAGGTCCTTTGTGGAGGGGGAATCAACCTCCTCACACAAGAAGATGTGCGCATCATTGAATTGGGCAAACTGCACCAAGTCCTCCTGCATTACCTGTGAAGACTCAACCTGCACGGGCTCGAATAAAGAAGGGGGATCAAGATATAAATGAGACGAATGACATAAAGAATCAAAAATTGGGGAGTAGTCCCGATCTCACTCCCGATAGGTTAGGGAAGTAAAATAATGTCGGCATCATCGACAATGCTACAGGGCTCAGTAGGTTCATCAGTGACCTCCATGATTTGGACTTCTTCCACCGGTGCTGAGGTAGAATCCTCATCACCTAGGAAAATATCCTCCTCCATAAGAATATGCACAACACATAAATCACCTGCCTTATCCTGCGAAACATCCTCAGTAATGTCGTCAGAGACAAATGTAGTAGTATGCACAAAATGGGGAGGAATAGTGCTTGGATAAAAGTCAAGCACCGAATCCTCACAAAGAATCGAATCCATACACAGTGGTATATGCACAGGGGAGATGGGCTCAGCCATGTCAGAGCCTAGATCAGCCACAACTCTGATGAGTGTGTCTGCATCATTCCCTTCAAATCTTGAAGGTGATACATCAACGTAATCAGAGCTGGAAGGTGTCTTGTCAGAGTTAGGAGTCGGGACAATCCGGATAACTGACTCGTCATCCTCGTTCAAATGGCGAAGAAATGCAGCACAATCCTTCAAGGCATGATCCATGCTTCGACAAAACAAGCACTATTTTGCATTTTTCTTCGACTCAAATTGGACCGGAAATGAATGCAAAAAGGGCACGTGCGGAGCAGAATTGTAGCCATAGGACTTACGCGCAACATATTGAGTACCAGACGAAGTCGGTGCTCCATATACTGGACATTGAGTGCTAGGGCTATTATCTCCCTTTGGATATCTATCACTAGCATGAGGTATATCTCCGCACAAACGACAACGAATATTAAATGAAGCCCACATTGTGCGAAGATAACAAGATTCAAAAATAAAAATACTATTGTGCAAAATAGTACACCCAACAATAATTTACTAAGCAACCTATGTAAAACAAGAAAATGGAATAAAAAGAATTTAAATAAAAATAAAGGATACAATTTACAAATGGAAGAACTTCTCTCGTAGGTTATCCCTCTCCAGAAAACTCACACGACTATGTTCCCCGGGAACGGCGCCAAAAACTTGAAGCGCGAATCAAACACACCGCTATAGGCGGTAGCAAGACTGCTGCATGAAACGGTAGTGTACTGATCATTCAAGTAATATAAAATGTGGGAGTGAATCCCCAAGTATCGATCTCAAAGGAACACAGTAAGGTGGAGTTAACTATTGGATGAAACGTGAACGGGGTGGATTGGTTTATGGAAAATAAAATAAACTAACTACAACTACTCCTATGAAATGTAGCTATGCAATGCTTCGCCAGGCGGGATGGAAAACTACGTAGGCCTTGAACGCGCTACTTCGCAAGGGCGGATTGACGAGATGGCTTGCAGATGGAATGGTTCACTCCGGCGAAGTCAAGGTGGATTACACGGGTCATTAGCACCGCTTATCTTGGCGGAAGGAAGAGTAGGCACATAGAATGGGCGAGTAGGCTAGCGGAATGAAGTGGAGGGTGGAGTGGATTTGGTGACGCACCTCATACACACATATAAACAAGATAATAACATAAAAATGAAATTAACATTACAAATCATGGTTTATTGTGCACATCATCAAAGTATAGAGAATCTAGTTACATTCATCAAAACCAAGAGGGGGAAAGCAAAGGAATCGACCCAATCCGAAGCCTTGTTGAAGATTCACGGTTGGAATCGTTGGGTTGTCAATCCACGTTCAAGCTCGGTCCTCAACTGCGTCCGGGGTAGAGAAGGTTTTCACTACCTTCCAATGGCTCGTCTGCTTCGTGTCACGATCAGGCCACAAGACCAAAGCCTCCTTCTCCTTGGATGATGATGGATGTAGGGCTAGATCCCTCTCCTTGGAAGCTCTTGGATGATGGAGGCGGCCTAAGGCAAAGCCCTCATGGAAGGGTGGAAGAAAATGGAGCTGGAGCTCTCCTTGCGGTGGAAATGGCGGAATAGAATCGGGTCCTGAAAACCTAAAAATCGCAGCTGAAATAGAAAGAGTGCAGAATTTTGTTCATGCACGACCGAGCATTTTAGAAACGCACGACCGTGCGTGAACAAAATAAAACATATTTTTTTAGACAAAAAAGGAGATCGTGCGATTTTACTCACGCATGGTCAAAATAGACCGTGCGTAAAAACGCACGACCAAATTCAGAATGCTACTTTGGGCCATAGATGAGAGCGCACGATCGCAGCCGACCGTGCGTCAAGAAAATGCACGACCGTGCGAATCATGCAGACATAAAATCTGGGCAAAATGGATTTTCAACCCACCTGCACAGCACCAAACAGCAATCACACAGCTGGGAATACCCTTCCAGCTCAATCCAAATATAGAAAAAGGGTTGGGGAGCACCATGTGCTTACCCCCAACAAACATAACGCGCAATTGCACACCAAAACGAGACCAAAGAGTGCACTTTGTGAAGAAATGTGTTCAAGTGAAATATAAGCAATAAAGGACTAAAAGTGAAGTGCATATGCATGAAAATAAGCCCAGATGAGTCCAAATATGTGTATATAAATGGGACTCATCACACCCCAAGACTTACCTGTTTGCGCATCCCGAGCAAACAAATCTGGCGGAGTAGGAAAAACATAGCTAGCCAAAGCATTATAAACATAGAGTAGTATGCGAAGTTGCATACTTGTGTGTGTAGAAGCTCATTAGAAGAAGTTTCTAAATATGCTAGCTAATTTATAAAAGTGTAAATGCGTAAAAATGAATTTATTCTTACTCAAAAATGGAATATTGGTGAATCTTGTGGTCACGCGTAGTACGAAAGTAAGCAAATCGCGAAGGGGAGTGTTACCCAAGACCGGAACTCGGAATTAACTCCGTTGAAATCCATCAACGTCGAGAGCCATAATTTTGCCCTGTCACATTCTCTCCACAGCGCTAGTGACCTCACAAGATGAATCAATAGGACTTTTTTTGTTAATACGAGGCTTAGGTTACGGTTTGGAATGCAAAGATAAACGTGAAGGCTAATCGCAACCCAAATGAGCACAAAAAAGTGATAAATCATAGCAGCCCCCAGTAAAACACGTGCAACACACCCCCAGACATGACCTTGAAACTGGGTGTGCACTTGGCCTACTCCAATCGATAGAGATTGATGTTTCAATTAAAACGCTAGGGATATATTTTTTTCTTTCTCTTTGCTTTTTCTTTTTCTTTTTCTTTTCCTTCCCTTTTTTATCCCCAAATCAATTAGCAAGAATCTCAGCATATAGATTTTTTTAAGATATCCACATTAACACAAAAGAATCACAAGACCGCACAGCATTGGAAAATTACAATTCAATAATGCTTTTGGCTTAATTTTTGGTTGTGATAATAGGATTAGCTTTTAGGCCTTGGTGAAGTATGGTGGAGCTGAACCAAAAGGTCGGGTAGGCACAAAATAGGTTAGCAACGGTTAGCGTTTAGGAATGGTAGAAGAAAGCTCAAGCTTGTCAAAAAGATGGCCTACGTCACGCTCAACTTACAAATCGTTCGCACCCATGCTTCAAGAGTCGCTTGGGGCAAGTTCTTATCACCCGAGAAAGGTAATTAGAAGTGGAAGGTGTGCTGTCAGAGTTAGGAGTCGAGACAATCCGGATATCCGGCTCGTCATACTCCAAATGGCGAAGAAATGCAGTACAATCCTTTAAGGCATGATCCATGCTCCGACAAAACAAGCACTGTTTTGTATTTTTCTTCGGCTCAAATCGGACCAGATATGAATGCAAAAAGGGCATGTGCGGAGCGCGCGGAAGAGTAGCCATAGGACTTACGCGCACCATATGGAGTACCAGACGAAGTTGGTGCTCCATATACTGGGCATTGAGTGCTAGGGCTATTATCTCCCTTTGGACATCTATCACTAGCATAAGCTATATCTCCGCACAAACGACAACGAATATTAAATGAAGCCCACATTGTGCGAAGATAACAAGATTCAAAAGAAAAACACTATTGTGCAAAATACTACACCCAACAATAATTTACTAAGCAACCTATGTAAAACAAGAAAATGGAATAAAAAGAACTGAAATAAAAATAAAGGATGCAATTTACAAATGGAAGAACTTCTCTCGCGGGTTCTCCCTCTCCAGAAAACTCACACGACTGCGTTCCCCCGCAATGGCGCCAAAAATTTGATGCGCTAATCTAACACACCGCTATAGGCGGTAGCAAGACTGCGACACGAAATGGCAGTGTACCGATCGTTCAAGTAATATAAAATGTGGGAGTGAATCCCTAAGTATCGATCTTAAAGGAACACAGTAAGGTGGAGTTAACTATTGAGGAAGGACTTGAGATCGAAGTCCTAGTCGGATGAAACGTGGACGGGGTGGATTGGTTTATGGAAAATAAAATAACTACAACTACTCCTATGCAATGCCGCTATGCAATGCTTCGCCAGGCGGGATGGGAAACTACGTAGGCCTTGAACGCGCTACTCCGCAAGGGCAGATGGACGAGAAGGCTTGCGGATGGAATGGTTCGCACCGGTGAAGTCGAGGAGGATTACACGGGCTATTAACACTGCTTTGCTTGGCGGAATGAAGAGTAGGCACATGGAATGGGTGAGTAGGCTAGCGGAATGAAGTGGAGGGTGGAGTGGATTTGGTGGCGCACCTCATACACACATATAAATAAGATAATTTCATAAAAATAAAATTAACATTACAAATCATGGTTTATTGTGCACATCATCAAAGTATAGAGAATCTAGTTACATTCATCAAAACAAAGAGTAGGAAAGCAAAGGAATCGACCCAATCTGAAGCCTTGTTGAAGATTCACGGTTGGAATCGCTGGGCTGTCAATCCGCGTCCAAGCTCGGTCCTCAATTGCATCCGGGGTAGAGAAGGCTGTCACTACCATCCAATGGCCCGTCATCTTCGTATCACGATCCGGCCACAAGACCAAAGCCTCCTTCTCCTTGGATGATGATGGATGTAGGGCTAGATCCCTATCCTTGGAAGCTCTTGGATGATGGAGGCGTCCTAGGGCAAAGCCCTCATGAAAGGGTGGAAGAAAACGGAGCTGGAGCTCTCCTTGCGGTGGAAATGGCAAAATAGAATCGGGTCCTGAAAACCTAAAAATCGCAGCTTAAATAGAAAGTGTGCAGAATTTTGTTCATGCACGACCGTGCGTTTTAGAAACGCACGACCGTGCTTGAAAAAAATAAAACATAATTGTTTAGACAAAAAAGGAGATCGTGCGATTTTACTCACGCACGGTCAAAACAGACCATGCGTAAAAATGCACGACCAAATTAAGAATGCTACTTTGGGCCATAGATGAGAGCGCACAATCACAGCCGACCATGCATCAAGAAAATGCACGACCGTGCGATTCTTGCAGACATGAAATCTGGGCAAAATGGATGTTCAACCCACCTGCACAGCACCAAACAGCAATCACACAGCTGTGAATACCCTTCCAGCTCAATCCAAATACAGAAAAAGGGTTGGGGAGCACCATGTGCTTAACCCCAACAAATATAGCGCGCAATTGCACACCAAAATGGGACCAAAGAGTGCACTTTGTGAAGAAATGTGTTCAAGTGAAATATAAGCAATAAAGGACTACAAGTGAAGTGCATATGCATGAAAATAAGCCCAGATGAGTCCAAATATGTGTATATAAATGGGACTCATCAACAGTCAGAAAAATAGGCACGCATGTTCGAACGCACGACCGTGCGTGGATCATGCGATATTAACCTCGCAGGAAGCCCAAGAAGATGAAGCAGACGCGCCCGTGCATTTTACTCACGCACGGTCGAAGCCGACCGTGCATAAAAACACACGGGCAAATCCAGAATGCATGAAAAATAGGCCAACAGAGGGGTTCGTGCGATTTTACTCACGCACGGGCAAAACCAACCGTACGTGAACAAAACGCACGGGCAAATCCAGATCACCATTTTGGCAGCAGATATGCACTCACGGTCGGAGCGATCTGTTAAAATTTTTGAAAGACCGTTTAGGAGTAAGCAGGAGTTGTATCAACAAGAGTTATAGCCAAACAACCACAATGCCAAAACAGCAACACAAGAAATCTTTATTGAAACAAAACTGCTTTACACTTCGAGGCATACATGGCGAGACATGATTCATAAGAATCACGGAGGTGAGAACAAAACACACCAAAAACTCAAACTGGCGGTCTGCCAAAGCAGAGACCGCACATACCGCAAAAAGGTTCAGATCGCCCGGCTTGCTCTGTTGTACCTCCAGACCGCTTGCACAGCCAGACCGCAGAAGCACCTTGAGACCGCGCGAACAGAAGCAGAAAACCTGCACTGCCAGACCGCAACCCCAGACCGCACGAACTGAAGCTTATTGAATTGAACAAGAACTGAAGCTGTCGCCAGACCGCAACTCTGATCGCCTAACCGCTGAAGGTCGCCTGATCACTGAGCTAACTGCGAACAGCACAAGAACACAATAAACCAGTTCGCTGACAGACCGCAGACGAACTGTTTATTCAAGCCACCGAAAATCACCAAGGAAGGAGATCGCAACCTGCTGAAAGCAAACCTGCGAACACAACAACCGATTAGCTCACTTCCGAGATCGTGCGACTCCAAACTTGAGACCGCAAGAAACAATCCGAGCTCTTGTTCTTACAGTTCTTGTTAGGAATGACGGGCGCTGCACCCCTATTTATAGACGGAGAGATGGATGTCGTCACCGCACAAACCGATATATAATAATCGCCCATCAGATCGCGAACGGTCTCACAAGGTAGACTGCGCGAACACAACACTTGGACAAGATTCAGTCCAAGACCGAAGTCAGCAGCAAGCCACACACAAGCCGCGCGGACACAGCGACCACCCTTCCTGAGATCGCCTAAACAGAGAAACATCTGGCTGACTTGAACCAAGTCGTCAGAACAGCTCAAACAAGCCACCCGGTCACTGCGGTCAACCAAGAACATGCCGCCCAGAACAAGACCGGAAGAACTCACAACAGGTCGTCAGAACCAACGACCAAACCAAGAAGCAAACTAGCCGATGACAGCAGATCACCAGAACAGCAGGGAGAGATCGCAGAATCAAACTGCTAGAGAACCAGTGCAGACCGCGCGGTCTCTGCGGTCTCCAGCCTTCAGACCGGCCGGACTCCTTTCCACTTCACTTCAACAATTTCAACACTCCCCCTTGAAGTGGGAAGTGGAAACTAGACCGAGCAACCCCCTTAACCGTGTAAACAGTCCCTTCGCCAGTGGCTTTATGAAGATGTCTGCGACATTGTCCGCACTCCGAACATGCTCAACCATAAGAGATCCTCCCAACACCTTTTCACGAATGAAATGGTGCTCAATCTCTATATGTTTGGTCCTCGCGTGACAGACTGGATTGTTGACCAGCTTGAGAGCACTCTCATTGTCCCCGCGTAGCATAGTGGGACCACGAACCTCCAGATGAACGTCCTCTACCAACCTCCTGAGCCAAACGGCTTCCTGAGCTGCCAAGGCCGAAGCCTTGTACTCCGCTTCTGTGGTAGATACAGACACCGAGTCTTGCTTCTTGCTACACCAAGAGATAGCTGTGGGGCCCGTCATAAAGACATACCCAGACGTTGACCTCCGATCAACCACGTCTCCCCCATAATCAGCATCCATGTATCCATGCAACTCCAAGCTTGACCCCCTCCTATATAGGAGACCCAAATCAGAGGTCGACTTCACATACTTCAAGATGCCTTTTGCCGCCATAAGATGAGGCTTCCGTGGTTCCGCCATGTACCGACTCACCTTGCCTACTGCATAAGCAATATCTGGCCTTGTGATCATCAGGTAGATCAAGATCCCAACCAGAGCTCGGAAAACCAACGGTTCAGATAGAACTCTTCCCTCATCCTTCCAAAGTTTATGATGTTGCTCTAGAGGTATAGTGGTGCTCTTCCCTTCCTCCATGCCGAATCGCGGAACAATCTGCTACGCATAGCCAGCCTGAGAAATGAGCACTCCTCTCTCCCGCCTCTGCACCTCGAGTCCAAGGAAATGGTGGAGCTCCCCCAGATCCTTCATCTCGAATCTGATAGCAAGCTCAACCCTGAGTCTTGTAATAGCTTCCTTCGATTTCTCGGTGACAATCATGTCATCCACATACAGCAGCACAATCACCCGAAGCACCCCCTCCTTCTTGATGAACAAGCTAGAATCAGAGTCTGAAGCAAAGAATCCGCATAATAAGAGATACTCTGCAATCTTCCCATACCACGCCCGAGGCGCTTGCTTCAACCCATATAGGGCCTTCTTCAACTTACAGACGTAGTCCGGATACTCCTTCGAGATGAAGCCCTGCGGTTGGAGCATGAAGATATCCTTGTCAATCTCACCGTATAAGAAGGCATTCTTCACGTCGAGTTGCCAAATCTCCCAACCACTTGAAGCCGCCAAGGCAATAACAAATCGAACCGAAGTCATCTTTGCCACTGGACTGAACGTCTCATCATAATCTTCTCCGTACGGCTGTGAGAACCCGCGAGCTACAAGGCGAGCCTTGTACCGCTCGATACTGCCGTCAGCTTTCTTCTTGAGCTTGTAGACCCATTTGCATGTCACAGGAGTGGTGCCCTTGGGCTTGGGCACAAAAGACCAGGTCTCATTCTTCTCGAGAGCTGACATCTCTTCTTGCATAGCAATATCCCACTCCTTCACGCCTCTGGCCTTCTCAAAGCTCGACGGCTCCCTCTCATCCAAGGGACCAGCGAAGAAGCATGAAACAAAGTTCACCATGTTCCCTCCTGTGTATCGATCTGGTGGTTGAATAGTCCTCTTCGACCTCCTAAGAGGTTGCTCCTGACTAACCACCTCCTCAGCTGCTTCTTCTGTGCAAGCTCCTCTTCCAGATGAACTTGGAGCATCGCTCCCCCTGCTTCCAGAACCTGGAGCCTCCATCTCAGAGCTTGACACAGCTGGAGCTCCTGGTGAAACAGGCAACTCCACTTGAAGACTTCCCGCAGCTTTCCCTTCTTCATCAACCCTGCTCTCCGGCAGTTCAACTCCTGAACTCCCCTTGTAGGAAGTCACTTCATCGAACACCACATCCCGAGATACCACAGATCTTCGTGTCTCAGGATCCATGCATCTCCATCCCTTCTTCTGCTCATCATACCCAACAAAGACTAGCTTTCTTGCTTTCGCATCTAGCTTTGTCCGAAGAGCATCAGGAATATGCACATAGCAGGTTGACCCGAACACCCGAAGGTGTGCAACACTCGGCTTCTCCTTGAACATCAATTCGTGAGGGGTTTTAATGTTGATAGGACTTAAAGGCAACCTGTTGATGACATAAGCTGCACAAGACATTCCCTCCGCCCAGAAGAACTTTGAGATACTCTTAGCATGAAGCCAGCATTTGCAAGTTTCCGTCAGATGACGGATCTTCCTCTCGGCAACGCCATTCTGTTGTGGAGTATGGGCACAAGTAAGCTCTCTCCTGATGCCATGCTTCCTGCAAAAACTTGAGAACTCACTAGAGGTAAACTCCCCACCATTGTCAGTTCTAAGTTTTTTAACCTGCAGGCCTAGCCGGCCTTCAACCAGCTCCTTGAACTCCACAAATTTTGCAAATGCATCCGACTTCTCCTTCAAAAAATACACCCAGACATATCTGGTGTAATCGTCAATCAACACCAACATGTATCTGTTGCCTCCAAGGCTTGGGGTGGCAGTCGGTCCCATCAAATCACTGTGGATGCACTCCAACGGCACTTTGCACCTTGTTTGCGATTTGTCAAATGGAAGGCGATGAGACTTACCAAACTGACATCCTTCGCAGACATGACCGTCTCCATAGGAGGACAAGCTAGGCAAGCCATTGACAAGGCCCCTTATCGCAATAGCCTTCAATTTGTCCATGCCTACATGCCCCAACCTTTCATGCCAGATGGCCGCGCCATCATTTGTCCTCATCTTATCAACATAGGTACTTGTCGATAAAACAAACAAGTTCTTCACCCTCTTGCCGACATGAATAACTTCTCCCTTTATCTCCGGTTGAGTTTTGAGAAACTTCACTTCTTTTGGGCCAAACAGAACGTGATAACCGGCGTCGACCGCATTGGTCACAGAGAAGAGATTTTTCTTCATACCAGGCACGTGATAAACACTCCTCAACGTGAATGGACCCTTATCACTGCTCAGAGAGATGACTCCTTCGTGCTCTACTGGATGAATAGAATTATCAGCCGTAATGATAGCATTGTTACCTGAGTAAGGCGCCAAAGAAGAGAGCTTTGATCCATCCCCGGTGAGGTGATGCCCACACCCTGAATCAACAATCCAGTCCTCATCATAGTTGATGGAAGCCAATGCCTTAACGGGCATCGACGCTATATTAGACGCAAAGGTTCCTCCCCATCCAACTTCTTCAGACTTTGGCATCTCCTTCTCCACTACATGTCCTGGCTGAAGATTCACCCGGCAATCTTTCTAGAAGTGACCGGTCTTGTTGCATCTAAAGCCCCTCGGTCCCTCTCCTCTATTCTTCCCATCAGACTTAGGAGCATAGCCCCTATCTTGCTGACCTGAAGTGGAGGGTCCATCATGACCCGGCTTCTTCTTCTCCCATTTCTTCTTCTTCTTCCCAGAGAACATCACATCACTTTCTCCCCCGGAGATAGAAACCCCCGCCATCTGTCTTGCTAAACTTTCTTGCAAAGCAAGAAGGTTCTCCAGCTCCAACAACGATGGTTGATTTGCCCAACCCTGAACTGAAGTCACA
Source organism: Dactylorhiza incarnata (assembly GCA_033032865.1). Lineage (NCBI taxonomy): Eukaryota > Viridiplantae > Streptophyta > Magnoliopsida > Asparagales > Orchidaceae > Dactylorhiza > Dactylorhiza incarnata. The sequence continues at coordinate 1,607,232 of JAWHQI010000380.1, read as the reverse complement.
AAGGCAAGATACTCCTTCCGCAACCCGCGAATGACATGCCTCTTCAGTTTTGCCTCAGAGATAGGCTGATCAGGGTCCAACGCAGAAATCTCTGCCGTGAGATTCTTCATTTTGAGAAAGAAGTAGGAAATAGAAAGATCACCTTAAGAGGCTTTCGCCAACTCATATTCAAGATATTGTAGCCTCAATACATTCTTCTTATTTGAACAACCCATCCAAGGATGTCCAAATCTCAGCAGCAGATTTACATCTGATGATGTGATCAAACAGCTCCTTTGAGATAGCCATTTTGAGAGTGAACTCTGTCTTAGCATTCGTCCTCCTCCAAAGTCTCACCTCTCCCATATTATCTCCTGCTAGAAACACCTCTTGTGTGTCTTCTCTGCCAACTACCTCCCATAGATCCTCGCCAAGCAAGTAACTCTCCATACATCACTTCCATTTTTTAAAGTTAGTCGATCTGAGGAGTTCAATACCAAGACCTCTTGCGTATCCACCTTCCATGGCAATCTATGTGGTCTCTTCTTCACAAAGACGATGGCAACTCTAGTTGATCACTGCTTATCCACTCCAGAAACCTACCTCTGATACCATGTTAAAATTTTTGAAAGACCGTTTAGGAGTAAGCAGGAGTTGTATCAACAAGAGTTATAGCCAAACAACCACAATGCCAAAACAGCAACACAAGAAATCTTTATTGAAACAAAATTGCTTTGCACTTCGAGGCATACATGGCGAGACATGATTCATAAGAATCACGGAGGTGAGAACAAAACACACCAAAAACTCAAACTGGCGGTCTGCCAAAGCAGAGACCGCACAGACCGCACAGATCGCAAAAAGGTTCAGATCGCCCGGCTTGCTCTGCTGTACCTCCAGACCGCTTGCACAGCCAGACCGCAGAATCACCTTGAGACCGCACGAACAGAAGAAGACAACCTGCACTGCCAGACCGCAACCCCTGACCGCACGAACTGAAGCTTATTGAATTGAACAAAGAACTGAAGCTGTCGCCAGACCGCAACTCTGATCGCCTCAGCGCTGAAGGTCGCCTGATCACTGAGCTAGCTGCGAACAGCACAAGAACACAATAAACCAGTTCGCTGATAGACCGCAGACGAACTATTTATTCAAGCCACCGAAAATCACCAAGGAAGGAGACCGCAACCTGCTGACCGCAAACCTGCGAACACAACAACCGGTTAGCTCACTTCTGAGATCGCGCGACTCCAAACTCGAGACCGCAAGAAACAATCCGGGCTCTTGTTCTTACAGTTCTTGTTCGGAATGACGGGCCCTGCACCCCTATTTATAGACGGAGAGACGGATGTCGTCACCGCACAAACCGGGATACAATAACCACCCATCAGATCGAGTACAGTCTCACAAGGCAGACCGCGCGAACACAACACTTGGACAAGATTCAGTCCAAGACCGAAGTCAGCAGCAAGCCGCGCGGACACAGTGACCACCCTTCCTGAGAACGCCTAAATAGAGAAACATCTGGCTGACTTGAACCAAGTTGTCAGAGCAGCTCAAACAAGCCACCCGGTCACTGCGGTCAACCAAGAACAGGCCGCCCAGAACAAGACCGGAAGAACTCGGAACAGGTCGTCTGAACCAACGACTAAACCAAGAAGCAAACTGGCCGATTACAGCAGATCGCCATAACAGCAGGGAGAGATCACAGAACCAAACCGCCAGAGAACCAGTGCAGACCGCGCGATCTCTGCGGTCTCTAGCCTTCAGACCGGCCGGACTCCTTTCCACTTCACTTCAACAATTTCCACACGATCTTGCATCAAGAAAATGCACGACCGTGCAATTCATGCAAAAATTTAATTTGGGCAAAATGGAGATCTGCCCACCTTCACAGCACATTAAATAGCTGGGAATACACCTCCAGCAACATCCAAATATAGAAAAAGGGTTAGAGAGCATGATGTGCTTACCCCCAACAAACATAGCACGCAATTGCACACCAAAATGGGCCCAAAGAGTGCACTTTGTGAAGAAATGTGTTCAAGTGAAAAATAAGCAATAATGAACTAAAAGTGAAGTGCATATGCATGAAAACTTGCCCGGATGAGTCCATAAAACACTATAAATAATGGACTCATCACATCCCTAGACTTTGTGATGAGTCCATTATTTATAATGTTTTATGGACTCATCTGGGCTAGTTTTCATGCATATGCACTTCACTTTTAGTTCATTATTGCTTATACTTCACTTGAACACATTTCTTCACAAAGTGCACTCTTTGGGCCCATTATTGTGTACAATTACGCATTATGCTTGTTGGGTGTAAGCACATCGTGCTCCCCAACCCTTTTTCTGTATTTGGATGTTGCTGGAGGTGTATTCCTAGCTGTTTAATGTGCTGTGAAAGTGGGCAGATCTCCATTTTTCCCAAATTACATTTCTGCATGAATCGCACAGTCGTGCATTTTCTTGACGCACGATCACTCCAACCATGCATGCTTATCTGCTGCCATAATGGTGATCTGGAATTGCCCATGCATTTTGTTCACGCATGTTTGGTTTTGCCCGTGCGTGAGTAAAATCGCATGAACCCCTCTGTTGGTCTGTTTTTCATGCATTCTGGATTTGCCCGTGCATTTTTAAGCATGGTCAAAAAGTAAAATGCACGGGCATGTCTGCTTCATCTTCTTGGGATTCCTGCGAGGTTAATATCGCACGATCCACGCACGGTCGTGCGTTTGACCATGCGTGCCTATTTTTCTGACTGTTCTCTATAAAAGCCGCATATTTCAATTTAATGAGGACACCGGATTCAGTTCTGCCATTTCCACCGCAAGGAGAGCTCTAGCTCCGTTTTCTTCCACCCTTCCATGAGGGCTTTGCCCTAGGCCGCCTCCGTCATCCATGAGCTTCCAAGGAGAGGATTCAACCTCCATCTTCATCACCAAGCAAGAGTTCTTCGCTTTAGACGTAACCGGATTGTATTTTTTCGGAGAAGACGGGTCCATTGGGAGGAAGTGACATCCCTCCTCTACCCCGGACGATAGTTGGGACCGAGCTAGGATGCGGTTTGACAACCCGGCGATTCCTACCGAGAATCTACAACAAGCCTCTGGATTCGGTCGTATCTCTTGGCTTTCTCTCTAACTTGTGTAGATGTATATGAATGTAATCTTCATTTTTTGATGATGTGCACTATAAACCTTGATTTGTAATGTTTATTTCATTTTTTATGAAATTATCTTGGTTATATGTGTATTTGAGGTGCGCCACCAAATCCACTCCACCCTCCACTTCATTCCGCTAGCCTACTCGCCCATTACGCAAGCCTTCTCTTCCATTCTGCTTGACTACTCCTCCATTCTGCGTGCCTACTCATCCATCTACTGAGCGAAGCATTGCATAGCGCGGCCTGCGTAATCCCCCACATTGCGAAGCGGTGCCGGCGACCCGCATTGTTAATATAGTTTATTTTTTTTTTCCACAAACAACTTCGACCCTTTCACAATCCACCTGACCTAAAGGACTTCGATCTCAAGTCCTTCCTCAAAAGTAAACTCCACCTTACTATGTTCCTTTGAAATTCGATACTCGGGGATTCACTCCTCATTCTATATTACTTGAACGATCGGTACACTTCCATTTCGTGCCGCAATCTTGCTACCGCCTATAGCGGTGTGCTATATTAATGCATCATCAACCCCTTCATGTATCCTGCAACCAGCACAGGGGGAGTCCTCAATTCAGGGGGAGATCCCTTTAATCTCAGATGATCAGGTTTATTTAAAGACTCTGCAGGAGTTTCAGCTCCAGATCAGATGTCTCATTCAGCTTAGTTTCCTCCTTCAGCACAGCTGCCATCTCTACCTCCAGCTCAGCTTTCATCTCCACCTGCTCCAATTCTTAGACCAATTCTTCCAACACCTATCTTCAGAGGGAGACCTCCATATAGAGGTAGAGGTAGAGGAAGAGGAAGATTGCCTCTTTGGGAGATGTACTCCAAAGAACAAAGGAAGGAGTACATGAAAGATAAATCCTATTACAAATGTAACATCCCCCAAACAGCTAGGCCCCAAGAAAATTTTTGTCATGACAAGTCAGGAACAAAATAGGATAAGCGACATAGGGCACTAGGATGACAAGTTGAAAGGAGTGAAAAACACATGGTGTGCACTCAGCCACCATGGGACACCCTAATGTTAAGTGAACTAAAAAGAGGCTAAAATATCTTATGCATTACACATAGCCATGGAGATTCCCTTAGGATGGGGTAATGTATACAAGATAGGCCAAAAAGGCCTCATGGACCTAAGGGAAGGGTTGAACTGCACATTGGGGTGCATCTAGTAAGTATTGGTTTCTCAGCCTAAGAATGGCCAAAAGGCTTCAATAAGCCAAGGTAACCTCACCCTGACTCTATGACCACCCAAGAATAGTGAGTAGGTCACTAGGGACCCATGGGGTCAACCAATTTGGTCAAAATTTTATAAAGTCAACTTTAGGCCAACCTAGGTCAAACCTCCATAAATGAGGGCAATTGAACTCGAAATGATGAAATTGGACCCACCATCATATGGCAACCTCCCTAGGGGACCTAATGGACACAAGCCCCATCATAGGGCCACCAATTTGGGGAAATTGGGTCAATTACTAAAAAGCCCCAAATTGATCTAATTGTGTTAAAACCCTAAATTGACCTTCATATTGCCAAATTGACCTAGCACAACCCTTCTTAAACCTAATAGGAGTATATGAAACCTAAATGGACCAAGGTGTGCATTCAACTTTGGGGGATTAGGGCAAAATCATCAAAATACCCAAATTGCCCCTATAGACAAATAAGTGCAATCAAGCCCCATTTGGCCCCACCTTGACCCAATTTCTCTTAGGATAGGCCCATGGGGTCTAAGACATCAATATGGCTAAGTCACATTGGATGTGGTGAGCTTGAGTCAAGCCCAAACCCAACATTCCCATTTTATTCTATTTGGGTCAAGTGAGCCTCAAACCCAAGTTAAGTGTGCTTAACCCAACCGCCATGACTCCATTAACCAGCCCCATGATGATCAGATCTTAAACCTCCTGAAAAATTCGAATTAGGGGTGATAAATGCTTTGTCCAAGTGTAAGAGGGGAGGAAGAAGACAAGGAATGAGTGGAGGAGGAGAATAGGGGAAGGGTGCCAAATGGCATCCCAATTCCCTTCCCCATATACTGCTCTAGGCTGGGAAATTAATCCCCTTCAATTTGGGGAGGAGGGAGGAGGCTGCTGGTTGGCCAAAAGGGGCGGCCAAGGCTGGCCGAGATCCAGCATAATGGCTAACAGCCATATGCACTCCCTCCCTCTCCATTCTTCACTCCATCACCTTCAGGAGCTCCAGAGCACTCGAGCCCCCTCTTTAGACAGCATTTTTGAGCTCAGCCGCGCCGGAGCAGCCATGGATGCCGGAAATTGGAACCTAGCCTTTCTCCGCCACAACACCCGCCGCCAAGCTCGCGCACAGGCAACGTTCCTTTCCTCCTCCTCCCGTGCTAGTCCACTAATTCTTCCCCTTTCAAAATTATCAAGGAAATGGTGATCCACCATTTCCGATTTATATTGTGCTTGGCCAAAAAAATGCACATGCCGGAGAGCACCTCCGGCCAACTCCGGCCAAACGGCCACCACCAAACGGAAGCCCTATGTCGAGTCAAGGTGGTGGCTTAGGCGTTTGGCCGGAGACGGCCTCAGTCGGCCAAAAAACCACACGCAAAACAGCCCAGGCATGGTGAATCTGAGTAATTGGCTCATCGGGGAAGACGATCCCTGGACCATCAGATCTGGCAGAATTTATAATCGCAAACCCTAGTATGATATATAATTAAACATTGAAATTCCGTCACACATTTTCCCCAATTTTATAAGGTAAATTTGAGGCCCTTAGAAGCCATATTTTGAAAAATGTCCAGAGAGAAGAATTATAGATATGGAGGTCTAATTCAATTTGGAAGTTGAATCAGACTATTTGGATCACTGTAGAACCCACAACACTCATTTTAGTGAGGCAGGTCAACGTAGAAACTAGAAATTATTTGGTGTATATATTTTAAAATATAAGTCAGATGGACTTTAGATTTTGGCCATGCATGCATGTGACATATATCTAGCTTGCACCCAAAAATTAGATTTTTAGGTATTGATTTTTCTAAGGTTTTATCTAAAATATGAAAAATCAAATAAGTGACATTTTTGGATGTAAATAACTCCAACTGACCTCAAATTTGGGTGTCATACCCATCTAGCCAATATTTGTCTATGGTCAAAATTTGAGACCAAATGGATCTCAGCATGTAGGGTAAATTCCCATTGCATGTCTCTACTTAAAAGTGGAATTGGGGTGCTAATAGCCATTTCTGGTTTGTTGAAGTTTTAGATGGGATTGAGGGTGAAAATCACCTTGCATGTCACTAAAGCCCTGGCCATGCAAGTAGTGTGACATAGCAATCCAAACCCTAGAGTTTGTAGGCCTTTGGAGCTAGATACATTAGGTTTATCTAATTAATTTAAATTGTCACACTTGTAAATTAATGAAATTTTTGAGGTCAAATCAACTAGGAAAAATATGAAACTTAGGGCTTGGTATTTTTAGGTCAATATTATGCTCTACTGATTTTTCCAGAATTTATTGAGGTCATAATATAGTACTTGATGTATAACTCCTTATTTGCACACCTTGAGTATTAATTGGATATTATGATTATAATTTACCTGGAATATTATGAAACTTAGGACTTGGTATTTTTAGGTCAGTACTATGCTCTACTAATTTTTCTAGAATTTATTGAGGTCATAATATAGTACTTGATGTATAACGCCTTATTTGCACCCCATTCATGTTAAATAGAAATCATGGTCAAATAATCCCTGGAAAAATGTGAAACTTAAGGTTTGATGTTTTTAGACTAATATTATGCTATTGTGAATTTATCAGAATTTATAGAGATCTGTATATGATATTTGTTGTGTAAATCCTTATTTGCACCACATTCATGTTAAATAGAAATCATGGTCAAATATTCCCTGGAAAAATGTGAAACTTAGGATTTGAGATTTTTAGACCAATATTATGCTATTGTGAATTTATCAGAATTTATAGAGATCTGTAGATGATACTTGTTGTGTAAATCCTTATTTGCACCACATTAATGCCAAATAGAAATCATGGTCAAATAATCCCTAAAAAAATGTGAAACTTAGGGTTTGAGGTTTTAGACCAATATCATGATATTGTGAATTTATCAGAATTTATAGAGATCTGTAGATGATACTTGTTTTGTAAATCCTTATTTGCACCCAATTCATGTTAAATAGAAATCATGGTCAAATAATCCCTGGAAAAATGTGAAACTTAGGGTTTGAGGTTTTTAGACCAATATTATGCTATTGTGAGTTTATCAAAATTTATAGAGATCTGTAGATGATACTTGTTGTGTAAATCCTTATTTGCACCCCATTCATGTTAAATAGAAATCATGGTCAAATAATCCCTGGAAAATGTGAAACTTAGGGTTTGAGGTTTTTAGACCAATATTCTGCTATTGTGAAGTTATCAGAATTTATAGAGATCTCTAGTTGATATTTGATATACAAAATACTATTTGCACACCATCCATTTTAAATAGAAATTTATGATTAAATATCCCCTAGAAAATTATGAAATTTAAGATTTGAAGTTTTTAGATCATTCCTCATTGAGAACCTATGGTAAAAATTTGTAACTCATTTGGACATGATAGGGTCAAGGTTACATCCAAGAAGTTAGACATAGTTCAATCCCACCTTGGTCTGCGAACAGTAGAAACTGAAAACATAGATTCGGACCCCTTCCTTATGGTCACCACCCCTAGAGTTACTAACTCTAAGAGAATTGCGCAGATGCCTAATTAGGTTGAAGGATTAATCACCAATGGTAGTCATCAGAAATAAAGACGGGGGTGCGTTTAGTAAAACTATCAATTCAGGAATTTGACAAGGACCTATTAGGGGAGGTGAAGGATGACTAAGCAAGAATTGAAAATTGTGATTGAGAGATAACACAAGGAAATAGCAGGTCACTAGGAATGACATTGTTTGGTGTTCAATAGAACACCGACACATGTCTGCCCGAGTCAAATGGTAATCCACCCTAGGAATTTAGAGCAATTGGAGAGCAAATGGGCACATAAGAATGAGTAGAAACCAATAAGAGTAAATATCCTGGAAAGGGTAACTTGGGCTTCAGTCACCATCGCATTCCCTAGTACCGTTGCGAGCCCTTCACCGGGTAATCCACGGGAAGTCCAGGATTCACCCCAAAGCCTCTGAAATCAACTAATAACAGACAAAAATAGTAAGTAGGAGAACTGGAAATATAATCTCCCTCCCAAATTTGGGAGGGAAAGAAATAAGGACTGGGAAAGTCCTGCGAGCGGTAGGCTCGGGTTATAAAGGAATAAGGACTGGGGTAGTCCGGCGAGCGGTAGGCTCGGGTTTTTAAAAGTAATAAGGACTGGATAGTCCTGCGAGCGGTAGGCTCTGGTTATAAAGGAATAAGGACTGGGATAGTTCTGCGAGCGGTAGGCTCAGGTTATAAGGATGGACTAGGTTAGTCCTGCAAGCAGTAGGCTCGGGTTATAAAGAAGAACTGGGATAGTCATGTGAGCGGTAGGCTCGGGTTATAAGGAAGGACTGAGAAAGTCCTGCGAGCGGTTGGCTCGATTTTTATTATAATTGTTGATTTAAGAATTACGAGTTGAAGGCTCAGTGGTACGAGATAATACATAATTGCATGTGCATAAGATGTGGTGGGTCTTCGGTTCTGGCTTAGTCATCACACTGGTAGCAGTTCGTTGACTCGACAGTGCTAGTGGTTTGAGTAGGGGCCAGGTTGTTTTACTGCACGTCCGACGGGACAGATTCCCTAAACCCTGCCTGGCCAATTCAATTTAGTAAGCAGGAGCTCGTGAGTACCGAGTACCGGTATCACAACGTATGTTAAGGCCTAGGTCTGGTAGTGTGACTTACCCACCTAGGTGAGGAGATGCCCGCTCCTCAGCCACCTTTTGACCACGACGAGAGTTTCCCGAGAGGTTAGCTACCTCCCAAAAGTGGGAACTAAAGGTCTGTACATACAGAGTCGTGTGCGTGAGTTGCACCATTACATTGCATTACATATCATAACATAGCATTCTTGCATAAAATAGAAACCTCGTCGTATAAATTAGTATGGGCTCTTTTATACGATGAGTTTACCTTAGTGCCAGATCCCTTAGCTTATGTGCTTTTATGTGTTTATATAAGTTAATGTTACATTCGTAGCTGCTCTTATTTACTTTTACCTGCTCTTTTACTTATACTGTCTCTTATTTGTTACTGTCACACTTACTTTTGCTATTATAGATTTGTAAGCCATTATTGTTAGTTCTTTTATACCCTGTTAGTCTAGACCCCGGTCACCTGCTTGGTTCATTACCGTTTTGATGTCCTCCACTTCCTCCTCCCGCTCGGTGCCTAGGAGTCACGGGTGGAGGCGGTGAGGAATGTGCTGAGTCTTATAGACTGACGGTCGGTGGACCTCATTAATACAGGAGAATCAGGAAGGCCAGGACACCCACCAGAGGGAGGCACCTGATACAGTAGCTCGGCCGGCAGTTGGACTTTTTGCTGCCACAGGAAGGGCACCGGTAAGCAAACCACCTCACATTCCTACTCTTCATATATACTCCGGGCAGAGCGAGGAGCTCTACCCCCTTGAGGGTGTCCGTCCGTGTGGATGTTTAGATTATTTATTTTTCACCAAGCGAGAGGAAAAGAAAAATATGATGTAAAGGGCTTAAGCCCTTCTCTTCCGCACTTTGATTTTCTAGAACTCTATTTCTAGTTTTTCATCTTCTATGTATCTCATTTGGACATGCTTATAATGTTACGTGATATGTTGTGGACTAGAGTTATGTATTTTATACTTCTCTTATGCTACGGTGAAACAGTTGGCATGTATGATGAATAGCCGGCAGGATTGGCATCATGTGGTGGCGACCTTCATATTTGGAGGTGTCACCGCAGGGCGGCAGTTCTGGGCGGTAAGACCCGATTTAAAAGCAAAAAAAACACATGGTGTGCACTCAGCCACCATGGGCCACCCTAATGTTAAGTGAACTAAAAAGAGGCTAAAACATCTTATGCATCACACATAGCCATGGAGATTCCCTTAGGATGGGGTAATATATACAAGATAGGCCAAAAAGGCCCCATGGACCTAAGGGAAGGGTTGAACTTCACATTGGGGTGCATCTAGTAAGTATTGGTTTCTCAGCCTAAGAATGGCCAAAAGGTTTCAATAAGCCAAGGTAACCTCACCCTGACTCTATGACCACCCAAGAATAGTGAGTAGGTCACTAGGGACCCATGGGGTCAGCCAATTTGGTCAAAATTTGCTAAAGTCAACTTTAGGCCAACCTAGGTCAAACCTCCATAAATGAGGTCAATTGAACTCCAAATGATCAAATTGGACCCACCATCATATGGCAACCTCCCTAGGGGACCTAATGGACCCAAAAGACCCATCATAGGGCCACTAATTTGGGGAAATTGGGTCAATTACTAAAAAGCCCTAAATTGATCTAATTGTGCTAAAACCCTAAATTGACCTTCAAATTGCCAAGTTGACCTAGCACAACCCTTCTTAAACCTAAGAGGAGTATATGAGACCTAAATGGACCAAGGTGTGCATTCAACTTTGGGGGATTAAGGCAAAATCATCAAAATACCCAAATTGCCCCTATAGACAAATAAGTGCAATCAAGCCCCATTTGGCCACACGTTGACCCAATTTCTCTTGGGATAGGCCCATGGGGTCTATGATATCAATATGGCTCAGTCACATTGGATGTGGTGATCTTGAGTCAAGCCCAAACCCAACATTCCCATTTTGGTCTATTTGGGTCAAGTGAGCCCCAAATACAAGTTAAGTGTGCTTAACCCAACCCCCATGACTCCATTAACCAGCCCCATGATGATCAGATCTCAAACCTCCTGAAAAATTCGAATTAGGGGTGATAAATGCTTTGTCTAAGTGTAAGAGGGGAGGAAAAAGACAAGGAATGAGTGGAGGAGGAGAATAGGGGAAGGGTGCCAAATGGCATCCCAATTCCCTTCCCCATGCACTACTCTAGGCTGGGGAATTAATCTCCTTCAGTTTGGGACAGAGGGAGGTGGATGCTGATTGGCCAAAAGGGGCGGCCAAGGATGGCCGAGAGCCACCATAATGGCTAACAGCCATATGCCCTCCCTCCCTCTCCATTCTTCAATCCATCACCTTCAGGAGCTCCAAAGCACTCGAGCCCCCTCTTCAGACAGCATTTTAGAGCTTAGCCACGCCGGAGCAGCCATGGACGCTGGAAACAGGAACCTAGCCTTTCTCCGCTGCAACACCCGTCGCCAAGCTCGCGCACAGACAACGTTTCATTCCACCTCCTCCCGTGCTAGTCCTCTAATTTTTCCCCTTTCAAAATTATCAAGGAAATGGTGATCCACCATTTCCAATATATACTGTTCTTGGCCAAAAAAATGCACATGTTGGAGAGCACCTCCGGCCACCTCCGACCAAATGGCCACTGCCAAATGGAAGCCCTATGTCGAGTGAAGGTGGTGGCTTGGGCGTTTGGCCGGAGACGGCCTCAGTCGGCCAGAAAACCGCCCGAAATACACCCTAAGCGCGCTGAATCTGAGCCGTTGGCTCATCGATAAAGACGATCCCTGGACCATCAGATCTGGCAGAATTTATAATCGCAGACCCCAGAATGATATATAATTAAACATTGAAATTTTGTCACACTTATTACCCAATTTTATAAGCTAAATTTGAGGCCCTTAGAGGCTATATTTTGAAAAATGTCCAAAGATAAGAATTATATATTTGGAGGTCTACTTCCATTTTGAAGTTGAATCAGACCATTTGGATCAATGTAGAACCCACAACACTCATTTTAGTGAGGCTGGTCAAAGTAGAAACTAGAAATTATTTGGTGTATATATTTTAAAATATAAGTCAGATGGACTTGAGATTTTGGCCATGCATGCATGTGACATATATCTTGTTGGCACCCAAAAATCAGATTTTTAGGTGTAGATTTTTCTAATGTTTTATCTAAAATATGAAAAATCAAATAAGTGACATTTTTGGATGTAAATAACTCCAACTTACCTCAAATTTGGGTGTCATACCCATCTAGCCAATATTTATCTATGGTCAAAATTTGAGACCAAATGGATCTCAGCAAGTAGGGTAAATTCCCATTGCATGTCTCTACTTAAAAGGGGAATTGGGGTGCTAATAGCCATTTTTGGTTTGATGAAGTTTTAGATGGGATTGAGGGTGAAAATCACGTTGCATGACACTGAAGCCCTGGCCATGCAAGTGGGGTGACATAGCAATCCAAACCCTAGAGTTTGGAGGCCTTTGGAGCTAGATACATTAGGTTTATCTAATTAATTTAAATTGTCACACTTGTAAATTAATGAAATTTTTGAGGTCAAATCAACTAGGAAAAATATGAAACTTAGGACTTGGTATTTTTAGCTCAATACTATGCTCTGCTGATTTTTCCAGAATTTATTGAGGTCATAATATAGTACTTGATGTATAACTACTTATTTGCACACTTTGAGTATTAATTGGATATTACGATTATAATTTCCTTGGAATATTATGAAACTTAGGACTTGGTATTTTTAGGTCAATATTATGCTCTACTGATCTTTTCCAAAATTTATTGAGGTCATAATATAATACTTGATGTATAACTCCTTATTTGCACCCCATTCATGTTAAATAGAAATCATGGTCAAATAATCCCTGGAAAAATATGAAACTTAGGTATTGAGGTTTTTAGACCAATATTATGCTATTGTGAATTTATCATAATTTTTAGAGATCTGTAGATGATACTTGTTGTGTAAATCCTTATTTGCACCCCATTCATGCTAAATAGAAATCATGGTCAAATATTCCCTGAAAAATGTGAAACTTAGGGTTTGAGGTTTTTAGACTAATATTATGCTATTGTGAATTCATCAGAATTTATAGAAATCTGTAGATGATACTTGTTGTGTAAATCCTTATTTGCACCCCATTCATGTTAAATAGAAATCATGGTCAAATAATCCTTGGAAAAATGTGAAACTTAGGGTTTGAGGTTTTTAAACCAATATCATGCTATTCTAAATTTACCAGAATTTATAGAGATTTGTAGATGATACTTGTTGTGTAAATCCTTATTTGCACCCTATTCATGTTAAATAGAAATCATGGTCAAATAATCCCTGGAAAAATGTAAAACTTAGGGTTTGAGGTTTTTAGACCAATATTATGCTATTATGAATTTATCAAAATTTATAGAGATCTGTAGATGATACTTGTTGTGTAAATCCTTATTTGCACCTCATTCATATTAAATAGAGATCATGGTCAAATAATCCTTGGAAAAATGTGAAACTTAGGGTTTGTAGTTTTTAGACCAATATTATGCTATTGTGAATTTATCAGAATTTATAAAGATCTCTAGTTGATACTTGATGTACAAAACCCTATTTGCACACCAGCCATTTTAAATAGAAATTTATGATTAAATATCCCCTACAAAATTATGAAATTTAAGATTTGAGACTTTTAGATCGTTACTCAATGAGAACCTATGGTAAAAATTTGGAACTCATTTGGACATGATAGGGTCAAGGTAACATCCTAGAAGTCAGACTTAGTTCAATCCCACCTTGGTCTACGAACAGTAGAAACTGAAAACATAGATTCGGACCCCTTCCTTATGGTCACCACCCCTAGAGTTACTAACTCTAAGAGAATTGCATATGACCAATTAGGTTGATGGATTAATCACCAAAGGCGGTCATCGGAAATAAAGACATGGGTGCGTTTAGTAAAACTATGAATTCCGGAATTTGACAAGGACCTATTAGGGGAGGTGAAGGATGACTTAGCAAGAAGTGAAAATTGTGATTGAGAGATAACCTAAGGAAATAGTCGGTCACTAGGAATGACATGGTTCAGTGTTCAATAGAACACCGACACATGTCTGCCTGAGTTAAATGGTAATCCACCCTAAGATTTTAGAGCAATTGGAGAGCAAATGGGCACATAAGAATGGGTAGAAACCAATAAGAGTAAATATCCTAGAAAGGGGAACTTGGGCTTCAGTCACCATCGCATTACCTAGTACCGTTGCGAGCCCTTCACTGGGTAATCCATGGGAAGTCCAAGATTCACCCCAAAGCCTCTGAGATCAACTAATAACAAATAAGAGTAGTAAGTAGGAGAACTTGAAATATAATCTCCCTCCCAAATTTAGGAGGGAAAGGAATAAGGACTTGGATAGTCGTGCGAGCGGTAGGCTCAGGTTATAAAGTAATAAGGACTGGGATAGTCCTGTGAGCAGTAGGCTCGGGTTTTTAAAAGGAATTAGGACTGGGATAGTCCTGCGAGCAGTAGGCTCGGGTTATAAAGGAATAAGGACTGGGATAGTCCTGATAGCGGTAGGCTCGGGTTATAAGGAAGGACTGGGTTAGTCCTGCGAGCGGTAGGCTCGGGTTATAAAGAAGGACTGGGATAGTCCTGCGAGCGGTAGGCTCGGGTTATAAGGAAGGACTGAGATAGTCCAGCGAGCGGTTGGCTCGATTTTTATTATAAATATTGGTTTAAGAATGATGAGTTCAAGGCTCGGTGGTACGAGATAATACATAATTGCATGTGCATAAGATGTGGTGGGTCTTCGACTCTAGCTTAGTCATCACACCGATAGCAGTTCGTTGACTCGGCAGTGTTAGTGGTGTGAGTAGGGGCCAGGTTGTTTTACTGCGCGTCCGACGGGACGGATTCCCTAAACCCTGCCTGACCAATTCAGTTTAGTACGCAGGAGCTCGTGAGTACCGGGAACCAGTATCACAACGTATGTTAGGGCCTAGGTCTGGTAGTGTGACTTACCCACCAAGGCGAGGAGACGCCCGCTCCTCTGCCACCGTTTGACCACGACGGGAGGTGCCCGAGAGGTTAGCTACCTCTGAAAAGTGGGAACTAAAGGTCTGTACGTACAGAGTCGTGTGCGTGAGTTGCACCATTACATTGCATTGCATATCATAACATAGCATTCTTGCATAAAACAGAGACCTCATCATATAAATTAGTATGGGCTCTTTTATACGATGAGTTAACCTTAGTGTCAGATCCCTTAGCTTATGTGCTTTTATGTGTGCATATAAGTTAAGGTTACATTCGTAGCTGCTCTTATTTACTTTTACCTGCTCTTTTACTTATACTATCTCTTATTTGTTACTGTCACACTTACTTTTGATATTATAGATTTGTAAGCCATTATTGTTAGTTCTTTTATAACCTGTTAGTCTAGACCCCTGTCACCTGCTTGGTTCATTACCCTTTTGATGTCCTCCGCTTCCTCCTCCCGCTCAGTGCCTAGGAGTCGCGGGTGGAGGCGGTGAGGAATGTACTGAGTCTTATAGACTGACGGTCGGTGGACCTCATTATTACAGGAGAACTAGGAAGGCCAGGACACCCACTAGAGGGAGGAACCTAATATAGTGGCTCAGCCAGGGGTTGGACTTTCTGCTGCCACAGGAAGGGCACCAGTGAGCAAACCACCTCACATTCCTACTCTTCATATATACCCTGGGTAGATTGAGGAGCTCTACCGTCTTGAGGGTGTCCGTCCATGTGGATGTTTAGATTGTTTCATTTACGACAAGCGAGAGGCAAAGAAAAATATAATGTAAAGGGCTTAAGCCCTTCTCTTCCGCACTTTGATTTTCTAGTACTCTATTTCTAGTATTTCATCTTCTATGTATCTCATTTGGACATGCTTATAATGTTACGTGATATGTTGTGGACTAGAGTTATGTATTTTATACTTCTCTTATGTTGCGGTAAAATGGTTGGCCTGGATGATGGATAGCCGGCAGGATTGGCATCACGTGGTGGCGACCTTCATGTTTGGAGGTGTCACCATAGGGCGGCGGTTATGGGCGGTAAGACCCGGTTTAAAAGCAAAAAAAGAGGGTCTTACAAACTGGTATCAGATTAGCCAATTTCGATCCAAAATAAGGAAGTCCATAACACTAGGACAACCCCGCTTGGGTTAGTTTGAGGACAAACTAGCAGCGGAAGCAATGGTGTGCCCATAGGAAAAATCACGTTAAATTGTCCATTTTAGGCCAACCTTTCTAATCAAACCCCTTTTTCTTATAAAGCCTCCGGTGAACGTCCCCACCCAGGGACGATTCCCCATGTGCAGAACATTATTCCCCCGATAAAAAATGATGTCCCTCCCATACAGGCTGCGGTTCCCCCTCCACCGGCTCCTACTCAATTCCAGTTGACGGAGCTAGGCCAGACCTTGTCCGCTATTCTACATGCCTTTTCTCAGCAACATGCCCCGGTCCAGGCCCCCAACCCAGGGGCAAATTGGTTGAGCATCTTCCGAGGCCTCTCCCCACCATCTTACAAGGGGTCTGAGTCAGTAGTGCAAACTGAGGAATGGCTAGACGCAATCCATGAGATGATGGCGGGGATCCATTGCCTAGTGGATGTAGCAGTGTCCTTGGCTGTTTCTGCCTTGAAATCTCATGCCAAGAGATGGTGGAAGTCAGCCCTAGACACCACCTTTGCTGTCTTGGGGTATGTCGACATCATATGGGATGCATTCAGGGAGGCACTGCTGGAATACTTCATGCTGCAAACTGCCAGAGACGATTTGGGGGAATGGTTCCTGCACCTGAAGCAGGGAAACCTATCAGTATTAGAGTATCAGCAGGAGTTCTCGCACCTAGCCTCTTCGGCACCACCCATCAGCTGAACGACTCTGGATACACCAAGAGATTCTTTAAGGGCCTCTAGGATGACCTCAGGCATGCCTTGCAGTATGTAGCAGATTCCAGATTGGCCCAGATCATCGAAGCAGCGAGGAGGCTGGAAGCAGACTAGCTGACGGTGAGAGGTCGAGGAAAAAGGCTAGCAGAAGATTCAAATGGGAACAGAGGTAGAGACCACCGACAACAGGGAGGATTTATTAGACATCAGAGAGGCAGAGGACGACCTCATCCAGATCCCCGACAAGAGCAAGGGCCCCCGGCTATGCTTGCACCTCAGCTGTTATGAATCCAGGAGCCCCAAGGACAGGCAGGCGGAGCATATCCTCCACCGATGTGCTTCCAGTGTCATCAACCGGGACACGTGCGGGCCCATTGCCCTCAGAGATGGGGTAACCCCTCCCCCCACCTCTGCCTATAGCAGCACCACTAGCACAGCAATTCAGGGGACGAGGCCGAGGATGTGGCCGAGGCCGAGGACTCCCTGGTAGAGACCGTCAACCAGAACAAATGTATACGTTGGATCTTGCTGAGCCAAGAAATCCCAAAGATGTGCTTACAGGTACCTTAAATGTTTTACTTTTATATTTACTTAAATACATTGCCAAACCCTTAGATTACTTCAACAATAAACCAAACCACAAAAATCACTCAGGTATAGTGTTAGTTTGCAAGAAGCCCGCATACACCCTATTTGATACGGGTGCATCCCACTCATTCGTCTCGGCAGAATTCGTAGATGAATTGGACTAAGTGCAACATTTTAAAGGCGTCGAAAGGAAAGTGCGACTTGCAGACGGTTCAGAGATAGAAACGTGTGCCAAGTGCAACATGAATGTAGAGATCATAGGAAGGATGTTCGAAGTGCCGGCAACATTGTTGAAGATGAAGGGTTACGATCTAATTTTGGGCATGAAATGGCTATACTGGAACCATGCCAAGATTGATTGCCAGACAATGAAAATCGTGCTAAAACACAAGGGCGACGAGGTGGTGATCGAAGGTATTAGACCTATCTCCTGTCATTTAATTTCGTTGACTCAGGCCATCAAGGCCCATTTACAAGGAGATGAAGTCTACATCATATGTTTTGAGATGAAAGAAGAGGAGAATTCCCTGACTAATATCCACGTAGTCCATAATTTCCCAGACGTATTTCCAGAAAAGATACCTGGATTACTGCCGCACAGAGAAAAAAATTTCCAGATTCAACTAGTGCCAGGAGCCAGGCCCATATATAGAGCACCATACCGAATGGCCCCGAAGGAGTTAGCTGAGTTCCACACCCAATTGCAAGAGTTAGTAGACTCTGGGTTCGTCCGACCGAGCTCATCACCATGGGGAGCCCCGGTGCTCTTTGTGAAGAAGAAGGATGGGACCCTTCGATTGTGTATCGACTACCGGGAACTCAATAGGCTAACAGTGCGTAATACCTATCATCTACCATGGATTGATGAGTTGTTCGATCAGCTAGAAGCAGCGCACTGGTTCTCAAAATTAGATCTGAGATCAGGGTACTATCAACTGTGGATCCAGGATGAAGACATCCCGAAGACGGCCTTTAGCAGTCGGTATGGCCTCTATGAATTCACAGTTATGCCCTTTGGGCTTACGAATGCCCCCTCTACATTCATGAGTCTAATGAATCGAGTGTTCGATGCCTAGCTGGATGTCTTCATCATCGTTTTCATAGACGACATATTAATCTATTCAAGGACGAAGGAGGAACACGCTCAGCACCTGACACTCGTGTTGGAAATGCTTAGAGAGCACAAGCTATATGCCCAATTCAGCAAGTGCCAGTTCTGGCTCAAAGAGGTAGCCTTCTTAGGGCATATCATCAGCGGGGCCGGATTAGCAGTAGATCCAGCAAAGATCCAGGCAGTGCGTGACTGGCCACAATTGAAAACAGCATCAGATGTGAGGAGCTTTTTAGGACTTGCTGGTTATTACCGGAATTTTGTGGAAGGGTTCTCCTGTATTGCCCTTCCTATCACGTATCTGACCAAGAAGGATGCATCATTCGTGTGGACTCCAAAATGTGAAGCAGCCTTCCAGGAACTGAAGAGCAGACTTATCTCTGCCCCGATCCTTGCCCTTCCATCTGGGAAGGAAGGATTTCAAGTATATACAGATGCTTCCAACCAAGGAATGGGTGCGGTGTTAATGCAGAACGGTCATGTGATCGTGTATGCTTCTCGACAACTAAAGAAACATGAGCAGAACTATCCAGTACCTGACTTAGAAATGGGAGCCGTAGTCTTTGCGCTAAAAATTTGGAGACACTACTTATATGGAGTCCACTGTGACATCTTCTCAGATCACAAGAACTTAAAGTACGTAGACACCCAAAAGGATTTAAATATCCAACAAAGATGATGGGTAGAGTTTCTGTGCGACTAACAATATACTATGCACTATCATCCCGGGAAGGCAAACACGGTGGTAGATGCTCTCAGTAGGAGGGCTGGTACTTACGATGAGAAACCCCAACTAATGGCCTTGGAATTGGCAAAGATGTTGGATAATATGCATATCACCCTAGTGTCCAAAAGCGATCCTGAGGACTACCAGGAGTACCTAGCCGCAATGAGCTTAGTTTGTGACATCCGTGATCGGATCAAGGCTGCCCAGAGATGTGATGCAAAGCTAGAACCGGTCTTTAGGGCCTTAGAATCGGGCACCGCATGGGATTATACACTAAAGGATGACATGATGAAGTTTAGGGGCAGGACTTACATACCGGCAGGGGACAACCTCTGGGAAGATGTTCTAACAAAAGCTCATCACAGCAGATACTCAGTACACACCAGAATCACCAAGATGACTGTGAATATGAAGAGAACAATGTATTGGCCAGGGATGAAGAGAGATATTGTCCGCTTTGTGACCTACTGCGAGTCGTGTCAACTGGTAAATGCTGAGTGCATAAGACCGAGAGGGCTATTATAACCATTGCCAGTGCCGGAATGGAAGTTCGAGGATATCTCCATGGACATTGTATACGGATTACCTCACTCCCACTCTGAGCATGACTCTGTCTGGGTCATAGTGGATAGATTAACAAAGGTAACCAGGCTCATTCCCACCAAGAAAGGTGCCCCCGTCAGCGTCTTAGTCCGAGCATTTGTGGAATAGTTTGTCAGATACCACGGAGTGCCTAAATCAATCGTGTCAGAACAAGACGGTTGATTTACATCGAGGGAATGGAAGGCGGTTCAGGCATATCTGGGTCACGGCTAAAGTTCAGCACCACATTCCACCATCAGACCGATGGACAGAAAGAGCGAACTATCCTGACCCTGGAAGATTTGTTGAGGCTATGCATATTGGATAGTGGGGAACCCTGGGAGGGGCTACTTCCACTCGCCGAATTCTCCTACAACAATGGCCAATAGTCAAGCATTGTCATCGCCCCGTATGAAGCCTTATACGGCAGAAAGTGTAGAACCCCTCTATCTTGGGTTCAGGACGAAGATCCAAAAGCACTAGGGTCAGAATTTATCGAGGACATGGACACCCAAGTGTGACTGATTCGTGAACGAATGCTAGAAGCCCAGAGCCGACAGGCCAAATATTACAATGTGCGGCATCGTAAAGTAGAGTTCTAGGTGGGAGACCGAGTTTTTCTGAAGATACGTCCGGCGTACGGTGTCACACAGGTAAGGAGGCTAAATAAGCTCAGTCCTAGATATATGGGGCCCTACAGGATCCTAGAGCGGATCGGCCCCCTAGCTTACCGACTGGAGCTGCCACCTGAATTGGAGAACCTGCACGACGTCTTCCACGTCTCTGCACTCAGGAGGGCTTTACTTCGGCCAGAACAACTGATTCCTGCTGCTACGGGCCCGATAGCATCCGATCAGACAGTCCGTTTGGAGCCAATATGAATTGATAACATAGTGGTTCAGGTCTTTCGTCGAAAGAAGGTACCCCTAGTAAAGGTCTTTTGGTCCAACCATGGACGGGAGGAGCATACGTGGGAACCACTGGACTTGATGCAACAACGCCACCCAGAACTTTTTGAATCAGGTAATACTTGATTGCTAAGAATATTCTTAATTATTCAACTTGATCTAAAACCCCGTACACCAAATATTAATTTCGGGGACGAAATTATTTTGTTTTGTATTGGGATTTGTAACATCCCCCAAACTGCTAGGTGATAAGTAAGATGTTGGAACAACCCTATTACTGATTTGGGATAGGATCACTATCTGTTGACTAGGACTAAGTTGACCCCAATGTATAGTCAAAAGGGTCAAGGTTGTAGGCTGTTAGAACTTAAGGAAAAGATAAGTTTCTGCGTTGGACGAACTCCATACTGCATTCGACGAACTCCATCCTGCGTTCGACGAACTTGCCAAGGTTCTGCGTTTGACGAACTCTATTCTGCGTTCGATGAACTCCTCTCTGTGTTCGACGAACTTGCTCTCGAGCTCGACGCACTCAGATCTCCAGCCAGACCAGCAGTTTATCTCTTCATTTCGACGAACTTCATTCTGCGCTCGACGAACTCAGCTCTGCGTTCGAAGAATAAGTATCAAGATGTTCAGATCGACGAAAGTTCTTCTCAGCTCGTCGAAATCAATATTCCAACTAGCTTATCATATTTTATCTCTTAGTTCGACGACCTCCAGCTTGAGATCGACGAACTCCAGATTGTGTTCGACGAATTTATTCAGATCGACGAAATTTCTATTTAGTTCATTATTTCAGACAGATCATTTTTATTCTATTCTCTGAACTCAGATCGACTATCAGCAACAGATCTATTCCTATCCGATAAGTCAAGGATTTAATTCATTCCTTTTATTATTCTCTTATTTCGAGAAAGTGGTCGTTGACATATTTTGAAAAAGGACACTTTCATGGAAAAGGAAAAGAATTAATGGATACAGTTCCAAGAAATAATCCTCCTGATTATTGTATTCCTTATTCAAAGGATTTGAAATTCAAATCAGAGATATATTGTCAAAAAGAAGAAGGAAGAAAAAGATACACATTATTACAGCTTTACAACAGCAAGACAGGAAAAAGAGAAGAAGAAACAGTCGAGAGAAAATATACAGAAAGAAGAAAGATAAAGTTTTTAGATCTTCATCTTCCTCAAGCATCACCTCTCAATCTCTGAGAACAACAACACATATCTTATCTCAGTTTTCTGGTGCAAAGTTTCAAATCTTCAAGAGCAACAAATAATCTGAGAAACCTTTGTCTCTCAGATTCATCAGCTATTAAGGAAAATATTCTACATTCAAGAGAAAGCTCCATCCTCAACTATCAACTATTTTCTATCAGACAGGGGGAGCTTTACCAACATCAAATCCACTAGTCTTCTCTCAGATTATTGACAGAGAAGAACTTCATAACCCTATTTATCCCATTATGTACAGGGTTCTAACTCCCTTCAAAAGTTAACCCATTGGTGGTAGGGCACCTGAACAAAAACCTATAGTTTGGTTTGAGCGCTTAATCAAAAGCTCAGTTTGTGTATTGGGCACCTGATCGAAATTCCATTGGTGATAGGGCACCTAATCAAAAACCTAGCGGATTTCTACCAAGGGTGGTAGAATAGTAGATTTACCCAGGTTAATTGGGGAACTACTATAGATCCTTGTGTCCTCTGTGATTCTTGTTTATTTTTCTGTGCTGTGCTGTGTGATCTCTTTGTGTTTTCTTTATTTGCTTTTATAACTCACTCAGTACACACACACACACACATATATATATATATATATATATATATATATATATATATATATATATATCACAATTTTAATTCCGCTATAAAAATAAGTGAAAAACTTTTTAATACTCTATTCACCCCCCTCTAGAGTAACTTTAAGATCTAACCTCACTTTCAATTGGTATCAGAGGTTGGTTGATTCTTTATAGGCTAACAATTGAATAAAAAGATCAATTAGATCTTAAATTTCTTCTAGTGTTTCTTTTGCTAAAAAACCATGGCATAGAACAAATAATACTCAAGCACAAGACCTCTTATGTGCAATCTAAATAAGTTTGCATTATGGAAGGCAAGGATCAGATTATATATGAACTCTATTGATGAAGATATTTTTAATGTGATTTTGACAGGACCCCACACTCCTACAGAAACAACAAGTGCTGAAACAACAACAACAAATAATGTTGTTCCACCTCCTGAGTGCATAGAAGCTCAAAAGAAGCAGAGAAGTGCTGATGCCAAAGCAATGAATAAATTGGCACAGACAATGTCAGATGACATCTTCCAAAAGGTTGTGGAATGCACCTCAGCCAGGAAAATCTGGACCTCCCTCAACAACATGGTTGAAGAGTCAGAGTCATCATCCAGCTCATCTGAAGATGAAAATGATGCAAATGATAAGGACCAATGCTTGATGGCCATATATGACTCAAGCAGTGAGTCAGATCATGCATCTTCAACCAGCTCCTCTGAAGATGAAGATGATGCAGATAAAAGAAGTTTCCGCATGATGGCTATCAATGCATCAACAAATAATTCAGAAGAATCAGAATCAGACAATAACAGTGATCAGGTATAGGGCTATCCAAAAATAAAAGAACAATGGTACTTGGATAGTGGGTTCTCAAAGCATTTGACAGGAAACAAGGCCAACCTATGCAACTACAAGGCAAGGCTTGGACCCAAAGTGATCTTTGGAGAATCCAACTGTAGACAAACCAAAGGCTATGGACAGATCAAAGTTGGAGCAGTCACCTTCAAAGAGGTAGCTTATGTCAAGGGTCTGAAGCACAACCTCATCAGCATAAGCCAGTTATGTGATGAAGGTTATCAGGTAACTTTTAACCACTCCTTATGTCTTATTATCAATAATAAAAACATAAATGTATTATCTGGTATTAGACATGCAAAAATTTATTTAGTCAATTTTGACTCTACTAACTTAGATATTTGTTTATTCAATTCTATAAGTAAAACAAATGAATTATGGCATAAAAGGCTTGGACATATTAACCTTAGAACTATACCTAAGCTTTCTAAGGACAATCTTGTTAGAGGACTGCTGTACAACCCCGATATTCGCCAGGCGAAGAGGCCCGGATTAAGAAGGCAACAGGATGGAAGAAGTAATAAGAGATTCCAGGCCTTAGGGCCAAAGACCTCGCGACGGAGACCTTGAAGAAATCTCACTCGGAGAGCTCGCTGAAGGGAGAGCGAGAAGGA
Organism: Dactylorhiza incarnata; assembly: GCA_033032865.1. Taxonomy (NCBI): domain Eukaryota; kingdom Viridiplantae; phylum Streptophyta; class Magnoliopsida; order Asparagales; family Orchidaceae; genus Dactylorhiza; species Dactylorhiza incarnata. The sequence continues at coordinate 1,583,150 of JAWHQI010000380.1, read as the reverse complement.
GAGTGAGAATGTTCGGCGAGATAAGTGCTCGCAGGCCATTTGAGGAAGATTTCTGAGTTCGGCGAAAGGAGTACTGCGTTCGACGAACTCTCCAGTGATCGTCGATCCCTCCCCTGTTCGGCGAAATCATCAGCGTTAGACAAAAGGCGTGTTGAGCTCGACAGTCAAGAGGCGGTCTCGCAGGAAGGCTCGCGAGACCGGACCTCGACAGATACCGCTAGAATCGGCCGGCGGGGTCCTCGCAGGGCAATCGCATAGGAGAGGCGTCGCGGGCAGGACCCGCGAGAGGACCCGCGAGAGCTTCAGCAGTCAGGTTCTCGTAGTTCCTTGCCCATAAGTTGACAAGGCCAAATTACCCATTTACCCTTGGTGGTCTGCCTTTAGCCTCTCCAAACAGCGGAGTTTGGTTGTTAGTAGACCCATTTAGGGTGCGGATAGTAAAATCATATGGCGGAATCCTGCTATTTGCAGGCCAGATTAGAAAGCCTATAAATAAGACCTCAAGGGAACCTTTGGAGAGGACTTTTCACTTCATCTTCTCTCTCCTCAGGCTTTCTTTGGTTAGCATTCCCAGAGCTCTCCAAGGTGCCCGAGTCTCAGCTTTGGCTTGGGAGGGGAAGCGCTCAACGATCTTCCGGGTTAGTGGAGGGACCTCCTCGCTGCGACTAAGGTCTTAGTCTTCTTTCTAGTCTTCAGTCTATCTTCTCCAAGGGACCATTAAGGGCTAGCTGCCCCTCATTTCGGTGAGGTCCCCGAGATCCACAAGAGGCCGAGAAATCGATTTCAACATTTTGGTGCGGTGAGCGTGGAGCGTGGCTGGTTCAAGAAAATCCCAAGGAGCAGATATGATAGGAGGCGAGGATCGAGGCAAGGAGTTCGGCGAGGCACGCAGGTGGTGACCCCGAGGATGTTCGCGGATTTCAGGAGGGAGGTGCTTGACACCTTCAGACTCACTGTCGCGGCGTTGCGAAGTGAGTTCGCGACCCCAGCATCTCAAGCGACCCCTCCCCCAATAGCTGTTGGCGAGAATGCCCCGGGTGGAAGGGCCGGAAAGGAAATTGCCGGAAGTTCAGTTCAAGACTTGGAGGGGCGAGTGCTGTTCGCCAGCCCGGCGAGCACTGTGTTGGTGAGCTCTATGCCAGCGAGCTCTGTGCCGGCGAGCGCGGCACATGGGAGCGCGCGCTCGGAGGATGTAGCGGCTGTGGGAGTGGTCCATGCGAACACCATTCTCGTGAACACAATCCCCGCGAGCCCGAGTTTGGCGAGAGAGCTCAGAGGGCGTGTAGAGCGGGAACGGGCGGTAGAAGGGGGAAGTCCCTTCTGCGAGTTGGTGCTTTCTGCACCTGTCCCGGCAGGGTTCGGAGAGTGGGACAGGGTGTACTACAACGGCATGGATGACCCTGTCCAACATCTCTAGTCATTTGAGGACTCGTTCTCTATCAGGCCGATGTCAGATGCTTTCAAGTGTCGGCTCTTCGCCGTCACCCTTAAGGAAAAGGCCAGGGACTGGTTCCATTAACTCCCTAGAGGGTCGATCTACGCTTTTGAGAATTTGCGCCGGAGATTTTTGTTGCGATTCTCAACTTCAAAGAAGAGGAAGAAGGACGCCGAGCCCCTCTTCAAAGTGAAGCAAGAGCCGAAGGAGTCGTTTGCTTGCTACGCAGATCGGTTCCAGGAAGAAGTGCTGCTCACTCTGGAGATGCCTGGGTTTGCACTCCAACTCGCCTTCACGGTCGGGCTGAGGGAAAGTTTCTTTAAGATGGCTTTGAAGAGGAAAGCCCCCGTCTCCTACGAGGAGCTAATGGAGAGGATGGAGGAGGAGATTGTGTAACACCCCAAAAATCGTAGTTCAGCGAGGTAGGCGGGGTGGTGGTGCTGCGCTCGGGATAGGCTAGGAATTCCATAGCAGTTCTCTGCACACGACCATTTCTCCTCTTCGCGCACGACCAGTGATCGTGCGCCAATGATCGTGCGTTAGTCGCAAGGATTCGGAGTTCTGTCTCGAACAGTGCGCACGACCAGTGTCCTCTTCGCGCACGACCAGTGACCGTGCGCATGTGATCGTGCATTAGTCGCAAGGATTCGGAGTTCTGTCTCGAACAGTGCGCACGACTAGTGTCCTCTTCGCGCACGACCAGTGACCGTGCGCATGTGATCGTGCGCCCTATTTATTCTGCTCCGCGATTTTGAGCGGAGAAGGAGATCGGTCCGTCCAAATCTATTGGAATTTGATCCAACGGCTGCAATGGATGGCTGGGGGGGTTTAGGGCTTGGTAGAGGAGTTAAACCCTCATTATTTCCAAGGCTTTCTCTCTCTTAGGTTGGAGAAAGGAGGAGGAGGCAAGGAGGAAGAAGAAGGGGAATCTGCCATTGCCGGAGCTTCGGAGCTCCGTTCGCCGATCCGAGACCGGCAGTGCGTAGAGGGCATCAAGGCGCTTCTTCTCCACCGTTTGTTTGCAAGCTTCTCATGGCTAGGAGGAGATCTCAAAAGGTAACGACATTTCTCCTCCCGGTCTTTAGGATGCGTGTTTGGCATCTCTTCTTTTTCTGCATTTTGGCACCGGATCCGTCGAGTGAGAGGGATCCGGGTCGCCTTGGTTCAAGAGAAACCACCGGGTTGATTGTGTCCGTCCCCGGCATGTTTTGCACTAGAGATCCGCTCCGCTAGCGGATTAGGCATTGTGGGTGAAACCGGATTTGTGGCCGTTGGTCCGATCCGGTGATGTTGATTTACGCACATTTTAGGGGTTTTGTTAGAAATCCGATTACGGCGAACTCGTCGTTGCGATGCCCTTGTAGCTTCGTGTGGTAACGAATGTTGGGTTTAGGGCGGAGAATTAATGTGCGGATTATGGGGCTTGTGATGCCTAGTGTTGTGCGAAGGCACGATTGGTCTTTGTGGTCGGCTGGCTATCCCGTGAAGACTGAGATTCACGTGTGGAGAGTGTCCCGACAAGATTAGTCCCTTTGATTGTTGACTAACGAGAATGTCTGTGCTACGGTTGAGTCCGTTGACGGTCGCCAGGCGAGGCAATCGTGGACGTTGTCCCGAGAGTAAGCCCAGGGCCTTGGGACGTTTTGATTGGCCAGAATTCTTAGAATCGGTCTTGGTGCGTTGTTGGCGGCCCGAGCGTGTGAGCTGTCAGACAAGCCCGATGGCATGGTGGGCCAGGCGAGGTGGGTCTCAGCGAGAGCACTTGGCCTTGGGTTTTGATGCCCTTGTGGGGAAGTAATGAGCACCCTTGTGTTGGTGATGTATGATGATGTGTTAGATTCATACGCTTTAGGGCGCCTTGGGTGAAACCTGGGCGTGCACTCATTTTGCATTGTTAGGCCCCTTTTATTACCTGCTCAACATAGAAACGTGGATGATGCTTATGACACGCATGCCAGTATTTATGTTGCTTTCCTTTATGTACATTTGCATACGAAGTGCTGACTTGCATGGTGAAGTAGTTCCCCGGGGTCCGCTAGGACGGCCGGGAGGAGGGATGTTGTTACACCGCTTGTGGTCAGCCATAGCTGACCCTCGTTTACCGCTCATTGTGATTTGGTTGCAGGGCACGAATCGCAGGCTGGACCCAGCGCGCCGGCCAAAAAGGCCTAAAGCCTCACGAAGTGCTTAGTTGATTTCCTGCATCACTTTCTTCGTACTTTGTTATATCCGGCTTGCATGCTGAGGTAGTTTAGGGAAAAACTATCTTTTCCCTTTTTGTTGGGATGTCTTTTATTATGGAATGTTTGACGTTTTGGACATTATTTTTGTAAGGCCTTAAGGCCAGTTGGACTCCTTTGTAGTATGGACAATCTCTGTGGCTTAGTTTGTTTCCGCTGTGTTGTCTGAGTTATAAGATTGGGTAGTTATTATCATCTTCTAATACTAAAGCTGTGGCGGTTGTATGCTGTGGGGTCCCGGCCGGACCCATATTATATGGTCATTACAGGGGAGGTGTTACAATTTGGTATCAGAGCTAGGTTGGTTCTAGTATTCTTGCGAGGTCTAGTGTTTTTGGATCGCGTAAGAGATTGTTCACATAGGAGTATAGTGTGGGATCATGAGTATCCCTGCGTTCGGGTCTTGCGTTTAGATCCTGATGAGCGTTTGTTTGTTTCCTTGCTTATTCTAGGATGTTGGCGATGATGCGGGGACATCGAGGAGGCAAGAGGAGCCTTCGGGGAGTAGTGCTACTGCTCCAGGCCTCATGAATGTGGGCATGTCCCCGGCTGATTTCTGTCGCATGCTAGCGGAGGGAATGGTAGCGGCTCAAGCTGGAGCGATGCCACGGGTTCCTACGCCGGTGGTGCAAGTTGCGACCCCTGTCACTCCGGCGGCTACGCCGGATACACCGGATGTCGAAGTAAGGCAAGCAGAGCCTCTAGCGGAGAGAGCTATTCCGATGGGTGATCGATTCATGAAGTATTTCTTGAGTTTCCACCCTCCGACATTCAAGGGAGTGGGCACTCCAACGGATGTCGAGGATTGGCTTTCGAGGATCCAGGAGCTCTTGAAGGCAGCTGAGACCCCAGCTGAGAGGCAGTCTCACTTTGCGAACTTCATGTTAGAGGGAGATGCGAAGTTGTGGTGGGTGAACCATAACGGTCGACTTTTTGTTGGGCGTGTTCCATCCATGGAGGAGTTCGGAAACGCTTTCCTAAAGCGTTACATTCCGGCTTCAACAAGGTTAGCACTGCAGCGGCAGTTTCTGCATTTGGTGCAGCGGGAGAAGACGGTGGATGAATATGTGCAAGAGATCACTCGGTTGGGTCGGTATGCGGGCACGACAATGGCAGATGATGAAGAGAGAGATAACCTCTTTTATCAAGGATTGAGGGAAAATTTAAGGCAACCGCTCATAGCCTTGAAGAATGCGGGATTCAATGAGTTGGTCGAAGCCGCTCGCACGCTGGAGAGCGACTTGGAGCGAACTCAACGGCGAAAGGGTGTTGCGGTAAGGCAGGGAGAAGGAAAGCCTCCTAAGTCTCAGTCCCAGTGGAAGTCCGAGGGCAGCCGATGGAAGAAGAAGCCCCGTCCTAATTGGCCTGGGGAGAGAAGTGGCGCACCTTCGGGATATTTCCGTTCCAAGGGTCCGGTTACTTGTTACCAGTGTGGCAAGGTGGGTCACATTAGTCATTTTTGCACCGAGGGCGGAGCTGGGCCAGAGCCGAGACAAGAGCAATCGGTGCGTTCGGGTCCCGATGTTGCAGAGAAGGGGAAAGCGGCGGAGTCGAGTGCTTCGCGGTTCCCTCCAGTGCAGCCTAGGGCTTATAATCTTGGGCAACAGGAAGCGATACGTCAACCCGATGTGGTGACAGGTACGAAAGGTTTAAGTTCCGTTTGTTACTATAATGTAGTTTGCGGCCTTTCATGTTTGTTTTGCACGTGGTTAGGTTTCGTGCTAGTTTCGGGCTACCCCTCTCGAGTGTTGTTCGACACGGGGGCGTCACACTCTTTTCTTGCGGAAAGTTTTATCCGGAAGATTGGTGCTGAGCCCATAGTGGCAGGAGTGGAGCTGAGTGTGCGTATGCCGAATGGGTCTTTCATGACTACCATGAGGAAGGGACGCATTGTGATGCAAATTGGCGATTGTGATTTCGTGTTGGTAGCAGCGATTCTGCCACTAGCTGAATTCGATGTTATCTTGGGAATGGACTGGCTTGCGGAGCAGCGAGCTAGTATCGACTGCCAGTTGAAGGTGGTAACCCTGAGAGGTGAAGGTAGAGCAGAGGTCAAGTTCGAAGGCCTAAGCGGAGTGGCTTACTCCCTGATTTCCGCTATGCAAATGAGGCGTGCGGTAAACCAAGGAGGCGAGGCGTTCTTAGCTTTGTTGGAGACTCACTCCACAAAGTTGGCTATTAGAGAAGTTCTGGTGGTGGAAGAATTTGAGGATGTATTCCCCGAGGAGCTTCCGGGAGCACCTCCTCAGCGTGAAATTGATTTCTCGATAGAGTTGGTACCGGGTGCGAGGCCAGTGTCGCGTCCTCCGTTTAGGATGGCACCGAAGGAACTGGCCGAGTTAATGGTTCAGTTGCAGGAGTTGTTAGAGCAATGGTACATTAGGCCCAGCTCTTCGCCGTGGAGCGCGCCGGTTTTGTTTGTGAAGAAGAAAGACGGAAGTATGCGGTTGTGTATCGATTACCGTGAATTGAATAAATTGACCGTTAAGAATAAATATCCGATTCCCCGAATCGATGATTTGTTCGACCAGTTAGTGGGGTCGGTGGTGTACTCCAAGTTGGATTTGAAATCGGGGTACTACCAGTTGAATATTCGAGAAGAGGACGTTGCCAAGACAGCGTTTGGGACTCGGTATGGCCACTACGAGTTTTCGGTGATGCCGTTCGGTTTGACGAACGCGCCATCTGTGTTCATGGATTTGATGAACAGGGTCTTTCGCCCGTTCTTAGATTCGTTCGTGGTGGTGTTTATAGATGATATCTTGGTGTATTCGAAATCGGAGGCAGAGCATGAGTCTCACTTGAGGCAAGTATTGCAGACTCTAAGGGAGAATCAGCTTTATGCTAAGTTCTAAAAATGTGAGTTTTGGATCGAGAAGGTGGCTTTCTTGGGGCACTTAATTAGTGGAGATGGGGTGGCGGTAGATCCAGCGAAGATTGAAGCCATTAGAGATTGGCCTGTCTTGAGGACCGTGGCGGAAGTCAGGAGTTTCCTTGGACTAGCCGGTTATTATAGAAGGTTCGTGGAGAACTTTTCGCGGATGGCGTTGCCCCTCACCACACTCACTCGCAAGGACCAGAGGTTTGTTTGGACACCGGAGTGTGCCCGGGCATTCGAGAATTTGAAGGAAAGATTGATGTCTACCCCAATCCTTAGTCTTCCTAGTGGGACGGAAGGATTTCAGATCTTTAGCGACGCGTCAGGTTGTGGGTTGGGTTGCGTGCTGGTGCAGCACGGCAAGGTGATAGCGTATGGGTCAAGGCAGTTAAAGACTCATGAGAGGAATTATCCCGTCCATGATCTGGAGTTGGCGGCGGTAATCTTTGCGCTAAAACTGTGGAGACACTATGTTTATGGTGCGAAGGTGGAGATCTTCACGGATCACAAAAGCCTGAGGTATCTCCTAGACCAAAAGGATCTGAATATGCGGCAGCGTAGGTGGGTCGAGTTCCTTGGGGACTACGACGTGGAGATTCAGTATACGCCGGGTAAAGCCAACGTGGTGGAGGATGCTTTGAGTAGGAAGTACTCCGGGCAAGGTAATTGGATGGAGGCGCATAACGAGCGTTTGATTCGGGACTTGGAGTCTCTTGACATTTCTTGTGTGGCTAGAGGTGAGTCTAGCATAGCCCGTTTGAACTGGATTGAAATGCAGTGTGATATAACGGATCGAATCCGAGAGGCGACCAGTGCGGACGAGGAGTGCCAACAGTTGGTGTTGGAGGCTCAACAAAGCGAAGGAACTGCTTTGGAGATGGTTGGTGGAATTCTGAGGAGAGACGGAAGGATCTATGTTCCGCGCTTCGGCAAGCTTCGCGAGGAGTTGATGTTTGAAGCTCACTTTATGAAGTACTCCGTTCATCCAGGAAGTACAAAGATGTACGCGGATTTGAAGAAATCTTATTGGTGGCCTGGGATGAAGCGGGATGTAGCCGAGTACGTGAGCCGATGTCAGACTTGTGCCTTGGTGAAGGCTGAGTGCCAAAGGCCCGGCGGGTTCTTGAAGCCTCTTCCCATCCCCGAATGGAAATTTGATGACATCTCTATGGATTTTGTGCATGGTTTGCCTCGATCGCAGCAGGGTAACGATGCGATTTGGGTGATAGTGGATCGCCTGACGAAGGTGGCCCACTTCATTCCGAATCAGAAGAGCGATGGCGTGGAGAAGCTCGTGGAGCTTTATGTTCGAAACATTGTGCGGTTGCACGGGATTCCGAAGAGCATCGTTAGTGATCGCGATGGGCGATTCACATCGAAGGACTGGAGATTAGTGCAGAAAAGTCTAGGCACGAAGCTCAAGTTTAGCACCGCGTTCCACCCGCAGACCGATGGTCAGACGGAGCGAACGAACCGTACGTTGGAAGACATGTTGAGGATGTGTACTCTCGACTTTGGCAAAGGTTGGGAGGACCACCTTTTCATGGTGGAGTTCGCCTATAATAATAGCTTCCAGGCGAGTATCAAGATGGCGCCATACGAAGCTTTGTATGGAAGGAAGTGTCGAACGCCGATGTCTTGGGCAGAGGTGGGAGACACTAAGCTTTTGGGAAAGCAAGTGGTGGAAGATGCTTGCGAGATTGTGCGGACGATTCAGGAGCGCATGAAGGTTGCTCAGGATCGACAAGCGAAGTATTTTAATGCGCGCCACAGAAATGTGGAGTTTGCAGTGGGCGACATGGTCTACTTGAAGATCAAGCCGTTCAAGGGTGTTTCGCGGGTGCGGCGACTCAAGAAGTTGAGTCCGAGATATTTGGGTCCGTTCGAGGTTACGGAGCGTATAGGCGAAGCAGCCTATCGTTTGGCGTTGTCCGCAGAGCTGAGTGGATTACATGACCTTTTCCATGTCTCCGTGCTGAGGAAAGCTTTGGTAGAGCCGAGTGTCGTGGTCGAAGCGGCGACGGTGCCGGTGATGGAGAACTTGGGGGCGAGGGTTCGCCCGGTGTGCGTGGAGGATTCAGAAGTCCGGCAGTTGCGTAACAAGCAAGTCGAACTTGTAAAGGTGCGATGGGACAACTACGGGCGAGACGAATTCTCTTGGGAGTGTGAGCAAGCGATGCGGGAGGATTTCCCGGAACTTTTCGGTCCAGGTATGCGTTACGAATTTCCTGTTTAAATTTTGAAATTTCGAGGACGAAATTCTTTTAAGGGGGGTGGAGTTGTAACACCCCAAAAATCGTAGTTCAGCGAGGTAGGCGGGGTGGTGGTGCTGCGCTCGGGATAGGCTAGGAATTCCATAGCAGTTCTCTGGGCACGACCATTTCTCCTCTTCGCGCACGACCAGTGATCGTGCGCCAATGATCGTGCGTTAGTCGCAAGGATTCGGAGTTCTGTCTCGAACAGTGCGCACGACCAGTGTCCTCTTCGCGCACGACCAGTGACCGTGCGCATGTGATCGTGCGTTAGTCGCAAGGATTCGGAGTTCTGTCTCGAACAGTGCGCACGACCAGTGTCCTCTTCGCGCACGACCAGTGACCGTGCGCATGTGATCGTGCGCCCTGTTTATTCTGCTCCGCGATTTTGAGCGGAGAAGGAGATCGGTCCGTCCAAATCTATTGGAATTTGATCCAACGGCTGCGATGGATGGCTGGGGGGGGCTTAGGGCTTGGTAGAGGAGTTAAACCCTCATTATTTCCAAGGCTTTCTCTCTCTTAGGTTGGAGAAAGGAGGAGGAGGCAAGGAGGAAGAAGAAGGGGAATCTGCCATTGCCGGAGCTTCGGAGCTCCGTTCGCCGATCCGAGACCGGCAGTGCGTAGAGGGCATCAAGGCGCTTCTTCTCCACCGTTTGTTTGCAAGCTTCTCATGGCTAGGAGGAGATCTCAAAAGGTAACGACATTTCTCCTCCCGGTCTATAGGATGCGTGTTTGGCATCTCTTCTTTTTCTGCATTTTGGCACCGGATCCGTCGAGTGAGAGGGATCCGGGTCGCCTTGGTTCAAGAGAAACCACCGGGTTGATTGTGTCCGTCCCCGGCATGTTTTGCACTAGAGCTCCGCTCCGCTAGAGGATTAGGCATTGTGGGTGAAGCCGGATTTGTGGCCGTTGGTCCGATCCGGTGATGTTGATTTACGCACATTTTAGGGGTTTTGTTAGAAATCCGATTACGGCGAACTCGTCGTTGCGATGCCCTTGTAGCTTCGTGTGGTAATGAATGTTGGGTTTAGGGCGGAGAATTAATGTGCGGATTATGGGGCTTGTGATGCCTAGTGTTGTGCCAAGGCGCGATTGGTCTTTGTGGTCGGCTGGCTATCCCGTGAAGACTGAGATTCACGTGTGGAGAGTGTCCCGGCAAGATTAGTCCCTTCGATTGTTGACTGACGAGAATGTCTGTGCTACGGTTGAGTCCGTTGACGGTCGCCAGGCGAGGCAATCGGTGGACGTTGTCCCGAGAGTAAGCCCAGGGTCTTGGGACGTTTTGATTGGCCAGAATTCTTAGAATCGGTCTTGGTGCGTTGTTGGCGGCCCGAGCGTGTGAGCTGTCAGACAAGCCCGATGGCATGGTGGGCCAGGCGAGGTGGGTCTCAGCGAGAGCGCTTGGCCTTGGGTTTTGATGCCCTTGTGGGGAAGTAATGAGCACCCTTGTGTTGGTGATGTATGATGATGTGTTAGATTCATACGCTTTAGGGCGCCTTGGGTGAAACCCGGGCGTGCACTCATTTTGCATTGTTAGGCCCCTTTTATTACCTGCTCAACATAGAAACGTGGATGATGCTTCTGACACGCATGCCAGTATTTATGTTGCTTTCCTTTATGTACATTTGCATATGAAGTGCTGACTTGCAGGGTGAAGTAGTTCCCCGGGGTCCGCTAGGACGGCCGGGAGGAGGGATGTTGTTACAACCGCTTGTGATCAGCCATAGCTGACCCTCGTTTACCGCTCTTTGTGATTTGGTTGCAGGGCACGAATCGCAGGCTGGACCCAGCGCGCCTGCCAAAAAGGCCTAAAGCCTCACGAAGTGCTTAGTTGATTTCCTGCATCACTTTCTTCGTACTTTGTTATATCCGGCTTGCATGTCGAGGTAGTTTAGGGAAAAACTATCTTTCCCCTTTTTGTTGGGATGTCTTTTATTATGGAATATTTGACGTTTTGGACATTATTTTTGTAAGGCCTTAAGGCCAGTTGGACTCCTTTGTAGTATGGACAATCTCTGTGGCTTAGTTTGTTTCCGCTGTGTTGTCTGAGTTATAAGATTGGGTAGTTATTATCATCTTCTAATACTAAAGCTGTGGCGGTTGTATGCTGTGGGGTCCCGGCCGGACCCATATTATATGGTCATTATAGGGGAGGTGTTACAGATTGAGAGTGAAGAGGCCAACCCGGAGCTTACCAAGAGGCTAGAAAAGCTCAGTGAGCCAGAGGTCAGGCAGCAGGAAGTAAGGAGAAGGGAAGAGCCCAGGGTCCCGTATGGGGAGTGGAGACAGTGTGTCGATGGAATGCAAGGTCAGGGAAGGGGTTACGGCCCGGGAAGGGGTAACTTCCATGGAGGACAAGGAAGACCCCACCAGTTGGGGTGGAGGCAGGGTCCGAGGAAATTTCCTCCCCCACCTCAGCAAGCCATGGAGATCAGGCGGGGAAGGGGAGGAAAAGGAAGGAGAGAAGAGGCAAGAGAAGAAGCTGGAGCAAGAAGGAGGAGGAATAGGATGGCGGAAGGCGAAACAGGGGAGGTGACGCTGCCGTATTGTGACTTCCATGATGAGGAAGGTCACGCGACGGCCACCTGCCCAGAGTTCCTAGAAACAAAAAGGGGCCGAGTGCCCGCGCCGAGGAAACAACAGCAGGTGAGAATTGAGGAGGTCGAGCCTCGAGGGGAGGAGGAAGAAAGGTGTGAAGACAGAGTTGATGTTGGGAGTAGAGGAGGGATCAGGGTGATCCATGGGGGGGTAGGGGTGGAGGTAACCCGCAAGGCTAGCCTCCATACCATCTATCGGCGGAGCATGGCCTCAACATCCACTGCTCCACCCTCAGCGGAAAGAATTACTTTCTCCCAGAAGGACATGCCAAGTTATGAAGACCCGTACTGCGATGCGCTGGTCATCCAGACCTCCATCGAGAACTTCACCGTCTCGAGAATTCTAGTCGATAATGGGAGCTCGTTCAACGTCGTCTTCAAGAAGGCGTTTGACGAGATGAAGGTGGAGGCCAAGAGGGTGTTGGCCTCGGATGGCCCCCTATTCGGCTTTTCGGGAGAAAGGAAGGAGATAGAGGGTGGAGTGGGGCTACATGTGGCCCTCGGAGGGCAGTCCCGGAACTGCAGCTTCGTGATAGTGGACGCCCCAAGCAGCTACAGCGCCATCTTCGGACGGCCTCTCATCAGCGCGTTCAGATGCGTCCCTTCCACCTTCCACCAGTGTCTCAAGTTCAACACGGGTGGAGTCCAGGTCCGGATCTGAGGAGACCCCAAGATGGCGAGACAGTGCTATGTGACGGCTGTCAACAACGTCACCTGGATGGGAGAAGCGGAGGAGTTTGATAAAGTGATGGAGGAGGCGGCAGAAGCCAGAGGAGAGAATGGAGTCGAGGAGAGTATGAAGGAAGAGGAAGTTCGTGCCCAGGAAGGGGTCGTTGAAGGACCCGGGGCGGAGAGAGGAGGAGAAGAGGAGAAAGAAGAGGGTACCCTGGAAGGAGGAGTGGAGGAGTTGATGATGGTAGGGGAGGAAGAGACGAAGGAAGGGGCCCAAGCGCTCTCTTGCGGCGGAGAGAAGGAAAGAGCTTGGGGGGAGCAATCCAGGCTGGAGGCCGTGGATGAGATCGTGGAGCTTGAGGTCATCACTCGGCTTGGGGTGGTGGAGAAGGTCTGAGTCAACGGGGAGCTCAGTTCGGAGGAGCGGGCTGAGATCCTAGCCTGCGTGTAGAAGTATGTGGATGTCTTCGCTTGGAGTGCCGCGGAGATGCCCGTGATCGATGTAGATGTGGCTTGTCACCGCCTCAACCTATACCCCGGCACCCGCCCCATCCGCCAAAAGAAGAGGGCCACGACGGACAAGCTAGAGGGACCAATCCGCGAGGAGGTGAAAAAGCTCATACAAGCAGGTTTTGTGTCGGAGATCCAGTATCCAGGCTGGGTCTCCAATGTGGTCATGGTAAAAAAGGGGGGAGGTAAGTGGCGCATGTGTATCGACTTTTCACTTCTTAATAAATCATGCCCGAAAGATTGCTACCCACTTCCTAGAATCGACGCGCTGGTTGACTCAGCCGTTGGTTTCTCTGTAATGTCTTTCTTAGATGCTTTTTCAGGTTACCAGAAAATTCGTATGCACCCCCCGGACATCAAAGATGTCTCCTTCATCACGGGGGATGGATGTTACTATTATAAGATGATGCCCTTCGGGCTCAAGAATGCAGGTGCCACTTATCAAAGGATGATGGATCGGGTCTTTCGCGAACAAAGGGGAAGAAACTTGGAGGTCTGTGTTGATGATCTCATGGTAAAGAGCCGGGACCTTGGGTCTCACCTCCGAGACCTTGAGGAGATGTTTGGGACCCTACGGAAGTATAAGATGAAACTCAACCTCTTGAAGTGTGTCTTCGGGGCTAGCCGGGGGAAGTTCCTAGGCCACTTGCTCACCCCGGCGGGGGTGGAACCTAACCTAGACAAGGTCAAGGCTATAATGGAATTGGGGTCGCCAAGAAACCCGAAGGAGGTTCAGAGCCTCACGGGAAAGCTGGACGGACTCAGCAGGTTCCTCTCCAAGGCGGGAGAGAAGTGTGCGCCCTTCTTTAAGGCGCTAAGGGGCAACAAAAAATTCGAATGGACCCTGGAGTGCGAGGAAGCTTTTCAGGCTTTGAAAGGGCAACTCGCCCAAACCCCTCTACTTCAAGGGTCGAGATCAGGAGAAGAGTTATCCCTATACCTGGGAGTAGGACTTGAAGCGGTAAGTTCAGTATTGATCCGTGAGGAAGGAAGAAAGCAATTCCCTATCTACTATGTCAGCCGAGTGCTGAAGAAGGCGGAGCTCCGATACCCAATCTTGGAAAAGTTGGCTTTCGCATTGGTGGTGGCGGCTCGGAGGCTCCGGCCCTACTTTCAGGAACACTCCATCAAAGTAGTGACAGACCACCCGCTTCGCAAAATCATGGAAGGGGTGGAGCACTCAGGAAGATTGGCGAAGTGGTCTGTGGAGCTGAGCGAGTTCGATATTACGTTCGTGCCCAGGACATCAATCAAGGCCCAAGCAGTGGCCGACTTCATGGCGGACTACACATCCGAAGTGGGGGAACGTGAACCGCCTCCCTTAGTGGCGTGGAAGATGTTGGTAGATGGTGGGTCAGGAAAGCACTCCTATGGAGGGGGAATCATCCTGGTAATCCCCCAGGGGACCAAGATCGAGCAAGCTTTAAACATCCACTTCCCGATTACCAACAACCAAGCGGAGTACGAGGCGGTGATAGCGGGCCTACGATTAGCTCGAGAACAGGGAGTGCAAGATGTGGAGGTCTCGACAGACTCCATGGTGGTAGCATGCCAAGTCAAGGGAGAGTTTGAGGCAAAAGACCCGACCCTCCTGCGGTACTTGGAGAAGGTCAAGGGAGTCATCGAGCAATTCCACACTTTCTCCATCAAACACGTGCCAAGGGAAGAGAGCACCCCCGCGGACCTCCTAGCCAAGTTCGGTCCCCGAGCAGGGGGAAACAGTTTTGAAACTCTTCCGACCCACCATCGAGGTAGGAGAACTGATGGAGATAGATCATCGGACCTCGTGGATGGATCCTTTCATCACCTTCCTATCATCAGGGAAGTTCCCTGAAGGAGACATAAACAGACGACGCTTCAGGTATAAGTCAGCTTATTTCTCTTTGCATGCAGGAGGGCTGTACAGGAAGACTCTCTCGGGACTCCTGGCCCGATGTGTTTCAGAGGAGGAGGTTCTGAGCGTCCTAGAAGAAATTCACTCCAGGGAGTGTGGGAGTCACTCCGGGAGCCGAAATCTGGAAGGGAGGGTGTTGAGACAAGGCTACTTCTGGCCCACCCTCAGCAAGGATGCGGCGGAGTTCGCAAGGAGGTGTTCAAAGTGCCAGCTCTATGCTCCGCTCCAACTCCTCCTGGCCCAGAGGCTCTGAACCATCACTTCTCCCTGGCCCTTCGCCATATAGCGGTTGGACCTAGTTGGCCCTTTCCCTCAACCTAGCGGCCAAAGAAGGTTCTTACTGGTCATGATCAATTATTTCTCCAAATGGGTAGAAGTGAAGGCGCTCACCAAAGTAACATCTCAAGTTGTGAGGAATTTTGTATGGGGAGAAATAATCTGCAGGCACGGCCTTCCCCTGGCTATAGTGACGGACAATGGGCCGCAATTTGCTAGCGAAGAATTTGTTAGCTTCTGCACCCAGCTTGGCATCGACCTCAGGTTCGCATCGGTTCATCACCTGAGAAGCAACGGTCAAGTGGAGGCGGCAAACAAAATAATCGTCAACCTGCTAAAGAAAATGTGGAGAACCTCCGGGGAAACTGGGTAGAGTAGCTACCATCCGTTCTTTGGGCCCTAAGGACTACTCCAAACACCGCCACCAGGGAGACCCCATTCAAACTTTCTCATGGGTCTGATCCTTCCCATAGAATTTGAGGTAAACACCCCCAGGGTGATTGCCGCAGGTGAAGGGAATGAAGAGTGGCTAGTGGCCAATGACGAGGAACAAAGGCTATCCTTGGACCTGGAGGAGGAACTTCGGGACCAGGCCACCGTCAGGAAGGAGGAAGTCAAGTCGCGAATGGCCCGATACTTCGACAAAAACATCCGAATAAAGCACTTCCAGAAGGGAGACCCGGTCCTAAAGAAGGTCGACGCGGCCGGAAGAGGGACCACGCTATGTACGCTCGACCCCAACTGGGAGGGTCCATACATTTTAAACGAGGTGCTCAAGTCAGGGGGTATCACCTCCAAGATGTGGAAGGGGTACCTCTCGGCCGAGCCCGAAGTGGAGATGATTTGAAATGATTCTACCCTTAAAAGTTTATGGCAATATTAATTGTATATTTTACTTCACTTGATAGTTATAACTGTTATGCGAGGACAAGCAGGGTGACAAGTTTTTATGCTGGAATGCCCCAGATCGATTCCGCTCTCGGGCTCTCACTAGATAGGGGGTTTCAGGTTGATCTCTGGAGAGGCTGGCAAGGTAATGAGTTTTTATGCTTGAATGCCCCAGATCGATTCCGCTCCCGTGCTCTCACTAGACGGGGGGTTTCGGGTTGATCTCTGGAGAGGCTGGCAAGGTGACAATTTTTTATGCTGGAATGCCCCAGATCAATTCCGCTCCCGGGCTCTCACTAGATGGGGGGTTTCAGGTTGATCTCTGGAGAGGCTGGCAAGGTGACAAGTTTTTATGCTGGAATGCCCCAGATCGATTCCGCTCCCGGGCTCTCACTAGACGGGGGGTTTCAAGTTGATCTCTGGAGAGGCTGGCAAGGTGATAAGTTTTTATGCTAGAATGTCCCAGATCGATTCTGCTCTCGAGCTCTCACTAGACGGGGGGTTTCAGGTTGATCCCTAGAGAGGCTGGCAAGGTGACGAGTTTTTATGCTGGAATGCCCGAGATCGATTCCGCTCCTGGGCTCTCACTAGACGGGGGGTTTTAGGTTGATCTCTGGAGAGGCTGGCAAGGTGACAAGTTTTTATGCTGGAATGCCGCAGATCGATTCCGCTCTCGGGCTCTCACTAGGCGGGGGGTTTCAGGTTGATCTCTGGAGAGGCTGACAAGGTGATAAGTTCTTATGCTGGAATTCCCCAGATCGATTCTGCTCCCGGGCTCTCACTAGACGGGGGGTTTCAGGTTAATCTTTGGAGAGGATGGCAAGGTGACAAGTTTCGATGCTGGAAGGCATCAGGTCCATTCCGCTCCCGGGCAAGAAGATGAGTTCTTTATAAGGTCAGGATGAAATGAATCAGGTTAGCGAGACTTCGGCACTGACCCGATCCTTCTCGCTCGGCGGTCCTGCTCGCTCGGCGAAGAGAAAGATTTCGCACTATAGTATGTGAGTGACAAGAATCAATGTGCTCCGGGGTATCCGGTGCTCGGTAGAAAGGTCGCCGGCATAGGGTAAGAGGCGAGCTCTCGCCGAGAAGAAAAATACTTCGCGAGACCTAGAGAAAAATGCATACCTAAGGGGTAATAATCCTAAGGCAAATAATGAGAGGCCAGAGCAGCCAAAAAGGTCCTATGCCTGTCTATTCAATAACGTAAGATGCGAGAATGATCATTGCCGGAATAGCCTACATAAAAATGAACATCGAGATAAGCAAGAGCGAGACGCCGGCAAAAAAGACAAAATAGCAGAAAGGGCTAACACAATACAAGGCTAAAAATATGCATCCATGCATTTCACAGTTAAATTACATAAGGCGGCGATCTCGCCAGCCCAAAAACAAAATAGAAAATAAAATCAAAAATCTATAAGCATCATGAGTTGCTCGCGAACTCTTCCTCGTCATCGCTGCTCTTCACTGGTGGAAGCGGGATGAAGAGCTCCGGGACGATATTCTCCAGAACCATGTCAGCCGCGTCGGTAGCTAGGAGGCCGGCCGCCTTCATCATCGAGAAGATGTAGCGAGCTGACTCGGTGGACTCCAAGCGAATGTCCTCGTCTCGCGCTCGCCGCTCTTCCAGCAGACGGCGGGGGGAAGGGGGAACGACGGCATGGGTGAGATTGCAGTTTAGGCCTTTCAGCCCAGCCACCTCGCCCTCCAATTCCTTGATGCGAGCGTCGGCTCTTCCGGCGGCCTCGACATCCTGCAAGAAAAACAAGTTAGGGAAACGAAATGGCCGAAGGAAAGGAGGGTGACAAGGTCTAGGTAACTCACCAGACTGCCCTCTGCGGAGAGTAGCTTCTCCTTCAGCTGCGTGTTCTCGG
Organism: Dactylorhiza incarnata; assembly: GCA_033032865.1. Taxonomy (NCBI): domain Eukaryota; kingdom Viridiplantae; phylum Streptophyta; class Magnoliopsida; order Asparagales; family Orchidaceae; genus Dactylorhiza; species Dactylorhiza incarnata. The sequence goes on along the minus strand of JAWHQI010000380.1, from coordinate 1,565,631 downwards.
CAAGGAGCTCCTGATAGGCCCTCGCGAGCTCCACATTCTGATGCTTTAGCTGTAAGCAGCGCCTCCCCATCATATGGGCGAGCTCGGCAGAGTGCAACTGTGACCTCGCGCTCTCGAAAGCGAGGGTTCTCGCAGTCTCATCTTTATAAGACCCCGCGTCCTCGCGCCCATAGAGGGTGAACGAGAGGTCGAAGGCATGACCGCTAATGGTCTCCTTCTCCACCAAGGAGGGAAGGATGGTGGAGATGTCCACCCGGTTCGTCCCCGGTTTCCAGTTTACCAAGAGCTCGCCGGTGTCATCTCGGTGCCTCTGGTCGAGGCCGAAGTTGTAATGGTTGACGGGGATGGGCAGGATGGAGGTTCTGGAAACCTCCTGGCAGGGCTCGTCATCCTCCCCCCCCCCCCCCCCCCCCCCCCCCCCCCCCCCCCGCGGAGAGGCCGGTGAGGTCGAACTCGTCGAAAGCGACCTCGCGAGGCTCCTTCCCCTTTGAGGAGGCGAGCGAGACCCTGCTCTTTTTGCCCTTTTTCTTCGGAGATTTCGGGGGAAAGGCATGGCTGCTAGAAGCCCCCGGTCTCTTGCGAGAGGAGGGCTCACCCAGTGCGACGGCGTCTCGGCAAGCCTCTGTCACCATGGTCGTGAGAGCCAGGGTAGCGTCGGTCTTCCGATTGCTCGCGTAGGGGGGATGGGTGGGATTGTAGTAATAGAGCGAGATCTTTACCTTCCCCAGCGAGCACTGGAAGCAGCTTGTCGAGGTTGCGGAGAAGGTGAACAACCTCAAAGTTCTTCTTACAGAAGAACTGATAGAGGAGGGCGTCATGCCCTCCGAGGGCGGCGGGCCGGTAGGTGGTCTCGCTGTGTTGAACTGGCGAGAGGGGTATATTGCCGAAGTTCCCCTTGATGAAGAGAAACTTCTGGGACCATAAGTGGGCCTTGTTGACGGTCTCGTCAACCTTAGGACCCGAGCCCATGAAGTAGGCGGTCCCGTCCTTGTAGGAGCGAAAGGAGAACAGCTTCCGAAAAACAAGAAGGCTGAACTCGATGCGCTCCTTGCGCAGGTAGCAGGCGAAAGCGGTGACCACCGCCATAGCATTGGTGGTGAGCTGACCCGGAACAACGCCGTAATGCTTGAGCACCTGGCGAGCGACAAGAAAACCAGTGTTATCTCATGTGATGAGCGAGACCTAACCTGCGAAGAATAAAAAACGAGCGAGAATAGTTAGTACCTGGCGGACTTCCGGCCACAAGGGGAGACGCAAGCCGACCGCGAAGTGAGTGGTGGAGATGGCCAGCTCGTCGACAAGCGGCGCGTTGATCACGTCATTCTCGCTTGGACGGCGTGCCTCGAACGGGGGGAGGGGGGGGGGGGGTGACGTAATCGGCGACCGCGCTAAAGTACTTCTCGTCCGTCAGATTGCAATGGAAGAAGCTGTGCTTGGCGAAAGCTTTGGCGATCTTTCGCCGACCCTCTGACTCATTAGCGTCGCCGCCCATTTAAATAACCTGCGAGAAATAAAGTGGAGCGAGAACGGGAAGGGGCGAGAGCTCTGAAGCGGAGGAAGAAGAAGGATAACAGTAAATGCGGTGGTTGACTTAGTTATGGCCGCCTATTTATAGCAAAAGTAAAATGGCGGGAAGAAGCCCAAGCGCCGGTGGGCGCGATTAGCCAAAACATCACATCACAGCCACGGGCGAGAAAGACCTGTGGGGTTAGTACAAGCAACACTTTTGCAAGATAAACTCAGCGAGGTCAGGGACCCCCACGAACACAACATAGCGTTAAAATGAAATAGACATATTAGCACCGAGCGGGAACTAATAAAAAGCTAGTAATTATTATCAGACGAGATGGAACTAGTGTATAAGTCGGAGACCATTGCGAGATCATCTAAAGTAAAAGCGCTCATTAACAAGTAATAATGGTTTGCGGCAACGTAAGAGTTAGCGAGAGTTGTGGGGCAACCATTTCCACCTACCCCCACCTCGCGACCCGGAACGTGGCGGTACCCTAGAATTATAGTAATCCTCGACTGCGCGGCCGTTCCGGTCAATGAGGAAGGCGTAATCGCTCATTCTCGCTATATGCGCCTCCGGCGTCGTGTCGCTCTCATCATGATCGCGTTGTTTTGCGGCCCGGAGCCTCGCACATTCTTCCCTCAAAATGGCATGCCTGTCCTCGGCGGCTTCTCTTACCCGTCTCGCCTGCATGTTAAGGTCCATCAGCATCCGACCATGTTTTCTCAGCAACTCCGCGGCTCGTTGCTTCATCATCTCCGGATCTCGCGGATCACCTAAGAAGTCTTCCACTTGGTCAGGAAGGGAGGACACCTCGTCGTCGCCCAACTCGGAATCGGTAGGAGGAATTTCATTATTCTTTGCGAAGTATCACGGAGAGGTCAGATAACGCACTTGAGCTCGCGCAGGGCAGGGGGCCGTCGGAACGCTTACCCAGAGGGGGGGCGAGAAGTCTTAGGGTGGCCCTGGAAGAGGTTACCGTAGTGGGGGTAGAGAGATTTGCCCAGACCAGGAGGGCAGGCTTCGCTGTTGGTCGGAGGGACCTTTGGCGGCGCGGAGCCGTCGATCTCCTCGCTCGTCAGGAGACGGAACCCTGGCTTATCTATAGTCTTACCGGGAGGAGGCGGAGACGGAGGCCGCGATGCCCGGCGAGCTGGGGACTTCTGGGGTGAGAATGTAAGAAGCAGGGAATGAAGGACAGATGGTTGACAAAAGGAGAGCTGGCATGCGAGATTAAGGACGTACCTGCGACATTTTTTCCAATAAGATTTGTATCCGCCGGTGGACTTTTGCGAGAGCCACCAACAGGCTCGCCAGCGTCCTCGTTCGGCAGTGCATCCTGTGAGTAGACATGAATCACAGGCAAGCTCATTGATTTAAGCTAGAGGGGTAGCTCATACCTTCTCGTAGGTACGGTTATCCGGGGAGGAGTCCAGCAGCATGGATCCGTCCCCGATTTGGCAAACCGCCTTCGCCTTCTTGGTCTTCGGCGACTGAGCGGGAGGCGTTAATCCAGGCGGGGACCCTGGTCGTGGAGGGTAGCCCTCCGGCCCTCACCGCCCTCAGGCGAGCCTCGGCTTCTTCGGAAAGAGGCATCTCCAGGAAGCTACAATACGGGAAAACGAAAAGGAAAGGAAGTGGCGGCGCGCGCCATTAAGGACTCGGGATGATATTTATAGCCCTCGGGGTGGGGCCCCAACGAAGATTCCTGACAGATCATCAAGGGGCTGGCAAATACCAGGCGTTGGATGTTTCTTCGCGAGCATCAATATCCTCGCGAAGAGCGGGGATTGTGTACAACCCCGATATTCGCCACGCGAAGAGGCCCGGATTAAGAAGGCAACAGGATGGAAGAAGTAATAAGAGATTCCAGGCCTTAGGGCCAAAGACCTCGCGACGGAGACCTTGGAGAAGTCTCTCTCGGAGAGCTCGCTGAAGGGCGAGCGAGAAGGTTCGGCGAGATAAGCGCTCGCAGGGAGTTTGAGGAAGATTTCTGAGTTCGGCGAAAGGAGTACTGCGTTCGACGAACTCTCCTGTGATCGTCGAGCCCACCCCTATTCGGCGAAATCATCAACGTTCGACGAAAGGCGTGTTGAGCTCGACGGTCAAGAGGCGGTCTCGCATGAAGGCTCGTGAGACCGGACCTCGGCAGATACCACCAGAATTGGCCGGCGGGGTCCTCGCAGGGCGATCGCCTAGGAGAGGCGTCGCGGGCAGGACCCGCGAGAGGACCCGCGAGAGCTTCAGCAGTCAGGTTCTCGCAGTTCCATGCCCATAAGTTGACAAGGCCAAATTACCCTTTTACACTTGGTGGTCCGCCTTTAGCCTCTCCAAACAGCGGAGTTTGGCTGTTAGCAGACCCATTTGGGGTGCGGATATTAAAATCAAAAGGCGGAATCCTGCTATTTATACGCCAGATTAGAAAGCCTATAAAAAAGACCTCAAGGGCACCTTTGGATAGGACTTTTCACTTCAGCTTCTCTCTCCTCGGGCTTTCTTTGGTTAGCATTCCCAGAGCTCTCCAAGGTGCCCGAGTCTCAGCTTTGGCTTGGGAGGGGAAGCGCTCAACGATCTTCCGGGTTAGTGGAGGGACCTCCTCGCTGCGACTAAGGTCTTAGTCTTCTTTCTAGTCTTCAGTCTACCTTCTCCAAGGGACTAGTAAGGGCTAGCTGCCCCTCATTTTGGTGAGGGCCCCGAGCTCCACAAAAGGCCGAGAAATCGGTTTCAACAACTGCCTTCTGGTTCTTACAAGAAGGAAGGACTCTGCAGGGCTTGTCAATCAGGTAAGCAAACCAAGAGTAGTTTTAAATCTTTATCCAAGAGTGATTCACCTAAGATTTTGTATTTACTGCATTTGGTTCTTTTTGGACCCACTGCAATACAAAGTCTAGGAGGGATGCATTATTCTTTAGTTATTGTAGATGACTTCTCAAGATTCACTTGGGTGTTCTTTCTTAGGAACAAGTCTGACACCTTCAATGTTCTGACAGACTTTCTCAGGTCCATCAAGATTGAGTACTCTACTCTGGTTGCATTGATCAGAAGTGATCATGGCACTGAGTTTGAATCTCTTCCGATGAGAGAATTCTGTGGAAAAGAAGGGATCAGGCTATGTTTCTCTGCTCCTAGAACTCCTCAACAAAATGGGATGGCTGAAAGGAAAAATAGAACACTTATTGAATCAGCAACTACATTGCTTGTTGATGCTCACTTGCCAATCTCTTTTTGGGAAGAGGTAGTGAACACAGCAAATTATGTGTTGAACAGAAGCCTGATACATAAGCTTAAGGGTAAAACTCCCTATGAATTACTCAAGAATAAAAAGCCTAAGGTTAATTATTTTAAGATATTTGGATGTAAATGCTATGTGCATTACAATGATAAGAAGTATTTAAGGAAATTTGAAGCAAAATCTGCTGAAGGTATATTCCTTGGATATTCTCTTTCTAGTAAAGCATATAGAGTTTACAACAAATCTACTCTTAAGATAGAAGAGTCCATGCATGTATCTTTTGATGAAACTAAAATGTTAAATGAGGAGAGGAATACCACCTCTACCAAACATACTTTGTAGGTACCAGCTCTTTGTGAAGAGTTCAATGGATTGGATCTACAAAACGAAGAATCACTACTTCCATCAAATTAAATAATTGAAGACAGTGAAGAAGAGGATAATCCAGATCTTGCTGACAATTCAAATCAAATGACAGCTGAACAAGTCATTCAAGAAGAAATTATTGCTGAACCAACTCCCACTGTTGATCACATCACAGTTAGAGATCATCCAATATCCCAAATCATTGGAGATATTTAAGCAGGAGTTCAAACAAGGCATCAACTACACCAAAATTAGATGCACACTTATTTCCTATCACAAGTTGAACCTCAATCCATAAAAGATGCAGAACAAGATCCAAATTGGATTCTTGTAATGCAAGAGGAGCTCAACCAATTTGAAAGGAACAAGGTTTGGGATTTGGTTCCAAGACCAAAAGGCCATCCATTCATTGGCACCAAGTGGGTCTTCAGGAACAAGCTAGATGATCAAGGCATAGTCATCAGAAATAAAGTAGCCCAAGGATATTCTCAGGAAGAAGGAATTGATTATGATCAAACCTTTGCTCCTGTTGCTAGACTTGGATACAAAATCAACTTCTAGACTATGGTATCAACTTAAATAATTCAATTATATTTTGTGACAATACTAGTACAATATCTATAGAACAAAATCCAGTACTCCATAGTAGAACTAAACACATAGAAATTAGGCACCACTTTATCAGAGATAATGTGGATAAAAATAAAATTTGCCAACAATTCATTTCTACTAATTTGCAAAGGGCTGATATTTTCACCAAACCCTTGGATGAAAAGAAACATTTTCTTTATAAATCAGCTAGGAATGATAGATGGAGATTCAATTAATTAAAAATTAAAAAAAACTTATATATTTTATTTATCCCTCTTGTTGTGAATTAAGTTCAGTTGGTTTGCTGTCTAAGCAGCTGAGACAAGCTCTCAGTCTCAACAAAATAGCTGAGACAAGCTATTAATCTCAGCTGAACCGCTGAGACAAGGCCTTGGGCCGCTGAGAAGTTGTCTGGATCCGCTGAGACCAAACCGCTGAGATGATATCTATCAGATCCAGGGATCGACAAAGACAAGCTCATTCGTCGAACTGAGATCGACGAAAATTAAATTTTCGTCGAACCCAGTCTGATGAAAGCTAAGTCTTTTCGACTTTTGATCTTTCATTATAATCAAATCTTTTATTTCATTTTAACTGTATGCCTACATAATTGCTTCTCTTTAGAGTTCCTTTGCACTTGATCTCTATTTTATTTTGTAGGAACAATGGCAATATTTCTTCAAAAAGTGCATCCTTCCCTACCTCCTATACAGCTGTCCCTTCTTCCTGGGGCCTAGCTCCAGGTCTTCCTAAAACTAGGCAGGGGGAGATGTTTTGAAGAATCTCCTTTTTGTTAGGGGGAGATGCTTTCCTTTTGACAGGGGGAGATGTTTTGAAGAAGCTCCTTTTTGATAGGGGGAGTTACTTTATATATAAGCTCAAGTTTTAAGGGGAGATGCTGTATGAAGAAGCAAAAATCATTCAGTTGATGAAGAAGCCCGTTTATGTTAGGTTTCAGTTATTTGAAGAAGCTCACATCAGTTTTTATTTCAGTTTGAAGATTCAGATATGAAAAATACAGATGCAGATTCAGAAATAATTCAGATATAATAGATTCAACAAAACAGATTCAGTTATTGCTACAGTTCAGATCAACAAAAGCAAAAGATGAAAAATGCAGTTTGAGATATGACAGATTCAGTTCAGATAAACAAATTCAGAAAGTTGAAGGCAAGGAATTCAGAATTCAGAAAGCAAGAATTTGAAAGGCAAATCACATTCAAGCCTCCTTCAGAGAAAGTCAAAAGGTTTTGATTATTTGTTTTGATTATTTCTATTGTCAATGTAAAATTTCAAAACTCAGAGTATCATATTTTATATCTCCTGAAATGTTTAAAATCTATCAGATATATAAGCTCTGTTGTTTTGTTGTTTATTTTATTATTCAAATTTTGTCAAATAGTGTCCTAACCCAAATAGGGGGAGATTGTTGGAACAACCCTATTACTGATTTGGCCTAGGATCACTATCTATTGACTAGGACTAAGTTGAACCCAATGTATAGTCTAAAGGGTCATGGTTTTAGGTTGTTAGAACTTAAGGAAAAGATAAGTTTCTGCGTTCGACGAACTCCATACTGCGTTCGACGAACTCCATCCTGCATTCGACGAACGACATGCTCTAGTTCGATGAACTTGCCAAGGTTATGTGTTCGACGAACTCCTCTCTGCGTTCGACGAACTTGCTCTCCAACTTGACGCACTCAGTTCTCCAGCCAGTCCAGCAGTTTATCTCTTCAGTTTGACGAACTTCATTCTGTGTTCGACGAACTCAGCTCTGCGTTCGAAGAATATGTATCAAGATGTTCAGATCAAAGAAAGTTCTTCTCATCTAGACGAATTCAATATTCCAGCTAGCTTATCAGATTTTATCTCTCAGTTCGACGACCTCCAGCTTGAGATCAACGAACTCCAGATTTTGTGAAGTATCTAGTTGCCTACCTAAATCACCTAGAGGGGGGTGAATAGGTGATCTCTACGTCTTTTGCGGAATTAAAAATTAAACGTAAAGCACAACACACAAAATAGATCACAGCCACAGATAACAACAGGAATTTATAGTGGTTCCCCGTACTTGGGTATTCCACTGCCGGCCTCGCCAATCTAGCACCACAGCTAGACTTGACTACTCACTAAATCTCAGATCAGAATGATCCTACAAACTCGGAGTCAAACTCCTACAATCTCAGAGAGAACCTCTCTTACAACTCGGAGAAAAACTTCTCCTACAACTCGGAGAACAACCTCTCCTACAGCTCGGAGATAACAACTCCTACAATAGATGATAAAAGGTTTTGAACAATAAGATACCAGATCTGAATAACAGAGGCGTTTTCTTCCTTCTTCTTGAATGGCTTTTGAGAACGATGAGGAAGAACAACGATCCTTCAAATCTGTCTTTGGCAATCCGAAACGATCCAATAGAGGTTGTAGAATCAGAACACGGATCGATCGAATCCTTCTTTGATAGAAATCAACAACTCAAATGAGTAGATCGATCTTCAATCGTTGGCGACAGCGAGGCGGCGCTTTTCTCGTTCTTTTAGATCAGGAAAGAAAATTAGGGTTTGAGAACGATTCGAAAAACTTGTTGAAATAACCCAAGAGCGATCCTATATATAGAGGGCAATGATTAAGGGTTAAATCGACCTTAAACGCACTCAATATAGCCGTTAGGATTGGGAAGGAGCGTTTACGAACCGTCAAGAACAGAGGAAAACAAATTAGAAAATAACGGACAGAATTCTCGAGACATAAGGGATCTCTCGAGAACTAACGGATCTCTCGAGATATTACAAAGATTTCGGTCTTAAGGACTCTCGAGACAAGCTTGATCTCTCGAGTCATCAAGAACAGAAATACCGAGATCAACAGAACTTGCTTCTCGAGACATTAAACGACTCTCGAGACATGCTTGATCTCTCGAGACATATCCTTAGAAAAATTTATATTCAAAAAATTTTCTTTTCTTCTCTTGAACACATGCTGCAACCGCACTCCAAAGTCTTCAATAGTCTTGAAAATGAAGTGTACCCCAATAGAGAGATCACACATGAGTCATCACCATGTTTCATATAATGAGGAATTACATTGTATGAAACTGTGTTTGCAGACCCATTGTGACCTGACATTGATTTACACTTAGCAATGATAATCTGCAAGACAATACTGGAAAAGCATATCAAATACAAATGCAATTCAATCTTAGTTCAAGGGTGACTTCTCACAAATCAAGGTCATTGTGAATACAATTCCCAACATTTTGTTCGACGAATTTATTTAGATCGACGAAATTTCTATTCAGTTCATTATTTCAGACAGATCATTTATATTCTATTCTCTGAACTCAGATCGACTATCAGCAACGGATCTATTCCTATCAGATAAGTAAAGGATTTAATTCTTTCCTTCTATTATTCTCTTATTTCGAGAAAGTGGTCGTCGACACATTTTGAAAAAGGACACTTTCATGGAAAAGGAAAAGAATTAATGGATACAGTTCCAAAAAATAATCCTCCTGATTATTCTATTCCTTATTCAGAGGAATTGAAATTCAAATCAGAGATATATTGTCAAAAGAAGAAGGAAGAAAAAGATACACATTATTACAGCTTTACAATAGCAAGACAGGAAAAAGAGAAGAAGAAACAGTCGAGAGAAAATATACAAAAAGAAGAAAGAAAAAGTTTTCAGATCTTCATCTTCCTCAAGAAGCACCTCTCAATCTCTGAGAACAACAACACAGATCTTATCTCAGATTTCTGCAGCAAAGTTTCAAATCTTTAAGAGCAACAAACAATCTGAGAAACCTTTGTCTCTCAGATTCATCAGCTATCAAGGAAGATATTCTACATTCAAGAGAAAGCTCCATCCTCAATTGTCAACTATTTTCTATCAAACAGGGGGAGCTTTACCAACATCAAATCCACTAGTCTTCTCTCAGATTAATGACAGAGAAGAACTTCATAACCCTCTTTATCCCATTCTGTACAGGGTTCTAACTCCCTTCAATAGTTAACCCATTGGTGGCAGGGCACCTGAACAAAAACCTGTAGTTTGGTTTAAGCACCTGATCAAAAGCTCAGTTGGTGTATTGGGCACCTGATCAAAACCCCATTGGTGATAGGGCACCTGATCAAAAACCTAGTGGATTCCTACCAAGGGTGGTAGAAGAGTATATGTACCCAGGTTTATTGGGGAACTACTATAGATCCTTGTGTCCTCTGTGATTCTTGTTTTTTTTTTGTTGTGCTGTGTGATCTTTTTGTGTTTTCTTTATTTGTTTTTATAACTCACTCAGTACATATATATATATATATCACTATTTTAATTCCGCTATAAAAATATGTGAAAAACTTTTTACTACTCTATTCACCCCCCCTAGAGTAACTTTAAGATCTAACATCACTTTCATAGGATTTGTGCATATTTTTATTATAGTATTTAGGTTAATTTTTATATAATTTGTAAATATTATATATTTTTTGGTTAAAAATCATTTCTTTTGTAATTTCTGTTCTAATTATAGTTGTATTTTTGTTCTGCAGATTTTCTGGAGATTTTTGTCAAAATTCATAGTACACGCCCTATGTCACGCCCGTGACCAGGGGGCGTGTAACTTTAAGATCAGGCCAGAAGCAATTTCCACGCATTTGAGCTAGTCCATAGCAAGTCACGCCCCAAGTCACGGGCATGACCCATGGTCACGCCCGTGACCCATGGTCACGCCCGTGACCCATGGTCACGCCCGTGACCCATGGTCACGCCCGTGACCCATGGTCACGCCCGTGACCAAGGGCGTGTAAAAATAGAATCTTGACAGCGGTGATTCCGTCGAGACGAGGAGCTGCCCTCGAGAAGTTGACCCAAGTCACGCCCGTGAGCCAAAAGTCACGCCCGTGACTTTCGCGCGTGATCCCTGCTTTCTGCCGCACAAAATTCAACCCATATGTTGGGAAATTAATTTATCTTAACCCCTAGAAATGAGTAGAAAATGTGTTATCAGAGTAGAAAATTGGTTTAAGTAAAACATGCGTCGAATAGTAATCGATGCATCGTCGAAGTGCTATCGACGTTCTTCTCAAAATGAGTCGAAGTAATTCTAAACAGAATTCGACGTAACCAATGTCGACGTAACTCTGATTTCTAGTCGACGCACCCAGTAAAGTCGACGCAACTCTGTCGACGCTCTTTCCATATTTTCTTCTCGACGTCTAGCCAGGCTGAAATCGACGCTTACGTCGAATAGTAATCGACGCACGTCGATTTCTGTGACAGATTCAAAAACACGCCAAATCTCTTTCCTTCTTTCTGTAGATCTGAATTTTATGGAATTATATTATTCTTTTCTAGCCGTTCTGAATCAATCTTTCCTTCTAAATGATTCTTGGCTAATTTGATTAAGATTATTATGGACATTATTTGAAAATAGAATGATCTTTTTCCTTCTACAGATATAATGATTATGGAAACTTTCCACTCTTACTATTTCTCTGACTGCCAATTGATTATTCTCCTATAAGCAATATTTTGAATAAACAGAGCTATAAATACACAAGGAGGTCGGGAAAGAAAAGAAGAAGTGATCTACTCCATCCATTTAAAAAAGATGAAAAGCTCCCAAGTGAAAAGTGAGAAAGCTGAGAAAAGTGAAAGAGTGTTGCAGCAAAGAAAAAGCTTTCTTCTTCTCCTCCTTCTAAAGTCATACTGCTACAATTTCTGAAAGCTCTCACTGAAAGAGAAAAAAGCCTACAATCTCCTTCTCACTATAGAAGAGAGATTTCAAATTCACTATACTTGTGCTTCTAATCTTCTTGCTAGGAAGAAGATTCTTTCTTTCTTTAATTGTTTTTCTTCTACATCTTCTTCTAATTCTTATTTCATTTTCAAATTGTGTAAAAGAGTTTTTAGAATCTCTCTTCAAAAAATTCAGTTGTAGTGGTTCTAAGAGTCTCCTTATCAAAAGACTCAGGTTGGTTCTAAGAGTCTCCTTATCAAAAGACTCAGTGCAAGATAGTGAATTCCTACCAAGGGGGTAGAAGAGTGGACTACCCAAAGTTTGGGGAACCACTATATTTCTTTGTGTTGTGCTGTGATTTTCTTTTTGCTATCTCTTTTGCTTAATTCTTATTGGTGTGTGGGAAGCTTAAATCTGTGAATATTACACATATATATATTAATTAACTTTGCACAAAATATTTTTAAATCTCTATTCACCCCCCCTCTAGAGAATTCTAGTGAGGCTAACTGTGCACTTTCAATTGGTATTAGAGGGAGGTTGATCAAAAAGGGATAACTCCTTGATCAAAAAGATCCTACCTCATATATATATATATATATATATTTCTAAAAACTTTTTATGGCACAAATCAAAGATTATGCTTCCACCAGACCACCAATTTGCAACCTTGAAAAGTTTGCACTTTGGAAAACAAGAATTAGGATCTATATGAATTCTATTGATGAAGATTTGTTTAATGTTATTTTGACAGGTCCTCCCAAGCCCTATAGAAAGGACTCAAGTGGTAAAGTGACTCAAACACTTGTCCCAAGAGCTGAGTGGACAGTTGAAGAGAAGAAGGCAGGAACAAGTGTTGCAAAAGCTGTGAGCATTCTTATCTCAACCCTCTCAGATGAAATTTTTAAAAAGGTTGTTGACTGTGAATCAGCCAAAGAAATCTGGGAGGGTCTTAAAAAGATAGTAGAAGGAAGTGCTGATGAAAGGAAAAATAGAAAGGCTCTATTGAATATGAGAACTTTCAAAAGAAGCATGAAGAAAGCATATCTGAGATGTATGACAGATTCAGTCTGATCATCAATCAATTAAGGAGCTTGGATAGAGAGATCTCTCTCACAGAGATCAATGACAAATTGTTAATGAGTCTCCCAAGTTCATGGGACTCAAGAATATGGGCAATAAGGGATACTAGAGGACAAAAGGAAATCTCAACAGATGCCCTCTTAGGAAAAATCAAATCCTATGAGCAACTACTGAAAACCAGAGAAGAGAAGGAAAGAAGGGAAACACTCCAACCTCCTCAAAAGATAGAAACATTGCATTAAAAGCAATAGAAGAGGTGTTGGGGAAATGATTTATCTTAACCCCTAGAATTAAGAAGAATATAAATTCTAAGTATGAAAATTAGGCTAAGTAAATATGCGTCGAATAGTATTCGACGCAACGTCGATATATAGTCGAAGTCTCTCTCAGAATGAGTCGAAGTAACTCTTAGAAGAATTCGACGTAATCATAGTCCACGTACCTCTGACTTCAAGTCGACGCATTTGATAAAGTCGACGCACCTTTGTCGACGCACCTTCCTTATTCTCCTCTCGACGTACAGCCAGGTTGAAATGGACGTTTACGTCGAATAGTAATCGATGCACGTCGATATCTATAAGTAATTCAAAAACACGCCAGATCTCTTTCCCTCTTTCTGTAGATCTGATTTTTATGGAATGATATTATTCTTTTATAGCCGTTCTGAATCAGCCTTTCCTTCTATTTGATTCTTGGCTAATTTGATTAAGATTATTATGGATAATATTTGAAATCAGAATGAATTCTTTTCCTTCTACAGAAATATTGATTATGGAAACTCTTATCTCTTTCTAATTCTCTGTCTGCTCATTGATTATTCTCTTTTAGCAATTTTAAACAGAGCTATAAATAAGAAGGAGGTCGACCGAGAATCAATACAAGTGATCCACCATATATACATTTGAAAAAGTGGAAGAGCTCCCCAGTGAAGAGTGAGAAAATTGAGAAAAGAGATAGTGTGCTGAAGCAAAGAAAAAGCCTTCATCTTCTCAAGCCATTGAGTTGCAAATTCTGAAAGCTCTCACAAAAGAGAGAAAAGCTTACAATCTCCTTCTCACTATAGAAGAGAGATCATATTCACTATACTTGTGCTTCCAATCTTCTTCTAGGAAGAAGATTCTTTCCTACATATATCATTTTCTGTTCTTCTACTTGTTCTACTTCTTCTTCTCATTCTATTTTCAAATTGTGTAAAAGAGTTTTTAGAATCTCTCTTCAAAAAATTCAGTTGTAGTGGTTCTATGAGTCTCCTTACCAAAAGACTCAGTTTGGTTCTAAGAGTCTCCTTATCAAAAGACTCAGTCTGGTTCTAAGAGTCTCCTTATCAAAAGACTCAGTGCAAGTTAATGAATTCCTACCAAAGGGGTTAGAAGAGTGTACTACCCAATGTTTGGGGAACCACTATATTTCCTTGTGTTGTGCTGTGATTTTCTTCTTGTTATTTTTCTTCTTTACTTGCTTAATTCTTGTTGGTGTGTGGGAAGCTTAATTCTTGTTGGTGTGTGGGAAGCTTAAATCTGTGATTATTACATATATATATATAATTGCACAAAGTATTTTTAATCTCTATTCACCCCCCCCCCCCCCTCTAGAGAATTCTAGTGAGGTTAACTGTGCACTTTCAATTGGTATCAGAGCCAGGTTGATCTAAAAAGGGTAACTCATTGATCAAAAAAGATCCCACCTCATATATATATATATATTTGAAAACTATATATTTCACATGGCACAAATCAAAGATTATGCCTCCACCAGACCACCAATGTGCAACCTTGAAAAGTTTGCAGTTTGGAAAATAAGAATTAGGATTTATATGAATTCTATTGATGAAGAATAATTTAATGTTATTTTGACAGGTCCTCCCAAACCTTATAGAAGAGACTCAAGTGGTGAAGTGACGCAAACACTTGTCCCAAAGGCTGAGTGGACAGCTGAAGAAAAGAAGGCAGGAACATGTGATGCAAAAGCTGTAAACATTCTTGTCTCAACCCTCTCAGATGAAATCTTTCAAAGGGTTGTTGACTGTGAATCAGCCAAAGAAATATGAGAGGCTCTTACAAAGATGGTAGAAGGAAGTGCTGATGAAAGGAAAGATAGAAAGGCTCTATTGATCTCCCAATATGAGAACTTTCAAAAGAAGCATGAAGAAAGTATATCTGAGATGAATGATAGATTTAGTCTGATCATAAATCAATTAAGGAGCCTGGATAGAGAGATCTCTCTCACAGAGATCAATGACAAACTGTTAATAAGTCTCCCAAGTTCATGGGACTTAAGAATATGGGCAATAAGAGATACAAGAGGACAAAGGGAAATCTCAACAAATGCCCTCTTAGGAAAACATAAATCCTATGAGCAACTGCTGAAAACCAGAGAAGAGAAGGAAAGAAGAGGAAGCACCTCAACCTCCTCAAAAGATAGAAACATTGCTTTGAAAGCAACAGAAGAAGAGACCCCTGTTACTAAAGAAGAATTATTCAGCCTCCTGGCCAGGAGATTCAAGAAATGGGTCAGGACAGATGGGTCTAGATGGAGAGAATCAAAACCAAGGTATGATAAAACTCCTACTAAAGAAATCATTTGTTATTCCTGCAGGAAAACTGGACACATTGCACCAGAATGTCCAGAAAATACTGAGAAAGAGAAAGATCTGAAAAAGAAAGATCTCAAGAAAAAGGGGAAGAAGAAAGAAAGAGGCTTCATTGCAGATGCTTGGAGTGAAACAGATTCTGAAGACAGCACTTCATCCAAAAGTGACAATGATGAGTCTAAGCAAGAAGACCTATGCTTAATGGCTTTTGAAAGCTCAAATGAAGAACATGGTGCTAAATCATGGAGTGAGACAAAATCAGAAGGAAGCATCTCTTCTGAAGATGATAAAGAAAATAGCTCTATTCTCATAGAGGAATCTGAGGATAAGGATGAGGTAAGCATTTTTGATGACATAGATTTTCTGTGTGAT
Organism: Dactylorhiza incarnata; assembly: GCA_033032865.1. Lineage (NCBI taxonomy): Eukaryota > Viridiplantae > Streptophyta > Magnoliopsida > Asparagales > Orchidaceae > Dactylorhiza > Dactylorhiza incarnata. Next base: position 1,550,148 of record JAWHQI010000380.1, on the reverse strand, counting down.
GATTTCAAAAATGATTTCAAAGGATTATGTTTAGATCAACTAAAAGTTAAACAAGAAATTAAGAATCTAAGAGAACAAATTAATGTCATCAAAAACCAGAGAAATATAGAGGATACTTGTTCTAAAAAATATGAGTTAAGGGCTAACATCATAGAAAAAGAAATAGAGAGGGCTAAAATAGAAAACTAGCTTCTTAAGAATAAGGTATCCCAAGCAAAAGCTTTTGAAGAATCAATAAAAATGAGAAGCCAAACACTCAAAGAAATCACAGAAAAACAAACAAGAAGACATAAAAATATTGGACTAGGAGCTGATCCCTCAGCTAGTCTAATTCCATCCAACAAGCCTGCTTGGATGAGCCCTGTTAAATTTACTAAACCCATCAAATCAACAAACCAAGAAGAAGACTTACAAAATAAGGGAGAAGACTTCAAGGAAATAAACCAATTTGATGAAACATCATACTATTCAGCTGATGACTCTCAAACTTCTTCTGAGAAGGTAACTAGGCTAAGAGAAACAACTCATAAATAAATAAAATCAGAAAAAGGGAAAAATAAAGTTTGTGAAAACACAATTGCGTCGACTTCATATCGACGCATGAATGATAGTGCGTCGAATTCTACTCGACGCAATCTCTCAGATGCTTCGACCTCAATTTGACGCTTGAATAAAAGTACGTCGACTTCAAATCGATGCAACTTCTTCCATGCATCGATTCCAAATCAACGCAATCTGGACAAAGCACCAAATATAAATCGACGCAACTATCAGCATACGTCGAATAGATATCGACGCATACAAACTCAGAGCAACAAATGACAGAACACTTCCATTCTCCAAAAACCTTCCATCTTAACCCCCATTCAGGACTCATTCATCCTGATCATAATTTCTATCCTAGTCAAAGCTTTTATCCTAATCAAAAATTTTATCCTAATCAGAAGGTTTATCCTAATCAACACCACTATCTATCTCTAAACTCAAAATCCCATAATCTAAAGATAGTCAGATGTTATATATGCAATAAAACTGGCCACATTGCCAAACAATGTTGGTACAATCAATCTAAAAATTAGTCCAAAACTGTTTTAGAAAACATTAGGAGCAGGAAGAAATAATCTCTCAAGGGAAAACCCAAAATTTCTCAGGAAAATAAAAGTCACGTCGATTTTATAATCAACGCACCGTCGATAACTATCAATAACAACTTAAATCGACGCATGCGTCGACTCCAATCGACGAATACGTCGATATGAAACCCTAACATCTTACCTCAGACTGTATCGACGCTTACGTCGAATTCCACTCGACGTAACGTTGACTTCATGAAAAAGAGTGGCAATACTAAAATATTTTCGGTCACATCCACTTTAGTACCGAATATGCCTCGAATTGTGTCTCATTTCGACGTTTCACCTGACTCAAATAGACTCTTCAGTTAGAAATCCTCTCGCACTCTGCATCTTTCATCCTTCTTAACTCTCAGTCCAGCCATATCTTCCTCTTACTCACTGACCTATAATGGCTCCCAAAATAAACTCTGGGTTCGACATTGACCTCGAATCCTTCCAAGCCGCCGCAGAAAATTATAAGAGCATCATAGCTCTCTTCACTGAAGCTGTTCTCGATAAGCTCATCTCCACAAGATGAAAGCTCCTGGAGACAGAACTCACAGAGCTGATGACTCATGTTCAGATATCTGAACAAGGAGAAATCACAGGAACAATCCATGAGACACCTGTCTTAATTTCTGGAGAACACATTAGGACCACCTTTGATCTACGATCAGGTACAATCAAATATTATCTTTGTTCAAATAGGGAAAGCAAATCATGTTCTAAAGAATAAATAAAATAATTCCCCTATCAGGTGATGAACCTATGGAACTTACCCCTGATGAAATAAATAATTTGTTAATCACCATGAAGTTCTCCAAAGATAGACCAATCCACCTGAAGAAAATAGACTTCTCTGAGGAGTATAGACTGTTGGCAGACATAGTAGGGAAAATATTACAATGCAAGATCTCTGCCTATGATGCAGTGCCCAAGCAGCAACTGAACATCATGGGGGCCCTCGTGCTGAAGAAGAAGGTAGACTGGGCAAGCTGCCTGCTCAAAATGATAGGCTATAAATATTCTCACAAAGAGAATGCTTACATGAGAATTATGAGCCAAGTTCTCTTCCACTCCTTCCCTGACCTATGCAAGTCAAAAGGAATTCCCATCCCTCCAGGCAAAAGGATGTCCATTGCTCTCTTCTCAAAATGGACCAGGCAAATTCCCAAGCCTGGCTCCATTCCTGAAAGGACTCCTTCTCCTCCTATCTCTCCTGCTCATCCATCTTCTCCTCCTCCTCCTCCTCATACAAACATCTCTTCTGTACCACCATCATCCACACCTTCACAAATACCAACCCAATCACCTGCTCAACCCTCCTTTTTTCCTCCACCATCTCCATCCAATACACCTCATCAAAATGATACAGTCCCCTCTTCACCTTCATCACATACAACACCTCCTCCTCCATTGACTCCTCCTCCTCCAACACACTTTGAACCATCTCCATCCACTGACAACCTCACCACTCAGTGTATCCAATCCATAGCCCAAAGATTCCAAGCAATGCTGGATGGGCACTGCTCCAAGATTCATTCATCCATCTTACACATGCAGACCCAAATAGATGGGGTCAGTGCTTCTGTGCAAAGCCTGAAGACCTCTATCTCTTCCTCTAAGGTCACCAGATCTTTCTTAACCTCCTTGTCTAAGAAGGTCAAGAAGGGGGAGAGGTTAGATGAAGAGCAGCTCTCCAGTCATAAATCTCTCTCTCACAAGTCTCTTCCCACTTCAAAAAATGATAGTCTTGCACTGCTCAAGATCATTGGGAATGAAGTTGTACCTGAGCTACATAGTGAAGAGCACATAACAGAGGTACTCAATATAGCAAGAGAAGCTACTCAACAAGTGATTCTATTACAAGGGGAGGCATGTAGGACAGAAAAGGAAACTGAGGCTGAAGGAGAGAAAGAAAATGAAGTTGATACTGTGATGGCTGAAGTAGGAGCTCAGGAGCCAGATGCAGTTAAAATTGGAGCTGGAGATGAAAGAGAAATTGAAGAAGAAGGAAAAGGCTCAAAGGAAGCTCCATCCCAGGGAGAGCAAACTACTTTGACTCAGGGGGAGCAAATTGCTGAGACTCAGGGGGAGCTGAGGAAATCACCTGCTACTGAGAAGGAGCAACCCATAAAAGTATTCACTAGGAAAAGAAAAACTCCTCCTACGCCTGAACAATGATGATATACTCTATTTGAACAATTGTCTATGCTTAAATGCTGATCAGTCAACTTAACATGACCTTTGTTTATATAATTTCTTCTTCAGATTGCTTAGCATATTTCTTCTCTATATAAATGATTTGCTTTGTTGATTAGAAGCTGATACAATTTCTCTCTATATAGGGTTAAGACAAATAGGGGGAGATTGTTGGGGAAATGATTTATCATAACCCCTAGAATTAAGAAGAATATAAATTCTAAGTAAGAAAATTAGGCTAAGTAAATATGCGTCGAATAGTATTCGACGCAACGTCGAAATATAGTCGACGTCTCTCTCAGAATGAGTCGAAGTAACTCTTAGAAGAATTCGATGTAATCATAGTCGACGTACCTCTGACTTCAAGTCGACGCATTTGATAAAGTCGACGCACCTTTGTCGACGCACCTTCCTTATTCTCCTCTCGACGTCCAGCCAGGATGAAATCGACGTTTACGTCGAATAGTAATCGATGCACGTCGATATCTATAAGTAATTCAAAAACACACCAGATCTCTTTCCTTCTTTCTGTAGATCTGATTTTTATGGAATGATATTATTCTTTTATAGCCGTTCTGAATCAGCCTTTCCTTCTATTTGATTCTTGGCTAATTTGATTAAGATTATTATGGATAATATTTGAAATCAGAATGAATTCTTTTCCTTCTACAGAAATATTGATTATGGAAACTCTTATCTCTTTCTAATTCTCTGTCTGCTAATTGATTATTCTCCTTTAGCAATATATTTTAAACAGAGCTATAAATAAGAAGGAGGTCGACAGAGAATCAATACAAGTGATCCACCATATATACATTTGAAAAAGAGGAAGAGCTCCCAAGTGAAGAGTGAGAAAATTGAGAAAAGAGATAGTGTGCTGAAGCAAAGAAAAAGCCTTCATCTTCTCAAGCCATTCTGCTACAAATTCTGAAAGCTCTCACAAAAGAGAGAAAAGCTTACAATCTCCTTCTCACTATAGAAGAGAGATCATATTCACTATACTTGTGCTTCCAATCTTCTTGGTAGGAAGAAGATTCTTTCCTACATATATCATTTTTTGTTCTACTACTTGTTCTACTTCTTCTCATTCTATATTCAAATTGTGTAAAAGAGTTTTTAGAATCACTCTTCAAAAATTCAGTTGTAGTGGTTCTAAGAGTCTCCTTACCAAAACACTTAGTTTGGTTCTAAGAGTCTCCTTATCAAAAGACTCGGTCTGGTTCTAAGAGTCTCCTTATCAAAAGACTCAGTGCAAGTTAGTGAATTCCTACCAAAGGGGGTAGAAGAGTGGACTACCCAAAGTTTGGGGAACCACTATATTTCCTTGTGTTGTGCTGTGATTTTCTTCTTGTTATTTTTCTTCTTTACTTGCTTAATTCTTGTTGGTGTGTGGGAAGCTTAAATCTGTGATTATTACACATATATATAATTGCACAAAGTATTTTTAATCTCTATTCACCCCCCACACCCCCTCTAGTGAATTCTAGTGAGGTTAACTATGCACTTTCAAGAGGAAAACCTTGTTACTGAAGAAGAATTATTAAGCCTCCTGGCCAGAAGATTCAAGAAATGGGTCAGGAAAGATGGGTCTAGAAGGAGAGAGTCAAAACCAAGGTATGATAAGACTCCTACTAACGAAATTATTTGTTACTCCTGCAGGAAAACTGGACATATTGCTCCAGAATGTCCAGAAAATGCTGAGAAAAAGAAAGATCTGAAAAAGAAAGATCTCAAGAGGAAGGAGAAGAAGAAAGAAAGAGGCTTCATTGCAGAAGCTTGGAGTGAAACAGACTCTGAAGACAGCACCTCATCTAAAAGTGACAGTGAAGAGTCTAAGCAAGAAGACCTATGCTTAATGGCTCTTGGAAGCTCAGAAAAAGAATGTGTTGCTGAATTATGGAGTAAAATAGGTTCAGAAGGAAGCATCTCTTCTGAAGATGAAAAAGAAGATAGCCTTATTCTCATAGAGGAATCTGAGGATAAGGATGAGGTAAGCATTTTTGATGAAATAGATTTTCTATGTAATGATTTCAAAAGTGATTTTAAAGGACTCTGTTTAGATCAACTAAAAGCTAAACAAGAAATTAAGGATCTAAAAGAACAAATCAATATGAGAAAAATAGAGTATACATGTTCAAAAAATTATGAACTAAGGTGTGAAATCTATAAAACAGAAAAGGAAATACAAAGTGCTAAAATAGAAAATCAACTCCTTAAGAATAAAGTTTCCCAGGCAAAAGCTTTTGAAGAATCTATAAAAACCAGAAGCCAAACACTTAAAGAAATCACTGAAAAACAAACAATCAGACATAAGAATCTGGGGCTAGGGGCTGATCCTTCAACCCGTTCAATACCATCTACCAAACCTGCTTGGATGAGCCCTATTAAATTTACTAAACCCATAAAATCAACAAACTTAGAAGAAGACTCACAGAATAAAGAAGAAGACTTCACCTTCAAGGAGATAGACCATTTTGATGAAACATCATACTATTCAGATGAAGACTCTCAAACTCCTCCTAAGAAGGCTAGTAGGCCAAAAGAAACAATTCATAAAAAAATTAATCTCCAACCAGAAAAAGGGAAGAATAAAATCTGTGAAGACACAATTACGTCGACTTCATATCGACGTATGAATGAGAGTATGTCGAATTTTACTCGACGCAATCTCTTAGATGCTTCGACCTCAAATCGACGCATGAATAACATTACGTCGACTTACAATCGACGCAACTACTTCCATGCATCGATTCCAGATCAACGCAATCTAGAGAAAGCGTCGAATACATATCGACGCAACTCTCAATATACGTTGAATAGATATCGACGCATAAAACCTCAGAACAACTTAAATATAGGACATATCTATCCTTCAAAAAATTTCTATCTTAAACCCCATTCAGGACCCATTCATCCTGATCAAAATCTCTACCCTTATCAAAACTTTTATCCTAATCAAAATTTCTATATCAATCAAAATTATTATCATAATCAGCATCTCTATCCCTCTCTAAACTCAAATTCACATAATCTAAAAACAATCAGGTGTTATATCTGTAATAAAACTGGCCACATTGCCAAACAATGTTGGCACAATCAATCTAATTGTCTATAAAATTAGTCCAAGGCTGACCTAGAAAACCATAGGAAGAAATAATCTCTCAAGAAAAACTTAGAATTTTCAAGACAAAATAAAAGTCACGCCGATTTCTGAATCGATGCATCGTCAATAGGAAACCCTAAACCATTTCCGACGCATACATTGAATCTCACTCGACGCAACGTCAACTTCATGAAAAAGAGCGGCAATACTAAAATATTTTCGGTCACATCTACTCTAGTACCGAATAAACCTCGAGTTGCGTCTCGTCTCGATGTTTCACCTGACTTAAATAAACTCTTTAGATAGAAATCTGCACATTCTCTGCATCTCTCATCCTTCTCATTTCTCAGTCCAGCCATTTCTTCCTCTATTTCACTGACCTAAATGGCTCCCAAGATCAACTCTGGTTTCGATATTGATCTTGAATCCTTCCAAGCGGCCGCCGAAAACTATAAGAGCATCATAGCTCTCTTCACTGAAGCTGGTCTAGACAAACTCATTTCCACAAGATGCAGACTCCTAGAGACAGAACTCACTGAGTTAATGAATCATGCTCAAATATCTGAACAAGGGGAGATCACAGGAACACTCTATGAGACACCTGTCTCAATCTCTGCAGAACACCTTAGGGACACTTTTGATCTTCCATCAGGTACACTATCCTTGTTCAAATCGGAAAGGGAAAGTAAATTATATTCTAAGAGTAACTAAATAAATCGCCATCATCATTCCCTTATCAGGTGATGAACCTATGGAACTCACCCCTGAGGAAATCAAAAATCTATTACTCATCATGAAGTTCTCCAAAGATAAACCAATCCACCTGAAGAAAATAAATTTCTTTGATGAATATAGGCTATTGGCAGACATAATAGGAAAAATTATACTATGCAAGATCTTTGTCCATGATGCAGTGCCCAAGCAGCAACTGAACATCATGGGGGCCCTTGTGCTGAAAAAGAAGGTTGACTGGGCCTGCTGCTAACTAAAAATGATAGGCTACAAATATTCTCACAAAGAAAATGCCTATATGAGGATCATGAGTCAGGTACTCCTCCACTCCTTCCCTGACCTATGTAGGTCAAAAGGAATTCCCATTCCTCCTGGAAAAAGGATATCCATAACCCTCTTCTCAAAATGGACCAGGAAAATCCCCAAGCCTGGCTCCATTCCTGAAAGGACTCCCTCTCCTCCTAATTCTCCTGTGCATCCATCTTCCCCTCCTCCTCAACATACAAACATCTCTTCCCTACCAACATCATCCACACCAATAGTCTCTACTACCATCACAACTCCTATCTTACCTACATCATCACATACACCTGCTCAACCCTCCTCTATTCCTCCACCTCCTCCATCAAACACACTTCATCACAATGATACAGTCCTCTCTCCACCTTCATCACCTCCACCTTCACCATTATCTCCTACTCCAACACACCTTGAACCATCTCCATCCACTGAAACTCTCATCACCTAGTGTATCTAGTCAACATCCCAAAAATTTCAAGAAATGCTGGATGGACACTGCTCCCCACTTCACTCCTCCATCATGCACATGCAAACCCAAATAAATGGGGTCAATGCCTCTGTGAAAATCTTGAAGTCCTCTATCTCTTCCTCTAGGGTGACCAAGTCTTTCTTAACCTCCTTGGCTAAGAAGGTCAAGAAGGGGGAGAAGTTAGATGAAGAATAGCTATCCAGTCACAAATCTCACTCACACAAATCCCCTCCTACTTCAAAATCTGATAGTCTTGCTCTGCTTAAAACCCTTGGGAATGAAATAGTACCTGAGCTGCATACTGCAGAACAAATAACAGATGTACTCAATATAGCAAGAGAAGCTGCACAACAAGTAGTTCTCTTTCAAGGGGAGGCAAGTAGAGTAGAGAAAGAAGTTGAAAAGGAAGCTGAAGTTGAAGGTGTGGCTGAAAGTGAGAAAGAAAAAGAAGCTGATGCTCAGGGGGAGCCAGATGTTGTTTTAGCTGAAGATGGAGCTGGGAAAGAAGCTAAAGAAGCAGACAAAGAAGGCATAAAGGAAGTTCCATCTAAGGGGGAGCAGACTACCTTAACTTAGGGGGAGCTGAATGAACATCCTACTACAATCTCTACAAAAACTCCTTTAGTATTCTCTAGGAAGAGAAAAACTCCTCCTACTCCTCCTGAGTGACATTTTGAACAATTTTAATATACTCTTTAAATGCTTAGGTGCTAATTGATCTGTACAAATAGCTTGTTTATATTATTTCTGTTTCTATTTCTCTTCTGATGAATGATTGACAAATTTCTTTAATTCCTTAGACAAAAGGTAAAAAAATTCTCTCTGATCAGGGTTATGAAAAATAGGGGGAGATTGTTGGGAAATTAATTTATCTTAACCCCTAAAAATGAGTAGAAAATGAGTTATCAGAGTAGAAAATTGGTTTAAGTAAAACATGCGTCGAATAGTAATCGACGCAACGTCGAAGTGCAGTCGACGTTCTTCTCAAAATGAGTCGAAGTAATTCTAAACAGAATTCGACGTAACCAAAGTCGACATAACTCTGATTTCTAGTCGACGCACCCAGTAAAGTCGACGCACCTCTGTCGATGCTCTTTCCATATTTTCTTCTCGACGTCTAGCCAGGCTGAAATCAACCCTTACGTCGAATAGTAATCCACGCACGTCGATTTCTGTGACAGATTCAAAAACACGCCAGATCTATTTCCTTCTTTCTGTAGATCTGAATTTTATGGAATTATATTATTCTTTTCTAGCCATTCTGAATCAATATTTCCTTCTAAATGATTCTTGGCTAATTTGATTATGATTATTATGGACATTATTTGAAAATAGAATGATCTTTTTCCTTCTACAGATATAATGATTATGGAAACTTTCCACTCTTACTCTTTCTCTGACTGCCAATTGATTATTCTCCTATAAGCAATATTTTGAATAAACAGAGCTATAAATACACAAGGAGGTCGGCAAAGAAAAGAAGAAGTGATCTACTCCATCCATTTAAAAAAGAGGAAAAGCTACCAAGTGAAAAGTGAGAAAGCTGAGAAAAGTGAAAGAGTGTTGCAGCAAAGAAAAAGCCTTCTTCTTCTCCTCCTTCTAAAGCCATACTACTACAATTTCTGAAAGCTCTCACTGAAATAGAAAAAGGCCTACAATCTCCTTCTCACTATAGAAGAGAGATTTCAAATTCACTGTACTTGTGCTTCTAATCTTCTTGCTAGGAAGAAGATTCTTTCTAGCTTTAATTATTTTTCTTCTACTTCTTTTTCTTATTCTTATTTCATTTTCAAATTGTGTAAAAGAGTTTTTAGAATCTCTCTTCAAAAATTCAGTTATAGTGGTTCTAAGATTCTCCTTATCAAAAGACTCAGGCTGGTTCTAAGAGTCTCCTTATCAAAAGACTCTGTGCAAGATAGTGAATTCCTACCAAGGGGGTAGAAGAGTGGACTACCCAAAGTTTAAGAACCTTTCTTTGTGTTGTGCTGTGATTTTCTTTTTACTATCTCTTTTGCTAAATTCTTGTTGGTGTGTGGGAAGCTTAAATCTGTGAATATTACACATATATATATTTATTAACTTTGCACAAAATATTTTAAAATCTCTATTCACCCCCTCTAGAGAATTCTAGTGAGGCTAACTGTGCACTTTCACCATACTACATTGATTGAAGTCGTCTAAGTACACGTCCGTGACCCAAGTTACACGGGCGTGTGATGGCCAACTTGTTGGATCGGTCGGCGCCCTTAGAGGGGGGGGGGGGGGGTGAATAAGGGTTTTCAAAAACTTAAGATTATATTTAGATAACTCTGAAATATTGCAAGATAAATACAATGAGAAATTAAGTAAAACAATAATGAAGAGACATGCTTTATTAATATCAAATAATGTTTTACAAAACTTGATTTCTATGACGCTGGAAATCGGAGGCGACTAATAAAAATCCTTTTTCATTTTCAATACCGACTCGTATCCCCACGAACCGGTTGGCTTTAGCCGATCTCTCCCCAGATACGGCCTCAAGCCGCTCTAGGAAATCTATCCCCAGAAAGGCCTCGAGCACCCCCTAGACCTAGCCTAAATCTAGTCGCCAACACGAGGCGAATTTCAGCCCTAAGTCCTACCCCAGACCTAGTCGCCAACACGAGGCAATTTCACTACCGTTTACAAAGAGAGATAAATAAAATAATAAAACTTCCCTTAAGATGAATTTCTAAAGATGGAGGCGAAGATCCGTTGTAGAATCAGCGTTTGTAGAAGCGAACTTCGTTTGGATCCGGCGTGATGTAATCCTCCTTCAGAAATTTGCAGAGCTTCGCTAGGGCTTCAAGTGTCGGCCAAGATGGCCTCTGGAGTTATAGCACTGCCGCTCTCTCCCTAATGTCCCTTGAAACGAGAGGTGAGGGGTCCTTTTTTATAGTGCAAGCGCTACCGCCGGCGCTAGCGCTACCGCCGGCGCTAGCCCGGATTAGGAAACGTTTTGTGCGGCAGAATCTCCCATCCACGGCAACCTCTTGCTCTATGCCTTATGTGCATCACGCCACTGCCGGCGCTATCCGCTACTGCCAGGCGCTAGCATCCTTCTTAAATTGCTTCCGGAATGGCGTTAATCAACGCTATCGCCGGGCGTTATCGCTACCGCCAGCGATAGTGAGCTTGTTCGAATTTTGGCCTCAATTTTGGGGGCAGTCATCATGTGTACTCCTTGAGTCATGTGGACCTAGTAAACCTGCACACTTGAACACACAAGATCAAATACACATAGGATTTGTTATTCTCAAACCTAGGAGATGCGGAAGTCCATGTTCCAACAAACTCCCCCTTTTGATAATAACAAATCCATTAATGATAAATCAAAGCATTAATAAATAAGCATGATGAAACTCTACTTGTGTGTGTGTGAGAGATGACTTAGGATAATTATTGATTTTAGCATTTAGAATTGCTCCCCCTAAATATATGCTCCGCCTATGTGAATGCTCCCCTAATATGTATGCTATCAACTTAATCAATCATGTTGGGTTTTTATTTTGATAGCGGATTATATTTTTATCATGTTAGTTCTCCCCCTTTTGCATTTTATCATGTTAGTTCTCCCCCTTTGTTATTAGCAAAAGTGGGTAGGGATGCACCATAGAAAAGTTGGATAATAAGATAAAGCATGATCGAGCTTTTGAGTGAGAAGGAAATGATAAGGAGTTTTAGAGCCACTTGTTAGAATAATTTTTGTATAAATATATCAGAGTTTTTAGTTTGAGCAAAAGTAATGATTTCCCCTTTATATAAGAGTTTTAAGCATAAAAAATAGTGATTTCCAAGTAACCAATCTACCCAGACAATACGTCTACACCCTAGCCCCGTACTAAGTGACGGATGGGCATGAGGAGCTACAAACATGCCGTAGGTTGGGGTGTTTGTCCCTTATGCAAACACTAGAGAAAACTCAACCTAGCAGTCTTTCCCCCCAGTGCCTCGCAAGGCCCCACTGGAACCCTCCCCGGTTAAGGACAAGACATGACTAGATAAGGTTATCTAATGTCTACAACCCTACGCCCCCGCTATGGTGAGAAATGAATTCATGGATAACAATTATTGGAAACATTAAGCATTTAAATCTAATGGAAAGTTTCATAGCATATGGATTTTTATTTAGAAATAAAATACTTTTAGCTATATTGAAATTCATGAATGAATCAGAGTTTGAGCATTGCGGAAGAAAAAGAAACATCATAATACTAAATAAGAGTTTAAGTTCAAAAAGGAGATGTTTTTGAGTTTCAAAATGAACTTTATAAAGATAAGAGTTGAAGCATTTTCGAATAAAGAAACAACATCATTTTAGCAATTAGAAGTAAGAGGTAAAATTTGATTTGAAATTCAATAATAAGAGGATGTTTTTATAAGCAATATTTTACTTGTTGGAGGAGTGTTTAGCATGAATGTTTTTAGAGAAATAAATCAGAGTTTTTAGCATAAGAAATGATATGCGTGTTGGAACAACCAATATAAATTCTACCAAGCAAGTCTACCATTTGTTTTTAGAAAAATTGAGATTTTAGACTTGATATAAGCATGAAAGCACAAGGTAAAAATCACATGGTGATGATGCGGAAGACTTGTAGAAATACATGAAACATCTTATTTTAATCAAGGATAATCCATAAAAAGCTATATGAGTTAATTTCAAATAGAAGATGTTTATGTAAATCATGTTTCAATGAAAATCTTTTATGGTTGACAAAAAAGTAACCAAGCATGAAATAATATTATCATAAAGAGATTACTACAATGTTATTTCAATTCACAGTTTCAAATCATACCAAACATTGTAGAAAGCATGCTAGGTTATCTAGTGCATTTCATAAATAAAGAGTAGCATAGAATTAGCGTTAGGATCCAATACTCATGAGAAGAAGTGTTATGGAAGATAATGATGTGCACATAAGTGTATTTTTGAGTAGAGTATACGAGTGTTTTAATCAAAAATACAAGAGATATGTAAAGTAGAAGCACAACAAAACACAAACAATTTTACTTCCACACACTTTAATGCACAAACAAAAAATGTACAACTACCAAGGTGCTTTGCACACACAATGCTCATCAAGACTTATCAGGGTGCAAAGTAGTGCTTGGGGGATCACAGATTTTATTTTTACTATTTGAGACTAGTGATCCGGTGTACATAAGAGTAAGTGGTTTTTCTTATTTTGAAGGAAAGATATGGTTTGCACAAGACACTTTACTATTCTATCCAAGGTGCTCAACCTCACAATGCTTATTAAGACTTATCAGGAGGTTCAAGTAGTGCTTGGTGGTGTTATCTGTCATTTATTTTATAATTTTTTTTTGTACAAAGTTCTCCGAATACACTTGTTTTGCAAATCAATAGATTTTATGAACAACATAACCACTTTTCTTAATTTTTTAAGAGTGTAAAATAAGGAGTGTAGGTAAGATACTTGTGCAATTTTAATCCATTGTACTAATTCAAAACATACACAAGCATTCTTTAGATTAAATACATATGTAGACAATGCCAAAAAGTGAGTGAATATCTATCATTATCAAACATAAAACATTTCTCATACTTAGAGGCATGCTAAGCTTGATCCTACACAACCTTTAACATATAATTGATGCACATATTAATAGATATATCTAAGCATGAAGAAAACAATGTTCAAAGTAGTTTGAGATGATAAATCGCAATATTATAGAAGTACTAAATAATATATTAAATCATGCTTGATTTTTACAATAAAGTCCATACAGTATTTTTTGAAATTTTTGAAAAATAATCTTTATTTTAAGTTTGAACTTATAAAATTGATCTTGGACTTCCCGAGGACTACCTTGTGAGAGGTTCGCCCGGTACTAGGTGATATGATGGGATGATAGCCCAAATCACCCTTTCGCAAGATACAAGTAAAAAGTTAAGTTCAAAAATAACAATTTTTGATAAATTTTTTGTGTTATATTTTTGTATTTGATTTTTAAGAAAAAATAGGCTTTAAGCAAATGACAAAAAATAGAAAGCAAAACATATTTTTTGTAATTTGAATTTTCTATTTTTGTATTTGATTTTTCAAAAATATAATAAAAGCAAAAATGCAGAAATGAATAGTACCCATAGATTAATATATTTTTAGGGATTTTTCATAATTTTAAAATTACAGAAAAATGGACCTCGACGCTAGCGCCGGCGCTAGCGCTAGCGCGGGAAACAGTAAGTGATTTTTTAGGGTTTTGAAAATTTTGATGCTTGAACTTGATTAGGTGTCCCATTAGTAGTTTCATGCTGTGTTTGCAGAATTTTTGGAAATGTTTTTGATGGTTAAAAATGAAGAAAATTGCATTTGTAAGCATGTTTTAACATGAAAGATCTAGGACACCTATCTGAAGTCGTAACAAACGAGATCTTGCATGAGCTATAAGATAGATTATCATAATGTATGTGAATTCAAATTTTTCTAGACTTTTATCAATCTAATGTAGTTTGAAGAATGATAGGAAATGTAAGCACGAGAAGACATGAAGGAACAAATATGCATAATTTTAGTGATTTAGAAAATAATGTTCATGCAAAAGAATATCATGCACATTCATAAGCATTTTAGTCCAATGGAAATAATTTAAAGTCACATAGTTATTTTATTGTTCAATTTTATTTTATTTTACTTCATAATTAATTCATTATGGTAATATGAGATAACTAGCATGAATTCAAGAACGTGATTTAATATTTTTTACATGGAATGAATTTATGATTTCATTTGATTTATTAATATAAAGTTGATTCTATGGTTTATAATCAAATGAGATACATGCAAGTCATACTTCATTAATTCATTCATGTACTTATTATGATCACCAATCAAATGTTAGAACTAAGTGGAACTTTTGTAATGTTTGAATTTAAAGATCTTTTGATATTACATAATTATGATGGTGAAGCATGTAGCACAAGTCATATTCAACATTTTTCAGAATATTTTAAAGAAAGATTGTGAGGTGAATAGTGAATATGAAAGAAGTGAGAAGCTATTTTTGGTTAGTTTAAAGAGTTATTGTAAATTTTCTCAAATATAAGGGCTATCATATTCATCACACAAGATAGATAATAATCAACACATTATGCATTTAAAATTTTTTTTTTGCCTAAGCCCTTTATTATTTAAATCCATTTAAAATAATTTCATTAGTCTTGATAATAGTTTCAATATTTTATTAATAATGATAGTTCAAGACATTTAAGGGTAATGGATTTAAAAGGTAAAAATGAAACGGATAAGTAGATCACTAAACAAAATGATATGACTTTTCAAGATAAATAGAGTGATCATAGCATGATAGTTTAAGAAGAAACAAAAGAGAATAAACAAAAAAGAAATTTAAGAAAATCATGAAGTAGAATAATGATATTTCATTTTTATTAGGTTTCTACTTCATGCAAATGATGGGATACTAATGAATAAGAGATTTAGGTATCCAAAGAGGACCGGGAGTGACGGTTCCTTTGGGTACCCAAATACATCATGTTTTCTTTTGGGGAGATATGATCGAATGGGCACTTTTGATTTGAGTTTGTGTTTCATTTTTAACTTTTGGCCGCCATTCAAACATTGGTTTAATATTAGTCTTATTTATCAAATATCCACGATGATTTTCTTTCCTTTGAAGATTATAATTGAAATTATCATTTATATGAAATTTGTGTAATTTCAATTTTATGTTTGGAGAAACATGATTTTGTAAATAATGATGATTTGGTTTTTCAAAAACTTTTTGTTTCTTATTCCCATTATTTATAATTGTATTCAACTTGCTTTTAGACATTGCTTGATATTCTAAATTTGTATGTTGTGAATTTGTATTTACAATTTTCATAAGCAAGTTGATTTTTGATTTTAATTCATCATTCTTTATCTTTAGATTATGCCTAGCTTTATTATAAGCTATTGTGCTATTTTTAAGAGTAGAGACGATAGAGTCAATATGATTTTGATACTCATTTCTAAACTCATCAAATGTTTGGTCCATCTCTTTGATCTCATTTTTATAATCTTCACACTTAGCACATTTAATTTTTAAAGAAGAATTTTTTAAACATAATTTTTCATTTTTTCTTTTACTAAGATATGCTCCTTTTCAAGTTTCTTGTGTTTTTCTTTTAATTCATTATATTCTTCACAAGATGTAATGTTTTCGACTAAGGAGCCATGGGCAGAACTAGATAAATTAGAATTTGATTCTTTATTAATTTTTGCTTTTAAATTTTTATTTTGTAAGTGCAAGAGATAATTAGCATTTTTTAATTTTTTATTTTGCGCTTTGTATTCTGTAGTAATTGTAATGAAGAGATAGAAGTACAAGTGATGAAGTTTGATTTCCTTACATTGCTTTTGGATGAGGGAGGATTTGAACATAATGTTCCTTTGTCTTCTTCTTGGCACTTCTCTTGCAAAAGTAAGATTTCTTCTTCTCTTTCCTTTGATGTGTGCTCCATTGATTCGTCATGAGGAGGGCATTCTTGATGATTTTTGCACGCTTGCATATTCTCCGGTTCTTGCGATTGTTCTATACCTGTAGATGGAGAATCATACATTTCTTCAAGACATTGCCATTCTTTATATGCACTTGAAAAGCAATATATTAATTTGAAAATTTCATTAGATAGACCGCAAAACAAATAGTGTTTAGCTTTTGCATTTAATTGAAGTTCTTTTTTATTTGATTCAATTGCAGGTCTTGCTATTGCTAAATTGCAAACTTCGATGTCTAAAGTTTTAATAAAATTTTCAATTAAGATTTTCCATCCTTTATAATTTGTCCCTTCAAATAAAGGTGGTGTAGGGGATTTTTCTTCTTCACAAAAATTTCCCCCACTAGTAGAAGCGAGATCAAGAGACGCCATTATTCCCGGTTGTTAAGCTGATTGGAATAAAACCTCCTCTGATACCACTTGTTGGATCGGTCGGCGCCCTTAGAGGGTGGGTGAATAAGGGTTTTCAAAAACTTAAGATTATATTTAGATAACTTTGAAATATTGCAAGATTAATACAATGAGAAATCAAGTAAAACAATAATGAAGAGACATGCTTTATTAATATCAAATAATGTTTTACAAAACTTGATTTCTATGACGCTGGAAATCGGAGGCGACTAATAAAAATCCATTTTCGTTTTCTATACTTACTCGTATCCCCACGAACCGGTTGGCTTTAGCCGAACTCTCCCCAGATACGGCCTCAATCCGCTCTAGCCAATTTATCCCCAGAAAGGCCTCAAGCACCCCCTAAACCTAGCCTAGATCTAGTCACCAACACGAGGCAAATTTCAGCCCTAAGTCCTACCCCAGACCTAGTCGCCAACACGAGGCGATTTCACTACCGTTTACAAAGAAAGATAAATAAAATAATAAAACTTACCTTATGATGAACTTCTAAAGATGGAGGCGAAGATCCGCTGTCGAATCAGCGTTTGTAGAAGCGGACTTCGTTTGGATCCGGCGTGACGTAATCCTCCTTCAGAAATTTGCAGAGCTTCGCTATGGCTTCAAGTTTCGGCCAAGATGGCCTCTGGAGTTGTGGCACTTCCTTTCTCTCCCTAATGTCCATTAAAACGAGAGGTGAGGGGTCCTTTATATAGCGCAAGCGCTACCGCCGGCGCTAGCGCTACCGCCGGCGCTAGCGCTACCGCCGGCGCTAGCGCTACCGCCGGCGCTAGCGCTACCGCCGGCGCTAGCGCTACCGCCGGCGCTAGCCTGGATTAGGCAACGTTTTGCGCCGCAGAATCTCCCATCCGCGGCAACTACTTGCTCTATGCCTTATGTGCATCACGCTACCGCCGGCGATAGTGAGCTTGTTCGAATTTTGGCCTCAATTTTGGGGGCAGTCATCATGTGTACTCCTTGAGTCATGTGGACCTAGTAAACCTGCACACTTGAACACACAAGATCAAATACACATAGGATTTGTTATTCTCAAACCTAGGATATGCGGAAGACCATGTTCCAACACAACTTTCTCCCACCGTCACGCAAGCTCCACGCCGCTGCCCCAGCCGATGCAGAACAGTGATTACACGCCCCAGGGTTACGCCAGTGACCGAGGGCGTGTAACCCCAAATTTTCTCCTATAAATACAGGAGCTCATTTCCAGCAATCCTCTCTCCTACCCCCTGCCCATTTGGGCTCTTCTTGTTTAGTCTTTAATTTTTTCATGTTTATGTTTAGTTTTTAATTGATGTAATTTCTTTTCTTAGATAAATTTTATTTCTTGTAATTTTATTTCATGCGAGTTAACTTAGTTTTAATTCCATGCAATGTATCTTAGTTTTTAATTTCATGTAATCTTTTCTTTTCATGTAATAAAATTTTAAGCTCTCTTTCATTTTTGCAAAATCTCCTCTTCTCACCTTTTCTCTTTTTCTTATTTCTTCCTTTAGCAAATTTTTAGTAGTTCTTGATTTTTAGCAAGCTTTGAATCGAAATTATCTTATCCTTATTATCATTTCTTCTCCCTTTAGATTTATTCTCGAAACATAACGATATCGAGTTCATATTCCGGTTATGAATTTCGGTATTTGTTTTCGTATTCTAGTTAGCCGAGAGGCTCATGCGTATGAATCGATCACTCGAGAATAAAAATAGTTGCACGCACCCCTCGAGAGAAGATGGCGTAAATCTTTTGCATAGGAGTCAAATCCTATAGTGGGATTCACCTCGTTAAAGCGAGTATTAGGCGTTTCGGTTATAGGACGAGAGTCCGGCCGATCAACTTAATCTCAGGTGGGTGTATTCCTCGAGAGAGGTGCGTTCATACACCAGGAATCTCCACGGTCAAGGAATAGAGTTGAATGATAGTATTAATCTTCTATTTTCATTTAAAAAGCAAGTTTAAATCAAGTTTTGTTTTTCTTTATTTTTCTTTTTGTTCTCTTTTATTTAGCTTTAATTATTACTCTTTTTTAATATTATTCTCGATAAAATAATAGTTAGCTTTCTCAAAGTAGAAGTACTCGACAGACCCGAGTTTAATATAGCCTTGATATTTTTAATATCCTATGCTATATTTCGATAGGTACACTTGCCTTCATCGGATATAGATTTAGAGAACATCAACAACAAACCGCTCTTTCAATTCTAAATCTAAAGATCAAATTTTCATATCAAGTTTTAGGCGCCGTTGCCGGGGATATTTTGTCGATATTTTGAAAAAAGAAAGCACTATTACTTTTATCAAAAATTCAAAAAAAATTTAGTAACTTTTATGTTTTATTTCTTTTGATTTTGTGTTTTGTTTTATGGTTTTAAAAGAATTTGTTGCAGGTGATCGTGGTGGTCGTCCGTCTCCAAATCAGGGACGTACTTCTTTTTCCCCTCCTTGTTTTTTTTCTTTCATAATCATGGTCTTGTATTTTCTATTTCTTGTTCTCCATACTTAGCTTTCAACATTGGGGACAATATTGAATTTTAAGTATGGGGGTGTATTTTCTCTTTCCTTTAAATTATAAAATCATAAAAAATTCCAAAAAAATTTTAAAAATCCCAAAATTCCAAAAATATTGTTTGTACATAGTTATTTTCTTTTTGTACATAGTGTATTTCCTATTTTGTTGTCTTTTACAAAAAGAAAAATTAGCTTTTCCAAAAAAAAGTAGAAAAACCAAAATATTAAAAACAAAAAAATAAGAAAATAGAAAATTAATTTCTTGGAAAGGGACGTTTGGGATATCATCCCATCACACCTCCTAGTACCGTTGAGAACCCTTCACTGGGTATACCTCGGGAAGTCCAAGAATTAACAAAAAAAAATTAGGTTTTTTAGTATATGTTTAGCATTTTTTTATTGTTTATTTCTTATCAAAAATCCAAAAAAAAAGATAATATCAAAAATCCAAAATAAAAAGCTAATATAAAAAAAGAGATAATATCGAAAATCCAAAAAAAGATGATATTAAAAATTCCAAAAAATTGATGAAAACATAGAAAAAGCCCAAAAATATAATAAGCCCTTACTTTGGTTTTTGTTATTCTCCAAAATCATTTTTTATGAGCTTATTTATAAGCATTTATATTTTTTGTTTTAAATTTGCTAATCATTTATTCTATCATAGTTTGCTAAATCTAATTTTTTTGTTTAAGTGATTTAATGTTAAGAAATATTTTATGATTTTAATTTGATTAGAGAAACTTTTTTAGCATTTATTCTACTTTATTTTAAATAGTTTCAGTTTTGTAGTAATTGTGCTTAACACCTTTAGATTTTAATTATTTCTGTTGGGTATTGTATCCACAATTACCTGGATTTGAAGATGTCCCCTAGTGAACTAAATTGAATTGAGGATGTATTTGATGATTTCTGTTTAGATGTGTTATGACAGGTCTTAATGCTAAGTGCACACCAAAGTCAGGTTTCAATGGATCACCAAACACAGTTCTAGACAATGTAATCCCTCATTGTGTAGAACAAAGTGTTGGTCCATGTGTAATCTCTCTATTGGGGTGTACTTCATATACTCATAACTGAAGGTTTTCAAGTTTGAGGAGTGGAGCAGGTTTTCAGAAGAAAAGAAATTTTTGCTAAGTCAATTCGTCGAGATGTCTCGTGAAGTTCCGATGAATCTCGACGAATCCAGACAGAAGCCAAATTTCTAGCTTAAAGAAGAAATTTCTGCGGTTAAGACTATTCATCGAATGTTCTCATGAACTCCCGACGAATATCGACGAACGCAGACAGAAGTCAAAAAGGCAGAATTGTGAAGGAAAATGTGCGGCTAAGTCAATTCGTCGAATGTTCTCGAGAACTCCCGACGAATTCCGACGAATGAAAACAGAAGATAGTTTTCAAGCCTTGGTCAGTATTTTTCAATGGCTAAGTCAATTTGTCGAATGTTCACGTAAAGTCTCGACGAATGACGGACAGACGAATTTCAAATTTACGTTTCGTTTTTGAAATTTAGGGTTGTCCGCCATGTACAGTACACGTGGTGATCCCTCCTTATTTGTCGCCCGAGCCATTGGAGGTCTCCCTATAAATAATCTTTTATTTTTATGGCAAACCAAGAAGAAAAAGAGATAACCCAATTGTAAAAGAAGAAGCTAGCCTTTTTCTTTCTCTCTCTTGCTGAACAAGTTTCTGAGATCTAAAGTGCGCCGCTCAAGATTCGTTCTTCAGTGTTGCTAGAGATTTCTCAGATAAGAAGGCCTTTGATCTAGTTGCTGCTCTCTATATTGAAGATCTTTTCAAATTAATCAAAGGGCCTACTCAGATCAGGTTTGCCTATTCTTTATTCTTTTTAATCCTTGAAGATCCAAGCTTTCACTCTAAAGGAAGAAGAAGATTCAGTCTCTCCAGATCTGAAGTTAATCTCTATTGAGTTTCAAGAGAAGTTTCGTTTCAAACTTTATTTAATTCCTGTAGGAGTTTTTACTCTGAGTTATTTTGTAGGAGTTGTTTACTCCGAGTTGTAGGAGTTGTTTACTCTGAATTTGTAGGAGAGGTTGTTCTCCGAGTTTGTAGGAGTCGTTGTCTCCGAGTGTAGGATTTGTTGATAAATCTTGTGTCTCTGTGCTGTGATTTTTTTTGTTGTGTGCTAAATTTTTATTCCGCAATCGCAGTAGAGATCACCTATTCACCCCCCTCTAGGTGATTTAGGTAGACAACGATTTCTTTCAATTGGTATCAGAGGGAGGTTATCTTTAAGAGGTTAACACATAGATTAAAGATCCTTCTACGTTGTCAAGATCTCTATCTATGGACAGAGGCATGGAAAGGTTTTCCTCCAAGCTCCCAGTTTGCACTAAGGAGAATTTCCCCATGTGGAAAGAAAGAGTCATCTTCTACATGGAAGAAAATGATCCCCGAATCTACCAGAAAGTTAAGGAAGGTCCCCATATTCCCATGGTTGCTTCTACCATTGATGCCACCAAACAAGTGCCAAAGAAAGTGATGGACATGACAAAGGATGAAATTGCACTTGTCACTCTGGACAAGAAAGCAAAGCACATCATAGCAGGTGCAATTGATGATTCAATGCTACAAAATCTAATTCACTGCAAGTCTGCAAAAGAGATGTGGGATTCTATTGTGGTTTTGATGGAAGGTACTGAAGAAGTTCGAGATGACAGGAAGTATTTGCTGAACCAAGAATACGAAGCCTTCAAGCACCAAGGCAAAGACACAATTTCTGACACCTACGAGAAATTCTTCAAGATTGTAAATGGTCTGAGAAACTATGGAAGAGAATTCACCGTGGGTGAACTAAACGATAAATTCCTTAGATCCCTGTCTAAGGAATGGGACCCAAGGTGATAGCTATCAGAGAATATGGTAAGTTGGCTACTACGGAGCCACAGATTCTATATGGGAAGCTGCTCTCCCATGAGCTGAAGTTGAATATCAGGAAGTCAGAAAAGGAAAGCAGTAGGAGCTCTAGCAAGGAGAAGACCATTGCTCTAAAGGCTGAAAGCTCCCGGAGAAGCAGGGCTCTGTCCCCTGTGAGGGATGAGTCTTCTGAGGATAAAGCTGAAAACACTTCTGAAGAATCAGAACTATCTGAAGGAGAATTTTCCCTCCTCTCCAAGCAATTCAAAAAGTTGCTTAGCAAGAGGAGACAAATGAGAAAAGGCTCATCTTCCTCAAGAGATCACATGAGATCACACCGTGACAGAAACGACAGATATGGTTCTAAACCGAACAAACACGATTATACTAAACCCGTTTGTTATTGTTGTAAAAAGCCAGGGCACATGATAGCTGATTGCCTACACAAGAAGAAGGAATCTTCAAGAAAAGAAGAAAAGAAGTCCTTCAAAGGAAAGAAGAAAGAGGAGAAGAGTTTTGTTGCCAAGAAGTCCAAGACTCTGAGTGATAGTGACACAACTGAATCTAACTCAGATGAAGAGGCATTCTTTGGATTGATGGCTCAACCTGATACAGAAGACCAATTTGGTCAATATAGAGGAAAAGGTCTCACAGAAGACTGCTTCTACAGTCTAATGGCTATGTCAGATGATGACAAAGATATTGTTCCTTTCACCGGTCAGGTATTATCTTCTACACCTCTTTCATGTTCAGAAATGGCATCTGATGCTAATGAAAACTACTACTCGGAAGAGGATTCTGAGTTGACTGCTAAGTATGAGGAAATGTTGTAGGGGTTTAATAAGTGTAGAAAGCTTGTTAAAACTCAATCAAATGAGATTCAATCCCTAAAGGATCAAGAATCAAACCTGAGAAAGGAGATTGAAGAATCTAACCTACTCAGGGATGAAATCTTATCCTTGAAGATTGCTCTCTCCGAGGCCACTTCAGCAGGCATTCAGAAGAGTGAAATTATCAATGATTTGACGAAACAGCTTGAGGCTGAAAAGAAGATCACAATGAACTTCTCTAAGCCCAAGACAGTTTTGCCTATCATAGACACTTTCACTGCTGGTTCTAGTAGTAGTGGTTTGGGCCATGTTGCTGAAAAGAGCCTAAGTAAGTCAGTTAAAAGAAGAGCTGCTAAAGCAAAGGGTAAGGGTCCACAGTGTGCTCCAACTTTCAAGAAGGTGATTCTTCCTACGAACACCTATGATTTTGAGAGCATTTATGGTCACTTTAGCAGACCAACCCATGTTGTGCCTGCCAAGGTGAACTCAATGTGGACCAGACCTAGAAACTTTGGTTCTAGCTCCCTCAAGGCTCCCTATGAGGAAGTTTAATTGAAGCATCATGGACCATTCGTTCTTCGATCAAATGCTAAGAAGGCACCGCAGGTCAAGCCTATTGTGCCTTAGAATTGTGTATGTTACACCAACGAGGCTTCTACCTCCAAGGTTGCTCCACCTGCAAAGCCACCCGTTCAAAAGGCTCAGCAGAACACAAAGAGGAGATAAAATAGATTTGAATGCTGGTGTTGTGGCAAAATTGGTCATTTTTCCATAGATTGTTGGTTCAATCATATTGTGCCAAGAACTCCACGAGTTAACAGTGCAAGACTGACCACTTGCAAAGTTAATGTTCCAAGTGGTGTTCCCCTAACAAGGAACCAAGGGCCCAAAAATGTTTGGGCTCCTAAGGGGTATTGATCATGTTTGTAGGAATGTCCAAAGGCCGACGAAATTCCTATCTGGTATTTGGACAGTGGTTCCTCTCGGCATATGACCGGGAGAAGAAGATTATTTCCGGATTATGTTCCAGTTTAGAATGGGCCTAAAGTAAAGTTTGGCGGATCTGAACGAGGTATTATTATAGGCTATGGTTCAATAACCAACGGCTCAGTCGTTTTCACACGTGTAGCTCATGTGAAAGGATTGAAATACAATCTGATTAGCATAAGCCAACTGTGTGACAAAGGCTATACCGTTAAGTTCTTTAGAGATAGATGCCTGATATATACTGTTTGGATTTTATATGTTTACAGTCTTCTACCCCAGTGTGTTTTGTTGCCAAAGATAGTGCATCTCTTTGTGACCAATGGCACAAGAGACTAGCACATATTAATTTCAAAACTATATCTATGTTATTTTCTCACAACTTGGTAAGGGATGCCCCCAAAGTTAAATGCATTAAAGAAAGCCATTGCCATGCTTGCCAAATGGGTAAGCAAACAAAAGCTAGCTTTAAGAGCATAATTGGCAATAATTCTACCAGATGTCTTCATCTGCTGCATATGGATTTATTTGGTCCTATGTCAGTTAGAAGCTTAAGTGGGAAAGCTTACACCTTAGTTATTGTTGATGACTATTCCCGGTTTGCATGGGTGTTCTTTCTAAAACTTAAGTCAGAAACCTTTGGCATATTCACTACATTTGTCAAGCTTATTCAGAATGAACTTGACTGTTCAGTGGTCAAAATCATAAGTGACCATGGAACAGAATTTCAGTCTGGGGCCATGACAAAGTTTTGTGAAAGTCAAGGTATCTCCCATGAGTTTTCCTCTCCACGTACTCCACAGCAAAATGGAGTAGCCGAGAGAAAGAATAGAACCCTCATAGAAGCTGGCAGGTCTATGTTGAGTGATTCTGCTCTTCCAGAATACTTCTGGGCAGAAGCTATCAACACAGCTTGTCATGTGCAAAATAGAGCACTCATCAATAAGAACCATCGTAAGACCACATATGAGATTCTAAAGGGCAGAAAACCAAAGATTTCATATTTTAGAATTTTTGGCAGTAAATGCTATGTACTTAACAATGGAAAACATCCTACAACCAAGTTTAGTGAAAAATGTTTTGAAGGTATTTTCGTAGGATATAGTAGCCATAGTAAGGCATATAGGATTTTTAATATGAAAACTCTGGTGGTAGAAGAAACAGTCCATGTTGTATTTGATGAGATGAGCCTGCTGCATAGCAACTCGTCTAGTGTGTTCATTGAAGATGCAGGTGAAAAGCTAAAGGAACTCACTATTAAAGATGGAGTAAATACCACAGATGATGCACCAGAGTTAGCAGAAGAGATCTCAGATCACTCTGAAGATGAACAAGAAGTTCATGAAGAAGAAGATGTTCCAGAGGTGGCTGAACCTCAAGTTGCTCCTGAAAATGCAAGTAACTTGGGAGTCAGATATTCAAGAGATCATCCAGCTGATCAGATTATCGGAGATCCTTCAAGCACAGTTCTAACGAGAAGAGGTACAACAAACGAAGTTTTACATTTAAGTTTTCTTTCACAGATTGAGCCAAAGAAGTTTGAAGAAGCAAACACCGATCCATCCTGGATCCTTGCTATGCAAGAAGGGCTCAACCAATTCAAGAGATGTAAAGTTTGGGAGTTAGTACCAAGACCCAAAGGACAAAATGTGATTGGAACCAAATGGGTCTACCGTAACAAGCTTGATGAAAAGGGCATCATTACAAAGAACAAAGCAAGACTGGTTGCACAAGGATACAGGCAAGAAGAGGGGATTGATTTTGATCAGACCTTTGCACTTGTAGCAAGACTTGAAGCCATCAGATTATTTCTGGCCTATGCTGCATATAAGGGCTTTAAGGTTTTCCAGATGGATGTGATGTCAGCCTTCCTGAATGGAGACCTTAAAGAGGAAGTATATGTAGCTCAGCCTCCAGGTTTTGCAGATCCTAACTTTCCTGATCATGTATATTATTTACATAAAGCTTTGTATGGTCTCAAATAGGCACCCCGAGCCTGGTATGAGACATTGTCTAGGTTCCTTCTTGAGAACAAATTCACAAGAGGAACAATAGATAAGACATTGTTTCTTAGGGAAGTGAAAGGCGAGATTTTGCTTGTGCAAATCTATGTCGATGATATTATTTTTGGCTCTACAGATGACAAACTTTGCAAAAAGTTTTCTAACTTAATGCAAGTTAAGTTTGAAATGAGCAGTATGGGAGAGCTGAAATATTTCTTAGGACTCCAGGTGCACCAATCTGAAGATGGAATTTTCATCTCTCAGACGAAGTTCACCAAAGAGCTCCTTAAGAAATTTGGAATGGAGAGTGTAACCTCTATGAGGACTCCAATGGGCTCAAGCATGTCTCAGGACAAGGATGAGAAAGGGAAACCTTTTGATGAAACCAAGTACAGAAGCATAATTGGGTCCTTGCTCTACCTCACTGCTAGTAGGCCTGATATAATGTTTTCAACATGTGTTTGTGCCAGGTATCAGGTGAACTCTAAGGAATCTCATTATGCCACTGCAAAGAGGATTTTGAGATACCTTAAGGGTACACCAAATCTCGGCTTATGGTACCCGAGAAGCAATGACTTTGAACTAATTGGTTTTTCAGATGCTGATTTTGCAGGTAGCAAAGATGATAGAAAGAGTACTTTAGGAACTTGCCAATTCTTGGGAAAAAGGCTTGTTTCATGGAGTAGCAAGAAGCAAAATTGTGTTGCAATATCAACCGCTGAATCGGAGTATATCTCTGCCGGTAATTGCTGTGCACAACTCTTGTGGATAAAGAATCAGCTTGAGGACTATAACTTAAAGCTCACAGAAATCCCCATGTTCTGTGACTCCTCAAGTGCTATTGCCATAACAAATAATCCAGTCTCTCACAGCAGAACAAAGCACATCGAGCTTCGCTACCACTTCATCCGGGAACATGTTGAGAGTAAGGATGTAAATTTGTTATATGTTAATACTGACAAGCAAATTGTAGATATTTTTACAAAGCCTCTGGACAAGACCAAGTTCAATTTCTTCAAAATGGAACTTGGAATGCTTAACAAGGAATCTTGAAGACAGGACTGTTGGAATTTCACGAAATTGCATGGGATTTCACTAAATAAATCAGAAAATTTCATGAAATTTCACGGGATTTCACATGTCAAAATATTTCTCTTCTCGGACACGTCTCCCGTGAAATCTTATTATTAAATACTATTTATTGGATCCGAAGAGCCATCCGTGAAATCAGGTACGCGCCCAATTTTTTTTATATATATATAAATATTGAAAACACGTGATTCCACGCATCCCTTCTGTGAAAACCCATCTCGTCTCTTCGTCTCCCTCGAGAAATCACTGTTCTTCTTCCCGATTTCGTCAAGCTCAATGGCGCCAAAAGCAGGTCTGCATTCTGGTGGAGAGCTATTGCGAGGTGCGTTTAAAGCGGCTTCAGATGAGTTCAGAAACATCATCATGATGCTTGATGTCGTCGGGCTCAGTTATGCTTTGGAGGAGCCGGCTAAAATTTTAGAACAAGATGTTCTTGAGTTCTACAGGAATGCAAAAATTTCCAGTCAAGGCAAGAAAATAAAGAGCTGCATCAGGTCGTGTAAAATATTTTTGAAATCCAGTGGTATCAACAGGATCTTGAGGATGCCTGCAGTCGAATCAAAAGAAGTGTATGCTGAAGACATTCTCAGAGCCAAGAGATTTTGTGGCATCTCTGATGAAGGTTCTAAAATAAGAAGGAAATTCATGAATGATGGAGGTAAATTGTTATGTGATATTTTAGGAAAAGTTTTATTGTGCAAGGTAGGCTCTCATGACTACCTGTCTGACGAAGCTTTTAAGATTCACACTGCTATCATTTGTAGAAAAGATTTCAATTTTGGTGAAGTTATATTTGAAAATTTTAAAGAAAGTTTCCTAGCCCCAAATTTTGGCAGAATTCTTAGTCTGCTGCTGAATGGTAGTAATCCTGATATGTTTAATCTTGGAAGAGGTTCTCCACTCCATCATACAAAGAAAATTACCTCATCCATCTTCTCCAAATGGGAAAGAGTCATCCCAAAAGGTGGAGTGAAGAGAGCTGCTGATGCTGATGAAGCAGGCTTGCAGAGGGATGACAGATTTCTGGAAGAAGGTCAACCCTCAAGGGGAAGTGGACCTAGTCCAGCTCCTGATCAGGGAAGAGGTGAACTTGTTGAGGGGGAGTTTCCAACCCCAAGAGACAATGTTGAAAGTGGTGCTGCTACAAAAGAAAAACCTCCCAGTGAAGCTGATCAAGTTCCTGTTGATCCAGTTAGTACTGATGTTCCTGATGTTTTTCATGACCTGGAAGGTCAAGGGAAATTTGCTGATGTAGATGAAGCTGCTATGCTAGAAGAATCAAGGAGATCACCTGTATTGTTTGTTTCTAATTCAGAATATAATGAAGACTTGCCAGATCCTGCATCTGTTCATTCTGAGAAATTTGATTCAATGGAGAAGGGTAGTTTTGGTGCTCAGTTGGAGTCTGCCAAGAGGATGTCCTTGGCTGAGGGGGATAAAGAACAAGAAGACATATTCATGGGAGAATCTGCAGTTCCTCAGGTTCTTCCTTCTGTGCTGCTCTTGCCCCCACTAGAAAGTCTTATTAGAAAATCTCCAAGAGTAACTGTGCTTGATGAGCAAGCACAGTCTACCAATTTTGCAGCTGATAGAGGCTCTCCTGAAGATTTTGAAACTGGAGAGAGCTCTCAATCTTCTCTACTGAAGTCTATTGCAAGTTTGCTGCAAGCTCAGACTGAGCATTTTGATAAGTCTATCAGAAGATTGATACTGTTGATAGTGCTTTGAGGCAAGAAATGACTGAAATGAGGCAAGAAATGGGCAAATTCAAAAGTGATCAAGAAGCCCGAATGACAAAGGCAGGAAAGGTATTGGACCACACGAATAAGGGAGTTGGGCATGTTCCAAATAACTTGCATCAGGTTGCTGAAGATGTTGTTAATCTGAATACTGCTCAAACAGCTCTCAGAATTTCTCATGATCAAGGGATTACTTTTCTGGATGATCAAGTTGAAAGGCAACTGGACAAACTCTATGCCCTCCTACATGAAGATGTTATAAAGGGGGAGGAGAGTATGGTGTCTAAGATAGAGGAGAGTGCTAGTAAAGTGAATGATTTGGATGGCAAAGTGAATGATTTGGATGGAAATGTATTTTCAAAAATGCAAGAGCTTCAGGAGAACATCTTGCAAAATGTTAAAGATGTAAATTGGTATACCCATGAATCAACAAGTTGGCTGTTCAAGGAAGTTGCAGGCATGCTTGGATTCACTATTGTGGACAAAATGCCAGGTGCTCCAGGTCCAAGTGCTCCAGGTCCAAGTGCTCCAAGTTCTTCTCCAATTCCTGTTGAGGATTTTGATTTTACTGAAGAAGATATCCCAGCTTCCTCCTTCCAAGAGTTCTGGGATGATCCAGTGCTTGAAATCTCCAAGGTTCCTGAATCTTCTGAAAAGTCTTTAAAAAGTAAGATTTTTGGTGATAAACCTTCTGCTAAAAGGTCCATTCCTCATAAGAAGATCAGTGAATTTTATGATAGGCCTCCTCCAAGAAATTTCCAAGAAAGCTGGAGTCCTACTTCTAAAGGTATTGTTCTCACATCTTTCAATCTAGTCAGTAAACACCATGAAAGTGTCAGTGATCATTACAGTCAGGATGAATGGGATAAGTTCAAAAATAGAACAACTGAAAGGAGAATTCATTTCAAGACAGGTGGATCTAAAGAAACTGCTCCTGATAAATATTGGCCTAAGCCAAAGGCATTTTTTGAAAGAATGGAATCTGAACAGAAAAAGAGAGCTGAAGCAGTGGAAAGAATTTTTGGAAAGCAGAAAGGCAAGGATCAAGCATGAGCTGAGCTGTTTTGGAATCATGTTGTTTTCTTTGTTTATATATATATATATATATATATATATATATATATATATATATATATATATATATAATTTTGTGTTAAGATAAACATTGAGTTTTTCTTTAAATATTACTGCCTGATTAGTGCTCTTCTTATTCATTATATTTTATGTACAATTCAACTTAGTGCATAGGGTTATGACATCTTCAAATAGGGGGAGATTGTATCCACAATACTCTTCTTATTCATTATATTTTCTGTACAATTCAACTTAGTGTTGGGTATTGTATCCACAATTACCTGGATTTGAAGATGTCCCTTAGTGAACTAAATTGAATTGAGGATGTATTTGATGATTTCTGTTAAGATGTGTTATGACAGGTCTTAATGCTAAGTGCACACCAAAGTCAGGTTGCAATGGATCACCAAACACAGTTATAGACAATGTAATCCCTCATTCTGTAGAACAAAGTGTTGGTCCATCTGTAATCTCTCTATTGGGGAGTACTTCATATACTCATAACTAATGGTTTTCAAGTTTGAGGAGTGGAGCAGGTTTTCAGGAGAAAAGAAATTTTAGCTAAGTCAATTCGTCGAGATGTCTCGTGAAGTTCCGATGAATCTCGACGAATCCAGACAGAAGCCAAATTTCTAGCTTAAAGAAGAAATTTCTGCGGTTAAGTCTATTCGTCGAATGTTCTCATGAACTCCCGACGAATATCGACGAACGCAGACAGAAGTCAAAAAGGCAGACATGTGAAGGAAAATGTGCGACTAAGTCAATTCATCGAATGTTCTCGAGAACTCCCGATGAATTCTGACGAATGAAAACAGAAGACAGTTTTCAAGCCTTGGTCAACATTTTTCAATGGCTAAGTCAATTCGCCGAATGTTCACGTAAAGTCTCGACGAATGACGGACAGACGGATTTCAAATTTACATTTCATTTTTGAAATTTAGGGTTGGCCGCCATGTACAGTACACGTGGTGATCCCTCCTTGTTTGTCTCCCGAGCCGTTGGAGGTCTCCCTATAAATAATCTTTTATTTTTAGGGCAAACCAAGAAGAAAAAGAGATAACCCGATTGTAAAAGAAGAAGCTAGCCGTTTTCTTTCTCTCTCTTGCTGAACAAGTTTCTGAGATCTAAAGTGGGCCGCTCAAGATTGGTTCTTCAGTGTTGCTAAAGATTTCTCAGATAACAAGGCCTTTGATCTAGTTGCTGCTCTCTATATTGAAGATCTTTTCAAATTAATCAAAGGGCCTACTCAGATCAGATTTGCCGATTCTTTATTCTTTCTAATCCTTGAAGATCCAAGCTTTCACTCTAAAGGAAGAAGAAGATTCAGTCTCTCCAGATCTGAAGTTAGTCTCTATTGAGATTCAAGAGAAGTTTTGTTTCAAACTTTATTTAATTCCTGTAGGAGTTTTTACTCCGAGTTATTTTGTAGGAGTTGTTTACTCCGAGTTGTAGGAGTTGTTTACTCTGAGTTTGTAGGAGAGGTTGTTCTCCGAGTTCTTAGGAGTCGTTGTCTCCGAGTGTAGGATTTGTTGATAAATCTGAGTTTTGGTGAAGTTGCCGACGCTAGCCCGAAGTGCTAGATAGGCGGAGCGGGAGAGAGGAGTACCCACCTTTGGGGAACCTCTATAAATCTTGTGTCTCTGTGCTGTGATTTTTTTTGTTGTGTGTGTGCTAAATTTTTATTCCGCAATCGCAGTAGAGATCACCTATTCACCACCCTCTAGGTAATTTAGGTAGACAACAATTTCTTTCAATTTCTAACTCATGATTTTAGAATCTTAGGAAAGTTTAATTTACTAAAATTTGCTCTCAAAATAATTTAATTTATAAGATAGAAATTTTTCTCTACCCTACCCCTTTGATGGCATATAAAAAAAGTGTTTTAACAGATCATATGTCATGGGAGGATAAAATTCATTATTCCCTAAACATATGCACCCAAAATTATTTTAAAAGATTATTTGGCATGGAGTAAGAGGATAAAATTCATTACTCATAAACATATACATTTGGGTTTTTATTAGAAAGAGAATTTAATGAAAAGAAATTTATATAGAGGTGAGAGGATAAAATTCATCACCTCCATTCTAAGATCTCTTCTTTATGCCAAATTTTATGAACTCCCCCCAAAATCAATATCTTTGATCTAGATTTAAATTAAGTTATGGAGAGAGCAATATTTAGTAGGTTACTTTTTCCTTTTGTTTCTTTCAAAGTTATGGTTTTAATAATTTTGATCTAATTTTGTTTACAAATTACTCAATCTTGTTTACTAGTTATTATTTTTGAGAATTCTTTGCTAAACATTTTTATCTTATTATTCTAATTTCATAATTTAGGACTTAATTCGTTAGTACTTAAATTTTCTTTTTAGCTTACTTGTGATTTAATAAATTTTTAGTTTTAATTAAAATTTTTATTAAATGTCTTATAAATATTTCTCATACTTTTGCTCTGTAATAGCAAAAGCTTAAGTATGGGGGTATTTGATAAGTAGGATTTGTGCATATTTTTTATTATAGTATTTAGGTTAATTTTTAAATAATATTGTAAATATTATTTATATTTTGGTTAAAAATCATTTCTTTTGTAATTTCTGTTCTAATTATAGTTGTATTTTTGTTCTGCATATTTTCTGGAGATTTTTGTCAAAATTCATAGTACACGCCCTAGGTCACGCCCGTGACCAGGGGGCGTGTAACTTTAAGATCAGGCCAAAAGCTATTTCCGTGTATTTGAGCTAGTCCACAGCAAGTCACGCCCATGGTCACGCCCGAGACACATGGTCACGCCTGTGACCAAGGGCGTGTAAAAATAGAATCTTGCTAGCGGTGACGCCGTTGAGAAGAGGAGTTACCGTTGAGAAGTTGACCCAAGTCACGCCCGTGACCCAAAAGTCACGCCCGTGACTTTCACAGGTGATCCCTGCTTTCTGCCGCACCGAATTCAAGCCCATGTTG
Source organism: Dactylorhiza incarnata (assembly GCA_033032865.1). Classification (NCBI taxonomy): domain Eukaryota; kingdom Viridiplantae; phylum Streptophyta; class Magnoliopsida; order Asparagales; family Orchidaceae; genus Dactylorhiza; species Dactylorhiza incarnata. The sequence continues at coordinate 1,517,215 of JAWHQI010000380.1, read as the reverse complement.
CATTGATTGAAACCGTCCAAGTACATGCTCGTGACCCAAGTTACATGGGCGTGTAATGTCCAACTTTCTCCCATCGTCACCCAATCTCCATGTTGCTGCCCCAGCCGATGTAGAATAGTGATTAAACGCCCCAGGGTCACGGTCGTGATCGAGGGTGTGTAACCGCAAATTTTCTCCTATAAATACAGGAGCTCATTTCCAGCAATCCTCTCTCCTGCCCCCTGCCCATTTGGGCTCTTCTTGTATAGTTTTTATTTATTTTCATGTTTATGTTTAATTTTAAATTAATGTTATTTCTTTTCTTAGCTAAATTTTATTTCTTGTAATTTTATTTCACGCAAGTTAACTTAGTTTTAATTCCATGCAATGTATCTTAGTTTTTAATTTCATGTAATCTTCCTTTTCATGTAATGAAATTTTAAGCTCTCTTTCATTTTTGCAAAATCTCCTCTTCTCACCTTTTCTCTTTTTCTTATTTCTTCCTTTAGCAAATTTTAAGTAGTTCTTGATTTTTAGCAAGCTTTGAATCGAAATTATCTTTTCCTTATTATCATTTCTTCTCCATTTAGATTTACTCTCGAAATATAACGATATCGAGTTCATATTCCGGTTATGAATTTCGGTATTTGTTTTTGTATTCTAGTTAGCCGAGAGGCTCGTGCGTACGAATCAATCACTCGAGAATAAAAAGAGTTGCACGCACCCCTCGAGAGAGGATGATGTAAATATTCTGGATAGGAGTCAAATCCTATAGTGGGATTCACCTTGTTAAAGCGAGTATTAGGCATTTCGGTTATAGGACGAGATTCCGGCCAATAAACTTATTCTCAGGTGGGCGTATTCCTCGAGAGAGGTGCGTTCATAAACCAAGAATCTCCATGGTCAAGTAATAGAGTTGAATGATAGTATTTATCTTTTATTTTCATTTCAAAGCAAGTTTAAATCAAGTTTTGTTTTTCTTTATTTTTCTTTTTGTTCTCTTTTATTTAGCTTTAATTATTACTCTTTTTTAATATTATTCCCGATAAAATAATAGTTAGCTTTCTCGAAGTAGAAGTACTCGAAAGACCCAAGTTTAATACGACCTTGATATTTTTAATATCCTATGCTATATTTCGATAGGTACACTTGCCTTCATCGGATATAGAATTGGAGAACATCAACAAGAAACCGCTCTTTCAATTCTAAATCTTAACATCAAATTTTCATATCACTAGGCCCCTAGAAAACCTTTTCCGTGATAAGTTATGACAAAAATAGGATAAGCGACACAGGGCACTAGGATGACAAGTTGAAAGGAGTGAAAAACACATGGTGTGCACTCACCCACCATGGGCCACCCTAATGTTAAGTGAACTAAAAAGAGGCTAAAACATCTTATGCATCACACATAGCCATGGAGATTCCCTTAGGATGGGGTAATGTATACAAGATTGGCCAAAAAGGCCCCATGGACCTAAGGGAAGGGTTGAACTGCACATTGGGGTGCATCTAGTAAGTATTGGTTTCTCAGCCTAAGAATGGCCAAAAGGCTTAAATAAGCCAAGGTAACCTCACCCTGACTCTATGACCACCCAAGAATAGTGAGTAGGTCACTAGGGACCCATTGGGTCAGCCAATTTGGTAAAAAATTGATAAAGTCAACTTTAGGCCAAAATAGGTCAAACCTCTATAAATGAGGGCAATTGAACTCCAAATGATCAAATTGGACCCACCATCATATGTAAACCTCCCTAGGGGACCTAATGGACCCAAAAGCCCCATCATAGGGCCACCAATTTTGGGAAATTGGGTCAATTACTAAAAATCCCCAAATTGATCTAATTGTGCTAAAACCCTAAATTGACCTTCAAATTGCCAAATTGACCTAGGACAACCCTTCTTAAACCTAAGAGGAGTATATGAGACCTAAATGGACCAAGGTGTGCATTCAACTTTGGGGGATTAGGGCAAAATCATCAAAATACCCAAATTGCCCCTATAGACAAATAAGTGCAATCAAACCCCATTTTGCCCCACCTTGACCCAATTTCTCTTGGGATAGGCCCATGGGGTCTAAGACATCAATATGGATCAATCACATTTGATGTGGTGAGCTTGAGTCATGCCCAGACCCAACATCCCCATTTTGGTCTATTTGGGTCAAGTGAGCCCCAAACCCAAGTTAAGTGCGCTTAACCCAACCCACATGACTCCATTAACCAGCCCCATGATGATCAGATCTCAAACCTCTTGAAAAATTCAAATTAGGGGTGATAAATGCTTTGTCCAAGTGTAAGAGAGGAGGAAGAAGACAAGGAATCAGTGGAGGAGGAGAATAGGGGAAGGGTGCCAAATGGCATCCCAATTCCCTTCCCCATGCACAGCTCTAGGCTGGGGAATTAATCCCCTTCAGTTTGGGGCAGAGGGAGGAGGATGCTGGTTGGCCAAAAGGGGCGGGCATGGCTGGCCGAGAGCCACCATAATGGCTAACAGCCATATGCCCTCCCTCCCTCTCCATTCTTCACTCCATCACCTTCAGGAGCTCCAGAGCACTCGAGCCCCCTCCTCAGACAGCATTTTCGAGCTCAGTCGCGCCGGAGTAGCCATGGACTCTGGAAACAGGAACCCAGCCTTTCTCCGCCGCAACACCCGCCGCCAAGCTCGCGCATAGGCAACGTTTCTTTCCTCCTCCTCCCGTGCTAGTCCTCTAATTCTTCCCCTTTCAAAATTTTCAAGGAAATGGTGATCCACCATTTCTGATTTATACTATTCTTGGCCGAAAAAATGCACATGTCGGAGAGCACCTCCGGCCACCTCCGGCCAAACGGCCACAGCCAAACAGAAGCCCTATGTCGAGTGAAGGTGGTGGCATGGGCGTTTGGCCGGAGATGGCCTCAGTCGGCCGGAAAACCGCCCACAAAATAGCCCAGGCGTGGCGAATCTGAGTCATTGGCTCATCGGGGAAGACGATCCCTGGACCATCAGATCTGGCAGAATTTATAATCGCAGACCCTAGTATGATATATAATTAAACATTGAAATGTTGTCACACATTTTACCAAATTTTATAAGCTAAATTTGAGGCCCTTGGAGGCCATATTTTGAAGAATGTCCAGAGATAAGAATTATAGACCTGGAGGTCTACTTCCATTTGGAAGTTGAATCAGACCATTTGGATCAATGTAGAACCGACATCACTCATTTTAGTGAGGCTGGTCAAAGTAGAAATCAAAAATTATTTGGTATATATATTTTAAAATATAAGTCAGATGGACTTGAGATTTTGGCCATGCGTGCATGTGACATATATCTAGCTTGCATTCAAAAATCAGATTTGTAGGTGATGATTTTTCTAAGGTTTTATCTAAAATATGAAAAATCAAATAAGTGACATTTTTGGATGTAAATAACTCAATTGACCTCAAATTTGTGTGTCATACCCATCTAGCCAATATTAGTCTATGGTCAAAATTTGAGACCAAATAGATCTCAACATGTAGGGTAAATTCCCATTGTACGTCTCTACTTAAAAGGGGAATTGGGGTGCTAATAGCCATTTCTGGTTTGATGAAGTTTTAGATGGGATTGAGGGTGAAAATCACCTTGCATGTCACTATAGCCCTGGCCATGCAAGTGGGGTGACATAGCAATCCAAACCCTAGAGTTTGGAGGCTTTGGAGCTAGATACATTAGGTTTATCTAATTAATTTAAATTGTCACACTTGTAAATTAATGAAATTTTTGAGGTCAAATCAACTAGGAAAAATATGAAACTTAGGACTTTGTATAGGTCAATGCTATGCTCTACTGATTTTTCCATAATATATTGAGGTCATAATATAGTACTTGATGTATAACTCCTTATTTGCACACCTTGAGTATTAATTGGATATTATGATTATAGTTTCCTTGGAATATTATGAAACTTAGGACTCGGTATTTCTAGGTCAATACTATGCTCTACTGATTTTTCTAGAATTTATTGAAGTCATAATATAGTACTTGATGTATAACTCCTTATTTGCACCCCATTCATGTTAAATAGAAATCTTGGTCAAATAGTCCCTGGAAAAATGTGAAACTTAGGGTTTGAGGTTTTTAGACCAATATTATGCTATTGTGAATTTATCAGAATTTATAGAGATCTGTAAATGATACTTGTTGTGTAAATCTTTATTTGCACCCCATTCATGTTAAATAGAAATCATGGTCAAATAATCTCTGGAAAAATATGAAACTTATGGTTTGAGGTTTTTAGACCAATATTATGCTATTGTGAATTTATCAGAATTTATAGAGATCTGTAGATGATACTTGTTGTGTAAATCCTTATTTGCACCCCATTCATGTTAAATAGAAATCATGGTCAAATAATCCCTGAAAAAATGTGAAACTTAGGGTTTGAGGTTTTTACACCAATATCATGCTATTGTGAATTGATCAGAATTTATAGAGATCTATAGATGATATTTGCCGTGTAAATATTTATTTGCACCCCATTCATGTTAAATAGAAATCATGGTCAAATAATCCCTAGAAAAATGTGAAACTTAGGGTTTGTGATTTTTAGACCAATATTATGCAATTGTGAATTTATTAGAATTTATAGAGATCTGTAGATGATACTTGTTGTGTAAATCCTTATTTGCACCCCATTCATGTTAAATAGAAATCATGGTCAAATAATCCCTGTAAAAATGCAAACTTAGGGTTTGAAATTTTTAGACCAATATTATGCTATTGTGAATTTATCAAAATTTATAGATATCTCTAGTTGATACTTGATGTACAAAACCATATTTGCTTGCCATCCATTTTAAATAGAAATTTATGATTAAATATCCCCTAGAAAATTATGAAATTTAAGATTTGAGGTTTTTAGATCGTTACTCAGTAAGAACCTATGGTAAAAATTTGGAACTCATTTGGACATGATAGGGTCAAGGTTACATCCTAGAAGTCAGACTTAGTTCAATCCCACCTTGGTCTGTGAACAGTAAAAACTGAAAACATTGATTCGGACCCCTTCCTTATGGTCACCACCCCTAGAGTTACTAACTCTAAGAGAATTGCACATACCCAATTAGGTTGAAGGATTAATCACCAAAGGATGTCATCAGAAATAAAGATGGGGGTGCATTTAAGAAAACTATCAATTCAGGAATTTGACAAGGACCTATTAGGGGAGGTGAAGGATGAATTAGCAAGAAGTGAAAATTGTGATTGAGAGATAACACAAGGAAATAGTCGGTCAATAGGAATGACATGGTTCAGTGCTCAATAGAACACCGACACATGTCTTCCCGAGTCAAATGGTAATCCACCCTAGTATTTTAGAGCAATTGGAGAGCAAATGAGCACATAAGAATGGGTAGAAACTAATTAGAGTAAATATCCTGGAAAGGGGAACTTGGGCTTCAGTCACCATCACATTCCCTAGTACCATTGTTATCCCTTCAATTGGTAATCCACAGGAAGTCCAGGATTCACCCCAAAGCCTCTGAGATCAACTAATAACAGACAAGAGTAGTAAGTAGGAGAACTGGAAATATAATCTCCCTCCCAAATTTGGGAGGGAAAGGAATAAGGACTGGGATAGTCCTGCAAGCGGTAGGCTCGGGTTATAAAGGAATAAGGACTGGGGTAGTCCTGCGAGCGGTAGGCTTGGGCTTTTAAAAGGAATAAGGACTGGGATAGTCCTGCGAGCGGTAGGCTCGGGTTATAAAGGAATAAGGACTGGGATAGTCCTGCGAGCAGTAGGCTCGGGTTATAAGGAAGGACTGGGTTAGTCCTGTGAGTGCTAGGCTCAGGTTATAAAGAAGGACTGCGATAGTCATGCGAGCGGTAGGCTCTGGTTATAAGGAAGGACTGAGATAGTCCTGCGAGCGGTTGGCTCAATTTTTATTATAAATGTTGGTGTAAGAATTACGAGTTGAAGGCTCGGTGGTACGAGGTAATACATAATTGCATGTGCATAAGATGTTGTGGGTATTTGGTTCTGGCTTAGTCGTCACACCGACAATAGTTCGTTGACTCGGCAGTGCTAGTGGTTTGAGTAGGGGCCAGGTTGTTTTACTGCGCGTCCGACGGGATGGATTCCCTAAACCCTGCCTGGCCAATTCAGCTTAGTACGCAGGACCTCATGAGACCAGGTACCGGTATCACATCGTACGTTAGGGCCTAGGTCTGGTTGTGTGACTTACCCACCTAGGTGAGGAGACGCCCGCTCCTCTGCCACTGTTTGACCACGATGGGAGGTGCCCGAGAGGTTAGCTACCTCCGAAAAGTTGGAACTAAAGGTATGTACGTACATAGTTGTGTGCGTGAGTTGCACCATTACATTGCATTGCATATCATAACATAGCATTCTTGCATAAAATATAGACCTCATCGTATAAATTAGTATGAGCTCTTTTATACGATGAGTTAACCTTAGTGCCAGATCCATTAGCTTATGTGCTTTTATGTGTGCATATAAGTTAAGGTTACATTTGTAGCTGCTCTTATTTACTTTTAACTGCTATTTTACTTATATTGTCTCTTATTTGATACTATCACACTTACTTTTTCTATTATAGATTTGTAATCCATTATTGTTAGTTCTTTTATACCCTGTTAGTCTAGACCCATATCACCTTCTTGGTTCATTACCCTTTTGATGTCCTCCGCTTCCTCCTCCCGCTCGCTGCCTAGGAGTCATGGGTGGAGACTACGAGGAATGTGCTGAGTCTTATAGACTGACGGTCGGTGGACCTCATTATTACAGGAGAACTAGGAAGGCCAGGACACCCACCAGAGGGAGGCACCTGATACAGTGGCTCGGTCGTGGGTTGGACTTTTTGCTGCCACAGGGAGGTAACCGGTGAGAAAACCATCTCACATTCCTACTCTTCATATATACCTTGGGCAGAGTGAGGAGCTTTACCGTCTTGAGGGTGTCTGTCCATGTGGATGTTTAGATTGTTTCATTTTCGCCAAGCGAGAGGCAAAGAAAAATATGATGAAAAGGGCTTAAGCCCTTCTCTTTCGTACTTTGATTTTCTAGTACTCTAATTCTAGTATTTCATCTTCTATGTATCTCATTTGGACATGCTTATAATGTTACGTGATATGTTGTGGACCAGAGTTATGTATTTTATACTTCTCTTATGATGCGGTAAAATGGTTGGCCTGGATGATGAATAGCCGGCAGGATTGGCATCATGTGGTGGCGACCTTCATGTTGGGAGGTGTCAACGCAGGGCGGCAGTTCTGGTTGGTAAGACCCGGTTTTCTATCAATGTTTATATGAAAAGATGAATAGATATTCGCGAGTTCTCTTCAGGTACTCGCGTTATGTTTTATACCTGCTTCGAGATTCTCTATTGCAGAGATTAGCAGGTAGGTGTTCGCGAGTTCTCTTCAGGTACTCGCGTTATGTTTTATACCTGCTTCGAGTTCTCTTTTGCAGAGATTAGCAGGTGTTCGCGAGTTCTCTTCAGGTACTCGCGTTATGTTATATATACCTGCTTCGAGTTCTCTTTTGCAGAGATTAGCAGGTATTCGCGAGTTCTCTTCAGGTACTCGCGTTATGTTTTGTATACCTGCTTTGAGTTCTCTTTTGCAGAGATTAGCAGGTGTTCGCGAGTTCTCTTCAGGTACTCGCGTTATGTTTTATACCTGCTTCGAGTTCTCTATTGCAGAGATTAGCAGGTGTTCGCGAGTTCTCTTCAGGTACTCGCGTTATGTTTTATATACCTGCTTCGAGTTCTCTATTGCAGAGATTAGCAGGTGTTAGCGAGTTCTCTTCAGGTACTCGCGTTATGTTTTATACCTGCTTCGAGTTCTATTTTGCAGAGATTAGCAGGTGTTCGCGAGTTCTCTTCAGGTACTCGCGTTATGTTTTTTATACCTGCTTTGAGTTCTCTTTTGCAGAGATTAGCAGTTGTTTGCGAGGTCTCTTCAGGTACTCGCGTCATATTTTATATCTGCCTTGACTTTTCTTTTACAAAGATAAGCAGGTGATCGCTGGTTCTCCTCAGGTACTCATGTAATATTTCTTTTTCCTATACCTGTTCTGACCATTCTTTCGTAGAGATAGGCAGGTGCTCGAATTTTCTCTTCAGGAACTCGCTTAAAACCAAGTGTTCGCGAGTCTTCTTAAGAAAAGAAAAAAGATTCGCAAGCACGCCTGGCGGTAGGATGATCGTAAAGGTACTTGCACTTTTTCATCACAAATGCTCTACTATAATAGGAAAGGTAGATCGCGATTCTCGTGGGTAAGTTTAATTTTTTCGAAGTTTTTTCAAAACTTAAAAAAATGCGGGTATTATGTTTTACCCAGAAATCGGCGATCTCTACGAGCTAACATTTTCAGGTATTACGGTATGTACGGAGATCCGGGCCGATCTCGCTCCTCCAGGGGGGTCTCAATGAGCCCAGGAGGTCTTGCGTAGGAGGAAGGTCACCCCTCCTGGGCGATCTCCCAAGGAGCAGGCCGCCCCTTCCAGGCGACCTCAAGCAGAGCAGGCCGCCCCTTCTGGGCGACCTCAAGCGGAGCAGGCCACCCCTCCTGGGTGACCTCGCAGGGAGGAGATCGCCCCTCCTGGGCGATCTCCCAAGGAGCAGGCCGCCCCTTCCGGGCGACCTCAAGCGGAGCAGGCCGCCCCTTCCGGGCGACCTCAAGCGGAGCAGGCCGCCCCTCCCGGGCGACCTCGCAGGGAGGAGATCGCCCCTCCTGGGCGATCTCCCAAGGATCAGGCCGCCCCTTCCGGGCGACCTCAAGCGGAGCAGGCCGCCCCTCCCGGGCGACCTCGCAGGGAGGAGATCGCCCCTCCTGGGCTATCTCCCAAGGAGCAGGCCGCCCCTTCCGGGCGACCTCAAGCGGAGCAGGCTGCCCCTCCCGGGCGATGATATTTAATTTGGTAGGTTTTAAAATTTAGTGAAGGTTTGAGATTTTCTCCAAAACTATATCCGATAAAGGCAAGTGTACCTTATCGTCTATAGTATAGGATATTAAGAAATACCAAGGTCGTATTCCACGGGGAGCGTTGATTACTTCTACTTTGAGGAAAGTCGCTATTATCTTATCTAATGATATTTTGGGGTTTTGGTTACTTAGCTAGAAAAAGAGAAATTGCAAGCTAAATTAAGGGTTTAGATGATGATAAAAGAGGCTAGTACTCAATCAAAAGTTACCTTGGAGTGAGAAAAGACAAGTGAAAAGAAATTAAATCTAATTCCGTTTAAATTGCACTACTTGACCGTGGAGGTTCCCGAAGCTCGAACATGCCTCTCTCGAGGTTAATGCCCAACTAAGTTTAGGAAAAATCAACCGGACTCTCGTCCTATAATCGATTACCTAAAACTTGCTTTACGAAGTGAACCCCGCTATTGGATTTGACTCCAATCCGGGAGATTTACGTCATCCTCTCTCGAGGGGTGCGTGCAACTCTCTTTACCCTTGAGTGATCAGTTCATACTTTGAGCCTCTTGGCTAACTAAGTATGAAAACATAAGCAAAAACCATATATCGAAAATATGGCCTCACTAATTAAAAATCAAGGGTAATTCAAGTGTTTATAAAAAAAGGAAAAAGAAAACTTTAGAAAATCATAACTTGTCTAACTCATCCTCGGGTCATTTTGATCGATAATGAGGATTAGTTAATCATGGTGGAGGGGGAAGAGAAAGAAAAATAAAAATGCATAATAAGAAAATTTAACTAAGGAGGAAACAAAATCAAGAGAGCAAACTAATTTTTATTTAAATGAAAACTATTACAAGTCTTAAGAGAAGAGATTGCAAGCTAGGAAAAACAAAGTTACAAACTTAAACTAGACTATTGCATTGAAAGAAAGCTAGTACATTGCATGGGAAAAAGAAGAGAACATGAAAGGAAAGAAACATGAACATGAACATGAAAGTGAAAAAATACTCAAGATTGGCTCCAACAGCACCTCCCCCACTCCAAAATTCTGAACCCTGGACTCAAGGAGAACCTCTGAATTTATAGAAAAATTTTTCAAATTACACGCCCTTGGTCACGGGCGTGACCAAGGGCGTGACTGCACTATTCACATCAGATCCGACAGCGGCGTGGGCTTTCTGGACGGCGTGGCGAGAAATGACTTGTCACGGGCGTGACATGTCGGGTCACGACCGTGACTTTGGACGGTTGCATTAAATGCGGCGTGGGCTGGAATTTAGCGCAGCGGCGAAGCAGAGATCACGCGGGCAAGTCACGGCCGTGATATGTGGGTCACGGGCGTGACTCAAGTTGACTTCTCGACTGCAGCTCCATGTCTCGACAGCGGCTCTACGTGGAAGATTCTAAGATTACACGCCCCCGGTCACGGGCGTGACTTTGGGTCACGGGCGTGACCTGGGGCGTGACTTGGTGTGGACTGGTTCAAACAGCGTGGCATCGATTCTGGACTGATCTTCAGGTTACACGCCCTAGGTCACGGGCGTGACCGAGGGCGTGACATGCCATTTTTCCCGATTTGTCCCAAAATTCTGCAAAAATTGAAATTAAGCTAAGTTAGAATCAAAATTACAAAAAGAACTACTTATAACCTAAAATTGACATAAAAAGGAAAATTCATATTAAATATTTACAAAATTTTCTATTAAAAAGTTATAAAAATACTACTTATCAAATACCCCCATACTTGAGGTTTTGCTATTCCAGAGCAAAAGTGTGAGACATAATTTATAAGACATCCTTATTAAATTTTTAATTTAAAACTAAAATTTCATTTAACCAAAAGTTAAGTTAAGAGTAAATTCAAGGGGGAGTTAAGTCCTAAATTATGATGATGATTTGAAAAGAGGGAAAAATGTTTAGGCAAGAACTTCTCAAGAAAATTAAGTAGTTTGACAAAATTATAGAAATTATAAAACTAAATTAAATTAAAATTATAAGAACTCTACCTTAAAAGAAACTTAAGGAAAAGTAAATTACTAAATATTGCTCTCTCCATAATTTTCAACTAAAACTAGAACAATGATAATTGTCTAAGGGGGATTTCATAAAATTTGGCATAAGAAGAGACATTTTTGAATGGAGGAAATGAAATTTATCATGAAATTTCCCTTTTTTTTCTTTCTTTCTCTTTTTTTTTCTCTTCTAATAAAAACCCAAAATGTATATGGTTTAGGAGTAATGAATTTTATCCTCTTACTCCATGCCATATAATCTTTTCAAATATTTTGGGTGTATATGTTTTAGGGAATAATGAATTTTATCCTCTTATTCCCATGACATATGATCTTTTAATACATTTTTTTATGCCATCACAGGGGGTAGGGTAGGGGAAAATAAATCTAGCTAGCTTTAAATCATATTGAGAGCAAATTCTAGTAAAATTAAAATTCCTAAGATTTAAGAAGTTAGAAGAAAATATAATTGAAATTTAAAGAGGTTTAGGAAATTTACTACAAAATGAAGCCATTTAAAAATAAAAAGAGAAGTCATGCTAACAAAATTCTCTAGTCAATTTAAAATCATAAGATGATTCTTAAATCAAGATTACCTCAAATTTAAAATTAACAAACTATGATAAGCAAAATTTTAGCCAATTAAAAACTTAAACATGCTTATAAGCATTCTAAACTAGATTTCTAAGAAATCACAAAAACAACAAATAGGAGAGGTATAAGATAAAAGTATTTTTTTTGTGTTTTAAGTTTTTTCATATATATTTTTTTTGAATTTTTAAATTATCTTTTTTTTTGAATTTTTGTCATTAAAAACTATTTACAAAGAAAAGAAACAAGCTTTAAAATTTAACAATTTTTGTTAAGTCTTGGACTTCCCAAGGGCTACCCGGTGAAGGGTTCGCAAGGTACTAGGAGGTGTGATGGGATAAAATCCCAAACGTCCCTTTCCAAGATTTAAATTTTTCTATTTTCTAAATTTTTTTGAGTTTTTGGATTTTATAAGTGCTTAAATAAAGGAAATCATAGAAACAAAATTAAAATTTTCTTTTTGTTGTTTTTTTTTTCTTTTCAATTTTTTTTTTGAAAATTTTCTTTTTAAAACTATTTACAAATATTTACAAAGGGCTATTTACACCCCCATACTTAAAGTTAAACATTGTCCCCAATGTTTAAAAATAAGTATGAAGTAAGAAAAGGTAAAAAGAAATGCAAGGAAAAAAGAAAGAAGGAAAAAGAGCTTCCCTGATAAATTTTTTTTTTTTTGAAGCTTTTGTGGGGAAGCCGCGATTACCTACAAAAGATGTTAAAGAAAGAACAAAAACAAGAGAGAATAATAAAAAGATAACCTTGGGGTGCCTCCCAAAAGCGCTTTGTTTAAGGTCGCGTAGCTTGACCCACTTGCCGATCATGTTATATTATGAAGAAATATCGCATCACTCTTGTCATTAGGTAAGTCTCCCGGAAGATACAATTTAAGGCGGTGCCGTTAACTTTGAAGGAACCTTTTTCCGGGTGGGAAATTAGAATTGTCCCATAGGACCAAACCTCTTTAACAATAAAAGGTCCGGACCATCGAGATTTCAGCTTTCCCGGAAAAAGGCGAAGACGAGAATTATAAAGGAGGACGAGATCGCCTGGCGAAAAAGTTTTTGGAAATTTTCTATGTTTATCGTGATAAAACTTTGTTCGCTCCTTATATAATTTGTTACTCTCATACGCATTCGCTCTCCACTCATCCAATTCGTTCATTTGAAATTTTCTTTGTTCGCCCGCTAAAGTAGAATCAAGATTTAGAAATTTAAGCGCCCAAAATGCGCGGTGTTCTAATTCGACCGGAATGTGGCAAGCCTTGCCATAGACCATTCGATATGGTGTACAACTGATAGCGGTCTTGTACGCCGTTCGATAGGCCCATAGCGCGTCATCGAGCTTTATTGCCCAATCCTTCCGATTAATAAAAACTATTTTTTCTAAGATCCATTTTAATTCTCGATTAACAACTTCAACTTGGCCGCTCGTTTGTGGGTGATATGCAGTGGATAATTTGTGCGTGACACCATATTTTGCTAAGATTTTTGTGAATTGAGTATTGCAAAAATGGGTGCCCCGATCACTCACAATAGCGCGCGGAGTGCCAAATCGAGAAAATAATTTTTTTAAAAAGTTAACGATGTCGCGCATCGTTGGTGGGGAGAGCTTGCGCTTCCGCCCACCTCGACACGTAGTCGACCGCTACTAGAATATATTTATTTGAAAACGAAGGAGGGAGAGGACCAACGAAATCAATGCCCCAAAGATCGAAAATTTCGCATTCTAAGAAAATATTTTGGGGCATCTCATCCCGGCGAGAGATGTTCCCCGACCGCTGGCAGCTGTCGCAAGTACTCACAAGGGTGTGAGAATCTTTGAAGAGCGAGGGCCAATAAAAGCCCGCCTCCAGCGCCTTCCTCGCGGTTCGGTTTGAATGATAATGACCACCGGATGGTCCCTCGTGACAATGTCGTAAAATTTTAAGACCCTCCTCACTCGAGACGCATCGTCTCACCACTTGGTCTGCGCATACACGGAATAAAAAGGGGTCCTCCCAAAAGTAATTCTTTAAATCAGAAAAGAATTTCTTCTTTTGCTAACTCGAGAATTCTTTCGGCAGGACCCGGGCTACTAAATAGTTAGCCAGATCTGCAAACCAGGGGGTAGACGATGAATTAATATTTTTGAGAGCGAGGAGGCGCTCTTTGGGAAATTTATCATCGATGTCAGATTCTATCAATACTTCCGAGGCGGGGTTTTCTAGACGAGAAAGATGATCGGCCGCCAAGTTTTCGGCTCCTCTTTTGTCCCGGATCTCTAAGTCAAACTCCTGTAAGAGGAGGATCCATCGCAAAAGACGAGGCTTGGCGTCCGATTTGCTTAAAAGATACCTAAGTGTGGAGTGATCCGTGAAGACGATAACTTTCGAGAGGGTGATGTATGACCTAAACTTATCGAAGGCAAAAACGATCGCTAGAAGCTCTTTTTCGGTAGTGGTGTAATTCGCTTGTGCCGACGTGAGCGTTTTGCTCGCATAATAAATAGGGTGGAAATAATTACTCACCCGTTGGCCTAAAACGGCACCAACCGCAATGTCACTCGCGTCGCACATGATTTCAAAAGGGAGCGACCAATCCGGCGCGACTAGAATCGGGGAGTTTATAAGTTTTTCTTTAATAAGTTTAAAGGCCAAATGACATTCATCACTAAAAATAAATGAGAATTCCTTTTCAAGAAGTTGGGTTAACGGCTTTGTGATTTTGGAAAAATTTTGTATAAAGCGCCGATAGAACCCTGCGTGCCCTAGGAAACTACGAATAGCTTTTACGTTTGTTGGAGGGGGGAGCTTTTCAATCACTTCAATCTTGGCTCTATCGACCTCGATCCCCATGCCTGAAATTTTATGACCAAGGACTAATCCTTCCTTGACCATAAAATGGCATTTCTCCCAATTAAGTGCTAAATTCATTTCCTCGCATCGCTGCAACACACGCTCAAGATTTTTTAAACAAATTTTAAATGAATTTCCGAATACGGAAAAGTCGTCCATAAACACTTCCATCACCTCCTCTACTAACTCGTCAAATATCGCCAGCATACATCTTTGAAATGTAGCTGGCGCGTTACAAAGACCAAATGGCATCCTTCGATAAGCGAAGGTGCCAAAGGGACAAGTGATAGTGGTTTTCTCTTGGTCGTCGGGCGAAGTTGGGATTTGAAAATATCCCGACAAACCATCGAGAAAACAGTAGTAGGAGTGACCTGAAAGGCGCTCTAAGATTTGATCAATAAACGGTAGAGGTAAGTGATCCTTACGGGTGGCATCATTTAGTTTTCCGTAATCGATGCACATCCGCCAACCCGTAACAGTACGGGTTTGGATCAACTCGTTATTCTCGTTAGCTACTACCGTAACGCCACCTTTCTTCGGTACGACTTGTACTGGGCTAACCCAAGTATTATCCGATATCGGGTAGATAATTCCCGCGTCCAATAGTTTGATCACTTCGGCCTTAACGACTTCTTTCATGTTAGGGTTTAGCCGTCGTTGAGGCTGGACTGAATTTCGGGAATTATCTTCGAGAAAGATTTTATGAGTGCAGAAGGAAGGGTTTATACCCTTAATATCCGAAATTTGCCACGCAATTGCGTGGCGGTGCTTTCTTAAGACAATAGCTAACTCAGAAATTTCCGAGTTGCTAAGTTCGGATGAAACGATGACGGGTAGCTTCGACTCTTTTTCTAAAAATAAATACATTAGGTGAGGGGGAAGTTGCTTTAGTTCTAAAACGGGTGGTTCTTCATAAGAAGTTTTGATTTTCAATTTTTCTAAAAATAGTGGTTCGGGTGGTGTGAAACGAGTGACTTTTTCTTCTTCCAGACAAAAGAGTTCGACGAGCTCGGACTCGTGACTCGAGGTGGAGACTAACTCGGGAGGTGAATCGAATTCCCAACACTCTTCCAGGTAAAAACACGAATCGTCGTTTTCTAATGTGTTCCGCATCGAGGAATTTATGCCGAAAGAAACTTCATCGTCTCCAACCCGAAGGAGGAGCTTTCCATTACTTACGTCAATAATGGCGCGGGAGGTGGCAAGGAAAGGGAGGCCGAGTATGAGGGGTACTTCGGCATCCTCTTCGATGTCAAGAATGACAAAGTCCACCGGGAAGATGAACTTGTCGACCTTGACGAGCACGTCCTCCACTATTCCTACCAGATATTTTAAAGAGCGATCCGCTAATTGAATACTCATTCGAGTGGGGCTTGGATTTCCTAGACCTAGTTTCTTAAATAGTGAAAAAGGCATGAGATTGATACTTGCTCCCAGATCCGCTAAAGCGTGTTTTACTAACGAATTGCCAAATAAACATGGGATGGAGAACCGTCTCGGGTCATTCACTTTTCTAGGCAATTTGTTGAGTACAACCGCGGAGCATTCTGCGTTCAACAAAATATGCGAAATATCTTCTAATTTTTTCTTATTGCAGAGCAACTCCTTAAGATATTTCGCATATTTAGGCATTTGAGAGATAGCCTCGCAGAAGGGTACATTAATGTGAATTTTCTTTAAAATATCTAAAAACTTTTTATAATTCTTTTCGGCGCTCTCGCTTTTAAACTTAGATGGATACAGAATATTTGAAGTAGAAGCGCGCGGAGCTAACGTAGCAGGTAAATTCAAAGATAAAATAGGAGGAGGAGGAGGGTAGGAAGTTACCATGGGTTCGTCCTGTTTTGAAACCACCTCCTTCCCGCTTCGGAGTGTAATCGCATTTGCGCTCTCCTTTGGGTTTGGCTCCGTATTTCCCGGATGGGCTCCTTGCTGGCGCTCGTAGATTATCTTTGCTAGCTGGCCCACTTGGTTCTCCAAATTTTTGGTCGATCCGGTGAGGTTCCGGATGTTCGCTTCATTTGTAGCAACATATTTTGCAAAAACCTCTTCAAGCGGAGAGGGCTTTTGCTGTTGCGGTGGAAAACCGGGTGGATTAAAATTTGGAGGGGGAGTTAAATTATAAGTTGATTTGGAGGTTGATTTAAATTTAAGGGACGCTGAGCATTTCCTTGATTGCTCCATGAGAAATTCGGATGATTCCTATAACCCGCATTGTAGGTGTTATTATACGGAGCGGTGTTCGGGTTATAGGAATGCCGAGGCGGATTTCCCATGTAATCAACTTGCTCTTCAAGTAAAACATTATTAGCCCAAGGAGGAGTGGCGGAGGAAGCAGACATCTCCGCCACTTGCTTTGTTAAGCGCTCAACTTGTAAAGCCAAATTTGCGTTAGCGTCTATTTCAAAAATTCCGGCCGGCTTATTAGGCCGCGCTTGAGGCATGTTCCATTGGTACGCATTTGCGGCCATCTCTTCGAAAAGCTCTTGAGCGGCGATCGGGGTTTTATTATTTAATGTCCCTACGGCGGCCGCATCAATCATTTGCCTCGTTTGGAGATTTAAGCCATTATAAAATATTTGCACTTGTTGCCAAGTGGCAAGTGCGTGGTGAGGGCATCGGCGCAAAAGCTCCTTGAAGCGCTCCCATGTGTCATAGAGAGTCTCCGAGTCGATTTGCATGAACGATGCAATATCCGTGCGCAATTTAGCGGTCTTTGAAGGCGGGAAATATTTATTGAGAAATTTTTCCGCCATTTCGGCCCATGTAGTGATGGATCCCCTTGGTAGGGAGCCCAGACACTGCTTGGCCTTAGACCGCAAAGAAAAAGGAAAAAGACGTAATCAAATGGCGTCATCGGTGACGCCATTGATCTTAAATGTGTCGCAAATTTCAAGAAAGTAAGAAATATGTGAGTTTGGATCCTCGTCTGGTTGACCATAAAGGTCACCGATTGTTGCACCATTTGTATGATGCTTGACTTGATCTCAAAATTATTGTTCGCCACCGTGGGGCAAACAATACTCGATTGTGTGCCTTCTAAATTCGGCCGCGCATAATAGGACATGGTCCGTTGCGCGTCCTCATTAGGATTTGGCTCGTTAAGTTTAGGAGGACTAAGATTATGATCCATGTTCGCTGCGTTAGTGTCCCCGATCGACTCTTCGGATTCTACTTGATTTCCTTGATCACGAGAACGGCGGTGCCTCAAAAGGGTTCGCTCGATTTCCGGATCAAAAGGAAGAATCGAAGTGGTACCACGGGTCATACACTAAAAAGAGAAGGAAGGAAGAAGAAAAAGAGGGAATATTTTTTTTTGTTCTTTTAGGCAGATTAAGTTAGTCTTGGACTTCCCAAGATCTACCCGGTGAAGGGTTTGCAAGGTACTAGGAGGTGAGATGGGATGACAGCCCAAACGTCCCTTTCCAAGATTTTAATTTCACCCTTAAGATTTTCAAAAATAGAAAAAAACTAAAATAAAAACAACATGATAAAATTAATAGCTATCCTTGTTTCAAAATATCTACGCAAAAGTCCCCGGCAACGGCGCCAAAAACTTGATATTTAATTTGGTAGGTTTTAAAATTTAGTGAAGGTTTGAGATTTTCTCCAAAACTATATCCGATAAAGGCAAGTGTACCTTATCGTCTATAGTATAGGATATTAAGAAATACCAAGGTCGTATTCCACGGGGCGCGTTGATTACTTCTACTTTGAGGAAAGTCGCTATTATCTTATCTAATGATATTTTGGGGTTTTGGTTACTTAGCTAGAAAAAGAGAAATTGCAAGCTAAATTAAGGGTTTAGATGATGATAAAAGAGGCTAGTACTCAATCAAAAGTCACCTTGGAGTGAGAAAAGACAAGTGAAAAGAAATTAAATCTAATTCCGTTTAAATTGAACTACTTGACCGTGGAGGTTCCCGAAGCTCGAACATGCCTCTCTCGAGGTTAATGCCCAACTAAGTTTAGGAAAAATCAACCGGACTCTCGTCCTATAATCGATTACCTAAAACTTGCTTTACGAAGTGAACCCCGCTATTGGATTTGACTCCAATCCGGGAGATTTACGTCATCCTCTCTCGAGGGGTGTGTGCAACTCTCTTTACCCTTGAGTGATCAATTTATACTTTGAGCCTCTCGGCTAACTAAGTATGAAAACATAAGCGAAAACCATATATCGAAAATATGGCCTCACTAATTAAAAATCAAGGGTAATTCAAGTGTTTATAAAAACGGAAAAAGAAAACTTTAGAAAATCATAACTTGACTAACTCATCCTCGGGTCATTTTGATCGAGTACTAATGAGGATTAGTTAATCATGGTGGAGGGGGAAGAGAAAGAAAAATAAAAATGCATAACAAGAAAATTTAACTAAGGAGGAGACAAAATCAAGAGAGCAAACCAATTTTTATTTAAATGAAAACTATTACAAGTCTTAAGAGAAGAGATTGCAAGCTAGGAAAAACAAAGTTACAAACTTAAACTAGACTATTGCATTGAAAGAAAGCTAGTACATTGCATGGGAAAAAGAAGAGAACATGAAAGGAAAGAAACATGAACATGAACATGAAAGTGAAAAAATACTCAAGATTGGCTCCAACAGCACCTCTCCCACTCCAAAATTCTGAACCCTGGACTCAAGGAGAACCTCTGAATTTATAGAAAAAAATTTCAGATTACACGCCCTTGGTCACGGGCGTTACCAAGGGCGTGACTGCACTATTCACATCGGATCCGACAGCGGCGTGGGCTTTCTGGACAGCGCGGCAAGAAATGACATGTCACGGGCGTGACATGTCGGGTCACGGCCGTGACTTTGGACGGTTGCATTAAATGCGGCGTGGGCTGGAATTTGGCGCGGCGGCGAAGCAGAGATCACGCGGGCAAGTCACGGCCGTGACATGTGGGTCACGGGCATGACTCAAGTTGACTTCTCGACTGCAGCTCCATGTCTCGACGGCGGCTCTACGTGGAAGATTCTAAGATTACACGCCCCCGGTCACGGGCGTGACTTTGGGTCACGGGCGTGACCTGGGGCGTGACATGCCATTTTTCCCAATTTTTCCCAAAATTCTGCAAAAATTGAAATTAATCTAAGTTAGAATCAAAATTACAAAAAGAACTACTTATAACCTAAAATTGAGATAAAAAGGAAAATTCATATTAAATATTTACAAAATTTTCTATTAAAAAGTTATAAAAATACTACTTATCAGGCGACCTCGCAGGGAGCAGATCGCCCCTCCTGGGCGATCTCCCAAGGAGCAGGCCGCCCCTTCCAGGCAACCTCAAGCGGAGCAGGCCGCCCCTCCCGGGTGACCTCGCAGGGAGGAGATCGCCCCTCCTGGGCGATCTCCAAAGGAGCAGGCCACCTCTTCTGGGCGACCTCAAGTGGAGCAGGCCACCCCTCCTGGGTGACCTCGCAGGGAGGAGATCGCCCCTCCTGGGCGATCTCAAAAGGGGAGATCGCTTCTCCTTGGCGACCTCATATCGGAGTTTCTCGGTCCCGAACTAATTCAGTTTTGTGTGATCTGTTCAGGTGATTCTGGCCCAGACGATCTCAGCGGTCTCAGCTTGTCCCGGGCGGTCTCAGCTTGTCTCGACGGTCTCAGCAGCGGTCTCAGGCGATCTCAGCAGTTCCGGGCAGCCCGTTTCCTTTCAGATCTGCCCGTTCGGGCAGGCCCCGTGTCTATAAATAGATGGGTAGGGGTACCAGTTTGGGGATCTAGGGAGGAGTTCACAGCTCTTGCCGGTGACTTGGGCGATCTCATTTTTCTGAGACCGCCGAGGACGCCCCATCTCCCTTCAGGAGACCTCCTTTCTAGCTTGTCCCGAGCGGTCTCAATTTTGAGTGACCGCCGAGACCGCCCGTCACCCTTTCCGGAGACCTCTCAGTCTCCCTTCAGGCCCTTTTTCTCCAAATCTTATGTTCTTCTTTTTCATACTTTTCTATTGTAATATCAGCTGTAACACAAGCTTTATATCAATAAATTCCCTTTCCCTCCATCTCAAAGTAACCGGCCACCCAATAGTCTCACCCCCCATCCTTCAGTTCGAGCGAGTGTAGAGTTGGTACATTTTTTGGCACCAACAGGCGAGTGGGGAGCAGAAATCTGCGAGAAAGGAGATGTGGGAGTTCATTTTACGGGGTAAGTGATGGGAGCACTGAGTTTAGGGCTTCTTTTGCTACGGCTGGATATTACATGATTGCCATTGCCTAAACTCTTTAGCCATGAATTTTGATTTACCGTGGCTATTAAACTCCTATTAGCCATGAATTGTTCAAGTGTAGCTAATACTTCGTTATTAGCTACGGATTGGAGAACCGTGGCTAATACTAACTTATTCGCCATGATTTTTCACCCTATATTTTTTTTTAAGTTTTGAGATTTTAATAATTTTTTGGAATTTGTTTTCTAAATTTTTGTAAAGATTAGGAAATACACCCTCATACTTATTCAACATTGTCCCCAATGTTGAAAACTAAGCATGAAGTAAGAAAAAAAAATATGAAGAAAAATGACTAAGAGAGGGAGATGAGCACGTCCCTGATTTGGAGATGGAGATACCACCACGAATACCTGTACAAAAATAAAATAACAAAACACAAAAAAATATTTTGGTAGTTTTATATTTTTTTTTCATTTTGTAAAATAAAATAAAAATGAATTTTTTTTATATATATTTTAATTTGCCTTGGACTTCCCAAGGTCTACCCGGTGAAGGGTTCACACTGGTAGTAGGAGATATGCTGGGGTGACATCTCAAATCTCCCTTTCCAAGAATTTAATTTAGACATATATTTTTTTTTTGAAAAACAAAAAGGGGAAAAAATTTAAAGAAAAAAAAAAGATAAAATTAATAGTGTTTCCCCTTTTCGAAATATCGACAATAATTCCCCGGCAACGGCGCCAAAAACATGATACATAAAATTTAGTGATTTAATTATATGACAAATGGATAGGCAAGTGTACCTATCGTTCATAGCACAGGATATGAAAACCATATCAAGGTCGTATTAGACTCGGGGCTGTCGAGTACTTTTACTTCGAGAAAAAAAACTATTATTTTATCGAATAATATTTTTTTGGGAGATACTTTTTAATTAAAATCAAAATAAAGAAATAAAGAAATCTAACCTTCTTGAAGAAAAGCGCACTTCGAATGAAAAAATTATTAAACAAGATATATTCTAATCCGATCCTTCACCGTGGAGATTCCTGGATTATGAACCCACCTCTCTCGAGGATATGCCCACCTAAGATTAGGTTGATCGACCGAACTCTCGTTCTATAATCGAAACCCCTAATACTCGCTTTAACGAGGCGAATCCCACTATAGGATTTGACTCCAATCCAGAAGATTTACGGCATCCTCTCTCGAGGGTTGCGATCAACTATTTTTATTCCTGAGCGATTGATTCGTACTCACAAGCTGGTTCGACTAACTAGAGTTCGAAAACAAATACGAAAGTCCACACACATTGACATATGAACCAGAAAAAAATCACGAATAAATCGAAGGAGGAAAATGTTGGATCGGTAAGCGCCCTTAGAGGGGGGTGAATAAGGGTTTTAAAAACTTGTATTATATTTTGGAATACTTGAAATAATAAGTGATCAAAATAGTGATTTTGAATAAAGATCTAAATTGTTTTATAATGAAAGAGAGGATAATAAACAATTTAGAGAAATGAAGATCAAATCAATTTTATTACGCAAACAGAGACATGATTATTATTAATTAAATTGATTACAAAATTCGATTTCAATGACGCTAGAAATCAAGGCGAAATATGAAAGACTCTTTTTTGTTTTCTATACTGACTCGTATCCCCACGTACCAGGTGGCTTTAGCCGATCCTTCCCCAGATACGGCCTCAAGCCGCTCTAGCCAATCCTTCCCCGGATATGGCCTCGAGCACCCCCTAGATCTACACCCTAGACCTAGTCGCCAACATGAGGCGAATTTCTGCCCTAAGTCCTACCCAGACCTAGTCGCCAATACGAGGTGAATTAACTAAACGATTATAAGAAACGATGTGAAATAAATAACAACAATATAAAAACTCCCTATATGGATCTCTTGGAGAAGTAGACGAAGACCCACAGAGTATGATCGCAGTCGATGCGGTCTTTCATCACGATGATGATGCGTGTTGAAATCTTCTTCACGGATCTCCTTAAGACTTCATGGATTAGTGTGAGTATCTCTTGTTAAAAAATATGATTTGAATCGTTTAGGAGTAAGCAGGAGTTGCATCAACTGAGTTATAGCTAAACAACCACAATATGCCACACAGCAATACAAAGCTTTATTGAATCGCAATACTTGATTACAGTGCGAGGTATACATGGCGAGACATGATTCATAAGAATCACGGAGGAGAGAAGAAGAAAACACACCAAAAAACAAATCTGGCGGCTTGACAAGCAGAGACCGCACAGACCGCTCGACTCTAGAGATCGCCCGGCTTGACCTGAGACCGCACGATCAGAAAATAGCCAAGATGACTTCAGACCGCCACCTCAGACCGCACTGCAAGACACCACCTCGGACCGCACAAACTGGAGCTTATTGAACAAAGAACTGAAGATGTCGCCAGATCGCAACTCAGATCGCCTAACCGCTGAAGGTTGCCTGATCGTTGAGCTCACTGCGAACAGCACAAGAACAACCATAAATTAGTTCACAGACAAGCCACTGCCGAACTATTTATTCAAGCCGCTGGGATATCACCAAGGAAGGATACCACAACCTGCTGACCGCAAACCTGCGAACACAACAAACAGTCAACTCGCTTTCGAGACCGCCCGACCTCAAAGTTGAGATCGCACAAAATAACCCAGGCTCAAGTTCTTACAGTTCTCGTAATAAAGGACGGGCCATGCACCACTATTTATAGGCGACAAGATGGATGTCGTCACCGCCATAAAAGAGATACAGTTACCACCCGCCAGATCGCCAGCGGTCTCACAGATAGACCGCGCGATCACACTACTTGGACCATCCAATCCAAGACCGCAGATCAGCAGCAGACCGTGCACAAGCCGCGTGAACACAAGAACGCTCCTTCCTTAGATCACCATTAGCAAACCAAGAACATCTGGCTGACTTCAGATTAGT
Source organism: Dactylorhiza incarnata (assembly GCA_033032865.1). Lineage (NCBI taxonomy): Eukaryota > Viridiplantae > Streptophyta > Magnoliopsida > Asparagales > Orchidaceae > Dactylorhiza > Dactylorhiza incarnata. Next base: position 1,493,759 of record JAWHQI010000380.1, on the reverse strand, counting down.
CGCCAGACCGCCCAGCATAAACCACCCAGTCACAGCGGTTACACTGAACAGACCGCCCGGTCTTCTAACAAAGAAGCAATACCGACCAAGTAGAGCAGACCGGGAAGAGACCGGAACATACAAGAACAAACCGGCCGGTCACACCAGACCGCCAGAGACAGACCGCCAGAGCCAGATCGGCAAAATACCAACACAGGCCGCGCGGTCTCTGCGGTCTCCAAAATTCAGACCGCCGGCCACCTCCCACTCCACTTCAGTAATTTCAACACTCCCCTTGAAGTGGGAAGTGGAAACTAGCCCGAGTAAACTCCGCAACCGAGTAAACGATCCCTTCGCCAGCGGCTTTGTGAAGATGTCTGCAACATTGTTCGCACTCCGAACATGCTCGACCATAAGAGATCCTCCCAACACCTTTTCACGAATGAAATGGTGCTCAATCTCAATATGCTTGGTCCTCGCGTGACAAACTGGATTATTAACCAGCTTGAGAGCACTCTCATTGTCCCCGCATAGCATAGTGGGTCCTCGAACCTCCTCATGAATGTCCTCCACCAACTTCCTGAGCCAAACGGCTTCCTGAACTACCAAGGCCGAAGCCTTGTATTCCGCTTCTGTGGTAGATACGGACACCGAGTCCTGCTTTTTGCTGCACCAAGAAATAGCTGTGGGGCCCGTCATAAAGACAAAACCAGATGTTGATCTCCGATCATCCACGTCTCCCCCTTAGTCAGCATCCATGCATCTAAGCAACTCCAAGCTTGACCCTCTCCTATATAGGAGACCCAAATCAGAGGTCGACTTCACATACTTCAAAATTCCTTTCGCCGCTAGAAGATGAGGCTTCCGTGGCTTGCCATGTACCGACTCACTTTGCCAACTACATAAGCAATATATGGCCTCGTGATAGTCAAGTAAATCAAGCTCCCAACCAGAGCTCGGAACACTAACAGACCAGATAGAACTCTTCCCTCACCCTTTCGAATTTTATGATGCTGTTCCAGAGGTATAGAGATGCTCTTCCCTTCCTCCATGCCGAATCGTTGAACGATCTGCTCCGCATATCCAGCCTGAGAAAAGAGCACTCCTCTCTCCCGCCTCTGGACCTCAAGTCCAAGGAAATGGTGAAGCTCACCCAGATCCTTCATCTCAAACCTGATAGCAAGCTCAGCTCTCAGCCTCGCTACTGCCTCCTTCGAGTTACCGGTGACAATCATGTCATCCACATACAGTAGAACAATAACCCGAAGCGCCCCCTCCTTCTTAACGAACAAGCTAGAATCAAAGTCTGAAGCAAAGAACCCGCAGAATAGAAGATACTCCGCGATCTTCCCATACCACACCCGAGGCGCTTGCTTCAACCCATACAGGGCTTTCTTCAGTTTGAAGACGTAGTCCGGACAATCCTCTGAGATGAAGCCCGGCGGCTGGATCATGAAGATATCCTTGTCAATCTCTCTGCATAAGAAAGCATTCTTCACATCGATCTGCCAAATCTCCCATCCACTAGATGCTGCCAAAGCAATAACAAACCGAACCAAGGTCATCTTTGCCACTGGACTGAACGTCTCATCATAATCTTCTCCATACTGATGTGAGAACCCGCGAGCCACAAGGCGAGACTTGTATTGCTCGATCATGCCGCCAGCTTTCTTCTTGAGCTTATAAACACATTTGCATGTCAAAGGGGTAATGCCCTTGGGCCTGGGCACTAGAGACCAAGTCTCATTCTTCTTGAGAGCATCCATCTCCTCTTGCATAGCAATGTCCCACTGCTTCACACCTTTGGCTTTCTCAAAGCTCGATGGCTCCCTCTCATCCATGGGACCAGCGAAGAAACATGAGATAAAGCTCACCATGTTTCCTCTTGTGTATCGATCTGGTGGCTTGATAGTCCTCTTTGACCTCCTAAGAGGTTGATCCTGACTAACCACCTCTTCAATTTCTTCTTCTGTGCTAGCTCCTCTTCCAGATGAACTTCGAGCATCGCTCCCCCTGCTTCCAGAACCTGAATCCTCCATCAAAGAGCTTGACACAGCTGGAGCTCTTGGTGAAACAGGCAACTCCACTTGAAGACTTCCCACAGCTTTCCCTTCTTCATCAAACCTGCTCTCCGGTAATTCAACTCATGAACTCCCCCTGTAGGAAGTCACCTCATCGAACACCACATCCCGAGATACCACTAATCTCCATATATCAGGATCCATGCATCTCCATCCTTTCTTCCGCTCATCATACCCAACAAAGACTAGTTCCTTGCTTTCGCATCTAGCTTTGTCCGAAGAGCATCAGGAATATGCACATAACATGTTGACCCGAACACCCGAAGGTGTGCAACACTTGGCTTCTCCTTGAACATCAGTTCGTGAGGGGTCTTCATGTTGATAGGACTTAGAGGCATCATGTTGATGACGTATGCTGCACAAGACATTCCCTCCGCCCAAAAGGACTTTGGAATACTCTTTGCATGAAGCCAGCATTTGCAGGTTTCCGTCAGATGATGGATCTTCCTCTTTGCAATGTCATTTTGCTGTGGAGTATGGGCACAAGTGAGCTCTCTCTGGACGCCATGCTTCCTGCAAAAACTTGAGAACTCATCAGAGGTGAACTCCCCACCATTGTCAGTTCTCAATTTTTTCACCCATAGGCCTAACCGACCTTCCACCAGCTCCTTGAACTTTACGAACATCGCAAAGGTTTCTGACTTCTCTTTCAAAAAATACACCCATATATATCTGGTGTAATTGTCAATCAACACCAACATATATCTGTTGCCTCCAAGGCTTGGGGTGGCAGTCTGTCCCATCAAATCACCGTGAATGCACTCCAACGGCACTTTGCATCTTGTTTGTGATTTATGAAATGGAAGTCGATGAGACTTGCCAAACTGACATCCCGCACAAACATGACCATCTCCATAAGAGGACAAGCTAGGCAAGCCCTTGACAAGGCCCCTTACTGCCATAGCCTTCAATTTGTCCATGCCAACATGCCCCAACCTTTCATGCCAGATAGTCGCGCTATCGTTGGTCTTCATCTTATCAACATAGGTACTTGTCGATAAAATGAACAAGTCCTTAACCCACTTTCCAACATGGATAACATCTCCCTTTATCTCCGGTTGAGTTTTAAGAAACTTCACTTCTGTTGGGCCAAACAGAACGTGACAACCGGCATCGACCGCATTGGTCACAGAGAAGAGATTCTTCTTCATACCAGGCACGTGATAAACACTCCTCAATGTGAGTGGACCCTTATCACTGCTCAGGAGACAACACCTTCTTATTCTACTGCATGAACAGAATTATCAGCCGTAATGATAGCATCGTTACCTGAGTAAGGCGCCAAAGAAGAGAATTTTGATTCATCCCGGTGAGGTGATGCCCACACCCTGAATCCACGATCCAACCCTCTTCAAAGTTGATGGCAGTCAAGGCCTTAATGGGCATCGCTGTCATATTAGTCGCAAAGGCTCCTCCCCATCCAGCTTCATCAGACTTTGGCTTCTCCTTCTCCGCTACATTTCCCGACTGAAGATTAACCCGGCAATCTTCTTGAAGTGGCCATTCTTATTACACCTGAAGCACCTTGGTCCCTCTCCCTTCTTCTTCCCATCAGACATAGAAGCATAACCTCTATCCTGCTGACCTGAAGTAGATGGTCCATCCTGACCTGGTTTCTTCTTCTCCCACTTCTTCTTCTTCTTTCCAGAGAATAAAACATCACTATCTCCCCCAGAGATAGAAGTCCCCGTCATCTGTTTTGCCAAACTTTCCTACGAAGCAAGTAAGTTCTCCAGCTCCAACAGAGATGGCTGATTTGCCCAACCCTGAACTGAAGTCACAAAGGCAAGATACTCCTTCCGCAACCCGCGGATGATATGCCTCTTCAGTTTTGCCTCCGAGATGGGCTCATCAGGGTCCAATGCAGAAATCTCTGTTGTAAGGTTCTTCATCTTGAGAAATAAGGTAGAAATAGAAAGATCACCTTGAGAGGCCTTCGCCAACTCATTTTCAAGAAACTGTAGCCGAGCTACATTCTTCTTATTGAACAACCCGTCCAAAGACGTCCAAATCTCAGCAGCAGATTTACATCCAATGATGTGATCAAATAGCTTTGGTGAGATAGCCCACTTGAGTGTGAACTCTGCCTTTGCATTAGTCCTCCTCCAAAGTCTCACCTCTGCCATATTATCTCCTGCTAGAAATACTTCATGTGTGTCTTGTCCTCTAACTATCTCCCATAGATCCTCGCCAAGTAAGTAACTCTCCATACACGACCTCCACTTCTTGTAGTTAGTCGATGTGAGGAGTTCAATACTAAGCCCTCTTACGTATCTAGCTTCCATGGCAAACTATGTGGTCTCTTCTTCACAAAGACGATGGCAACTCAAGTTGATCACTGCTTATCCACTCCAACAACCTCGCTTTGATACCATGTTAAAAAATTTGATTTGAATCGTTTGGGAGTAAGCAGGAGTTGCATCAACTGAGTTATAGCCAAACAACCACAATATGCCACAAAGCAACATAAAGCTTTATTGAATCGCAATACTTGATTACAGTGCGAGGTATACATGGCGAGGCATGATTCATAAGAATCACGGAGGAGAGAAGAACAAAACACACCAAAAAACAAATCTTGCGGCTTGACAAGCAGAGACCGCACAGACCGCTTGACCCCCAGAGACCGCCCGGCTTGACCTGAGACCAAACGAACAGAAAACAGCCAAAATGACTTCAAACTGCCACCTCAGACCGCACAACAAGATGCCACCTCAGACCGCATGAACTGGAGCTTATTGAACAAAGAACTGAAGTTGTCGCCATACTGCAACTCAGATCGCCTAATCGCTGAAGGTCGCCTAATTGTTGAGCTCGCTGCGAACAACACAAGAACAACCATAAACCAGTTCACAGACAAGCCGCTGCCGAACTGTTTATTCAAGCCGCTGGGATCTCACCAAGGAAGGAGACCGCAACCTGCTGACCGCAAACTTGCGAACACAATAAACAGTCAACTAGCTTCTGAGACCACCTGACCTCAATGTTTAGATCGCACGAAATAACCCAGGCTCAAGTTCTTACAGTTCTCATTATGAATGATAGTCCATGCACCCCTATTTATAGGCGACAAGATGGATGTCGTCACTTCCATACAAGAGATACAGTTACCACCCGCCAGATCGTCAGCGGTCTCACAGACAGACCGCGCGATCACACTACTTGGACCATCCAATCCAAGACCGCAGATCAGCAGCAGACCGTGCACAAGCCGCGCGAACATAAGAATGCTCCTTCCTTAGATCACCAGGAGAAAACTAAGAACATCTGGCCGACTTCAGATAAGTCGCCAGACCGCCCAGCTTAAATCACCCGGTCACAGCGGTTACACAGAATAGACCGCCCGGTCTTCTAACAAAGAAGCAAGAACGACCAAGCAGAGCAGACCGGGAAGAGACCGGAACATACAAGAACAAACTGGCCGCTCACACTAGACCGGCAGAGACAGACCGGCAGAGCCAGACCGGCAAAATTCCAACACAGGTCGCGTGGTCTCTGCGGTCTCCAAAATTCAGACCGTCGGCCACCTCCCACTCCACTTCAATAATTTCAACATCTCTCTGAACCTTCCTCTATATGATGTGGCACAAAGCTCTGGAATTTGGGAGTGGAGAGGGATAAAGAAGACAATCCAAGGGGTCCTTTTTATAGCCTATAAGCTAGCGCCTGCGCTATCACTACCGTTGGCGCTATCCCAGATTAAGCAATATTCTTCGCGTGAGAATACTTCATTTTAAGTAAGCCGGCCTCCTTCCTCTTGTGCTTTGAGCTACCACTAGCGCTAGTAGATACTGCCTGCACTAGCTGCTACCGCCTGCGTTAGCCACTATCGCCTGGCGCTAGCACCTTCCATAACTATTTCCAAGATTTTCTCAAATCAGAGCTAGCGCTAGCGCCGGTGGTAGAGGGCATGTTGGAATTTTGGCTTCAAATTTTGGCGCAACTTTCTTATGTTATCCTTGAGTCATGTGTACTTGTTTTCCTGCACACTTAAACATACAAGATCAAATACACATAAGATTTGTTATTCTCAAACCTAGGAGATGTAGAAGACCATGTTCCAACAAACTCCCCCTTTTGATAATAACAAATCCATTAATGATAAATCAGAGCATTAATATATAAGCATGATGAAACTTACTTGTGTTTGTGCGAGAGTGATGACTTAGGATAATTATCAATTTAGCATTTAGAATTGCTCCCACTAAATACATGCTCCCCCCATGTGAATGCTCCCCTAATATGTAAGTTATCATCTTAATTAATCATGTTAGTTTTCAATTTAGAATTGCTCCCCCTAAATACATGCTCCCCCTAAGTGAATACTCCCCTAATATGTAAGCTATCATCTTAATTAATCATGTTAGTTTTCCATTTTGATAGCGGATTATATTTATCATGTTAGTTCTCCCCCTTTTGTTATTAGCAAAAATGGGTAAGGAAGCAAAACAAAAAAATTTGATAATAAGATAAAGGCATGATCGAGCTTTTAGAGAGAAGGAAATGATAAGGAGTTTTAGAATAATTTTTATAGAGATAGATCTGATTTTTTAGCTTAAAGATGAACCATATAACATTTGCCAAGTAATCAATATTATCATGTTAGTTTTCCCCTTTATATAAGAGTTTTAAGCATAAAAAGGTAATGATTTCCAAGTAACCAATCTACCCAGATAATATGTCTACACCCTAGACCCGTACTAAGTGATGGATGGTCATGAGGAGCTGTATTCATGTCGTAGGTTGGGGTGTTAGTCCCATATGCAAACACTAGACAAAACTCAACCTAGCACTCTTTCCCCACAGTGCCTCGCAAGGCCCCACTGAAACCCTCCCCGGTTAAGGACAAGACATGACTTAGAGGTTAGGTTATCCAATGTCTACAACCCTATGCCCCTGCTATGGTGAGATATGTAATCATGGATAATAATTATTGGAAATATTTATGCGTTTTAAATCTAATTATAATTTCATTACCAATGGGTTTATATCTTTGTTTGATTTTTTGAAAAACTCACATAGCTATTTTGAAATCCATTAGTAAATCAGAGTTTTTAGCATAAAAATGATATGCGTATTTTGAGTAACCAATATAAATTCTACCAAGCAAGTCTACTACTTGTTTAAAAAAAGGAACTTTGAGATTTAAGACTTTGATATAGGCATGAAAGCGCAAAGTAAAAAATATATGGTGATGATGCGGAAGACTTATAGAAATACAAGAAACATCTTTTCGTAATCATGTCTATTCATAAGAAGATATATGAGTTAAATTCTAAAAAGGAAGATATTTTTGTAAATCATTTTTCATTTAAATTCTTTAAGTAATAAAGTAACCAAGCATGAAAGAAGGATAGCAAAGAGAAACTACTGCAATGTTATAATAATTCACAAATTCAAAACATACCAAACATTGTAGAAAGAATGCTAGGTTATCTAGTGCATTTATAAATAAAGAGGAGTATAGAATTTAGCATTAGGGTCCAATACTCGTGAGAAGAAGCGTTATGGAAGATAATGAAGTGCACATATGTGTATTTTGAATAGAGTAAACAAATGATTTAATCAAAAATACAAGACACATGTAGAGTAAAGTGCACAATAAAACACAAATAATTTTACTTCCACACATTTCAATGCACATAGAAAAAATGTACAACTACCAAGGTTCTTTGCACACACAATGCTCATTAAGACTTATCAGGGAGCAAAGTAGTGCTTGGGGGATCACACACTTTATTTTTCAAAAAATATATATATATATTATGATCCGTTGTACTTAAGAATGAGTGGTCTAAAAAAATGAAGGTTTGCACAAGACACTTTACTATTCTTTCCAAGGTGCTCAACCTCACAACGCTTATTAAGACTTATCAGGAGGTTCAAGTAGTGCATGGTGGAGTTTATCTTTGTCAATTTATTTCATGATTTTTGTTTTGTACAAAGATCTCTGAATACACTTGTTTTGCAAACCAATGTAATTTTGAAAGCACAACCACTTTTCTTAAATATTTATAGTGCAGATAAAGGTGGTGTAGGTAAGATACTTGTGCAAATTTAATTTATTGTACAATTACAATACATAAGCAAGCATTCTTAGATTAAAAGCACATGTAGACTTTGCCAAAATAAGTGAGTGAATAAAAATCATTATCAACCATAAAACATTTACTCATACTTAGAGGCATGCTAAGCTTAGTTCTACACACCCTTTTCATTATAATTTGTGCACATATGAGTAGATATATCAAAGCATGATAAAAGCAATGTTCAAAGTAGTTTGAAAAGATGAATTGAAACATTGTAGAAGGTCTCAATGATGGATTAAATCATGCTTGATTTACATAATAAAGTCCATACAGTATTTTTGATATTTTTGAAAAATAATTTTGATTTAAAGTTTGAACTCTTAAAATTGATCTAGGACTTCTTGAGGTCTAACCTATAAGGGGTTCACACCGATACTAGGAGATGTGATGGGGTGATAGCCCAAATCTCCCTTTCGCAAGATACATGTAAATAGAAAATTTTAAGTTCAAAAAATACTTTTTGATACTTGTTTTTGTTTTATATTTTTGTATTTGATTTTTGCATATAGAAATAGAAATCAAACAAATAACCAAAGTGAGAAAAATATTTTTTTTTTGTAATTTGGCTTTTGTAATTTTGTATTTTAATTTTTCAAAAATCAATTATAGGCAGAAATGCAAAAATGAGTAGTAAATATAAAATATTATATTTTTAGTGATTTTTCAAAATTTTAAAATTACAAAAAATCGGACACTTGAGCTAGGTTCGGCGTTAGGTCCTAGCGCCGGCGTTAGGCCCTAGCGCCTACATTAGCTCACAGAGAGCGCTTATTTTAATCACATAGCCTAGATTTTCTTCGATTTCACTTCCGATTTTGCTTAATTATGTTTGTGCAATGTAAGTCCTGTCTAATGAAGTGAAGAGACGAGAAGAAATCGCAAAAGTTGTGGGAGTTAAAATTTTAGAACATGGGTTTCTTATTCATTAAAGCTCCATATTCATTAAACCTTAATTCTTGAGTTTTGCACAACCATTTAAGCTTAATATTATATGATATGCGAACAAAGAAGACATGATTGAACAAAACAGATATGCATGATTTTATTGATAATAGATTAGTCATTTATAAAAAAATTGACTTTGACTTTTGATTTAATTTGATTTGCAAACTTCATTTAGGCTTTTAGGGGACAAAATCAAATTTCAATTATTATATTAGATGACCATGCCATGATATATATTTTCTTATATCTTCATTTTGATTTTTCAAATGCTTATATTAATCAATATAATGTATGTTGAAAATGATAGGAAATGTAAGCACAAGATATCAGTTCGAATAAACCAAATAAGCATGATTTGAATGATTAGTACGAGATGATGTTTTTGCAGAGAATATCATGGATAAGCCCTAGATAAAAGTACCCAGCCTACATATCTTGGTAAACATATAAAGCCTAACATAGACACAAATATTCTTTAGGTGACAATGTTAGTATGATAAGTTTGAGATTAATGTTATGCCAAAGTTTGATAGTGTTTCAACTTATAGACCTAGAATGAAGTGAAGATTCTATTTGATTTGATCTTATTGATATCAAGATGATTCTAAGGTCTAAACTTGAAATAAATCATAATACACACATAATACACCAACCATGGTAAACAATTATAATACCAATTGTTATCATATAATTCATATACATGTGATAGAGATAGTTGTTTTTAGATGATTTTTATATGAATTATGATATATGATTTTTAGAAAATTTTATCAAAGGGCATCAATTGATCATGGTGGTGCATGTGGCATCAGTATTTAAGACAATTAATCTTTCAATATGTCTTTTATGATTTTCTTTATAATTTAGAGTTTGATTCATATTAATATAAGATATTTATAAGCAATGAATATAAGAATAATAGATAGGTCATCAAAATAAAATATGATTTTGAATTTTGATCAATTTAATTTATAAACTCATTAAGTTTTAAGAGATAAGCTCATATTTTGTATAATATATAAGATTACCGTAACATGGTACCTTAAAAATATGAAAAGAAAAAGAAAAAAATAAAGACATTAAATCATATCATGAAGTAGAAATTTGTATATTTCATTTTTTGAAAATATTCTACTTCATGCATTTGGTGATACCTAATGAATAAGTGATTTAGGTATCCAAAGGGGACCAAGAGTGGTGGTTCCTTTGGGTACCCAAATATAACGAGATAACTTTTGGGGAGACAAGGATGGATGGACCCTTTCTTTTAACATTAATGCATCATTCTTAAGTATGGGTCTCCATTCATACTTTGGACAAACATTATTTTTAGTTTTCAAATTTCCAAAGTCATTTACTTGAATATTTGGATAAAAATTTGTTTGCATTTAATTTTAGGTTGGGGGAATAATTATGTTGTAAATGATGATAAGGTTTTGGAATTTCATTTAGAAGCTTTTGTTGCTTTTCATTTCCTATGTTTTGCTTGGATAAATTATTAAAAATCATATTAAACTTGCCTTTGGATTTTGGTTGATAATTTGAATTTATGTGTTGAAAATGTTTCCTTATAATTTCCTTACGCAAGTTAATTATATTTTCTAATTCGTAGTTTTTAACTTTGAGATTGTGTCTAGCTTTATTATAAGCAATTGTGTTATTCTTAAGAGTGGAAACAATAGAGTCAAAATGATTTTGATAGTTATTTCTAATTTCTTCAAATGTTCCATCCATCTCTTTAATTTTAATTTTATAACTTGTACACATAGCACAATCATTTTTCAAAGTTGAATTTTCTAAAGACAATTTTTTATTATGTTCTTTTACAAAAATAAGTTCTTTTTCAAGTTTCTTAACTTTTTCTTTAATATCATTATAATCAAAACAAGATATAGAGTTTTCAAATGAAGAGCATGATGGAGATTCAAACACATCATTTTTGGATTCTATATTCACATTTGCTTTCAAAGTTTTATTTTCTAAACGTAGTTTTGCATTAGCCCTTTTTAATTTCTTAATTTTACGTTTTGTAGTTTGTAGTAATTGTAATGTAGAAATAGAAGTACAAAAGATGGAATTTGATTTCCTTACATTGCTATCGGAAGAGGCAAGATTTGAACATATAGTTTCTTTGATATCTTTTTGGCACTCCTCTTCCGAAGTTAGGATTTCTTCTTTTCCACTTGATGTGCTCTCCATTGTTCCATCATGAGAGGAGTTTTCTTGACCATTTGTGCAATCTTGTATGTTCTCCACCTCTTGCGTTTGTTCCATACCTGTAGATGGAGAATCATACATTTCTTCAAGAAATTTCCATACTTTGTATGCACTAGAAAAACAATATATCAATTTAAAGATTTCTTGAGATAAAGCACATAAAATACTATTTAAAGCTTTTGCATTTAGATAACGTTCTTGTTTATTTGATTCATTCGCTGGTTTAACTATTGTTATATCCCAAGTATTAATATCTAAATTTTTAAAAATCTTTTCCATTAAAAATTTCCACCCTTTATAATTTCTCCCTTCGAATAAAGGTGGTTTAAGAGATTTTTCTTCTTCATAAAAATTTACTCCACTAATAGAAGCGAGATCATGAGTCGCCATTATTCCCGGTTGTTAAGCCGATTGGAATTTACCACTCTGATACCACTTGTTGTATCGGTAGGTGCCCTTAAAGGGGGTGAATAAGGGTTTTAAAAACTTATATTATATTTTGGAATACTTGAAATAATAAGAGATCAAAATAGTTATTTTGAATAAAGATCTAAATTGTTTTATAATCAAAGAGAGGATAATAAATAATTTAGAGAAATGAAGATCAAATCAATTTTATTACTCAAAGAGAGACATGATTATTATTAATAAAATTGATTACAAAATTTGATTTCAATGACGCTAGAAATCAAGGCGAAATATGAAAGACTCTTTTTTGTTTTCTATACCGACTTGTATCCCCACGAACCGGTTGGCTTTAGCCGATCCTTCCCTGGATACGGCCTCAAGTCGCTCTAGCCAATCCTTCCCCGGATATGGCCTCGAGCACCCCCTATATCTACACCCTAGACCTAGTCGCCAACACGAGGAGAATTTCTGCCCTAAGTCTTACCCAGACCTAGTCGCCAACACGAGGAGAATTCACTAAACGATTATAAGAAAAGATGTGAAATAAATAACAACAATATAAAAACTCCCTATATAGATCTCTTGGAGAAGTAGACGAAGACCCGCAGAGTATGATCATAGTCGATTCGGTCTTTCGTCACGATGATGACGTGTGTTGAAATCTTCTCCACGGATCTCCTTAAGACTTTATGGATTAGTGGGAGTATCTCCCTGAACCTTCCTCTATATGATGTGGCACAAAGCTCTAGAATTTGGGAGTGGAGAGGGATGAAGAAGACGGATCCAAGGGGTCCTTTGTATAGCCTTGGAGCTAGCGCTACCGTCGGCGCTATCCCAGATTAGGTAATATTCTCCGCGTGAGAATCCTTCATTTTAATCAAGCCGGCCACCATCCTCTTGTTCTTTGCGCTACTGCTGGCGCTAGTAGATACTGCATGTGCTAGCTGCTACTGCCTACATTAGCCGCTATCGTCTGGCAGTAACACCTTCCATAACTATTTCTGAGATTTTCTCAAATCAGAGCTAGCGCTAGCGCCGGTGCTAGCGGGCATGTTGGAATTTTGGCTTCAAATTTTGGCTTCAAATTTTGGCGCAACTTTGTTATGTTATCCTTGAGTCATGTGGACTTGTTTTCCTGCACACTTAAATACACAAGATCAAATACACATAAGATTTGTTATTCTCAAACCTAGGAGATGCGGAAGACCATGTTCCAACAGAAAAGAAAGATAATAACGAGAAAAGATATTTTCATTTGAAGATTGCAATTTTTAAGATGTAAATATTAATCTACTTAACATTAACATGAAAAGATAAAAGGAATGGAAAATACATTTCATTAAAAGAAAATTGAATTACATCGAAAGAAAGTATAAGAAATTGAAAGTTTTGCATGAAATGAAATCTAAGACTACATTGTATTAAATTAAAATTACATGAAATTAAAATCTATGCTAAGAAATAAGAAATACAAGACATGAAATAAAAGCATTTCTGCCCTAAACGTTGGCAGAGGGATGGAGTTTCCACCCAAGAAGGGTGGAAAAAAGGATGCCTTGAGATCTGGAGCAGCTATCTTTAAATAGGCAAAATTTGAGGTTTCACGCCCTCTGTCACGCCCGTGACCAAGGGCGTGTAAGGGCGTGAATGATGCTATTGAGGAGAGGGCGTGTTTCTGTATTCAATGCAGGAATTACGTGTGTGTCATGCCCTAGGTCCTGCCCATAACCTAGGGTGTGTAATCTTAAAACTGGCGCTGGCGGGAATACTTCGACGGGAAAGAGGCGTGACTCTTGCGGAAAAAGTTACATAGGCGTGACATTGAAAAGTCACAGGAGTGTACATGGCTGGGTCTGGGGCGTGACTACTAGAGGAGCGGCGGGATTGGCTGGAGGTTACACGGGCGTGACAAATGAAAGTCATGGGCGTAACTTGACCAACACGGGCGTGTACTGAGTGGTTTGTCTGGATGAGCTAGAGTTTGGCTAGTCATGGCCCTGTCACCTTACACGGCCTCGTTCATGCCCGTGACCGAGGGCGTGACATGTATTTCTTCATGGATTCGGCTCTGGAACACGGCAGTGAGCTGGAATTGATCTTTATGTTGACACGCCATTTGTCACGGGCGTGACTGAGTGCGTGTACTTGCATTTTTGTGGAAAACTCCAGAAATCCTGAAAACAGAAATTAAACTTAAGTTAGTAAACAATTATCAAAAGAAAATGATTATTTAAGTAAAATTGATAAATTATTTACAAATTCATATTAATATCATCCAAAATACTATAATAAAAATAGGTTAAAATACTACTTATCAAGTTTCATATCCCCTTGGCTTGAGTGGAGACATGCGACATGAATATGTTGAAGCACAAGGATGTTTATGGGTCGAACATGATGATTCAGACAATATGCAGGAGATTGCTAATTGCCCAAGATATGTATACAAGTATTACAATGTCAAGCACATGAATGTGGAATTCACCGTGCGTGATTGGTTATATTTAAAGATCAACTCATTCAAGGGAGTGTCGAAGATCCGACGCATGAAGAAGCTAAGTTCATGATACTTGGGACAGTTTGATATTATGGAGTGCATCAATGATAATGCATATTGGATTGCACTATCATCGGAGCTTAGCCTATTGCATGACTTTTCCATATTTTTGTGTTGAGTAATGTCGTACAAGAGCCTACTCAGATCGTTGAAGACGACAAAGTGTCGGCTGATGGTGGATTATTGTCCAAAGTTAGGACCATTTCCATTGAGAATACCAAAGTCTAGTAATTACACAACAAAGCGGTAAAGATAATTGAGGTTTGTTGGGACAATTGTGGACGTATGGAAATCTCTTGGAAGCGAGAGTAAACTAACACGAGGAATACCCCGAGCCGTTCCCATGGGTGTGAAGTGTTTTACTGTGTTTCCTATTTTAAAATTTTGGGACAACATTTATTTGGGGGGTGGGGGTGGGGGTGGGGGTGTAATTGTAACACCCAGATTTTATGAATTGTATGCCATAAAATAGATGGTTGATATCTGGTTGAGTCCCTAAGGGTGTTGATAGCTTATGAAGGAGTTGAGGGCCATTAAAGTCCATTTTGGCTCTGCATGGGCAGGTGCACGACTGTGTACATGTCTAGTACTAGATTCCAATTTCTGGGGTCTTACATGGCTAGTTCTGCCCTTTTACACACCATGTTTCTGTTCGTATCTGTGGAAACAGCAGTGTACAAGCATTCAACAAGCCATGTGTCTAGGCGTGTCCATGCTTAGGAATACATCCAAGTGTTTGAGGCCATGTACATTGTTACACGACCAGACTCACGACCAGCACAAGTCAAGTGCCAATCCATTTATGGGTCAAAATAGTAAAAAATGATTAAATTCCAGCCATTGGTTGTGGGAATCTTGGATTCAATGGATAGGATCATTTCCTTAGGTTTCCTAGGTCGGTATTTTGCCACTTAGGGCTCATTTGATTCATTTGTTAGAGTTAAGAGAGGAAGAGGAAGAGAGGAAGAAGGAGGGATAGGTATTGGAAGATATGCCATTTGAGGAGGATCTAGATCTCCAAAGGACGAGACAAGGCTGGATTCGTGGAGAACATTCCATTTTGTTCGTCTTCCTCCCATTCTTGCAACATTTCTATGGCACAAAAAAGATCTCTAAAGGTAACGATGCCTCCCCCCCTCCGGGTCTTAAGACCATTATATTTCTTTTTTGCACTTTCTTTGCATATGAGAGTCTCCTCCACTAATTAATGGAGGTATGTCCTCCTTTGGTTCTCCATAACCTTTGGGGCGTGGGATTGCGTCCCCGACATGAGATTGCATTAGAAATCTGGTAACTATTGTGGATTTTAGTATGTTGTGTGAAGCTTACCCGTGGTAGTAGGCCCAGATATTGATATGATGTTTTCAATTATGATTAACCTAGTATGCATGCTAGAGAAAAATTCCATAGTATATAACATAGTGTATGCGACGTTGAGGGATCTGGGGATCCTTATTCTGAGTGAAAATTCTATGTTTATGGCCATTAATTTGGCCCTTGGAGGATTTCAGGATGCAGAAGCAATTATAGAAATAATTGTTGTTCCACAATTGTGAGAGTAGAGTCATTAAGTTGGTTATTAATAATTTGGCCTATAATGGATTCTACGACACGAAAAGGATTAAGAAATAATTTTTGTTCGACCATTAGGGTATCGTTGTTATATTTATGGATCAATGATAATGTAATTTGGAGACCGTTACCACTGTATTTTGGGGATTCCACGGTGTGAAGCATGCTAGAGTGGTGGTTATCTGTTGACCGTGAGTATAAAAATGTGGGTAAGCCTACATATTGTTTACCACAAAGTCGGCAATCACCTCCTCCAAGGAGACCACTCTAGGTGCTTGCATTGGCTAGAGGGTTTCTATTGGTGCTTCCGTGAACACCTCCTCTTCAAGAGTGGTCACAGCAAGGTTTTGGTGTTCGCAAGCACCTCCTCTTCAGGAGTGGACGCGGTCAAGTTTTGGTATCCGTGAGCACCTCCTTTTCAGTAGTGGTTGTGGATAGGTTTTGGTGTCCCCGAGCACCTCCTCTTTAGGAGTGGTCACAAATATGTTTTGGTGTCCGCGAGCACCTCCTCTTTAGGAGTGGTCGCAGACTAGTTTTGGTATCCGCTAAGACCACAGGACCTCCCATCTTGGAGTTTGCGCAGACTCATTTTCAGTGTTCGCTTGGACTGCCTTACAGGAAGCCATAGATTCCCAAGCCTGCCTGTTCAGGCAACCCCTGATTTCTATAAATAGTGGTTAGATGCTGACCAGAAGAAAGCAAGGAGAATCTAACTCCCTTGAAGTATGTGCGAGCTTTGTTGACGAACAAGGCAAACACACCATTGGAGGTCGCAAGTACATCATGGGCGACCTCTCCTTGGTGACCGCGAGATCCCCTTAGCAAGCTATTTTTTATTTTATTTTACATGTAACCAGATGTATTCTGAGGTTAATGTAACCCCTGATGTAATATAAGATTTATATCTCTAAATCACCCGCAATAAAGGAGTTTCCCGTTGCAGGAAACCCTATGTAGTCATAGGTGGCACCCTCTCTCCTTCTTAATCATTCGTGACTCGAAGTAACAGTCCACTCAATAATTATACCCAATCCTTCAGTTTGAGCAATGTGGATGTTTGTGCTAATTGCACAGCTTGTGTGTGCTAATTGCAAAACTCATTCTTTCTAAGGCAACATGGTTCTCGCGAATAGTGTTCTCACCTGAAGAGAAAATAAGACGCCAACTCGCTCAACATGAGAGTTTTAAGCCTGCCACACAACAAGATAGTTAACTTGAGAACACTCGGCAACCTGGGAGAACTCGCCTAGAAGGAGTACTCACTTGTCCAGAGAATACTCACGAATTGGTTGAAACATCCTAGAAAGTCCACAGATCACCCTAGCATCAACTAGAACACCCTAGAAGATGCTAAAACTTGCTACATCCTTCAAGGCGGGCAGCTCGAAGAAGAGTAAGTTAGTATAAGGCAGATCCCCCGAGACTATAAATAGACTGGTACTGTAGCTATAGGGAAGGAATGATCAGCTCAAGATTCTGGAAAACACTCGCTCCACACTTTGGGAAGAGCTCATGACGACCTTAGAACATTATCTTAATTATCTAAATAATATAAAACAAATAATGAAGAATAACTCGATCTTAGCCAACAAAACACGCAACTAGAGTAAACGATCACTCGACAGGTCAAGACCCACATCTCAAAAGAGATGTGCGGGACTTGTGTAAGAAAACCCTCAACAGTTCAACACGTGGCCTTCAGATCTCGAGTAGGCGAAGAAAAATAGTCGCAATGGCAAGGTTAGGTTCATCTAAAAATTTTCCTGAGGGTTCTCGCAACCCCGACGAGCCTTTCACGATAGCATAATTCGACTGAATTATGGGTATACTCGTCTGAATTGTTGAAAAAGTCGAAGGACCGAATGCAGGAGAATCGACCCCTAGTAATCGCTGCTTAAATCCTAAATCGAACCTCCAGCCTCAGATGGAGGAAGAGGAAATCACCAATAATAGGCGAGAACAGTTCAGGGTGACATCTATCAATAGTCCACAGTACAATTTCTAGGTTTTAGAGTGCATGATTAAAATTAAGATCCATTGATGTTGTAGAGTCTTATTATTACTGTGCAGATTATTTTAATTTTATTGCTTTTTGTATAAGAAATCCAACCCGTGTAAATAATATAAGCTAGCCCCATCTCAATAATTAATTGAGTTTTCCCATCTCTACATACTATTAGAGCCAAAGCCTTTGGCATATGGGAGCACGTTAGCAACTCACAAGCGGCGCTACCTATTTGCAAGGGCATCTGAGTTTGGGCGTTGCCCATTCACAACTGAGAGCATAGGGGCAGAGCTTTATCATGGCCGCGGATCGGGATAGGAGCAAAGCCCCTTGTTTGTGGGTGTGTCTATATAATTACCGAGAACTCCCTTGGGAGTTTGCATAATTACAGGTTGCACCCCTCTATCTTTCAAAATTACATTTCCCTCCCCTCTAAGTTTCCCCGGTTTACAAAAATGCCCCTTTCGTTTGAATTATGGATGGAAAATGATAAAATTAGCTAAATTATTTTATGATATTCAATTCTAACCTATGTAATGTCTCTACACTAAAAGGTGTGACATTTTCCCGTAGAAATATAGATGGAAAGTGATCAAATATGCCAAATTATTTTATGATATTCCAATTTTACCCTTTGTAAAAACTCTACATTGAAAATAGTACGTTACATTTTACCATTTGTAATGAATCTAGAATTATTATAAAAGAGTAAAATTGAAATATCATAAAATATATTGGCTATTTTTATCATTTTTCATCCATATTTCTACCGGAAGGGGTATTTTTGTAAACTGGAGAAACTTAGAGGGGAGATAAATGTAATTTTGAAAGATAGAGGGTGCAACCTGTAATTCTGCAAACTCCCAGGGGATGACACACAAATAACCCATTTGTAAGTGAGCACGGCCCACAAGAGAGCAGACGAGCATGGGCAAAACTCATACAAGACTGCTACACACACACATAAGAGTGACAAGCACGGGGCTCCACCCCGACATCCAACCATAATAATAATCGGACTGTGACAGTACCCTGACCGTGACAGGTACGAAGCTCCGCCCATATCAATTAATTAATGCATTTTAAAATAAACATACTATTAATTAATGAGGAAAATAGTTATACACTATTTTGTTAGAAATTTTTCATTGAGTGGACTCGATTCATCGAGACAT
Organism: Dactylorhiza incarnata; assembly: GCA_033032865.1. Lineage (NCBI taxonomy): Eukaryota > Viridiplantae > Streptophyta > Magnoliopsida > Asparagales > Orchidaceae > Dactylorhiza > Dactylorhiza incarnata. The sequence goes on along the minus strand of JAWHQI010000380.1, from coordinate 1,474,731 downwards.
CATGATAAAGTCGTATGCAAAAATTAGAATCGATTTGGGCTCCTACGAGCGTGCATTAAATCAGTTGCGCGAACGGTCGAACCATGTGATAGGTGGGCTAGATCGTCTCGTAATTTCATGTCGCAAACTCGGTCTCACCTAGCCGCAATCATTCGACAATTCTTTTGGCATGATATGAGATCCTAATTAATTTCATATGTTTCATGTCCCTTAGTTGATTTTGGATTGAATGAGATTAATTTGCCCATTACTTTGTAACTCCAAAATAGAGGTTTGACTATTAAAACCCAAATTGTTTTATGCCAATGTGTGTTTTTTTTTTCATTTTGCCATTTTGCAAACTAGGGCAAAATCCTGAGTCTTTTCATTCTAATTTTCTTCATAATTGCCAAAACTTCATCTTCTCTGCGTGGAACTGATAGATCTCTCTCCTCCATTTTCCTTTTGGGCCCATTCGTTTGCACGGAATTGAAGACATGGAATTGAAATTCGACGAAGAATACCAATTACGACGTTCGGTTCTTAGGTAGCTTTAAGAATTGGAATTTGAGTTGAATATCATGGAATTGATTTTAGCCTGGACACAAAATCTAGTTGGACATATCGGAATTGGGCGAGTTTGGCTCTCTCAATTTACTCCCGATAAAAAAAAGAGGAGCAACGACTCCTTAAATGCGCTTCCCGTTCCTCCTCGACATTCTGACACTCATTTTTTTGCCCAAAACGCATTTTCGCCCGGGCGCGCATTTTTTCGCCCGAGAGCGCATTTTTTCGCCCGAGAGCGCATTTTTTTGCCCGAGCGGGCGTTTTTCTCCCAGGCGCGCATTTTTCGATCGGGCGCGCATTTTTCGCCCGAGCGCGTGTTTTTCGCCCGGGCGCTTGTTTTTTGCCCGGGCGCGCGTTGAAAGTGGAGGTTAGATCTTAATGTTACTCTAGAGGGGGGTGAATAGAGTATTAAAAACATTTTCCCTTAATTTTATAGCGGAATTAAAATAGTGATATATATATGTGTGTATATTGAGTGAGTTATAAAAACTAAATAAAAAAATCAGCACAGCACAACAACACAGAAAATCACAAGCACATAGACACAAAGATTTTATAGTAGTTCCCCAATAAATCTGGGTATGTATACTCTTCTACCACACTTGGTAGGATCCACTAGGTTTTTGATCAGGTGCCCTATCACCAAGGGGTTTTTGATCAGGTGTCCACGCACCAAGTGAGCTTTTGATCAGGTGCTCTAACCAAATCACAGGTTATTGTTCAGGTGCCCTGTAACCAAGAGGTTAATTTTTGAAGGGACTTAGAACCCTGTACAAGATGGAATAAAGGAGGTTAAGAAGTTCTTCTCTGTCAACAATCAGAGAGAAGACTCTTGTGGATTGATGATGTAAAGCTCCCCCTGTCTGATTGAAATTCTTGACAGCTTGAGGATGGAGCTTTCTCTTGAAATGAAAATATTTTCCTTGATAAGCTGATGAATCTGAGAGACAGATGTTCCTCAGATTATTGTTGCTCTATAGAAGATTTGAAACTTGCAGCAGAAAGACTGAGAGATTGATCTTGAAGATGTTCTCAGAGAATGATATGCTGCTTGAGGAAGATGAATTTTCCTTTTCTTTTCTGAATATTTTCTATAGACAGATGCTCTGATATTTTCTATCTCTGTGTCTGTCTTATTTTTTTTTCTAGTATCCTATATTTTCTGGAAGAATACGACTGATTTGAATTTCAAATCTCTCTGAATAGGAATGGAATAATCTGCATTAAATCTTTTCTTAGAACTTCCACTGATTCAGCCAATCTTAATTCCTTTCCTCTTCAATAATAAATGATATCCTATTCCAATAAGCCAAATGGCTATTTTTCTCGAGAGAAGGAATTGGAAAGAGAATAAAATTAAAGGAAGGATAAAACTTGTCTTATCTGGAAGAATAACTCCAAATGAAGAATAGAACTGAATCTGATGGATGAACTGAGTTCGGAGAAATAGAATGACTGATCTGAACAATCTGAGAGAAAATTCGTCGATCTGAGATAAGATTTTGTCGACCTGAAGGAAGAGATCGTCAAACTGAACATCTGATAAGGATTCGCCGAACACAGACTGGAGTTCGTCGATCTCAATTTAGAGTTCGTCGAACTGAATAATTCGTCGACCACTGAGCCACTGAGAACTGAAGAGCGTCGACCGCTGAGATGCTGAGACTAGAGCACGTCGTTCGTCGAACGTGGAGAGAAGACCATTCGTCGAACGCAGAGAGCAATTCGTCGAACCCAGTATAGAGTTCATCGGACGCAAAAACTTAGAGAGATCCTAAGTTCTAGCTATCTTATCAACCTGAAACTATGACCCTTAGACTATACAATGGGGGTCAACTTGATCCTAGTCAACACATAGTAATCCTAGCCCAAATCAGCAATAGGGTTGTTCCAACAATCTCCCACTATTTGGGTTAGGATACTATTTGACAAATTTCTAATAATAAACAACAGAAAAACAACAGAGCATAAATATATCTGACAGAATGAAAAACCATTTCAGCAGATAAAACAAGTAGTGCTCTGAGTTTAACAACATTACAATAGAATAGAAATATCAACCAAAAACCAAATAGTTTTAAAACCTTTTACTTCTTTGCATATGGAGGCTTGAAGATAATTTGTCTGTTTGGATTTTCTGATTCTTTCTTGCTCATATACAGATCCTGAGCTCCCAGAATAGTTTGAGATTTGGCATGAGGAACTACTGCTTCTAGGTGCTTGTCTAAGTATACTTCAGCATTGAATACATTTCTGGATTTGTATTTTTCAAAATCTTTCTTTCTGAATTCTGACATAGTTGGGAATTTTGAGTAATCTTTACCTTCTGCTTTAGCTTTGTTGATCTGGACAACTGCAATGGATTCTCTGAATCTTGCCATTTGGGCTATCCTTTCTTCTTCTTGATTGGGAGAAGAAGGGATATACTCTGAAATATTATCTTGAACATAAGAAAGATCTTGAGGATTTTTGATTCTATGAGAAGAGCCATAGAAATATGAAGCTTGTATTCTGAGGATATTAATCTTGAGGAGCCTGAGGGAGGTCTTGATGACCTAGAACTTTGAGAACCACTAGAACTAGCTGGTCTCTTGGATTGCTGGGAGGAGTATCTTTGGGAGGAAGAAGAGAACTTAGCGGAGCCAGCAGCACCTGTTGTTGGAGGAGGAGGAGGAGGATTGAACTTAACTGGCTTATCAGGGTAATAAACAGTTTTCCTCATTTTCTTTATTCTGTTTGATTCATTCCTTGAGATTCTCATCTAAGCAGGAGAATCCTTGGTGAGAGTGATGTTATGCAAAATATAGTAGGGAATGTCATTGTTGGGATTAGGAGGCTTAGTAGCAGCCTTTGACATATACTTAGCTTTTCTTTTCTTTAATGATCTAGCATCAGAATCATCAGAATCATTATCATCATTATCACTGTCATCAGATGATGGAGGATTATCATAAAGGTCATCAATCAATTTTAGGGTTTTAGAAAAATCTTTCTCAGTATTAACTGGAGCTTGAGGAGCTGGACTTTCAACAATTGTTGGAACTTGAACTGCAAGAACTGAAACTGGAGGAGCTGGACTTTCAACTGAAACTGGAGGAGCTGGAACTGCAAAACTCTTGAGAATTTCTTTGAATATAACTTTTTTTATGGGAGCTGTATAAGGAACAATTGCCTTGGAATAACCTTGGTACTCTGGCAAACCACTGAAAATTGTACTGAACTTGGAAAGCAAATAAGTAATATCTATAGATGAATTACTAGAGATATTATTTATTTCTTCTATTGCTGGAAGAACTGCATCTGACATCTCTGAATCTGTCTGAACTGAATCTGCACTGAAAACTGTGAGAGTTGGAGCTTCTTCATAGACATCTCCCCCTGCCTAGTTTCAGGAAACCCTGAAGCTAGGCCCCTAGAAGAAGGGACAAAATGGGAGGGTGAAGGGAAGGAAGCTAGTCTTGCGGAGAGATCAGCAAGAGCTTGAAGAACTGGAGCAAGTTTTGCATCCAGGAGATCATTTAGATGTGGAGCAATGTGTTGATAGATTTGGTCAGCAACAGATTTAAAATAAATAAAGATAAGATCTTGGTTAGGGTTTGAAGAAGATGGGATGGAGTATGGGAAATATATGTTAGTAGCATGAGATATGGGTGGATGAGAGTGAATAGGGCAATGAGGGTGGATAGGAGAAGGTGACTAAGGATGAATATGTGATTGTGGATGAATAGGTGAGTGAGGTGGAGAGATATCCCGGGGAATAGGTAATTGAGGAAGCGAGATATCTTGGGGGATAATGGGTGATTGTGGAAGTGTTGGTGATTGAGAATCAATGTGTATGGGAGAATGAATTTCATTTAATGATTAAGGCTCTTCAGATGCGTGAGTCTGAAGAATAGGAGAAGATGTCAATGAGGAAGAAGGAATAATGGGAGAGTTGGGAGGAGAAATTTCTTCAGAAGAGGTAGAGGGTTAAGAAGGGAGAGGAGGAGGAGAGGAGGAGGAGAAACAATAGGAGAAGCTTCTTGAAGGGTTGAGGGAGTGACTTGCACAGTCCTTGTGCCTTCTGAAGCTATATCTGATGGTTTTGCTATAGGAGTCCTGTTAGGGATAACCCTTTCCCATCATCCAAACAAGGCTGAAGTCAGCCTTTTACTGGCATTGATAATAACTTTTGGAGAGACCAGGACGTCTGGATGCCTTTCCTCAAGATAGATTCCCATAATCCTACCATAACCAACATTTACCTTACTTATCTTCTTCCTGATTGATTCAAAAATGATCATTCCCCAATTGATTTTCTTTTTCTCTAGTGAGGCCACCATCACCAGAAATTGGTGCCTTGTAATGTAGTCATGGGCAGAAGTTTTACCAAGCAAAACCTTGCTACTACATCAGCCAAAAACTTATATTCCACGGATAAATTTTTCTTTAAAAGACGGTTAGGGTTTCCACTAGAATAACCCATCTTAACCAAAGCATTGTTAAATTCATCAGATGTGATTTCCAAATCATCATCACCATTTACTAAACCAAAAACCTCAGAAAATGTTACTGGGGTTAGAATAACCTGGTTTCCTGATATTGTTCCTGATAATGCATCATTCTCTGGCTTTACTGTATAAGCCCATTCCTTGATTTCAGTGACTGGTAATTTGATTCTAGTTGTCATGATCTTCTTTAGTTGTTGTTCTTCAAAAAGATGAAGAATGTCCTGGAAGACTTGGTCAGAATGCTCAAAAGACTTGAAGTCAATGTCGAAACCCGCTTCGAACTTCATTGAGGAAAGCACTGCTTGCGAAATTGCCATTTTTACCTGCAAAAGAGAGAACAATCTAGTGCAAAGGGAACTGGAGGGAAAGAGCTGGTTCTGTAGAGGCAAAGATAGAATAAGATAAAAGCTTTGAATATATAGAGAAATCGGAGAAGGGCGCACACTTTCGTAGAGCAGGGTTCGGCTAAACCTAATATAATCAGAAGTCAAAAAGACTTAGGGCTTCGTCTGACTGCGTTCGACGAAAAAATAATTTTCGTCGACTTCCGTTCGACGATCGTGCTTGTCTTTGTCGATCCTGACTTACTAAGTATCATCGATCTCCATTCGACGAATGATAGCATTTCGTCATTCTCCGTTCGACGAAATGAGGGGATAAATAGAAAATTTTATTTTTTTTATCAGATTGAATCTCCATCTATCATTTCCAGCTGATTTATAAAGAAAATATGTTTCTTTTCATTCAAGGGTTTGGTGAAAATATCAGCTCTTTGTAAATCAGTAGAGATGAATTATAGGAAAATTTTATTTTTATCCACATTATCTTTGATAAAGTGGTGTCTAATTTCTATATGTTTAGTCCTACTATATAACATCCCCCAAACAGCTAGACCCCTAAGTTGGTTTTGTCATGACTAGGTCATGACAAAACCATAAGAAGAGCTCAAGACCTTGTGAACATAGGAAAGAAGAAGAAAACCACCTTGGTCTGCAAATAGCAATTTCCAGTTAACAAGCCTAGGGTTGGATTTAGGGGCCCCACTTTGAACCGTGACCCCCATAATATCATCCCTAACCAATTATAGGTCTCCTTGAAGCACCAGTGACCCATTGGGGTCAAACTAAGAGGCCAATTTGACTAAAGTCAACCTTAACCCAAAATTGGTCAAACTAGCTCAACTAAGGTCAATTGGCCCCCACCATGCCAAATTGACCATGCCCCTACCCTTGTATAGGTACTAAGAGCCTAATGGACCAAAAAGCCCCAATCATGGGACTTGCAATTTGACCAATTTACCCTTGCCCTAATTTAGGTCAACATACCCCAATCTAACCTAATCTAGCACAATCCACTTGGGCTAGACCCAATTAAGGTGGTACACCATCTGGTGGGCCTGGTAATTACTGAAATTACCACTTAAATTCGGTAATTGCTGAGTAGGAGAGAGAAAAGGAAGTTTCCCCCAAATCGGAGAGAGAGGAAATAGCATTCATGGTGATTATATGCTATTGATCCTTCAAATCCCTCCCAATTGATGAGCATTCACCTTTCCCCATCAGTTACAGACGAATTCTGGAATTTTCTATGGGCAGAGGGGCTGAATTAAAGGAAATATAGTTGTAACCGAAATCTTGATAATGGCCATTAATGGCTTTTAGGAATAAAGCCACCCTAGCCGATAGAAACTCCTCCCATTTCCTTCAGTGCTCAGAGAGGAAGAGATCCCCCATTTTTCCAGTGAGTTTCGTGCAGAGAAATCCTAGATCGGCATGGCACCAAAAGCTCCAGCACCGTCAATGGCAACTCGCCGGAATTCACGCAACCAAGCCCCCACTCAGGTTCGGTCCTCTTCTCCTCCCCTAGTGCTAGATCTCTTCATATTTCGGGGCTTGATCCGTGCACAATAGGGCTCGGATTTGGGTTTCCGAAAGAGTGAGTTACGTACTCTTTTTCCCTCCTCTAAAAAACTAGATCCGACCACTTCCGGCCTGCCAACCACCCCTATCGCCGGTCACCACCTCAACGGAGGCGGTGGTGGCATTGGCCAGCTGGAAAGAGGCGTAGGTGGCCGGGAAATCACCCCCCAAAGAGGCCCAGGACGGGCTGTCGCGAGCCGTTCAACGATTGGGGACGATGACGGAGAACTGTCAGATCTGTTTATTATTGTTTACGGTTATATCATTTACTTCGTCGAGCGCTGTAAGAAATTCGTCGAACGAATATTTCGTCGAACGGGAGGTGTTCAATTTTAGTCGAGCGCTGTTATTAGAGATATTAGTCGAGCGCTGTTATTAGAGAAATTACTCGAGCGCAGCTGCGTTCGGCTTTCGTCGAACGCAGATTTGATCTGCTTTCGTCGAACGAAGCCTTTGTAAAGTTTCGTCGAACGTAGTTCTGCGTTAAATTAGTCGAGCGATGTTACTAAGTATATTATCCGAACGAAATAGTTTTTGTCGAACGCAGATTTGAACTGCTTTCGTCGAACGCAGATTTGATCTGCTTTCGTCGAACGCAGAGTTTGAATTTCGTCGAACGCAGAAACAGTTATATAAATAAATGTTTATGCAATTTTGTCACTTATTTTGCTGTACCTAGATCTAATTATTAAAAATACTTAGGCCCCTCTACAGAAAAAGTAGTCAACATCAAAGTTATAGCCCTTGGAGTCTACTTTATTTTAAATTTGATTTCACCCCAAAAGGAGTACTGTAGCTCCCTGTAGAGCCAAAATGGTGGGATTGGTCCCTAGGGTAGGGCAGTCACTCTTTCCTTCATATCTTTTTATTGGTAGATGCTATGGCCTTGATATTTTAAACCTAGGCTATTTATATGCACCCACACAACATACTAAAAGATGGGATTTTTAGGAGAACCATTTTCTATGGTTTTTGAAGTAATTTCATAAATTATCTGATAATTAATTAGTGGGTTAAATGACCTCCAATGCCCTCCAAATTTTGGTGGGTGCCCCTTAGGGTTACTGTATGACCTTGGTAAAATTTTCAGCCCAATTGGGACTGTTTTGTTTGAGTATTTTGTAAACCCAAGTTAGGACAAATAGGGTCAAAGTTAGGGTATGGTGTTTACCTTGGGGTATGGTGGTCAAAACTCATCTCCATGAAGTGAAACCTTGGTAACTGGTTTAGGATCACCTAAGACACCTCCATGAGTGATATGGGGTGGTGTGGAGGTGGTTAAGGCCTAGAACACTAGTTTTATTTCTAGGTGTGCAATTAGAACCTTGTGAAGGCCATGTGGTCAAAAGTCCCTTGATGGTTATGAAACTTGGTGGATAGATTCAAATGGTGTAAATAGGCACTGGGTAATTTTATAAGAATTTTAGGAGTCAATATTCCCTTTTAATTAGGACATAAACCCTTTAGAGAAACTTCTTATAAGAAACATTTAGATGCTTAAAATGTCTTGGATGATAATGCGACTGTGACTGTGCCCTTATAATCATGGTTTAGACCTTTGGTAATTTTTGTGGATTTTATTAAATAATTTAATCAGTACTTCTTTCACAAGGCACTTGTTTTGATTTAAACTTAAGGAAAATATTTGAGGGTCCAAAACTCTTGTTTAAATTATGCAAATTGGTGATAGGACCTTTCTGAACAATAGGGAGCTCTGTGAATATTTATTGAATTTTTGAATACTTAAATCAGTAGGCTACTTCACAATTCATTTAATTTGAGGTTTTATTAAAGTATTTATTTTAGTGAGAAAATGATTTCCTTAAATCCCGAAACTTAGTCAGTAGCCTTTTCTGGTGTATACAAGAGTTTGGTAATTTTCCCATAATTTTAGTGTTGATCTTTTTGGTGGTTCCTTCATAAAACTACTATTTTAGACAGGTGATAAATAATTATATTAGAGGAGAATTTCTTACTATAAAAATATGATATGTTGTTTCTGAAGTTATTTGATCATCCTAGATTTATCATAATTTTTGGAGAGCCATATCATAAGATTTACTTACACTTCATGTTCATTTTCATACTTGGCAAATGTTTGGAGAAAATAAAATAAATATTAATTAATTAGGGAAAAATATGATTCTCTGGAATTAGTCTTATAACATCATGATAGATCTCCAGTAAATAGATTGGGTCAGTTGGATGATTATTTGGAGTACCTCTAGTTGTGAGCTTCATATAATTAGTTTGGTCTGTGTATAGTAAAACTGTGAAACTTAGATTTTGAGTGACCTACAAGGTGGAAATGGTGTGCAGATGGTGCACATGGGTTGATTAGATGGTTGGAAGTTCACCCCAGGAAGTGTATGTGAGGAAAGTGTACTTGGTGGGTTAAGAGAAAGGTTGTCCTGGGGATTGACGAAAGATCGTCTCTCCCCTGGTGTGTCTTAAAGCACTTAGGTCTAATTCAAGTGAAACGATTGATGGGAATTATTAAGGGTAGATACCAATAACAGTAAGTGTCTTGAGAAAGGGAACTTTGGATTGTCATCCCATTACAGTTCTTAGTACCGTAGCGAGCCCCTTACAGGGTAATCATCGGGAAGTCCAAGATTAACCAAAAGTCATAGGAGTAAGAAGTTGTTATACAAGATTAACTCAATAACGCACACACGCACCCCGTAGTTACGGGAGGTTAGTTGGTTTGGTTGTACGAGCAGTAGGCTCGGTGGTTGTAGCAGCAGACTAGTTAGTCTAGTGAGCTTGTGACACAGTAATATCGTTGGTGCGGACGGGTTGGTCCGGCGAGCCGGTGGGGTCGGAAGGTTATGCTAACGGGCGGGTTAGCCCGGGGAGCCTATGGCTTGGAGATAGGTAGTAGAACATGTTGCATGTGTATGAAGGTGGTGGGTCTCTGGTATTGGACGGTCGTTCACACCGACGTCAATACGTTGACTCGGCAAGTGTGGAATTTGCACTTAGCCTTGAAAGTCTGGTGGTCCATCCAGTAAGAGTACGCAGATGCTCCGCGCTTTTATGTTGAGGCGTATGATAGGTCTAGGTAGGGTAGTGTGAATACCAACCTAGAGGTGGGCGAGGCCCAACCCACCGCTTCTGTTTGCCACAACGGGAGTATCCTGGGGGTCTTGCTAGCTCCAAAAAGGGGGAACTAAAGGTCTATGCGCATAGAGTCGAAGTGGGTGAGTTGCACTTGTATGAACATAGCATAACTGCATACCTTGCCTGTCATAGCATAAACATTGCATTTCAACCCCTACCCCTATCGTATAAGTCGGTTATGGTACTTCTTATATGATAGGCCTTGCTAAACGACCCCTTTGTATATAGGTTTGTATGGGCATTCCTATAAATCAATGGTTACTTTTCTATTACTATTGTCTTTACTTACTGCACTTTACTTACTCTTTACCTGCTCTTACTATGCTCTTTAACTGCTGCAGTTATATATATACACATGTGTAGTGTAAAAACATTTCCTGTACCACTGTCACCTGCTCTTTGTTATACCCCTTGTTGTCCTCTGCTTCATCCTTTCCGCTCGGTGCCTAGGAGTCACCGGGGGAGGGGTGGGGGATTGGCTTAGACTTTTTGACTAACGGTCGGTGGACCATATCATTTTAAGAGATCGACGAGACGCAGCAGCGCCAGAGGCGGGTGCAGACAGAGGCGGGCCAGCCTATTACAGGAGCACCAGATTCAGGATCAGTGAGTGATTAGTAGTTAGCTTTCGCGAGTGATCTTGTAGTGAGGACATGATGTACTGGGCAAGAGCCCTTCCTTCTTCTTTATTATTGTAACAATCTTTTATTCAGTTATTATCTGTGGACATTTACCTTTATGGTTTTATATTTCATGTTGAATCTGTGGACTTGTCTTCTTTAATGCACTTTTCTTTGTGATCATTTTGGCCGGCAGGATCGGTGTTTTCTAGTGGTGACCTTCTCGAGTGAAGGCGTCACTGCAAAGCGGCGGTTCTGGGCTTAAGACCCGGTGTTTGAAAAGAAAAAAAATGGGGTCTTACAAGTGGTATCAAAGCAAACCTCGATCCGAAGAAAAGAAGTCCACAAACCCTGGGCCACCCCGCCCGAGCTTAGTTTGAGGACAAACTAGCAGCGGAAGCAGTGGTGTGCCCATATGAGAATCACATTGAAAAAGGTCCACTTTTAACTGAATATTCTTGGTCAGTTTCCTCCTGCGAGCGTAGAGTTTTCTTTTGTAAGCCTGCGGCGAAACCTGCCCCCAGCAGGGAATACCTCCGGCTGCAAAGATTTCTTTAGTTAGTCCTTTAGTCAACGAGTTAGACTCAACCCCACTAGGATACGTAACTTACCTTAACAATTTATACTGTGACCTAGTCTGAAATAGACCTTAGGTATGACTTTGGTGAAGGTATGAGGATACCCCAAAGAGGCTAGAGAAAGAGGGATTGACACATAAGCAGAATGGTATGAGACTCATAGATTCAACCCTTGGATCCGTGACATGATTACATTAAGACAACCACCATGATAAACAACGAGGGTCGGATGAGAATTGAAGTTCAGGAGGGACCCGGTTGGGATTAGGTGACATATTGACCTTGATAATGTTGTCGTAGAAGGTACCCTGAAGAGTCTGAAGAATGGAGCGGATTAACAAGTTGCAAAATAGAACCCCAAGTCTAAGGTTGTGTGCCCTAAGAATGTTTTGCATACTTGGGACGATTATAACTTGGTGATATTGAAGATATTCAGCCCAAAATAGATAGTGGCTTATCTTTTGTTTATTGGGGCTTATCTTTTGTTTATTGGGGCTGACCTTCTGTTTATTGGGCAAATTAGTTACTGACTTGGGTGTCCCTTAGATCTAATTTAGCAAGTGCTATGCCGGGAACATGATGACTTTGAGGTCGATCTTATTCAATATTACTTGGACAAAGATGAGACGGTGTAACAGTATGTTTGGGAATCATGATCTATAGTATTACCATGACAATGGATTGACATCATTGATCGAACAACAACATGACCTTAGTTGCATCATTGGAAAAGTAAGTTACCAAGATTAATCACTTAGGGATACAGATGTCCTTCTGGAAGTTATATTTGAAAGTTCTGGTAGTTTGGGGCTTCGGAAGTGATTAATTTATGATTCGTTAAAAACCACGCCCTGTCATGGTGGAAATTTTTAACTACAATAATAACCCTTATACCTTGGGAGTTATGATGATGAATAACCAAAGATCTTGGACGATGACTATTTGGAATTAGAATATAGTGTTTGAGTTTACGATGATAAAAAAAATCTAAGTTTATCTTACCTTGGACCATTCGAAAGTGATCGACACTAGCATATGTGGAAATGATAGGAATTTGGTGGAATAAACGTGAAGATATTTTCTTGATGAAATTGACTTGTGAAAATCTTAGGGTTTCAAAAGATTTTACCCGTATACCTTATGAATCAAACTCCACGTAGAAAATGATTGGGAGTCGTCGTACCAACATGGATACTAATTGTGGTTGGTTAACATGTACTCAGAAAGGTTCACAAGTGCACCACCATTAAAATTTAAGGATGATTGGGACGCTAGACAATCAGATTAGTTCCATCAATAGTAAGAACTGGAAAAGTTATTGAGTAGAGATGAGTGATTACTCGGACGCACCTGAAGGAGTATGAAATTGAACGTGTTAAGAAATCAATAGAGGCATAAGAATCTGCCCAGGTTAGAGTGAAATATCGAGGATAGATTGACCAAGGTAGCTAGGTCACCCCGGTCAGGATAGACGATATGACGGTGCGAGTCTTGCGATGCAAGAAGATTCCGTAGGTAAAAATCATGTTGTAAAATTATGGACAGGAGGAGGACACCTGGGAGCCACTAGAGCTGGTGTGGCAGAGATAGTCGATGCTCTTTGAGCCAGGAATAGTTTCAATTCTTAGGGGATGTTACGTTCAGTCACTCTCGGTGAAAACCTCGCAAGCATAATCTGAATTTCGAGGACGAACTTATTTTTTTGTTTATTGGGATTTGTAACATCCCCCAAATAGCTAGACCCCTAAGTTGGTTTTGTCATGACTAGGTCATGACAAAACCATAGGAAGAGCTCAAGACCTTGTGAACATAGGAAAGAAGAAGAAAACCACCTTGGTCTGCAAATAGCAATTTCCAGTTAGCCAGCCTAGGGTTGGATTTAGGGGCCCCACTTTGAACCTTGACCCCACAATATCATCCCTAACCCATTATAGGTCTCCTTGAAGCACCAGTGACCCATTGGGGTCAACCTAAAAGGCCAATTTGACTAAAGTCAACCTTAACCCTAAATTGATCAAACTAGCTCAGCTAAGGTCAATTGGCCCCCACCATGCCAAATTGACCATGCCCCTACCCTTGTATAGGTACTAGGAGCCTAATGGACCAAAAAGCCTCATCATGGGACTTGCAATTTGACCAATTTACCCTTGCCCTAATTTTGGTCAACATACCCCAATCTAACCTAATCTAGCCCAATCCACTTGGGCTAGACCCAATTAAGGTGGTACACCATCTGGTGGGCCTTGTAATTACTGAAATTACCACTTAATTTCAGTAATTGCTGAGTAGGAGAGAGAAAAGGAAGTTCCCCCAAATCGGAGAGAGAGGAAAGAGCATTCATGGTGATTATATGCTATTGATCCTTCAAATCCCTCCTAATTGATGAGCATTCACCTTTCCCCATCAGTTACAGACGAATTCTGGAATTTTCTATGGGCAGAGGGGCTGAATTAAAGGAAATATAGCTGTGACTGAAATCTTGATAATGACCATTAATGGCTTTTAGGAATAAAGCCATCCTAGCCGATTGAAACTCCTCCCATTTCCTTCAGTGCTCAGAGAGGAAGAGATCCCCCATTTTTCCAGTGAGTTTCGTGCAGAGAAATCCTAGATCGGCATGGCACCGAAAGCTCCAGAACCGTCAATGGCAACTCGCCGGAATTCGCGCAACCAAGCCCCCACTCAGGTCCGATCCTCTTCTACTCCCCTAGTGCTAGATCTCTTCATATTTCGGGGCTTGATCTGTGCACAATTGGGCTCAGATTTGGGTTTCCTAAAGAGTACATTACGTACTCTTTTTCCCTCCTCTAAAAAACTAGATCCGACCACCTCCGGCCGGCCAACCACCCCTATCACCGGCCACCACCTCAACAGAGGTGGTGATGGCATTGGCCGGCCGGAAAGAGGCGTAGGTGGTCGGGAAATCACCCCGCAAAGAGGCCCAGGACGGGCTGTCGCAAGCCGTTCAACGATTGGGGACGATGACGGAAAACCGTCAGATCTGTTTATTATTGTTTACGGTTATATCATTTACTTCGTCGAGCGCTGTAAGAAATTCGTCGAACGAATATTTCGTCGAACGGGAGGTGTTCAACTTTAGTCGAGCGTTGTTATTAGAGATATTAGTCGCACGCTGTTATTAGAGAAATTAGTCGAGTGCAGCTGCGTTCGGCTTTCGTCGAACGCAGATTTGATCTGCTTTCGTCGAACGAAGCCTTTGTAAAGTTTCGTCAAACGCAGTTCTGCGTTAAATTGGTCTTGCACTGTTACTAAGTATATTAGCCGAACAAAATAGTTTTCGTCGAACGCAGATTTATCTACTTTCGTCGACTGCAGATTTGATCTACTTTCATCGAACGCATAGTTTGAATTTCGTCGAACGCAGAAACAGTTATATAAATAAATGTTTATGCAATTTCTGTCACTTATTTTGCTGTACCTAGATATAATTATTAAAAATATTTAGGCCCCTCTACAGAAAAAGTAGTCACATCAAAGTTATAGCCCTTGGAGTCTACTTTATTTTAAAATTTATTTCACCCTAAAAGGAGTACTGTAGCTCCCTGTAGAGCCAAAATGGTGGTACTGGTCCCTAGGGTAGGGCAGTCACTCTTTCCTTCATATCTTTTTATTGGTAGATGCTATGGCCTTGATATTTAAAACCTAGGCTATTTATATGCACCCACACAACATACTAAAAGATGGGATTTTTAGGAGAACCTTTTTCTAAGGTTTTTGAAGTAATTTTATAAATCATCTAATAATTAATTAGTGGGTTAAATGACCACCAATGCCCTCCAAATTTTGGTGGGTGCCCCTTAGGATTACTGTATGACCTTGGTAAAATTATCAGCCCAATTGGGACTATTTTGTTTGAGTATTTTGTAAACCCAAGTTAGGACAAATAGGGTCAAAGTTAGGGTATGGTGTTTACCTTGGGGTATGGTGGTCAAAACTCATCACCATGACGTGAAACCTTGGTAACTGGTTTAGGATCACCTATGACACTTCCATGAGTGATATGGGGTGGTGTGGACTTGGTTAAGCCCTAGAACACTAGTTTATTTTTAGGTGTGCAATTAGAACCTTGTGAAGGCCATATGGTCAAAAGTCCCTTGATGGTTATGAAACTTGGTGGATAGATTCATAGGGTGTAAATAGGCACTGGGAAATTTTATAAGAATTTTAGGAGTCAATATTTCCTTTGAATTAGGACATAACCCCTTTAGGGAAACATTTTATAAGAAACATTTACATGCTTAAAATGTCTTGGATGATGATGAGACTGTGGTTGTGCCCTTATAATCATGGTTTAGACCTCTGGTAATTTTTGTGGATTTTATTAAATAATTTAATCAGTACTTGTTTCACAAGGCACTTGTTTTGATTTAAACTTAAGGAAAATATTTGAGGGTCCAAAACTTTTGTTTAAATTGTGCAAATTGGTGATAGGACATTTCTGAATATTAGGGAGCTCTGTGAATTTTTATAGAATTTTTGAATACTTAAATCAGTAGGCTAGTTCACAATTTATTTAATTTGAGGTTTTATTAAAGTATTTATTTTAGTGAGAAAATCATTTCCTAAAATCTTGAAACTTAGTCAGTAGCCTTTTCTGGTGAATACAAGAGTTTGGTAATTTTCCCATAATTTTAGTGTGGATCGTTTTGGTGGTTCCTTCATAAAACTACTATTTTGGAGAGGTGATAAATAATTAAATTAGAGGAGAATTTCTTACTGTAAAAATATGATATGATATTTCTGATGTTATTTTATCATCATAGATTTATTATAATTTTTGGAGAGCCATATCATAAGATTTACTTACACTTCATGATCATTTTCATACTTGGCAAATGTTTGGAGAAATTAAAATAAATATTAATTAATTAGGGAAAAATATGATTCTCTGGAATTAGTCTTATAACATCATGATAGACCTACAGTAAATAGCTTGTGTCAGTTGGATGATTATTTGGAGTACCTATAGTTGTGAGCTTCATATAATTAGTTTGGTCTGCGTATTGTAAAACTGTGAAACTTAGATTTTTAGTGACCTACAAGGTGGAAATGATGTGCAGATGGTGCACATGGGTTGATCAGATGGTTGGAAGTTCACCCCAGTAAGTGTATGTGAGGAAAGTGTACTTGGTGGGTTAAGAGAAAGGTTGTCCTGGGGATTGACGAAAGATCGTCTCTCCCCTGGTGTGTCTTAAAGCACTTAGGTCCAATTCAAGTGAAAAGGTAGAAGGAAATTCTTAAGGGTAGATACCAATAACAGTAAGTGTCTTGAGAAAGGGAACTTTGGGGTGTCATCCCATTACAGTTCTTAGTACCGTAGCGAGCCCCTTACAGGGTAATCCTCGGGAAGTCCAAGATTAACCAAAAGTCGTAGGAGTAAGAAGTTGTTATACAAGATTAATTGAATAACGCACACATGCACACCCCGTAGTTACGGGAGGTTAGTTGGTTTGGTTGTATGAGCATTAGGCTCGGTGGTTGTAGCATCAGACTAGTTAGTCTAGTGAGCTTGTGACTCAGTAATGTCGTTGGTGCGGACGGGTTGGTCCGGCGAGCCGGTGGCTCGGAAGGTTATGGTAACGGGCGGGTTGGCCCGGAGAGCCTATGGCTCTGAGATAGGTAGTAGAACATGTTGCATGTGCATGAAGGTGGTGGGTCTCCGGTATTGGACGGTCGTTCACACCGACGTCAATACGTTGACTCAGCAAGTGTGGAATTTGCACTTAGCCTTGAAAGTCTGGTGGTCCAGCCAGTAAGAGTACGCAGATGCTCCGCGGTTTTGCGTTGAGGAATACGATAGGTCTAGGTAGGGTAGTTTGAATATCAACCTAGAGGTGGGCGAGGCCCAACCCACCTCTTCTGTTTGCCACTACGGGAGTATCCTGGGAGTCTTGCTAGCTCCAAAAAGGGGGAACTAAAGGTCTATGCGCATAGAGTCGAAGTGGGTGAGTTGCACTTGTATGAACATAGCATAACTGCATACCTTGCCTATCATAGCATAAACATTGCATTTCAACCCCTACCCCTATCGTATAAGTCGGTTATGGTACTTCTTAAACGATAGGCCTTGCTAAACGACCCTTGGTCTATAGGTTTGTATGGGCATTCCTATAAATCAATGGTTACTTTTCTATTACTATTGTCTTTACTTACTACAATTTACTTACTCTTTACCTGCTCTTACTATGCTCTTTACTGCTTCAGTTATATATATACACATGTGTAGTGTAGAAATATTTCATGTACCACTGTCACCTGCTCTTTGTTATACCCCTTGTTGTCCTCCGCTTCATCCTTTCCGCTCGGTTCCTAGGAGTCACCGGGGGAGGGGTGGGGGATTGGCTTAGTCTTTTTGACTAACGGTCGGTGGACCATATCATTTTAGGAGATCGAGGTGATGCAGCAGCACCAGAGGCGAGTGCAGTCGGAGGCGGGCCAGCCTATTATAGGAGCACCAGATTCAGGATCAGTGAGTGATTAGTAGTTAGCTTCCGTGAGTGATCTTGTAGTGAGGACATGATGTACTGGGCAGGAGACCTTCCTTCTTCTTTATTATTGTAACAATCTTTTATTCTGTTATTATCTGTGGACATTTACCTTTATGGTTTTATATTTCATGTTGAATTTGTGGACTTTTCTTCTTTAATGCACTTTTCTTTGTGATCGATTTGGCCGGCAGGATTGGTGTTTTGTAGTGGTGACCTTCCCGCGTGAAGGGGTCCCTACAAAGCGGCGGTTCTGGGCCTAAGACCCGGTGTTTGAAAAGAAAAAAAATGGGGTCTTACATACTATGGAGAACTGGATTTTGTGCTATAGATATTGCACTAGTATTGTCACAAAATATAATTGAATTATTTAAGTTGACACCATAGTCAAGGAGATGAAGCTATATATTCAGCTTCAGCTGTTGATGTAGACACAGATGTTTGTTTCTTACAAAACCAAGACACAAGCCTATCACCAAGAAACTGGCAAGTTCCTGATGTGTTTTTCCTGTCTACTCTGCATCCAGCATAATCTGAATCTGAGAATCCAGTTAATTCAAATTCATTTGTTGTTGGATACCAAAGTCCTAGATTAGGACAACCCTTTATATATCTCAAAATTCTTTTTAATAAAATTATGTGATTTCTTTGGGGTTAACTTGAAACCTAGAACAAATACAAGTAGCAAACATTATATCAGGCCTACTTGCTGTTAAATAAAGTAGGGAGCCAACATGTGCTCTATATACTTTCTGATCAATAGGTTTCCCTTATTCATCAGTATCAACAATAGAATTTGAGGGCATGGGTGTTTTCATGGTGGAAGCATCAGACATACCAAACCTTTTCACTAATTCCTTAGCATACTTGGATTGTGATATGAAGATGCCATTGAGAGTTTGCTTCACTTGTAGACCAAGGAAGTATGATAGTTCACCCATACTACTCATTTCAAATTTTGATTGCATTAGATTAGAGAATCATTTGCATAAATTTGAATCAGTAGAGCCAAAAATAATGTCATCTACATATATTTGAACTAGTAGAGTTTGATTTTTATGTATCCTGAAAAATAGGGTTTTATCTACTATGCCTCTACAGAACTTGTTTTCCAAAAGAAAATTAGCTAAGGTCTCATACCATGCTCTGGGAGCTTGTTTGATACCATAGAGAGCTTTATTAAGCTTAAATACATAGGAGGAGTGCGTTGGAGAGATGAAACCTGGTGGTTGTTCCACATAGACTTCTTCTTTAATGTCTCCATTGAGAAAAGCACTCTTCACATCCATTTGATATACCTTGAATTTCTTAAATGCAGCAAAGGCTAGAATGATCCTTATAGCTTCAAGTCTTGCAACAAGAGCAAAGGTCTGATCATAGTCTATGCCCTCTTCCTGTGAATATCCTTGAGCTACCAATCTTGCTTTGTTTCTGACTATGTTGCCTTGATCATCAAGCTTGTTCCTGAAGACCCATTTGGTGCCAATAACTGGATGGCCTTTTGGTCTTGGAACGAAATCCCAAACCTTGTTCCTTTCAAATTGGTTGAGCTCCTCTTGCATTGCAAGAATCCAGTTTGGATCTTGTTCTGCATCTTTTATGGTTTGATATTCAACTTGTGATTGGAAACAAGTGTGCATCTGATTTTGGTGTAGTTGAAGCCTTGTTTGAACACCTACTGAAATATCACCAATCACTTGTGATATTGGATGATCTCTAACTGTGATGTGGTCAATAGTTGGAGTTGGTTCAGCAATGATATCCACTTGGGGAATTTGTTCAGCTGTCACTTGTGTAAAACTGGCAGCAAGATCTGGATGATCTTCTTCTTCACTGTCTTCAAGATTTTGTGTTAATGGAAGTGTGGAATCTTCTTTCTGTAGATCTAGTCCATTTAGCTCTTCACATAGAGATGGTACCTGGAAAATATTCTTGGTAGAGGTGGTGTTCCTCTCCTCAATTAACATGTTAGTCTCATCAAAGGATACATGCATGGACACTTCTATCTTAAGAGTAGATTTGTTGTAAGCCCTATATGCCTTACTAGAAAGAGAATATCCAAGGAAAATGCCTTCAATAGCTTTTGCTTCAAACTTTATGAGTTACTTCTTGTCATTGTTATGCACATAGCATTTACATCCAAATATCTTAAAATAGTTAACCTTAGGCCTTTTATTCTTAAGTAATTCATAGGGAGTCTTGCCCTTAAGCTTATGTATAAGGCTTCTGTTCAACACATAATTAGCTGTGCTCACTGCCTCTGCCCAAAAAGAGAGTGGCAAGTTTGCATCAGCAAGTAATGTAGTTGCTGATTCAATAAGGGTTCTATTTTTCCTTTCTGCTACCCCATTTTGTTGAGGAGTTCTAGGAGCAAAGAAACACTGCCGGATCCCTTCTTTTCCACAAAATTCTCTCATCAGAAGAGACTCAAACTCAGTGTCATGATCATTTCTGATCAATGCAACTATAGTAGAGTACTCAATCTTAATGGACCTGAGAAAGTCTGTCATAACACTGAAGGTGTCAGACTTGTTCCTAAGAAAGAACACCCAAGTGAATCTTGAGAAGTCATCTACAATCACTAAAGAGTAATGCTTCCCTCCTAAGCTTTGTATTACAGTAGGTACAAAAAGGCCTAAGTGCAATAAATACAAAATCCTAGGTGAATCACTCTTGGATAAAGACTTAAAACTACTTCTAGGATAATTGACAAGCCCTGCAAAGTCCTTCCTTCTTTTATGAACCAGAAGGCAGTCCTCTATCAAGATTGTCCTTAGAGAGCTTATATATAGTTCTAAGGTTAATATGTCCAAGCCTTTTATGTCATAATTCGTTTGTTTTACTTATAGAATTGAATAAGCAAATATCAGAATTGGTAGAGTCAAAATTGACTAAATAAATATTTCCATGTCTAATACCAGATAATACAGTAATATTTTTATTATTGGTAATAAGACATAAGGAATGATTGAAAGTTACCTGATAACCTTCATCACATAACTGGTTTATGCTGATGAGGTTGTGCTTCAGACCCTTGACATAGGCTGCTTCCTTGAAGGTCACTGCTCCAACGTTGATCTGACCAAAGCCTTTGGTTTGTCCACATTTGGAGTCTCCAAAGATCAACTTGGGTCCAAGCTTTGCCTTGTAATTGTTCAGGTTGGCCTTGTTTCCTGTCATATGCTTTGAGCATCAACTATCCAAGTACCATTGTTCATTCTTGTTTGGATAGCTGCGTACCTGTAAACAGAAAAGTAAACTAGTTGTTTTTGACCCAGACTACCTTGGGTCCTTTTGTATTACCAGAAAACTCTGAAATAAAAGACATTTCAGGTTGATCCTTAAAACCTTTTGGATGATATCTCCTTGGAGGAATTATCCATTCAGTGAAAGGATTGTAAGTATGTGAAGAAAAAGAATTCAATAAATTTTCTTTATATCTTCTGTTCGACTAACTGAGCTGAGTTCGTCGATCGTCGTTCGACGAATGGATGTGCTTTTGTCGAGCGCCGTTCGAATAATCACTATACAAGAAATTTGTCTTCAGAGTTCGTCGATCTCGGTTCGACAAATTCGTCTGATTTCGTCGAGCTCCGTTCGACGAATTCTGCTGAATTCCCTTATTCTTTACAGCCTTGCTTGAAATGTTTTTATTTTCATCTACAACCTCTTTACTCTTAGCAGAAATGAATTTTATAGGTGTAGAGAGTATGTTCTTCTTAATTAGAGGTGGCTCACTTGATTATGCACCCAAGCCTAGTTTGCCATTTAATCTGGCATTTACTGTGCTTGTAATGTCTATCAGTTTGATGCTTCTCCCATTTAGGGATTCTTCAAATTTCTTGGCCTCAGAAAGTTTATTCTCAATGAGAATTATTTGTTCTCTAGAGGCAGCCAAATC
The DNA here is from genome assembly GCA_033032865.1 of Dactylorhiza incarnata. Classification (NCBI taxonomy): domain Eukaryota; kingdom Viridiplantae; phylum Streptophyta; class Magnoliopsida; order Asparagales; family Orchidaceae; genus Dactylorhiza; species Dactylorhiza incarnata. Next base: position 1,453,048 of record JAWHQI010000380.1, on the reverse strand, counting down.
TTTCTTAAGATTAGCATTTTCTTCACTTATTTTGTTCATTTCAGCTAGCTTATTTCTGAGAGTGATTATGTTCTTCTCAGATTTTATTAAGTCTAAGCAAAGAACTTTGAATTCATCTTTGAATTCAACTGAATTGAAATCAAAATTTGATATTACCTGATCAAAGTCATTGTCAGCTTCTGATCCTGATTCTTCTTCAGCTGAGTTGTTTGTTGAGGCATTGATAGCCATCATGCAGAAATTCTTTTCTTCTTCACCATCTTCATCATCTTCATCATCAGAAGAGCTGGATGAAGATGCACTTGCTGACTCACTGCTTGAGTCATAAATGGCCATCAAGCATTGGTCCTTTTCTTTTGATTCTTCTTCATCATCAGAAGAGCTTGATGAAGATTCTGATTTAGTGTCACTCCAGGTTTCTGCTACAAATCTTCTTCCCTTGTGTTTGTTCTTGTGGGAGAAAGACTTGTTGGAGTGCTTCTTTTCTTCTTTCTCTTTTCTCTTTTCTTTCTTCTGATTCACTGGACATTCTGGCAGAATATGTCCAGGTTTCCTGCAACCAAAACAGATAATTTCTTTAGGATTTGATTTATCATACCTTGGCTTTTCTCAGGATCTGGAATCCTTCTTTCTGAAATCCTTTTGGGCCATCTTGTAGAACCTTTTGGCTAGAAGGCTCATGAACTCCTCATCTCTTGGAGCCTTTTCTTCTTGTTTAGCTTGAAAAGTTATGCTTCTCTCCTTCTTGTATGCTGGAGATGAAGTAGATTGTTCAGCTTCTCTGGTTTTGATAAGCTGCTCATAGTACTTGAGTTTGCCTAACAAGATCTCAGTTGAGATCTCATTAAGGCTTCTGTCTTCCTTGATTGGCCAGATCCTAGAGTCCCATGTGCTGGGGAAGCACATTAGGATCTTATCATTTATCTCAGTGATGTAGATCACTTTGTCCAAAGATTTCAGCTCATTAAATTATGAGACTGAGCCTATTGTACATGTCAGCAACTATTTCAGATTCTCCCTTTTTGAAATTCTCATATTGAGAAATGAGGTGGGATCTTCTGTCCTTTCTTTCATCAGCTGATCCTTCAACCATATTATTGAGTGAGATCCATATTTCTCTTCAGAGGTGCATTCCACCACTTTTTGAAAGATTTCATCAGACATTGTTTGTGCTAGAAAGTTCATTGCATTGCATATGCACTTCTTTGCTTCTTCTGGACCTTTGTCCACTCAGGTGGTGGAACAGCATTGTTGCTAGTTGTGGTGTCAGCACTAGTTGTTGATGTAGGTGTTGGAGGTCCTGTCAAAATAACATTGAAGATTTCCTCATCAATAGAATTCATGTACAACCTAATCCTTGCCTTCCATAGTGCAAACTTACTGAGATTGCACATAGGAGGTCTTGTGCTAGAATATTCTTTGTTTTGTGCCATGAGTTTTTGACAAAAATAAAACTCTAAAATAAATTAAGATCTAATTGATCTTTATGATTTAGGTGTTAGACTGTAAAAATCAACTACCCTCTAATACCAATTGAAAGTGGAGGTTAGATCTTAGTGTTACTCTAGAGGGGGTGAATAGAGTATTAAAACTTTTTCCCTTAATTTTATAGCGGAATTAAAATAGTGATATATATATGTGTGTATATTGAGTGAGTTATAAAAACTAAATTAAAGAAATCAGCACATCACAACAACACAGAAAATCACAAGTACAGAGACACAAGGATTTTATAGTAGTTCCCCAATAAATCTGGGTACGTCTACTCTTCTACCACACTTGGTAGGATCCACTAGGTTTTTGATCAGGTGCCCTATCACCAAGGGGTTTTTGATCAGGTGTCCACACACCAAGTGAGCTTTTGATCAGGTGCTCTAACCAAATCACAGGTTTTTGTTCAGGTGCCCTGTCACCAAGAGGTTAACTTTTGAAGGGATTTAGAACCATGTACAAGATGGAATAAAGGAGGTTAAGAAGTTCTTCTCTGTCAACAATCTGAGAGAAGACTCTAGTGGATTGATGGTGTAAAGCTCCCCCTGTCTGATTGAAATTCTTGACAGCTTGAGGATGGAGCTTTCTCTTGAAATGAAAATATCTTCCTTGATAAGCTGATGAATCTGAGAGACAGATGTTCCTCAGATTATTGTTGCTCTATAGAAGATTTGAAACTTCCAGCAGAAAGACTTAGAGATTGATCTTGAAGATGTTCTCAGAGAATGAGATGCTGCTTGAGGAAGATGAATTTTCTTTTTCCTTTCTGAATATTTTCTCTAGACAGATGCTTTGATATTTTCTATCTCTGTGTCTGTCTTTCTTTTTTTCTGGTATCCTATATTTTCTGGAAGAATACAACTGATTTGAATTTCAACTCTCTCTGAATAGGAATAGAATAATCTGCACTAAATCTTTTCTTTGAACTTCTACTGATTCAGTCAATCTTAATTCCTTTCCTCTTCAATAATAAATGATATCCTTTTCCAATAAGCCAAACGGCTATTTTTCTCGAGAGAAGGAATTGGAAAGAGAATAAAATTAAAGGAAGGACAAAACTTGTCTTATCAAGAAGAATAACTCCAAATGAAGAATAGAACTGAATCTGATGGATGAACTGAGTTCAGAGAAATAGAATGACTGATCTGAACAATCTGAGAGAAAATTCGTCGATCTGAGATAAGATTTTGTCGACCTGAAGGAAGAGTTCGTCGAACTGAACATTTTATAAGGATTCGTCGAACACAGACTGGAGTTCGTCAATCTCAATTTAGAGTTCGTCGAACTGAAGAATTCGTCGACCGCTGAGCCGCTGAGAACTGAAGATCGTCGACAGCTGAGACGCTGAGACTGGAGCACGCTGTTCGTCGAACGCAGAGAGAAGGCCGTTCGTCGAACGCAGTGAGCAATTTGTCGAACCCGAATAGAGCTCGTCGAACGCAAAAACTTAGAGAGATCCTAAGTTCTAGCTATCTTATCAGCCTGAAACTATGACCCTTAGACTATACAATGGGGGTCAACTTGTTCCTAGTCAAAACATAGTAATCCTAGCCCAAATCAGTAATAGGGTTATTACAACACGTGTTTTTCGCCCGGGCGTGCGTATTGTCGCCCGGGCGCGAGTATTGTCGCTCGGGCACGCGTATTTCGCCCAGGCGCGCGTATTTCGCACCGGCGCGCGTATTTCGCCCGGGCGCGCGTAATTCGCACCGGCGCGCGTATTTTTCCTGGGCGCGCGTATTTCGCACGGGCGAGCGTATTTTCTCCCGGGCGCGCGTATTTTCTCCCGGGCGCGCGTTTTTCGCCTGGGCGCGCGTTTTTCGCCCGAGCGAGCTTTTTTCGCCCGGGCGCGCATTTTTTGCCCGGGCGCACGTTTTTCTCCCGTCGCGCGTTTTTTTGCTCGTGTGCGCATTTTTTCGCTCGGACGCGCATTTTTTCGCCCAGGCGCGTATTTTGTCTCCCGGGCTCCCGTTTTGTCTCCCGGACGCCCGTTTTTCGCCCGGGCAGGCATTTTTCTTCTGAACGAGCATTTTTTGCCCGAGCGGGCGTTTTGTCGCATGGGCGGGCATTTTGGCATGTGGTTGAATGCAAACCTTCACCATAAGATTTAAAGTGGAGCGGTCTTGTACCTCCTTGTGTGAATTTTAATTTCTCTTGGGAGGATTAGGCGTGTAGCCATCATTTTTTGTAGCACTTGAATGTGTTAAACCCTTACGGGGCAAGGCGAAGCTGTACCCGTAACGTTCAGTAAGAGCACGGACAAAGCTGAACAGAACCCGTTTCCATGCAGATCGGTGAGAGGTTCTAACCTCTAGTACACCGTGTGATCATGGGATTGGCCGTGGAAGGTGCTTACCTACACTGTCCAAAAGCTCTTTTTCCCGCATAAGATCATGTTGCTTAGGGTGGAGTGTTTGTGGATTGATGTTGTGTTAGCCTAAAACGGTTGCTTAGGCGGTTGTGGGAACCCTCCGGGTGAACCCAACCAACATCATGTGCATACCTAGGTTACTCTTACATTGATGCTCAACCTAGAAGATTGATTATGCTTGAATCCTCACCCTGTGTAGTGTAGTTGCACTTTCTTTATTTGATTAAATGTTGTATATATGGCTTGCTTGCAGGATTAGCGGTGGCACGCCCCTGAAGCGGCTAGATGGCCGGGGGGTGGGATCGTTACGTGGTTTGTGGTCAGCTCATAGCTGACCCTCGTTTACCTCTTATTGGATGTTGGTGCAGGTGCTGGTAAGCCAAGTGGAAAGTAGCGGGCAGAAGCCATATGCTGTGTTGGCCCTTGAAGACCAACATCTCTCTTACTTCTTTCCATATATTGCCGGCCTGCGTGCTGAAATATGTTTGAGTTAAAGACATTGTATGAATGTAAAGTCTTAAGGTCGTAACTCTTTATTGTTTCATTCCTGGGATAGTGGACAATTCTGAAAGTAATGATATTTAATGCTTCCGCTTACGCTGTAATACTCTCTCGTGTAGTTTTTTCTGTTATCATCTTATTAACGCCTAGCTAGTGTGATCAATATGGCGTGGAGTCCCGGCCGGACCTACTATTATATAGTTTGTACCGGCAGGATGTTACGAAGGAAGAGGAGGAGGACGAGGAAGAGGATGTCAAGGAAGAGATGGATAAGGTAGAGGAGGAGAGAATGAAGGAGAGAAAAAAGGAGAATGAGAGGAAGAAGGAGGAGGAGAGAAAAAAGGAGAAGAAGGAAGAGGTGAGGAAGGAGAATGAAAGAAGGTATGAGTCTCTAATTAAGAGGTGCGACAGCTTAGAAGGTTTTTTGAAGAGAGCTTAGATATTGTACTTACAGTAATTAAAAATATGCACACATATGTCCTGTAACACCCTGCCAGTACGAAGAGTATAACAGCGGGTCCGGCCGGGACCCCACGCCATACAAACCACACTAACTAGGAGTTAAAAGGTGATAACCAGAAAAGTAACAACTAAACGAGAGTACAAAACGTAAGCGGAAGCATTAATTAAACCATTCAAATAGAACTGTCCACTATCATAGGAATGTATCCAGAATAAGAGTTACGGCCTTAAGGCCTTACATTCATCCAATGCACAAAACTCCATAAGCATACATCGGCACGCAGGCCGGCCATACAAGAATAATAGGAAAAGGGCTGGCCTTCGAGGGCCAACATTGCAAAGGGCCATCGCCCGCTATTTCCCGCTAGGCTCACCTGCACCTGCATAAGAACATTCCACCAAGCGGTGGCAAACAAGTAACGGTCAGCACAGCTGACCAAATTATAACGACCCCACCCATTTTTCCCGGGGTGGCGGAGCTTCTACCCTGCAAGCAAGCCATACTAGCACAAGTAATAAATATAAAGAAAGTGCAACTACACGAGGTGAGGTTTCAAGCACAATCAATCTTCTAGGTTGAGCATCAAAAGAAGGGAACCTAGGTATGCACATGATGTTGGTTGGGTTCACCCGAAGGTTCCCCACAACCGCCTAAGCAATCGCATGAGGCTAACATAACATCCATTTCACAAAACACTCCACCGTAAGGGCCACAACCTTGGGTGGAAACAAGAGCTTTTGGTTGGTCTAGGTATGGCACCTTCCACGACCTCTCCCATGATCACACGGCTTTCCTGAGGAAGGGACCTCTTACCGATCTGCATGGAAACGGGTTCGGTTTAGCTTTGCCCGTGCTCTAATCGTCGCGATCTATCGCACGACGCGGGTACGTCTTCGCCTCGGCCCGTAAGGGTTTAGCACTTTCAAGTGCTACACTAAATATACGCTACGCACCTAACCCCTTCACAAGGATCTAGGTTTCACGAATACTCAACAAGGGAGGTGCAATACGCTCCGCATCAATTTCGTGGAGAAGGTTTGCCTTCAACCAATCTCAAAGCATGGGGCTTTCGTTAGCATCTTCACAAGATGCCTATACTTATTTCCCGCACTGCTATAGATGGTTTCACGGAGTCATTCTCCGGCACGCATTCTAGGCCTATCCTAAATGCAACGTCGCAAATCAAGCATCACCGATTCGGGCTCACGGCCACGAATAGGCTTCACACAAAATGCCTAAATCCGCACGACTACCGGATTTTCTACTTGCAATAATGCCGGGGACGGACACAATCTACCCGGAGTTCCGAAGAACTTGAGGAAATCCTACACTTCACCCATTTGGTGAAAGAGATACCTCATGCAAACATAGGAAGAGGAATGAAATGGCAAATACAAGTCCAAAGTTCGGGAGGAAGAATCGTTACCCTAGGCGCGTTCTTTTTCGCCATAGATCCGAGATTCTACACGGAGAGAAACGACCGCACCGGGCTGCACTCTCCAAATCTGGAAACGGCTCGCGAAACGGAGCTCCGGAGCTCCGTCAATGGCGGGATCTACCTTCTTCTTCCTTGGCTCCTCCTTCTTTCTCTAGGATTTGGAGAGAGAATGGCTTAGAGAATATGAGGGTTTAACCCCCTCTCATCAGCCCTAAAGGTCTCCCGCAACTAAACCTAGCCGTTGGATCAATTTCCAAAAGATTTGGACGGTCCGATCTTCTTCTCCGCTCAAAATCGCGGAACAGAATAAACAGGGCGCACGATCGCTGGTCGTGCGCGAAGAGGGAAATGGTCGTGCGCACTGTCCGAGACAGAACTCGATTCTCTTCTGAATTAACGCACGATTGCTGGTCGTGCGCGGAGAGGGAAATGGTCATGCGCACTGTCCGAGACAGAACTCGATTCTCTTCTGAATTAGCGCACGATCGCTGGCGCACGATCGCTGATCGTGCGCGAAGAGGGAAATGGTCGTGCGCACCGTCCGAGACAGAACTCGATTCTCTTCTGAATTAGCGCGCGATCGCTGGCCACTGATCGTGCGCTAAGAGCAGAAAGGGAAGATTTAGCCTGCTTCAAGTGCAGCACTACCACTCCGCCTACTTCGCTGAACCACGATTTTTGGGGTGTTACAACTCCACCCCTCTTAAAAGAATTTCGTCCCGAAATTTATAAAACAGAAATAGCAAGAAATTCAGCTATAAATTTACCTGAGAGAAATAGCTCGGGGTACTCCGCAAGCATCGCTTGCTCTCTCTCCCAAGAGAGCTCCTCTCGGCCGCAATTATCCCACCGGACTTTTACCATCCGAATGGACTTGTTCCGCAGCTGCTTCACTTCGGTATCTTCGATGCGTAAGGGCTTGACTTTCGTCGACAACCCACTATCAACCGGAACTTTGCCGACCGCAACGATATGAGTAGGCTCTTGCACTGCCTTCCTCAACATTGAAATGTGAAACACGTCGTGCAGACCGCTCAGCTCTGCAGATAGTGTAAGCCGATAAGCCGCATCACCAACACGCTCCACGATCTCAAACGGTCCTAAGTACCTTGGACTGAGCTTTTTCAAGCGTCGGATCCTTGATACCCCTTTGCACGGTTTGATCTTCAAGTAAACCCGGTCACCGACGGCAAACTCTAGGTTCCTATGCTTGGCATTGAAATACTTTACTTGCCTATCCTGGGCAACCAATAGCCTTTCACGTATAGTCCGGATCGTCGAAGTTGCTTCTTCAACATCCTTTCGCTTCAATAGCTTAGTATCGCCCGTTTCCGCCCAAGACAACGGCGTACGACACTTCTTACCATAGAGGGCTTCGAAGGGAGCCATCTTTATACTGGCTTGATAGCTATTATTGTAGGCGAACTCGATCATGTAGAGATGATCTTCCCACCTCTTTCCAAAATCTAGAGCGCACATTCGGAGCATATCCTCCATAGTCCTGTTGGTTCTCTCGGTCTGTCCATCCGTTTGCGGGTGGAAGGCCGTGCTGAACTTCAATTTCGTGCCCAACAGTTCATGGATAAGCCTCCAATCTTTCGATGTGAAACGCCCGTCACGATCGCTGACGATACTACGGGGAACACCGTGCAGTCTCACAATACTATCAACATAGAGCTTTGCTAGCTTCTCTACAGAATCATCCTTCCTGTTCGGAATGAAGTGTGATACCTTCGTCAAACGGTCCACGATCACCCAGATGGCGTCGTTTCCATGCTGCGATCTCGGCAATCCGTGCACAAAATCATCGAAATATCATCAAACTTCCATTCCGGAATCGGCAAGGACTTCAGAAACCCACCGGGACGTTGACATTCCGCTTTCACCAATGCGCAAGTATGACACTTGGCCACGTAAAGGGCAATGTCTTTCTTCATACCCAGCCACCAGAACAATTTCTTCAAATCCATATACATTTTAGCGCTCCCCGGGTGGATCGAGTACTTGGTATGATGAGCCTCGTACATCAACTCCGCCCGTAGAGTGCCAACGTTTGGGATGCACAACCTTTCCTATTTCCACATAAGGTCGTCTTCAAAGGAGAAATCAGCGTTTAACCCCTCAACGGTTTCCGCTTTATAGCGTTTCATGCTCTCGTCCTGCTCCAATGCTTGTCGAACTCGGTCGGCAAGGTCGTATTGAACCTCCGTCCAGTTCAAGCATGCTGAAGTAGACGTTCTCCTATCAATGCATACGATCTCCATTTCCTCTAGCTCACGGATTAGACGCTCATCGTGCATCAAAATCCAATTTGTTGAGCGAGAGCCCGACGACTCAGCGCGTCCGCTACTACATTTCCCTTACCGGGAGTATAATTGATGTCGAAGGTGTAGTCCCCATGGAACTCCATCCACCTCCTTTGACGCATATTCAACTCCCTTTGATCCAGCAAGTACTTGAGGCTTTTGTGGTCGGTAAAGATATCGATCTTCACGCCATATAAATAATGCCTCCAAAGCTTAAGAGCAAATACCACGGCCGCTAGCTCCAAATCATGGACCGGGTAATTCCTCTCATGAACCTTCAGTTGCCGGGAGCCGTAGGAAATTACCTTCCCGAACTGCACTAGGACACAACCCAAACCACTTCCTGAGGCGTCGCTATAAATTTCGTAGCCTTCCGTACCTTGTGGCGAGCATAGAATGGGCGCCGTGGTCAGACGGCTCTTCAGCTCTTCAAAAGCTCGTGCGCACTCGGGCGACCAAACGAACTTATGATCCTTCCTAGTCAGTTTTGTGAGAGGAAGTGCGATCCTCGAGAAGTTTTCCACAAAGCGCCTATAATAGCCGGCAAGTCCTAAGAAACTTCGGACTTCCGCTACGTTTTTCAACAAAGGCCACGCTCGGATCGCTTCTATCTTCGACGGATCTACTGCAATTCCATCTCCACTAACGACGTGACCAAGGAATGCTACTGACGGTAGCCAAAACTCGCACTTGGAGAACTTGGCATAGAGCTGACTCCTCCTCAAGGTGCTCAGAACGGCGTGCAGATGCCCTACATGCTCCTCTTCCGATTGAGAGTATACCAAAATGTCGTCGATAAAGACGATCACAAATTGATCCAAATACTCACGGAACGTCCTGTTCATTAAGTCCATGAATACCGACGGTGCATTGGACAGACCGAACGGCATCACCGTGAACTCATAGTGCCCAAAGCGGGTACTGAACGCTATTTTTGGAATGTCACATTCCCTTATCCGCAGTACTAGCATAATCCACCGCTCGATTACCAGCCTTCGGGGGACCACTTCGACACATCGCAGCTTTGTGTCCCACCTTCCCGCAGGTGAAACACGTAATAGGAGTCCGCGCGGTCGTGGCTCCCGAAACATTTGAAGGAGCTGGTTCCGCCTGTTTGAACTTCCTTTTGTTCCTTCTGAAATCCGACTTGGACTGAGAGGCCGGCGCATGAAACTCAGGTTTCTTTACAACACCCCTTGCTTGTACCCTCTTCATGTCCAACTCCAAAGATCTGGCAGTTTGCACCATCACTTGGAAGCCGAACATCATAGGGCCTGCAAGGAGCAGCCTCAACTCGTCCCGAAGCCCTTCATAGAACTTATTTGTCTTTGTCTCCTCATCCTCCACCAAGGACCCCGCATAGCGACTCAGTCTGGTAAACTCATGCAAGTAATCGTCAACGGAGCGATCACCTTGTGTCAACCTCAAGAACTGGTTTTGTAACGCAATGCGCTGGGCAGAGGGGATAAACCTTTGGAGGAACGACTTTGAAAACTCAGCCATTGTGATTTCAGTAATATCTCTACCGCAGAACTTATGCAGCTCCTGCTCTTCCCACCACAGCACAACCTCTCCATCAAGAAGGAAAGTGGCTAAGGTGACCATCATGGCTTCGTCCGTCGCTGTCGCCCTCAGAGTTCTTCTAACTCTTGACAACCAGTCTTCTGCCTCCGTTGGGGACTCAGATCCCGAGAAGGTAGGAGGATTAAAGCTCAGGAAATGCTTTAATTGCTGGTCACGCGCTCGCCCCGCAACTACTTGTGCAACTTGAGGTTCCACCCTCGGCGCTACCGCAGGTTCCACTGCAGCAACAGCCTCAGGGGCCACATCCAGAGTAGGAGTAGCAGGCTGGACCAGCCTTTGGGGTTGAGCGTTGATCATCGCGAAGACCGCTTCTGCGACTAATTTGATCATTTCAGCAGAAGGAGTGGTCGCTGGCACTTCAGCCGACCCACTACTTTCAGCGGTGTTACGGGGTCGAGACTGCCCCGCAGCACTTCTAGTCACCTATAATCATGCAAAGCACAATTTAGTGACCCAAAACATATCAAACATCAATCATGGAACACTCAGGTTCCGCAAACAAGTATGTTTTCTTTTCATTCCTAAGTGGACATTCTTATTAGTTTTTGTTGTTTTAGGTGAATGCACCACCCGTGCGCACCACCCCTTAAAAGGAATTCGTCCCGAATTCGCTAAACTACGGATCGACGCCTTAAGTCCGATACCAAATTGTAACACCCTGCCAGTACAAAGAGTATAACAGCGGGTCCGGCCGGGACCCCACGCCATACAAACCACACTAACTAGGAGTTAAAAGGTGATAACCAGAAAAGTAACAACTAAACGAGAGTACAAAACGTAAGCGGAAGCATTAATTAAACCATTCAAATAGAACTGTCCACTATCATAGGAATGTATCCAGAATAAGAGTTACGGCCTTAAGGCCTTACATTCGTCCAATGCACAAAACTCCATAAGCATACATCGGCACGCAGGACGGCCATACAAGAATAACAGGAAAAGGGCTGGCCTTCGAGGGCCAACATTGCAAAGGGCCATCGCCCGCTATTTCCCGCTAGGCTCACCTGCACCTGCATAAGAACATTCCACCAAGCGGTGGCAAACAAGTAACGGTCAGCACAGCTGACCAAATTATAACGACCCCACCCCTTTTTCCTGGGGTGGCGGAGCTTCTACCCTGCAAGCAAGCCATACTAGCACAAGTACTAAATATAAAGAAAGTGCAACTACACGAGGTGAGGTTTCAAGCACAATCAATCTTCTAGGTTGAGCATCAAAAGAAGGGAACCTAGGTATGCACATGATGTTGGTTGGGTTCACCCGAAGGTTCCCCACAACCGCCTAAGCAATCGCATGAGGCTAACATAACATCCATTTCACAAAACACTCCACCGTAAGGGCCACAACCTTGGGTGGAAATAAGAGCTTTTGGTCGGTCTAGGTATGGCACCTTCCACGACCTCTCCCATGATCACACGGCTTTCCTGAGGAAGGGACCTCTTACCGATCTGCATGGAAACGGGTTCGGTTTAGCTTTGCCCGTGCTCTAATCGTCGCGATCTATCGCACGACGCGGGTACGGCTTTGCCTCGGCCCGTAAGGGTTTAGCACTTTCAAGTGCTACACTAAATATACGCTACGCACCTAACCCCTTCACAAGGATCTAGGTTTCACGAATACTCAACAAGGGAGGTGCAATACGCTCCGCATCAATTTCGTGGTGAAGGTTTGCCTTCAACCAATCTCAAAGCATGGGGCTTTCGTTAGCATCTTCACAAGACGCCTATACTTATTTCCCGCACTGCTATAGATGGTTTCACGGAGTCATTCTCCGGCACGCATTCTAGGCCTATCCTAAATGCAATGTCGCAAATCAAGCATCACCGATTCGGGCTCACGGCCACGAATAGGCTTCACACAAAATGCCTAAATCCGCACGACTACCGGATTTTCTACTTGCAATAATGCCGGGGATGGACACAATCTACCCGGAGTTCCGAAGAACTTGAGGAAATCCTACACTTCACCCATTTGGTGAAAGAGATACCTCATGCAAACATAGGAAGAGGAATGAAAGGACAAATACAAGTCCAAAGTTCGGGAGGAAGAATCGTTACCCTAGGCGCGTTCTTTTTCGCCATAGATCCGAGATTCTACACAGAGAGAAACGACCGCACCTGGCTGCACTCTCCAAATCTGGAAACGGCTCGCGAAACGGAGCTCCGGAGCTCCGTCAATGGCGGGATCTACCTTCTTCTTCCTTGGCTCCTCCTTCTTTCTCTAGGGTTTGGAGAGAGAATGGCTTAGAGAATATGAGGGTTTAACCCCCTCTCATCAGCCCTAAAGGTCTCCCGCAACTAAACCTAGCCGTTGGATCAATTTCCAAAAGATTTGGACGGTCCGATCTTCTTCTCCGCTCAAAATTGCGAAACAGAATAAACAGGGCGCACGATCGCTGGCGCACGTTCGCTGGTCGTGCGCGAAGAGGGAAATGGTCGTGCGCACTGTCCGAGACAGAACTCAATTCTCTTCTGAATTAACGCACGATCGCTGGCGCACTATCGCTGGTCGTGCGCGAAGAGGGAAATGGTCGTGCACACTGTTCGAGACAGAACTCGATTCTCTTCTGAATTAGCACACGATCGCTGGCGCACGATCGCTGGTCGTGCGCGAAGAGGGAAATGGTCGTGCGCACTGTCCGAGACAGAACTCGATTCTCTTCTGAATTAGCGCACGATCGCTGGCCACTGATCGTGCGCTAAGAGCAGAAAGGGAAGATTTAGCCTGCTTCAAGTGCAGCACTACCACTCCGCCTACTTCGCTGAACCACGATTTTTGGGGTGTTATATGTCCCTCCACCCGATAGTCCACACACGCCTCCATATGATCATGCAATTTATCCAACACAAATGTCTAGTGCTTTAGTTCCATGCAAAGCTCTGAAGGCTATTAGTGGGTTAGCAGAACATGAAGATGAGCTTATGGAAAGAGATGGTCATGGTAAGACGCGAAGCCTTGTAAGGAATGTCAAAGGAAGAAAAGGTAGGAAGAAGAAGGTGGTTGTTAAAGAGGTCATGGGAGACACAATACAAGAGCATGCATACCCGGGTAGAAAAAAATTAATGTCACGCATAGATATATAATAGACCTTGTGTCGCATGATTTCCTGATAAGTACATTACTAAATTACCCATTTTGCCTTCTTTTTAATAATTATTGCAACTCTACATTTACCTTTTTTTCCTTTTTAGTGATTCAATTATCTTCGAAAGCGGTAATATTACAATGTCCCGAGAGAGAATCATAGAACTCCTTGGTGAAGGTTGGGTGAGTGATACCCATCTAAATGCATTTGCATACGAGCTCAATTACAGAAAAGCAAAATCACCAAGGAGCGTGAAAAAGTTTCTATACATCTCTCCTGACCATGCGGTAAATACATTACTTAACCCATTTTCTTTATTTTTTTCAATTCCACATAGTGAACTCTTTGTTGAACATTTAACCTCCTTGTATGTTGTTGTTATTGACCATATTTTAATGCCATGCCACCTCGGTATCCAATGGGTGCTTATGGTGTGCAATTTTACTATAGAATCATGGGATTTCTACGATTCTCTTCCGAACCCAATGCATTTGGTAATAGTGTAGGAGCTGGTGTCATTCATTCATTATCTCACATTACTAATTCCCTTGCATAAGAATTAATGATTTATTATATTTGTTGTGGGTCACTCAATACTCTGGTAGATCGGTCAAATTGAACCACCTTAGCTTGAGAGCGAGTCGGGCGTGCAAACAGAATCGGGCATGCAAACAGTCAATGAGAGAATTAATAAATGACAAGAAGGCTTTTTATCGTGGAAAACCCGGAAAGGGTGAAAAACCATGCAGTCGGATTTGTGCTGACCAAATTCCACTATCTTTTGGTTCGTTACAATTGAAAGATGAGAACTCGAGCGGGACAAGCCGCTGCTCGTTACAATGGTAGAAGAGAGAAAACTTCGAGGTTGACAGAACACCTCTCAAGAGACTAAGTACTTTTCTGGGAATGAATGTCAAATTCTCGAGTCGCCTTTCGGTGCCCGGAGGATTCCCAACTAGCTTAATAAGATTGTCTTCTGAAGCAAAGGAAATCTTTGAAGGCTCGAAGGAGACCTTCGAAGGTTCGAAGGAGATTTTTGAAGATCGAAGGAGATCTTCAAGCGTCGAAGGAGAACCCAGAGGAGATCTTCAAAGGAGCTCTCTCAGGCGTAAAAGATAAGGTATCTTGAAATGAAGGCCTTGGGCTCCTTTTATAGCCTTGGGCAGGGGTAGCGTAGTAATTTCTCCGTTGTAACCACCGTAACCACCTAACGAACGAATCGTGTTTGTTGATTCGGAGCACACAGATCACCACTTTTTGGATATTTCCATCTTGCCACCTAGGCAAATTGGTCAATTCGGGTATCTTCGTTGTCCCTTAGGAGTTTGGCGATTGAGAGGACCTACGCGGTGAGTGTGGGAGGTCTAGTGATGGTCTCGATATCACCAACTAGCCTTCCTCCTTCATCTCTTTGGGGAGCGGGAGGTTGCGCCCTTACCTCCCTAGGTGGCTGGGGTTGGTTGGGAACATGGCCCTACAGGAATCTTTCGAGGAGTCCCTGACAGATCAGATGCTCAATTTAATCTTTCAGCATGGTACATTCTTCAATGGTGTGCCCAGTTCCTCAGTGGAACTCGCAGTACTTTGATTGGTCGCTTCTCGGATTTGGGAGAGGTACCCTTGGTCTATGAAGCTCTGGCTATTCTGGATGGTGTAGAGTACGTTAGTTCTGCTGGTATTCAATGGGGGTCTAAACTTTGGGCAGTCGTGGATCCGGATCTCTTTGGGGGTTGTGACCGTGTTCGTCAATGCGGCGTTCATCTTTACACCACCCTTCCGGTCTTCTGGGGGCCTACTCCAACCCCCTTTTGCTTCTTTGGTTGCCTTCGAACTGTTGTTGATGCACCTCGATAGCCTCATCGGCTGATATATGGGCTTCTACCCAATGAACAAGATCGGGATAACTTGGCATTGTTTCTCTCATCAAAGCTGAGTAAAAGCCACTTGGACGGATACCTCCAAGTAAAATACCAGCAAGAGCTCGGGATCAACCCCTGTGATTTGTCGGGCCTCTACAGTGAAGCGGCGGAAAAATCCTTAAGAGTCTCTCTATCGCTCTAGCGGATCCCTGAAAGATGGGAGGGGTCTTGAATAAACCTGCGGTTGGCGATGAACTGGTCGGTGAACTGCCATGCCATTTCTGCAAAGCTATTTATGTCTCCATCTCACAGAGAATGGAACCAAGTGCGCTTGACCTTTCAAGGTTGCTGGAAACACATGGCAGAGGAGTTGGTCTAGAGCGTTGTAAATTCTCATGATGGTAGTGAATGGTTGACATGCTCTTGTAGGTCATCCATCCCGTCGAATGTTTCAATGTTGGGGAGTTTGAATCCATGCAGAACTTGGTGAGCTAGGACCTTGGGCGACAATTGAGAGCTGTTGTGCAGGGGATGGCGAGCGAAAGTAGTACGCCGCCTAACCTGACCGTACTCATCTGCTATTACATTGCGTATTTCTTCTCGAGTTGTCCTCCCTATCACTTGTCCAGGGCCAATTCTTCCTTGGCATTGGTAATGATGGTCGCCTTCTGGTCCCCTAGCCAAACGAATGGGATGAGCGGAGCTTGCTACATCCGAAAGTTCTTCTGATACATCCTCTTCCCAAATTGCCTCTTTGATCAAAGCATGATTTGGGGCTGGGGGGAGCAGAACATTCGGTATTGTAGGTGGAGCGGGAGCTCGAGGAACCTCGAGATTTCTCAGTAGGGTTAGCATCTCAATTTGATGCTCTTCTATCTCACGCATGCGCCCTTCCAGCGCTATTATGGGAGCATTTCCGGTTTCTTCTGCAGGAGGCACAATTTTAAGCGAGTGCGAAGGAGTCATATTGACATACCCCTAAGGGATTAATCCTTCAGTGGTGCGGGCACTCCTTCTGGCCATTGTCAAATGCTTTCTTGAGGAAATTTATGTAGACCCATGCAGAGTTTTGGGAACACGTTCCCACAGACCCATGCTGAGTGTTGCGGGTCACTCAACACTCTGGTAGAATGGTCGAATCGAACCATCTTAACTCAAGAGAGAATCGAGCGCGAAAATATTCAATAAGAGAATTAATAAATGACAAGAAGGCTTTTTATTGTGGAAAACCCGAAAATGGTGAAAAACCACGTGGTCGGAGCTGTGTCGACCAAATTCCACTATCTTTTGGTTCGTTACAGTTGAAAGCTAAGAGCTCAAGCGCTACAGGCCGTTGCTCATTACAATGGTAGATGAGAGAAAACTTTGAGGGTGACAGGCCACCGCTCACTAGACTAAGTACTTTTCTGGGAATGAAAGTGAGATTCTCGAGTCGCTTTTCAGTGCCCGGAGGATTCCCAACTCACTTAAGAAGATTGTCTTCTGAAGCGAAGGAAATCTTCAAAGGCTCGAAGGGGATCTTTAAACATTGAAGGAGATCTTCAAGCGCCGAAGGAGAACTCAGAGAAGATCTTCAAAGGAACTCTCTCGGGCGTAGAAGATAAGGTATCTTGAAATAAAGGCACCGGGCTCCTTTTATAGCCTTGGGTAGGGGTAGCCTAGTAATTTCTCCATTGTAACCACCTGAATGATGAATCACCTTTGTCAATTCGGAGTACGCAGATCACCACTTTTTGGATATTCCTGTCTTGCCCCCCGGGCAATTTGGTCAATTTGGGAATCTTCTTTGGTGGCGTTGAGCGCAGTGAACAGGACCTGAAATCTAGAAAATTAGGAAAGGTTAACTACCGTGCTAATGAGTCTCATTTATATACACATTTATGGACTCATCTGGGCCGTATTTCTAGTCAATGCTCCACACTTTAGGCATGTTTACGATCATATTTGATATTCCTTGCTAGGTCCAGTCTTAGGCCCGTTTCGGTGTGCAATTGCTCTCCTTGTTATTGGGGGTAAGCACATGGTGCTCCCCAATCCTTTTCCTATGTTTATTTGGTGCTGGAGGTGTATTCCCACCTGGTTTTTATTGTGCAGGTGGCCGGATCGTCCCGTTTTTCCCCCAGAATCTAGCATGTGCATATCGCACGGTCGTGCGTCTCCTTAACGCACGGAAGGAGCGATCGTGCGTCTGTATCTGGGCAGAAACCAGACAATCTGAGTTTAGTCGTGCGTTTTACGCACGGGCGGATTTGCCCGTGTGCGAGTAAAACGCACGATCGACCTGTTTCCTCTTGTTTTTGGTCATTCTGAATTTACCGGTGCATTGGTACATATGGGCGGATTTGCCCGTGCGTTAGTAAAACGCACGGGCGGCGCTGCGTCTCCCTCAAGTCAGATTTTATCATTTAATAATGCACGGTTCACGCACGGTCGTGCGTTCGACCGTGCATGACCATTTTTCTGCCTGTTTAGTATAAAATGTAGGTTACGTCGCAGTCAACGGGAGAGCGGGAGAGGGGAGAGGGAAATCGGATCCTCCCCGCCGTTTCTGAGGTCTGAAGGCTTCTCCTTCACCTCTGCCACCAAGGAGACCATATTCCGGCGATTTCCACCACCATTCTTCCATTCGGGAGCGTTAGCAAGCATTCTCCATCAAGTGTTTAAGAATTCCACGTCGTGGGAAGCCATAGAAGTGATGAAGGTCGTTGGAGCGGGGACAGCCTCCATCGAGTCCGCACACCATCTGAGGGCTGAGCCCGGAGAGAGCCCGACAACCTCTCATTCCGGCCGAGAACCCAAGATGCGGTGACATCTTCCTATTGGTCCTCTCTAAACTTGATGCTTGTACTTTCTTTGTGTTGTTGTAATGAACTATTGCTTAGCTTAATGTCATAGATCTTTTATGATGTTCATGTGCAATGATGCGGTGGTGTGAGAGTAGCATTTTCCTTGTTGTGATTTTCTGAGTTCGTTGTGTGTGAAGCCCTAGCAATTGCTTGTGGTGATGCTTGGAGAAGAGGTGTGTGCGACCCTCAATCGCCACAGTCACTTTCCGTCCACGCGCCTTCTGAAGCACGGCATCGCGGCCGTTGCATCCATCCCGCCTTGCGAAGCGGAGTTTTGACCTGCATCTCTCTTTTCCGCATTAGTTTAGGAATCAAATCACAATGCTCTTATTTTTTACTTTATTTGCTCGTGTAACGATCGATTCACTACGCGTTTCGTTCACCAGCACCTGCATTCCTTGAGAGACGATATTCAGGGATTTCCTCCCTATTTTATTACTTGAGCAACCGGTGCACTGCCGTCGTATCGCATTTCACGATCGCTAATTAGCATTGCTGAAATTGCGCAACAAGTTTTTGGCACCATTGCCGGGGAATGCAGGCGTGATGAGATTTTGGTTGTGAATCATTGTTTTCGATTGGGTCTTTTATTCTTTTTAATTTACTCTTTTTCATGCTATTTTCTTCTTCTATATCATGTGGGCACATTTGAATATCCGATGTCGTTGGTGTGGGGACACATCCCACGCTAGTGATAGGTGTCCCAAAGAGTATGGTGTTGTTCAGAAACCGTACGAGTCCCATAAATCTTTTGGCTCCTCTACTGCGCCTCCGATGTTGCACTATTACGCGGCTACCGCACCTTGGGTGCCGGCGAAGCTGGTGAAGCAGTGTTTATTTTGCAAAAGTAGAGAGCATGCCTTGAAGGACTGTGCTGATTACCTTCGCCAACTGGAGGATGATGATGAGCTGGATATTCGGATCGTCCCATCTTCGAATTCTGCGAGCACAGCCCCTTCCTCTGGTTACGTGTCACTTCCACCTTCACTTTTTGAAGTCTCTGGAATCGACACGTGCATCAGTGTCCCTCATGACTCCGTTTCTGATGCGACCCCCCATACCTCTTCGGTTCATGTACCACTTTGCGTGGATTTGTGCCCTTGTGTGGAGAGTGAGCCCGAACTCTTAAGAAGCACGTCTTCTCCCACTACACATGAATCTACATCTATTTCTGATATTGTCATTGAGGTCAATTTGCAGGATGTTGCAGACCTGCGCAGTGTCGTGCCCACTCTTATGGAGGAGGACAGTATCGATTGTGCTGAAGCAACTGTTTTGGTCCAGTGCGAGGAAGTTCCAGTTTTAGAGGAGGCCATTGCGTGCGCTATCGAGTCTAGTGAAATCATCGATGATATCATTAGTTTGTCATTGCCACACCCTATGGGGGATGAAGCCGGGATTATCCCCTCAGATGAGATTTCTTTTAGTTTTTCTTCTAATTTATTTCCTGACCCCCTTTCTTTACGTGCAAGGATGCAGGATGCACCTCCTCCGGTTGATCAGACCTTATGCATGGAGGAGCCCAAAGCCCGACGAGATGAGGAAGGTACAGTGAAGGAACGTCTTGTTTCCTCATCATCGTTGGTGCTTCCCTTTGAGGATTGGTTACAAGGGGGCAAGCGGTTTTTCTTTGAAGACATAATACTGGAGGAAAAGAAGAGAGCGAAAAAGGAGGAGATTTGGGGTTGGAGGCTGAGCATCCTACTTAATTTCTACCCCTACTACCAGGTCCTTGGACCTTTTTATTTCATCAGTTGTTACTACTTCAAATCAGCTTATAGCTGATTTGTTTTGAGCTTGTAATAATAATTAGGATTTATTAGCTTTTTCTTATTCCTAGACTTTATGAACTATGTCTTAATACAGGTATTTAGTCCACCTTAAGGACAGTAAACAAAAGGGCTTCTTGAGAGACAACCCATGGGAACCACCCGGTTCCGTTTGCTTAGTCTTTGTCTTTTAGTCCTGTTTTTCTTTTCTTTTTGCTAACATCGCAGGTTAAAGCTCTCGCGTGGTGGATGCGGAAGGAGAAAAACTTGAAGAAGGAATTACCGCACTTCTGGCATGCTCATTTATGAGCATAGGTCTACTCTACTCCTATTCTCCTTATTCCAGAATTCCCTATCTTATTTAGTTTTGATCAAGTCTGGGGGAGCGATCCTTTGATTGCGCTACATGCACATTCATGCTAGAATGTTATGTTAGGAAAATTATATTGATTATCTCTTTGCATAACGCACACCACACGTGTTTTATTTTTACTCGTGCGCAATTATCTTGTAAGTTCTTGATGTATGTGTTTAGAAATTTGATTGTTAGTTGAGGATTGTGTGGCTGAACAGGACGTGACCCGTGCGGTGCTTCTAGTAGAGCGCTCACGCAGCATAAAAATTCACGCAGAATAGATTTAATTACAAAGTTATAGTTTTATTTACTTCATTTGTGTAATTACCTAATACTCTACTCAAACGGTGAATTTGGTGAATCTAGCGGTAGCCCTGGGTCGAGTGTAGAAGAGCTGTTAGCCTCGTGTTATTTGAGTTGGAAGGAGAGGAGACCTCGCTCGGTGGTTAAGAACTTGCCCCAAACTATTTTCAAAATGAGTGCGTTGAATGATCTTGTTGGGAGCATGACGTAGGCCATCATTTGGTCCGGTTGAGCTTTGATTTCCCAACCTAACGTCTTCCTTTCCTAGCAACGTTGAGCCTTACCTCTTTTATTTGTTAAAATCCACTAAGCTTTCACCAAGGCCACATATCTCAACCTAATACGCACTAGAGTCGAACTTTGGAATTCATACATATTTATGATGATTTTGCATTGCGGAGCAATAATTTTGTGCGCGAAGAAAAAAAATGAGAATGAGTTAAAAATTTTGATTGATCCTAACTTATGTTTCTATGGATCTATAAAAAAAAGAGTAAAAGAACTCTAAAAAGAATCTAACCACAAGTGTGGTAGTCTCGCGCACACCATCGTGCTTAATTGAAGTCTGGGGGAGTATGCTTCAAGGTGAAGATGTGTTGAGAGTAAAATTTGTTATTTACCGGAGGATGAGTGTGTTTAACCTACGTTCTTTACTTCATTACCGTACCTCAACCCAAGCCCTATGTCTAGCCTAAAAGACCCACTGATTCTTGATAAGATCGTCTCATGCAGTGGAGAAGGTGCAAAAGGGCAAGCATATGACCATCGACCTTGATGGATTTCTTGGAGAGCTCTTCCTTGAGATCCAATTTGAGCAACGCTCACCTCAGCAGTTCACGCTATTTTCCCTAGGGCGCGACTGTTCGATTCACCAGTGATTCACCTCAGAGTAGTAGTATTTTGTATCTTACACTAGTTGAAGTTCTTAAAATATAGTCTTTGTCTTAAAATCTTTTCTACTTTATTTGTACGCTCGTTAGTTCTTTACTTCCCATCATGTTTTGCCCACACAGTTGCTTCTTTAACATCAATTTTTCTATCATGGGATTGAGTGTTTGCCCGAGACATGCAAACAAGTCTGGGGGTGTGATGAGTCCCATTTATATACACATTTATGGACTCATCTAGGCCGTATTTCTAGTCAATGCACCATACTTTAAGCATGTTTATGATCATATTTGCTATTCCTTGCTAGGTGCTCTCTTAGGCCCGTTTCGGTGTGCAATTGCACTCCTTGTTATTGGGGGTAAGCACATGGTGCTCCCCAATCCTTTTCCTATGTTTATTTGGTGCTGGAGGTGTATTCCCAGCTGGTTTTTATTATGCAGGCGGCCGGATCGTCCCATTTTTTCCCTAGAATCTAGCTTGTGCATATCGCAACGTCGTGCGTCTCCTTGATGCAAGGACGGAGCGATCGTGCGTCTGTATCTGGGCAGAAACCAGACAATCTGAGTTTAGTCGTGCATTTTACGCACGGGCGGATTTGCCCGTGCGCGAGTAAAATTCACGAACGACCTGTTTCCTCTTGTTTTTGGTCATTCTGAATTTACCTGTGCGTTGGTACGCATGGGCGGATTTGCACGTGCGCTATTAAAATGCACGGGCGGCGCTGCGTCTCCCTCAAGTCAGATTTTATCATTTAATAATGCACGGTTCATGCACGGTCGTGCGTTCGACCATGCGTGACCATTTTTCTTCCTGTTTAGTATAAAATGCAGGTTATGTCGCAGTCAACGGGAGAGCGGGAGAGGGGAGCGAGAAATCAGATCCTCCCCACCATTTCTAAGGTCTGAAGGCTTCTCCTTCACCTTTACCACCAAGGAGACCATATTCCGGCGATTTTCACCACCATTCTTCCATTCGGGAGCGTTAGCAAGCATTCTCCATCAAGTGTTCAAGCATTCCTCGTCGTGGGAAGCCATAGAAGTGATGTAGGTTGTTGGAGCGGTGATAGCCTCCATCGAGTCCGCACGCCATCTGAGGGTCGAGCCCGGAGAGAGCCCGACAACCTCTCATTCCGGCCGAGAACCCAAGATGCGGTGACATCTTCCTATTGGTCCTCTCTAAACTTGATGCTTGTACTTTCTTTGTGTTGTTGTAATGAACTATTGCTTAGCTTAATGTCATAGATCTTGTATGATGTTCATGTGCAATGATGCGGTGGTGTGAGAGTAGCATTTTCCTTGTTGTGATTTTCTGAGTTCGTTGTGTGTGAAGCCCTAGCAATTGCTAGTGGTGATGCTTGGAGAAGAGGTATGTGCGACCCTCAACAGTCACAGTCACTTTCCGTCCACGCGCCTTCCGAAGCACGGCATCACGGCCATTGCATCCATCCCGCCTTGCGAAGCAGAGTTTTGACACGCATCTCTCTTTTCCGCATTAGTTTAGGAATCAAATCACAATGCCCTTGTTTTTACTTTATTTGCCCGTGTAACGATCGATTCACTACGCGTTTCGTTCACCAGAACCTGCATTCCTTGAGAGACGATATTCAGGGATTTCCTCCCTATTTTATTACTTGAGCGACCGGTGCACTGCCGTCATATCGCATTTCACGCTCGCTAATCAGCATTGCTGAAATTGCGCATCACGCGCGCATTAGGAACACGAAGGTGTTCTGAGTGCACGATGAATGCGGAGGTGTTCTGAGCGTGCGATGAACTTGGAGGCATTTTGAGCATGCGATGAATGCGGAGGAATTCTGAGCATGCGATGAATGGGGAAGTGTGTGGAAATGCTTTGCTTGCTTTGCGTACGGAAAGTCAGAAATGTGGTCGGGTGCTGGCGATGGGGCACGCTTGTAAAAGCAAGGGCATGCCTATTGAAGACCGCATCCCCAAACACGGGGATCCGCACCCGACCCTGAGAAATGGAGAGCATCGGAGCTCCGACCACATCCCCGAGAGGGGGTGCCGGACTTGTTGTGACCCATATGGGGGAGCAGGCTTGGCCGCTCCCCCATAGGGGGTGCAGCTTGCCCCCCCTTATGTGGGGTGCGGCCAAGGCGCACTCCACATGGGGGTGCGTACAAAGGCGCACCCCTCATGGTGGTGCGGCCCAAGCCGCACCCCCCATGGGGGGGTGCATCCCAAGCCGCACCCTCATGGGGTGTGCGGCCAATGTCGCACTCCCTATGGGGGAGCGGCCAAGCCCAATCCCCCGTAGGGGGCACATCAAGTCTGGCACCCCCTCTCGGGGACGCGGTCAGATCCCTAGCGCTCTCAATTTCTCAGGTCTGGGTGTGGCTCCCCATGTTGGGGACGCAGTCTTCAATCGGCATGATCTTGCTCTTACAAGTGCGCCCCTCCGTCGGCACTCGGCCACATTTTTTACTTTCCATCTGTAAAGCGAGCAAAGCGTTTCCACACACTTTCACATTCAATGTACGCTCAGAACTTCTTCGCATTCATAACACGCTCATAATTCCTCCGCGTTCATTGCATGCTCAGAAAACCTTCGTGTTCCCAATGCGCACGGTAGTTAACCTTTCCTAATTTTCCAGATTTCAGGTCCTATTCACTGCGCTCAATGCCATCAATGAAGATACCTGAAGTGCCCGGAGGGAAAGACGGGAATATCCAAAAAGTGGTGATCTGCATGCTCTGAATCGACAAACATGATTTGTTCGTTAGGTGGTTACGGTGGTTACAACGGTGAAATTATCGGGCTATCCTACCCAAGGCTATAAAAGGATCGCAGGGCCTTCATTTTAAGATACCTTGTCTTCTACGCCCGAGAATTCTCCTTTTAAGATCTCCTCTGAGTTCCCCTTCGGCGCTTGATGATCTCCTTCGAACCTTTGAAGGTTTCCATCGAGCCTTCGAAGATTTCCTTCGCTTCAGAAGACAATCTTCTTAAGCGAGTTGGGATTCCTCCGGGCACTGAAAGGAGACTCGAGAATCTCATTTTCATTCACAGAAAAGTACTTAGTCTCTCGAGAGGTGGTCTGTCACCCTCGAAGTTTTCTCTCTTCTACCATTGCAACGAGAAGTGGTCTGTCGCGCTCGAGTTCTTAGCTTTCAATTGTAATGAACCAAAAGATAGTGGAATTTGGTCGGCGCAACTCCGACCGCGTGATTTTTCACACTTTTCGGGTTTTCCACGATAAAAAGAGTCCTTGTCATTTATTAATTCCCTCATTTATTGTTTGTGCGCTCGCCTCGCTCTCGAGCTAAGGTGGTTCAATTTGAGCGGTCTACTAGAGGGTCGAGTGACCCGCAACAATATTTCTTTTTGTGTAGTTAAAATTTCTATATGAAGATGTTGAAGATGCCTTGCCGACGGATATTGTTTCATGGCAAATAAATTACGTCCCTAATATATCAACACAAAAAATAGCTTTGATTGCGGGATTTTCATTATGAGGTACATGGAAACCGTGCTAAAGAAATCACAAATTCAATGGGAGGAGCACAATGTATGGCAGAATGACATGTCGAAGTATAGGGCTGAAGTAAGTAGCAGAATTTTGCAAGCCTTCTGGAATGCTATAATGAAAAATGTATGATTTGATAACACAATTTCCTCTCAGTTACAATTACAGTATTTAGTTTTTTATCTAAAAACATTTATAGTTCGATTGTTGGATACTGCTTATGTAATTGCACATAAATTTTTTGCAAGGATACTGTGTCGAATTAATGAGTGGAAAGATACATGATTATAGTCGTTATTACAGTAGAAAATTCAATGTTTATAGTCTTAAGTCCTGTATTACAGTCGTAAATAGCTGTTATTGCCATATTATTTTCAATTACATTCGCGATTACAAAATAACAGGTGTTAATAGGTTGTTACTGCCGTATTATTAAGCAAATGATAAAGTAGACACAAGCACGGATGAATTACAGTAATATATTCAATTGTTCTTACATTGAAAAATCACCCCTTAAAAATATTCGGAATGCTTGAAAAATTGAACAAATCTAAACAGAAATCATCATTAAGATCAATATATGGAGTAGCTATTGTAGAAATTTGGGTTGTGAAGTCTGGATTCTCAAACAAATTATCCATGAAGTTCAACTTCTTATTTTCCAATTTAACTTCATCGACGATAGGAAGCTTTCCCTTTGAATCATTTCTTTTCCCTACAAATGAAATTTTTCAGTTAATAATAAACTAAAATATATATAAATTAAAATGCAAGTATTAGAGTATTGCTAGGTTTCTTTGTTAGTTTCTCCCAATGATTTTTGATACGTGCATTGGATTGGCCTTTGGGGCGCATTGAATTTGGATCTTTCACTCCTTTGTTCTTTTGATTTTCATCTATAAAACCCTTTTTAAGTTTCTCATTAGAGTCCACCAACTCTTCTGCTTTCTTTCCAAGATTGTTCATGGATGTTAGAACATATTCCCTTGCATTCTGGCAGTCTTCAACTCGACGAGCCAGGCCGTATATGAACTTGATCATATGATTTCTAAATACTAAATTGGAATCATAATCATTTAAACATGTAGTATCTTAAAGATACAATCCTTTTTTTCCTTCAAGGTAAATCTATTTAGTATAGATTTAGAAGGAATTAATTTTACATTTCTCAAATTGTAAACTCGTAAGATATGTTTGCATAATATACCCTTCGTCTCAAAACCTTTGCGCGAACAATCGGCATCAAATATGATATACTCAAATTTATATACCATTGCTTATCGTCTTCATCGTCTTGTTCTGTGTTGTATAAGACATGATTATCACTGAGTCTTCTTTCCTCTACAATACTAGCACCAACTGCACCATCCATATAAGACTTTTCAAAAATAGAGAACATTTTTCTAGTGTACATCTTCGAAACTTTCTTCAGTAGTTGTGAACTTTTGAATTTCATGGTTATGCAACCATGTCTGCATTTAAAGTCTTCATAATGCTCACATCAATGCCAAACTGAATTCATTTTATCCAATCCTGTGAAACATTCAACAAGCAAACTTGTTGTTTTAGAACATCCATGTAAAACATAGTTTGTGGATTCACTCATTTGTGCGGACAATATGCCAAGATCTAAAATATCTTTTTTGAAAGTAGTCGATCATTCCACCATTCGTATGTAATATAAAACTCGCAACCATCTATTGTCCTTCGAATTTCCTTTCACGATCATAGCACTCCAATATCTATCAAACTCATATGCACTCTCACATTTGCTCAAACAATTGTAAAATAAGGACCTTACATTTTATCATGGTTGAATGACGGTACCATGGATGGTGCTTTCTTTGAAATGTGCCATTGGCACAAACGATGTCGAGTATTCAAAAGAATTCTCTCAATGGCAACGGACATAGCTTGATCTTGGTCTGTGAATATTGTTGTAGGTTGTTTTCCACGAACGAACCTTAAGAAAGTCTCAAATAACCAACAAAATGATTCAATAGTTTCATTTGTTATGAATGTCCCACCTACAAATGAATTTTGCCAGTGATGATTTATTGCAATAAACGGTGCACAAGACAAGTTATACATGTTAGTCTATATGTTGTATTAAACACTATGACATCACCAAAACAGTCATAATCTATTTTACTACGCCCGACAATAAATAAACTAATAAGTCTATTTTAATCATCTGTTTGGACATCATATGAGAACATATTGTCCTCTAATTGTCGTTCTTGTACCATTTTAAGCAAGCAAAAAGAATCTCCGCTTTCTATTATCGCTCTCCTCTTTCTTTGAACATAGTTATATGCATCGGTCTTACAAAAACCAACGTTCTCAACTGCTTCACTTTCTTCGGCTAAGAAATTAAATGCATCAACTGTCCTAATCCCTACTGCTATCATATTTTTAAGCAAGCTTGCCTAAACGTTAGAAATGTTGCGATGAGACCTCAATAAATGGTTGTCACTTTTTGAGGCCAGTAGGTGATTAAGTTCCTCCACAAACTTTGACACATACCAATTCTTACCATTTTCATCGGTAGTAAAGTATATGGATGTCAAACATCCCGTTCGGGTACCTATCTTACGATTCTTTCTCACCATATCCTCTGATTTCTTTATATTTTTATGTCCAGCATTCGAGCAACTATAACCTTTTCCTTTAATAATGTTAGTATGTGTCCAAAATACAATATGTTGTTTCCACACACTAAATCCCAATTTATGGGCATAATTGCAATACATTGTGTATGCCTCCAGCTCATTTTGCACAATTGAAAAAACAACAACTTTCTGTCGGAATAGGCAAAACCAAAGAACATAGTTTTAATTAAACATACATTACAAGTGTAATCATACATTACAACTGTAATTTAATGTAAATTACGATCGTAATGAGAATTTTACGATCGTAATACTGCCATATGACTGTAATGCAATAATTACAGTCGTAATTGATATTGCCCGTAATCATACATTACAAAAACAATTACAGTCGTAATTTATATTGCAAAGGAAGTTGTTCACTTATATTTTCTGGCTTACCGGAAGATTTCACAACATCGGTCATTTTATTAGAAGATTTATCGTCTTCAAGCTGTAAATTTAACATTAAGACTGTCATTAATTTTTTATCATTGTAGTATAACATGAATCAGCATCTAATTACGCTCGTCATTGCTACAACAATCAGAAATTAGAAGAAGATAAACTGAATTTCAGTTTAAAATGAAAGTATGCATGGGGGAGAGAGTTGTTCACTTACAATGTGTGCCTTACTGGAATTTTTCTCGTCATCTGTCATATTATCTGAATTCTCTGCCTCCATATTGAAGTTTTGAAACGTTACTGCCAGGAATGGGTTCCCCGAAGAGTCGGCAGAGCAATATATCGTTGCAAAATTGAGCTGGAGCGACTGGCACTAACAAATCCGATGATCTAGCAAGCAGATGGAGGAGGAGCGGTCGCCGGAACACACCGGCGGGATGAGCGTCATCGTCGGAACACGTCTGCGGGATTTTTTGTTTTCGAAACTCTAAAGAACGGAAGGCGGAAGGAAGAAATAAAGTGGAGCCCGCAGAAAAGACCCCCCTATTTATTGGCGCGCACAAATGTGTGCACATTGGGTGCACCAAAACATCTTCCCTTAGAAAGGGAGATGACAACTGCTTTCACTGACCTTCAATGTTTGCCTTTTATCTTGGACAAGGAGATATCTCTTGAGATGGATCTTGTTGGAGAAAATGCAGACATCTAGATCTTTCTGGATGACTTAAAGATTGATCACACATCAAATTGATTAATCTCACTTTATACACCTTTTGTTTTATGCTAACTTTCTTATGTGAAGAGCAACAACATATACTCACTATTGTATGTTGTCGGAATTTTCGAATGCGGCGGATTTCACAAGGAGACACACATCTAATTGTTGTGAATATCCGTCGCTATGAAATTTGAGTAGGAATCTAAGAACGGTATAAATCTTGCTTCCGCACTTCAGTGTATTTTCCTTTCACTCAAGCTTCATCTTAATTATTTGTGTGTTCTTATTTCATTAATTAATTAGAAATTTTAATTCTGCATTTTAATACTCCAATAGAGACTAGTAGTGTTTGAATAAGAGCGATCTTGCATTGCGTCGTCACCACCTTCAGTGTATTGTGTCATCATAATTTTTCTTTGATAACACATTTTTGTGATGACACCTTAATTTTACCAACATATTTTTCAATTTTTTTTAAAAAGTTCTCACCATAATTCATATATCATTAATTTTTCATTGTTACTTTTTCAAAACAAATTGATGGTTTTCGTCATTACTTTTTCAAATCAACATGGGCGCTGATATTAGCACTACAAATTTGGCTATCCGCACTAATGAATAACCGCACTACTGGCTAACCGCAAGCACCATTTTGACGATTAGCTATCCGCAATCAATATTTCTATTTGTACACCAATATGTTTTTGATTTTTTTTTTAATATTCAGATATGTAGTCTTTCATCAAAATGAAGAAAAAAATCTAAAACATAATCAAAATGCATAAAATTTATCAAAACAAGATTGCAAAAACATCATCCAACTTTTAATTCCTTTTAAAATCTTTCATAACTCTTTATCTGGTTCATCTATGTAACGAGGGAGGAATAACTTATTGCCCTGATTGAGAGTGCGAAAGACTCTTTATCTGGTTCTTCTCTGTAACGAGGGTGGAATAACTTGCTGCCCTGATTGAGAGTCGTAGTTCTATCGGCGCCTGCTGTTCTCGATATTTCCAAGCTGAAATCTGAGCTTCTTGTTAAAAGAAAGCCTGTAATAATCAAATATTAAACTAAGCTTAATCTAGATGCTTCTGATGTGATGTTTGTGCGCTGTATTTTGGTAGTGGAAACTGTGAATGATTTGCTCGAAGCATTCGATTGCGAATCAAGGTGGAATCCACTAACCGTTTCCCCTAGCCGGGCTTATATAGGCAAACCCTAAAAGTGAAACGGGTAACGGATATCCCTGTATACGAACTAGACCCGTTATGCCCCTGAACCCGTTATTTACCCAAATATACACTTACAGTCTCCTCATATATTTGAGATAAATAATGTATACATTTCAGAGTGCAAGAAAGCAGTAGCTACCAAATTTCAGATTTAACACATTTCCTCATAAAGAAAACACATTTTAAAACATAACAGGAGTTCTGTTCAAACATCCAACCATAAGTGCAATACTAAGGAATAAATCTGAAATACATAGGAGTAATGGATAAAAAAATATAACAATTCTACTCATCTAGTAGATCATCAACATCCATATCAAAGACTACTTTCCCTCCTTCAACTCCATCATAGCCTGCAAGGAATTTCATGAGTTAGAACTCTATAAATTCATAAAACATATGCAGTAACGTTTAAAGTAAAATAGCTCTACCTGAATGAGCTTAGTGCTTGTAGCAATGGTGGAGTAACACTGTCAGCATCTCTATCTGGTCTAGCAAGAACCAGTCTAAAGTTGATTGTTTAAAAATCAAACGTTGTAATCTTACTCATTAGTGATCATTATGTACCTCATCATCAAATGTGGAATGTTTTGGCACAATAATGTTTGCAACATTATCAGGTGTGGAATAATGTGCATATGATCATTAATGTTAGATTAACCGACTACAACGAATTTCTATTCCCAGTTGAATAATTTTTGAATCAACTTACAATGAGAAAGATGCTTATTAATCAAATGTGGAATAACAGGCATCTAGCCATCTTGGGTTTTCATCAAGAAATTATTTGGGGTTTTCAGTCTGTTATTAGATGCTTGAATGTTGCGACTATATAGGTTCTCACTATGAAAACATAAACAATGGAGGAAAGTTTCATATTTTTATGAACTTTAGTCCCATCTCCCCCGATGTTTTTATTGTGAGAGCTCTATTCAGACCTTTGGTCAAGGCGTCTGCAATATTGTCTTTCGATCTCACATCAATCTTGGTCATAATCCCTTGACTTGTGAGTGAGGTCAAACAGGATTGTTTCAGCCTGAGGTGCCTTCTTTTGCCATTGAACAAAGTGCTCGTAGCAATCATTTTAGTAGTCTGATTGTCGCAGTAAACTGCAATAGAACTCAGTTTCAGGCTCGTCAGGTGAATGTACATCACCAAATCTCTTATCCACTATGCGTTTTCCCCTACTGTAGCTAGAGCATAGAGTTCAGATTCCATAGAAGAGAGAGCAATACAGAATTGCCTCTTGGACTTCCAGGCTACAACTGCTCCTCCTAGTGTGAATACGAACCCACTAGTGAACTTGCTGTCGTTTAATTCCTAACAACATGATTCATCCGAATATCCTTCAAGAACCGAAGGATGACCAGTGTAACTTAAAGCATACTTTTGGGTGTGCTTTAAGTACCTCATTAGTCTATCTAAGTGTTGGGTTTTTCTAAATACCATTCATAATGATACGAACACATCAAATGTGCGCAGCGGAAGAAAACTAGAACAACCCAAAGAGTAAGGATCTTGCGAATCTCATGAATCAAAAGATTAGGAAAGTAAAATGCAATATACCTTCGCGGGATTGAGTCAATACTCAACCAAGGTGTTCCAAGAAGGAATCTGGTGGACTAAATCTGAGTTCCAAGAACCGAAATGTATCGGCTCCTCTACAGCGATCCGCACGAACGATGGAGAACCCCAAAGCCTTGTCGAACAAAGAATGGGTCGGAGTAGCAAGCTCCCAGCGTCCCCATGAATTGCTAGGTCCGAGACAGGGTAGGCGGCCACCGTCGGCGGCGGATCTCAGCGAACGGAAAGAATGAGATGCCCTCTTGCGGAACTTTTTCGGATGGCTGTTCTCATCTAAGATAAAAGGTTCGGGGTTATTAAACCTAAAATAGTATGCCCTGTTATACCAAACAGCATAAAACAGGCTATCCGCAGACCCAGGAAAAACAGAACTGTTCTGTCATGATTTATACATTCGCCGAATTCGATTATATACAATAACTGAATTCGACTATATGATATAGCCGATTCAACTATATGAATTTGGTTATATGATTCCGTCGAAACCATTTCGTCGAACTAACACATTTCGGCTAAACCCTTTAGTCGAATTTGTTACAGTTCGGCTAAACACTTTAGCCGAATCAATATCGCCAAATTTCATTAGTCGAATCTGTTGGAGCATGCGTTTCGCACTCCTCCGGTTTGATAATAACAAAGTCCCATTTGTATTTGATTCTATTTTTATCAATGGTGTGCAGATAACAGGTATGAGATGTTCACATTGCTGCTGGAGCTAAAATTGAATGTGGGAAATTTCACTGTCGGAAAATTCCGACAGCCACTGTCGCCCAGGCGACAGCAGAGAAGTTACAACTACTTCCCTCCACGGCAGATCGACGAAAGACAGTTTTGCGCTGTCGGAATTCCGACAGCGATGTCGCCCAGGTGACAGCTCGGCGGTTACAACAACTGCCCACGTCTTCACCCACGACCGGCAGTTTTGCACTGTCGGAAATTCCGAAATCGATGTCGCCCAGGCGACAGCTCGACGGTTACACCAACTGCCCACGACTCCACCCACGACGGCACTCCAGCGGCGGTTTAGCGCTGTCGGAAAATTCCGACAGTCACTGTTGCCCAGGCGACAGTGAATTTCTATAAATTGGTTCCTTTGGTTCATGCATTCTAAGCTTTTGAGAATTCCAGTCCCTTCCTGAGTGCATACAAACCAGAGAGCTCCAGAACCTCCTCAACTCCCATTTGTACAAAGAAGGATTAAAGATTGAAGACGAGATAGGGCGCGCTTCTTCATCATCAATCATCTCGAGGCTTCAACAATCCGTTCAGAGATCTGATTTTCTAGAGAGTTGTTCTTTTCATATTGTATTTTCATTCACATACTTTTTCATTTTGTATTGATAGAGAAATCGTCGTCTTGCGTGCGGCGTCTAAGTCCTTGCGCGGCTTAGGGGAAAATCGCTTCCTTGTGCGGAGCGTCCAAGTCCTTGCGAGGCTTGGTGGGAAATCGTGGCCTTGTGTGCTACGTCTAGATCTTGGGAAGATCTAGAGGATAGGCTTGGGCTTGGTCTTGGGAGAGACAAGCGATAGCCTTCCGATCCTTGGGAGAAGGATTGGTAAACCAAAATTATTGTATTTTTATTATCATAATTGTGCCTTGATCTTAAGCATTGTTAAGATCATTTTTATTGTATGCAAATTTCATGATTAATATAATTATGCTCTTTTCACTAATTGCAATTTTGTTTGCTTAAATCTTTATCTTAGAAATTTGTGTTTGGTTAAATACAAAAATTACATTGTTTTAAAATTATTATTAAGTAAAAATTATATTTTTAAAACACACCCTTATTCACCCCCCCCCCCCCCCTCTAAGGGCGTCACACGATCCAACAAGTGGTATCAGAGCAGGTTACTCCAAAACGGTTTTACCACCGGGAGTAATGGCGCACAATGATCACGCGTTCGTTGAGGGGCAAGGAATTAGTAGGCCACCACTTTTTACGGGCACAGACTACAATTATTGGAAAACACGTATGCGTTGTTTTCTAATTGCGCTAGATATTGAAGTCTGGAATATGGTAGAATCTAGTTACACTTCTCCAACATTTGTTGTAGGAGATGTAACCATGGATAAGCCCAAAGACAAGTGGGATGACAACGATAAATTAAAATGTAAGAACAATGCAAAAGCCATGAATGCTTTATTTTGCGCACTAGATCGCACTGAATTTAATAGAGTTTGTGCTTGTAATTCTGCATTTGAAATTTGGAATTTATTAGAAATCACTCATGAAGGTACTTCGCAGGTAAAGGACTCAAAGCTATTTCAACTGGAATCTGAATTTGAAAGGTTCAAAATGGAGGTAGATGAAGAGATTGATACGATGTACACACGATTTACAAAAATCGTGAACGACTCAAAGGTGCTAGGAAAGGTTTTCTCAAATGGAGATTTGGTAAGGAAAATTTTAAGATCACTTCCCCCGAAGTTCAATCCTAAAGTGACTGCAATTTCCGAGTCACATGATCTTAAGACTTTAAAACTGGAGAGCCTCATTGGGAATTTGAAAACTCATGAAGTTGAATTAAAAATTCAACAACAAGAGTATATGGAGCCAAGGAAGAAGGGATTGGCTCTAAAATCCAAGAAGGAAGAAACTAGTGATTCTGAGGAGGATGAAGAAGATGAGGAGAGCTTATTTGTTAAAAAATTTAGAAAATTTATGAAAAATCCAGAGAGAAGAAATTCGTTTAAGAAGTATTTTAAGAAGGAGACCTTTAGGAAGAAAAAAGGAAAGGAGGGCGATGAGGAGGAAGAGAGACCGCCACCGGAGTGCTACCACTGCAAGAAGTTAGGACACATTCGAAGCAAGTGTCCAAAGTACTTGAAAGAACTTAAAGAAAAGAAGCACAAAGGGTCGAAGAAGGTGTTGAAGGCGGAAACCTGGGATGATACTACGTCTGAGGATGCAAGCAGTTCCGACTCAAGTAAAGAAGAGGAGGCCAACATATGCTTAATGGGAAAAAGCGTCATATCTGATGATGAATGCAGTGTCCAAAGCGACACTGAGGTAACTCCTCCAACCTATGATGAATTATTCTCTGAATTTTTAAAGACTTGCAAATTTTTTGAAAAAAGTTTAAAAGATAATGATCTTCTAAAATCTGAAAATGGAATTTTACTTAAAGAAAACAAAAAATTGTTAAATGAAATTAAGACTATTGGAAAAAGAGATATTTCATGCCAAGAGTGTGATCACTTTTTGGGAAGAATTAATGAACTTGAAGAATCTCTTTCCAAATCTCATTCTACAATAAAAGTACTTACTAAAAAGAATGAGATTTTAGAGAGAGATCTAAAATCTTCAATTTCCAAAGTCCATGAGGGAAAGAAATCTTTTGATCGGAGATGCGTAAATCTAGTATCCGAGAATACAAAAATGAGAAACCAGATTCATGACTTAATACTAGCCATGAAAAAATTTGGAATGAGATTCATGACTTAATACTAGCCATGACTTTCCAAATCTCATTCTACAATAAAAGTACTTACTAAAAAGAATGAGATTTTAGAGAGAGATCTAAAATCTTCAATTTCCAAAGTCCATGAGGGAAAGAAATCTTTTGATCGGAGATGCGTAAATCTAGTATCCGAGAATACAAAAATGAGAAACCAGATTCATGACTTAATACTAGCCATGAAAAAATTTGGAATGGGCCGAAGATCACTGGATGTGATCTTAGGATACCAACGCCATGAATCTGGAAGATTTGGGCTCGGATACACGTCTGGAAGCTGTCGCCCGGCGACAACCACTGTCGCCGGCGACAGTGAAAAGTCCAGAAAATCTACTTTTAAAAATTCTAAAATTAATAAATTATCAAATACTACATCCTCATCCAGTAAAAGTCCAGAAAAGTTATACTCTTCAAAATACATTACATGTGCCAAATGCAATAGATTTGGTCACACTACGGACTCTTGCTGGAAAGAAGGAAAAAGTAAAATCAAACAAATCTGGGTGCCTAAGGCTTCTACCTATACTTTGGGTGGAACCACTTGGGTAACCAGATCTTTACTCACCTCTTCTTTCTAGGTGTGTTGGCAAGCTAAGGACAAAGAAGACGTGTGGTACTTGGACTCGGGTTGTTCAAAACACATGACGGGCAATAAAGAGAAGTTCCTTAGCCTGGAGATGAAGAAAGGAGGAATTGTTACATTCGGTGACAATGGAAAAGGAAAAATCATCGGCATCGGTGTTGTGGGTAACGAAAATTTTTCAATTTCAAATGTTTAATTTGTAGAAGGATTAAAGCATAATTTGATTTCTATTAGTCAATTATGTGATAAGGGTTTAAATGTTTTATTTGAATCTTCTACAAATTTGTGCAAAATTATTAATTCCAAAACAAATGAAATTGTTTTTATCGCACCTAGATGTCATAATGTATATATGATTAAATTTCTTGATTTTTCAAATTCTACTTTGAAATGTTTTCTATCAAAAAATGATGAATTAGATTTATGGCATAGGCGACTTGGACATGCTAGTGCCAAGTTAATTTCAAAACTTTCAAAAGATAAATTAATTAAAGGTTTACCTTTGCTAAATGGAAATTTATCTTCTTCACTATGTGTGCCTTGCCAAAAAGGAAAATTTTCAAAATCATCTTTCAAAAGTAAAAACATTATTTCTACCACTAGGCCACTTCAATTAATACATATGGATTTATTTGGGCCAATTGGAATTTCTAGCTTAGGAGGTAGAAAATACACATTTGTTTTGATTGATGATTATTCTCGTTTTTGTTGAACTTTATTTCTAACCTCCAAATCCGATGCATTTTCAGAATTTTCAAAATTATGTTTGCGTATCCAAAATGAATTTGAGTTGAAAATTAAACGCATACGATCGGATCATGGAGGAGAATTTGAAAATGAAAAGTTTATTTCTTTTTGTACGGAGTTAGGAATTAAACATGAATTTTCCGCTCCACGCACACCACAGCAAAATGGTGTAGTGGAGAGGAAAAATAGAACTCTTCAAGAGTTAGCCCGTACAATGTTATCTGAATTCAAATTACCAAAATCTTTTTGGGCTGAAGCGGTTAGCACGGCATGTTATGTAATTAATAGAGTAATGCTTCGCCCTATTTTAAAATTAACTCCTTATGAATTAATATTTAGTAAGAAACCAAATGTTTCTTATTTCAAAGTTTTTGGTTGTAAATGTTTTATTTTGAATTCTAAAGATTCCTTAGGAAAATTTGATGAAAAATGTGATGAAGATATTTTTATTGGCTATTCTTCAACTAGTAAAGCTTATAGAATTTTTAATAAAAGAACAAAAATAGTTGAAGAATCGATTCATGTTAGGTTTGATGAGTTTGCTTCATGTGTAGAAAAGAAAATTACAGGAAAAGAAGATGAACCCCTTCCATTGGTGGAGAATGATGAAGAAGAACTTGGAGAAAATGAAGAAGAAAAAGAAGAAGAAAGAGAAGAAGAAAGAGGAGAAGAAGATAGAGAAGAAGAAGAAAGAGAAGGATATGTGCCTCCAAATGATTTGAGATTCTCAAAGGATCATCCAAAGGAGCTTATCATTGGGGATCCGCAAAAAGGGGTTAGTACTCGTTCATCACTACATGTTTTATTTTCAAACCTTTGTTTTGTTTCTGAAATAGAACCAAAAGATGTTTCCACCGCTTTAAATGATGAATTGTGGTTTTTAGCTATGAATGAAGAACTTAATCAATTTGAACGTAATAAGGTTTGCAATCTTGTAGAACGACCAAAAAATCGTCCTGTAGTTGGTGTTAAGTGGATTTTTAAAAATAAAATGGATAATGAATCTAGAATTGTTAGAAATAAAGCCAGATTAGTTGCAAAAGGTTATGCACAAATTGAAGGGGTAGATTTTGATGAAACTTTTGCACCCGTAGCAAGATTAGAAGCGGTTAGAATATTTCTTGCATTTGCTTGTTTTAAAAGATTTAAATTATATCATATGGATGTCAAAACCGCATTTTTAAACGGGTATATAAAAGAAGAAGTTTATGTAGAACAACCCCCTGGCTTAATAAATGAGAAATATCCAAATTATGTTTATAAATTAGATAAAGCGCTTTATGGATTAAAACAAGCGCCTCGTGCTTGGTATGATCGATTAACTCAATATTTGTTAAAGCACGATTATAAAATAGGAAGTGCTGATTCTACACTCTTCATTAAGCAAATTGATCATGATTTAGTTATTTTACAAATTTATGTTGATGATATTATTTTTGGAGCCACTAATGAAGAGTTGTGTAATGAAGTAGTTGAAATTATGAAAAATGAATTTGAAATGAGTATGGTTGGAGAACTTTCATATTTTCTAGGTTTTCAAATTACACAAAAACATGATGGAATCTTTATATGTCAAACCAAGTATATTCATGATATGTTAAAAAGATTTGGATTTGAAAATCTTAAGCATGCAAACACTCCTATGAGTACTTCTCTAAAATTAGGGAAAGATGAAAGTGGTGTTTCAATTGAACAAACCCTTTATAGAAGTATGATAGGGTCCTTATTGTATTTAACCGCATCTAGACCTGATATTATGTTTGCCGTTTGTTTATGTGCTAGATTTCAAGCTAATCCTAAAGAGTCACATTTAAAAGCGGTGAAACGTATCTTTAGATATCTCATTGGAACATCAAAATTAGGTTTATGGTATCCACATAATGATTCTTTTAATTTGCATGGTTTTTCAGATTCTGATTATGCGGGATGTTCTTTAGATAGGAAAAGCACTAGTGGCACTTGTCACTTTATCGGCCCTTCACTTATTTCATGGTCGAGTAGGAAACAGAATTCTGTTGCCCTCTCTACTACCGAGGCCGAATATATTGCACTAGGTAGTTGTTGTGCCCAAGTACTTTGGATGTCCCAAACGTTAGAAGATTTTGGCATACAACAAAGTAGTGTAGAATTAAAGTGTGATAATAAAAGTGCTATAGATTTAACAAACAATCCCGTATTACATTCTAGATCTAAGCATATAGACGTCCGACATCATTTTATAAGGGATCACATTAAGAAGGGTAATATAAAAATCAACTTTATAGGCACGGAAAATCAACTAGCGGATATATTCACTAAGCCGTTACCGGATTCCCGTTTTTCTATGCTTAGGTTAGAATTGGGCATTCTAGACATTTCACAATGAATATATCACAATTTAAAGCCTATAAAATAAAAAATTATTATCACAAAACATAAACAAATGTAAAAACAAAAAGCCAAAATTCTAAAAATCAAAACATAAAATTTCAAAGGACTTAACAAAAATTCAACATCATTAATATTACATCAATATTGTTCACATAAAAACAGTAGAACAAACTTAAGGATAAAGTTCTTTAAATAAAAACAGAAATCTAAAGAAGTTCACTGTCGCCCAGGCGACAGTGGATGTCGGAATTTTCCGACATCGCCCAGCAGCAGCAGCAACATAAAACTACTCTGAATCTTCATAACCAGCCCCGCTACTCTATGGACAATCTTCTGGAAGTCCTCGTCTCACGTCTTTGCCACGGCGAGTTTGCCTCACCGATTGGCGTGGCGGTTCTTCGTCTGGAACTTGCCATTCGGCCTCTTCCTCCGGAGTTGGTTTCAACTTCAGACCTTTGACGAGAAACTTCATAAATTTCTGCATTCGACTACGGTCCTTCTTCACTTCCCTCTTGTGATCCTCTAATGAATCACGCAAATCATCAATGGACTCTCGTAGTGATCCTGCCCTAGAAATGGTCGGCTCTCTAATCTCAATCCCTGGATGAGCTTTTCTCTGCGGCTTCTTCACCTTCATTGAACCCGTATAATATATTTCCGTGTAACAATCATCCAAATAAGCACCTTGCACTATCCATCCATACTTCTTGTAGAGTACACGCTGTATTACCGCCCCCATTGGCAGCGTATGAACCTTTACCCATCTTGGATGCTTTAATCTATACGCATACCTAATCTGGGCGAGTATGAAGTCCGCCACATCAAAAAGCTCATCATCCATAATATAGTATGTAAAGAGGGTCAACTGAGCCGTAATGCTTCTTGTGTCTCCACTCTTCAACATCACTGAATTCCTTAATATATCTTGGACTAAGAATGCATCCGGAGTAAGTGAGGTAACTTCAGTAGTAAGAGTCTTTTTTTGATTCCCATGTAAACTCATGTTTACAAGGGTCCAATCTCTATCCTTTCGATAATTCTCCACTATATCAGGCATATTCTCACTCATCACTAGTCCGAATTCCTCTCGTAGATCAACATGTGTTATTTCCACATGTTGACCTTGGATCCTTGATCTCACTCCTCCATCCAATTCCGTGAAATTTGGGTCTTCCAAATGGTTATAAAATTCACGAATGAAAAAGGAAGAAAACCCCTCTGGTGTGATTATTGAAATTATACATGCGTTCGCAAGCCGATCATAGATATGATCGTGCTTTGGCGACTCAAATTCCACATACTTCGCTATTCCAACAATAGCCTTCTCCACCCCCGGAAAAACTTGATATGAAGTATGTGCATCTTCCGAAGTACTCCTTCGAGCCTTGGAACTGGAAGCCATTCTGCAATAACATACAAAAATTTTGATTAAACAAGGTATCACATTGTGCACTGGAACACTGTCGCCCAGGCGACAGTGGCTGTCGGAAATTTCCGACAGCCCTCAAAATTTTCTCCCAAAATTTTTACATATAATTCCAGATCTACTCAAAATAAATG
Source organism: Dactylorhiza incarnata (assembly GCA_033032865.1). Lineage (NCBI taxonomy): Eukaryota > Viridiplantae > Streptophyta > Magnoliopsida > Asparagales > Orchidaceae > Dactylorhiza > Dactylorhiza incarnata. Next base: position 1,412,990 of record JAWHQI010000380.1, on the reverse strand, counting down.
TTTTTTCAACATCAAGTTTTTAAAAAAAATTATATATTTTTTTTTTAAAATCAACATATTCTACAAATCCTTTACTATTCATCATCTTCCTCCTTCTTCTCTAAACTAGATCTACAAAAATCCTTTGGGAAATGAACAAATGGAAATCTTCATCACCAAATCAAAAAGAAATTTAACAAAGATAAAAATGTAAGCAAAGATCCACCAAGATCCACTTGTTTTAAACTAGATCTACATTTTTCAAATCAAAAAATTTCAAAACCTACACCATTCATCAAAAATCAACATGAAAACTACATTTTCCTTCTTCTCTACTATCAAAATCACAAATCCCTAAAAATTTTTTTGAGTTAAAAACACCAAAATCAAAAACCCATACCTTAGATCTAGGGATGTCGCCGACTTCCGACAGCCTTCCTCTCGTTTTTAACTCCATGAAATGATGCACAATAGGGTTTGACTCGGTCCCCAGCCCCATTTATATTTTTCACTGTCGCCCAGGCGACAGTGACTGTCGGAAATTTCCGACAGCTCCCATTTTAACAAATCTCCAATTTAAGGTCCCTTTGATGATCTAAAATAGTTATATGTCATTATTAATGCTTCACCTCATGACTTGATGACAAACCATGTGCTATTTATTTAAAAATGACTTACATGTTTATATGATTTCATTTCCAAGCTATCATCGTATTGACACTTCTACTTAGTTGTTTAGACCATTGGAAATTGTTTTCGCATGCCTCTAGGTATGAGAAATTGTTTATCTATCATAATGAACTATCACGTTCACTTCTTTTGATTAATACGTATGTCTTTTTATTTAATATATACATGGATCATAATTGCTTTCACATAATAAAATAGCACTTCTTAAATACAACTTTCAACATTGATTTGTTAGCACAGCAAAAAATACACCAACTTTTACGATTCAAGTGAATTCGGAGATCCTTGGTCAATTAAAAAATATATCAATATATCACAATTAAGATATCACAACGTCTGTGAACAAAAAAATAAAGACAAGGATACTCCACCAAGCACTACTTACCCTCCTGATAAGTCTTAATGAGAATTGTGAGGTTAAGCACCTTGGAAAGAATTGTAAAGTGTCTTGTGCAAAAGGAACATGGTTTTCTATTCATCTTGTGCTATATCTTCAAAGTCAAAGTTGCCTTTATATGCTTTTATTTTGTTCTACATTTTAATGATCATGTAAATTAAATAACTTCATATGTTTGATCTAAGTATCACATGTACACATCATTATGTTATATAAACATTCATCTCATGAGAATTGGACCGAAAATATTCCATATATCTATACATTATTGTGTCTTTCTATGATACTTTCAAATGATCTTACTCATGTTTAAGTTATTTTCTTTCATTACTTCATATGGCTATACCATCACTTCATGGGCTTATTCATACTATGGCATATTCCTATTATTTCATGGACTTCAATCATTACCAACAATTTGCTTCCGCTTACTCTTCATTTCTATTTTCTATTACCTTTCCCTTAAAAGCTATTCTTTTATCTAATATTCATTTTTTTTTTTTGCTAATACCAAAAGGGGGAGAATTTAAAGTATAAAAAGAAAAGTCACATATCTATCACACCTAAATATTCCACCTACACAATACATCATATATTTAGGGGGAGCATATATTTAGGGGGAGCATATATGTAGGGGGAGCTTTCATTTAGGGGGAGTTTTCATCTCGAGATAGATTATTTATTTTTAAGGAATATATATCATGTTAATTTTGTGCACACACCAAAGTTTAAAATCAACAATCTAAATAGACATGATTTCTTTTTATACGGATTTGTTATTATCAAAAGGGGGAGATTGTTGGAGCATGCGTTTCGCACTCCTCCGGTTTGATAATAACAAAGTCCCGTTTGTATTTGATTCTATTTTTATCAATGGTGTGCAGATAACAGGTATGAGATGTTCACATTGCTGCTGGAGCTAAAATTGAATGTGGGAAATTTCACTGTCGGAAAATTCCGACAGCCACTGTCGCCCAGGCGACAGCAGAGAAGTTACAACTACTTCCCTCCACGGCAGATCGACGAAAGACAGTTTTGCGCTGTCGGAATTCCGACAGCGATGTCGCCCAGGCGACAGCTCGGCGGTTACAACAACTGCCCACGTCTTCACCCACGACCGGCAGTTTTGCACTGTCGGAAATTCCGACATCGATGTCACCCAGGCGACAGCTCGACGGTTACACCAACTGCCCACGACTCCACCCACGACGGCACTCCAGCGGCGGTTTTAGCGCTGTCGGAAAATTCCGACAGTCACTGTCGCCCAGGCGACAGTGAATTTCTATAAATTGGTTCCTTTGGTTCGTGCATTCTAAGCTTTTGAGAATTCCAGTCCCTTCCTGAGTGCATACAAACCAGAGAGCTCCAGAACCTCCTCAACTCCCATTTGTGCAAAGAAGGATTAAAGATTGAAGACGAGATAGGGCGCGCTTCTTCATCATCAATCATCTCGAGGCTTCAACAATCCGTTCAGAGATCTGATTTTCTAGGGAGTTGTTCTTTTCATATTGTATTTTCATTCACATACTTTTTCATTTTGTATTGATAGAGAAATCGTCGTCTTGCGTGCGGCGTCTAAGTCCTTGCGCGGCTTAGGGGAAAATCGCTTCCTTGTGCGGAGCGTCCAAGTCCTTGCGAGGCTTGGTGGGAAATCGTGGCCTTGTGTGCTACGTCTAGATCTTGGGAAGATCTAGAGGATAGGCTTGGGCTTGGTCTTGGGAGAGACAAGCGATAGCCTTCCGATCCTTGGGAGAAGGATTGGTAAACCAAAATTATTGTATTTTTATTATCATAATTGTGCCTTGATCTTAAGCATTGTTAAGATCATTTTTATTGTATGCAAATTTCATGATTAATATAATTATGCTCTTTTCACTAATTGCAATTTTGTTTGCTTAAATCTTTATCTTAGAAATTTGTGTTTGGTTAAATACAAAAATTACATTGTTTTAAAATTATTATTAAGTAAAAATTATTTTTTTCAAACACACCCTTATTCACCCCCCCCCCCCTCTAAGGGCGTCACACGATCCAACAGAATCAACATAATTCGGTTAAACACTTTAGCCGAATTTGACACAGTTCGGTTAAACCCTTTAGCCGAATTTGTCTAGCATAAATCCATTCGTTTAAACCCTTTAAACGATTTCCCGTTGAGACATTCTCAAGTTAATTCCAAGCAGTCACAGGATTGGTCCTCCACTCATATCCCATATGAGTAAGGCCAGCACAATTCTTTCTCCAACTTCTCCAAACGCTTTTATGTGCGGCCCTATAGGCTCATATTGCGTTGGCAGTAAGACTAACTGTTGATTGCTTTGATATCACCTCAGAAACTCCAACAGTCTCCCACTTGATCATAAAGTATCAACAAAAGTCTCACAAACAATGAGCGGCCTCTAGCAATACATCATTGCTACCCAAGCAATAAGAGTTCATAACTCAATAAGCCTGTCTTAACCAATGTATCAGTATTATCTTATTCCTTTGTACCTTACATCCGGATAGAACTAGAGGCATGGACCGTGTCACCCTCATAATTGTTCAATCCTAGTTTCCTGATCTAGAATAGACCTTAAGAAAGTGGTAAGCTCAATATCATATATTAGCTCAACCCAGCATGGCCATGCATTTCTCGGTCTCATTCCATCAAGGGGGCCCATGGATGTAACTCCTGTCATAAAGGAGGACAAATCCCATATCTGTCCACACACAAACACCCAAATGAATCGTAACATACCCAATAACCACCCTTATCATCAACCTTTCTCAAGGAAGACTTTAGATGGCATCAAAGTATGCTCTTCCTCACTAAATGAATGTTGTGACTTCAGGTCAAAGAACTACAAACACCATTGTCAGATGAGACCTACTTGTGACACGTTCATATAACAATCCACAAAGTAGTCTCATGGTGGGTATGTCTAGTACAACTTGTTCACTACTAAGCACCCATGTGATGACTTGATATCACAATATCATGACCTGTGAGAACCGGTCATCAATCAACGCACATGCTAGTCTTAACGTATCATCATTGCCCTTCAACATTTATGATGATACTCCGACTAGGGACCATTTAAGAATGAAGGTTCTGGTTATACATAGGCCCTCACATTCAAGTCATGTACTTGAATTCCTATGGAAGCAAATAGACTAAGGGCATTTATTATGTTAATTAATTTATCAAATAAATACTATTGACATAATATTAAGAACTTGCCATAAATGTAAAATGAAAAACACAGTATACATTAGAATTCATCACATGAATAAACAACCAACAAACATACAATCCACAAGGCTCCCACTAAAGACGATCTTTCAGGTATCTAATACCCATTGATCTCACATGACCATCATGCTTCTTTTACGCAAGAGTCTTTGACAGTGGATGTGCTATGTTATCTTCAGTCGGTACTCTGCAAATGCTCACATCTCCTCGATCGATAATCTCTCAAATAAGATGGAACCGCCGAAGTATGTGCTTGGAGTGCTGATGAGATCTAGGTTCCTTAGCTTGGGCAATTGCACCGTTCTTGTCACAGTAGAGAATTTCAAGACCAACAATGCTAGGAACTACATCTAGCTCGCTGATGAATTTCCAAATCCACACAGCCTCCTTTACCGCATTTGCGACAGCAATATACTCGGCTTCTGTCGTAGAATCGGCAAGTGTCTCTTGCTTGGAACTCTTCCAGCTTACAGCTCCTCCATTAAGGCAAAATACAAAACCTGATTGGGACTTTGAATCGTCCCTATCAGTTTGGAAGCTAGCATCCATGTAACCATTTACAACGAGCTCTTCCTCTCCACCATACACCAAGAACATATCCTTAGTTCTTCTCAAGTACTTTAGGATATTCTTGACAGCTATCCAGTGACCATCACTAGGATCAGACTAATACCTGCTCGTCATGCTTAAAGCATAAGAGACATCGGGTCGAGTACACAACATTGCATACATGATTGATCCAATTGTCGAAGAATATGGAATCAACTTCATGCGGTCCTTATCATTCAAAGATTTAGGACACTGGTCCTTAGAGAGACTCACACCATGAGACATGGGTAAGAATCCCTTCTTGGACTCAAGCATGTTGAACCATTTCAACACCTTCTCAATGTATGTACTCTGGGCCAAACCTAGCAATTCTTCGATCAATCTCTATAGATCTTAATACCAAGTATGTAAGTCGCTTCACCCAAGTCCTTCATAGAAAAGTAGCCCCCTAGCCTGTTCTTAACATCTTGCATGGTTGGAATGTCATTTTCGATCAGTAGTATGTCATCTACATACAATATCAGGAAAACGACAATGCTCCCACTAATCCTCTTGTAAACACAAGGCTCATCCTCGTGCTTGATGAAACCAAACTCTTTGATTTTCTCATCAAAACAAAGATTCCAACTTCGAGAAGCTTGTTTCAATCCATATATAGATCGATTCAACTTGCATATTTTAGTGGCTTCACTTGGAGATTCAAAACCCTCGGGTTGTGTCATGTACACTTCCTCGAGGAGGTTTCCATTATGGAAAGCCGTTTTGACATCCATTTGCCAGATCTTGTAGTCATAATACGCAGCAATAGCAAGTAGAATTTTGATGGACTTGACCATGGCCACAGGGGAAAAGGTCTCATCATAGTCAATACCATGAATTTGCCTGAAACCTTTAGCCATCAGCCGACCATTGAATGTCTGTACATTCCCATCCATGTCGGTCTTCTTCTTGAAGATCCACTTGCACCCTATGGGTCGTACCCCTTCAGGTGGTTCCACCAAGGTCCAAACTTGGTTTGTGTACATGGAGTCCATTTCAGATTTCATGGCCTCAAGCCACTTCTCGGAGTCTGGTCCATTCATAGCCCCTTGGTAGGTTGCAGGCTCATCATCATGATCCATAAGCAACACACTACCTATTTGAGTCATGAGAAATCCATATCTCTTAGGCTCAAATCTTGGTCTACCAGATCTACGTAGGACTTGTGTTTCTTGAGCAGGCTCTCCAGCTACAAATTCTTGTAGTCCTTGCTCAGGTTCCAATTCTGGTTTGTGAAGTGTTTGTGGCTCTTGAACTTCTTCAAGTTCTACCTTTGCAGTCTTTATGGATAAGAACTCTTTCTCCAAGAAGACACCAGTCCTTGCGACAAACACTTTGCCCTCAGACGGCAAGTAGAAGTAGTGTCCTTTGGTTTCCCTAGGATACCCAACTAGATAACATTTATCCGATTTGGGTTCCAACTTGTCAGGCATTTGATGTCGCACGTATGCCTCACAACCCCAAATCTTGATGAACGACATACTAGGACGCTTCCCAGTCCAAATCTCATATGGTGTCTTTAGAACCATTTTCATTGGAACTTGATTGAGTGTGAAAGCAGCGGTCTCTAAAGCAAAACCCCAAAAGGAAACGGGCAAATCTGCATGACTCATCATCGATCGCACCATGTCTAACAAGGTACGATTCCTCCTCTCAGAAACACCATTATATTGAGGTGTTCTGGGGGGAGTGAGCTTTGATACAATACCACACTCTTTCAGATGATCTTGAAACTCATGACTCAGATATTCTCCACCTCGATCAGATCAGAGTGCTTTTATCCTTTTCCCAGTTCGTTCTCTACTTCATTTTTAAACACTTTGAACTTTTCAAAGGTCTCAGATTTCTTCTTCATAAGAAACACGAATCTGTATCTACTGAAATCATCAGTAAATGTAACGAAGTAGTAGAACCCACCTCTAGCCATAGAACTCATGGGTCCGCATACATCACTATGTATTATACCCAAGAAATCATCAGCCCTCTCATTACAACTAGTGAAAGGAGCTTTCGTCATCTTGCCTAATAAACATGACTCACATCTCGCAAATGATTCATAATCAAATGAGTCCAGTAGTCCATCTCTATGGAGCTTGGATATGCGTTTCTCATTTATATGGCCTAAACGACAATGCCAAAGGTACGTAGGATTCAAATCATTTGTTTTTAGTCTTTTAGTATTTTCTACATTATAGATCGGATGGTCTAAGTTCAAAACATATAAACCATTAAACAATTGGGCTACACCATAACAAACATCATTCATAAAAATCGAACAACAATTGTTCTTAATTATAAACGAAAAGCCTTTCATGTCAAGACATGATATGGATATAATGTTTCTAGTTATGGCTGGAACAAAATAATAGTTATCTAATTCTATTACAAGCCCAGTGGGCAAAGAAAGACAATAGACACCAACGGCGATGGCAGGAACTCTTGCTCCATTCCCGACGCGTGGGTCTACCTCCCCTTTACCCAGCATTCTTCTCCTTCTCAGTTCCTGCACATTTGTACAAATGTGAGAACCGCATCCGGAATCCAATACCCAAGATGAAGGAGCAGAAAGGTTTATCTCTATAACATAAATACCTGAAGTGGAAGTCACACTTCCCTTCTTCTTTTGCAGATCCTCAATATAGAGGGGATAGTTCCGCCTCCAATGCCCAGCCTTACCGCAGTGGTGGCACTTTCCTTCCTTTGCCAGACCTTTCTTTTTCAGTGCAGAAGATTTGGGATCAAGATGAGACTTAGATCCTATCTTCGTCTTCTTGAATCCCTTAGTCTTGCCCTTGCTTTTATGCACCATCAGTATGGGGCTAGCAGGCTTGACCTTCTTCATATTATTTTCAGCAGTTCGCAACATACCTAGGAGCTCGGGCAGTGTCTTGTCTATTTCATTCATGTTATAGTTTAAGACGAACTGCTCATAACTGTCTGACAACGATTGCAGGATCAAATCTGTGGCCAACTCTTGGCCCAAGGGAAAACCAGTCTTTCAAGGTTCTCTATATACCCAATCATTTTGAGTGCGTGAGTCCCTACTGAGTCTCGAGCTCCCATTTTGCACTGAAATAATGCCTTGGATATGTCAAACCTCTCTTGCCGGGCTTGCCCCTCGAATATTTTCTTGAGGTGTCCGATTATCTCATAACCACACATGCTCTCGTGTTTCTTCTGAAGCTCAGAGGACATGGTAGCAAGCATGAGACATTCCACATCCAAGGTATCATCCTGATACTTTTTGTAAGCATCTTTATCTGCTCGCGGAGCATTTCCAGTCGGCTCTGTGGGGTCTTCACCTTCCAAGACATAGAGTTTGCGCTCTTGCCTGAGAACAATTCTCAGGTTTCTGTACAGTCAAGGAAGTTCGTCCCGTTGAGCTTGTCCTTCTCAAGAATAGCTCTCAGGGACAGGGTGGAGTGAGATCCACTTGCCATGGAAATTCTACAATGAATTCGCAAAACTTTTAGTACTGTATTTCGAAATACATTTTATATTAATAAGGACTTTTATTATAAGCTCCCACTATTTTAATCAAATCGACAACCCTTTAATTTGATTCTGAGAGTTTATGCGAGCTACTCTCTTAGTGGACAAGATCCGTATTTCACCAACACAATGAGTCCGCTTTGGCGTTTCTCTCACGATGCAGTTATTTAGGTAGACAACACTTGACAACTGCATCACTATGCAACTCTTGTATGGTTGGTGAATAACTCTTTATTCGCATCCATCATATGGTGCATGCCAACCCTATGCCTCTAAGAACTCAACCTTTGAGGTCACTTAGTTAAGTTGGACCAGATGTCGACAGTGCATATCACAATTATCAGCTCGCACCCTTACCAAGATAGATTAATGCACCTTGCTTTGGCAAGCCCACACTTCATCGATCGAGGCAGGAAGAGTGTCATCCATCGGAAGGCATCCGAATACTTAATAATGGATAAGGGATTTTATTTTCAATTGATGAACTTTTCATCATGATTAACATTTAATCACCGTGCACATACACAAAATAGAAATACTACATACGCAAAACAAATGCATCTCATATGTGCACATACAAGAATTATCAACAGTTTGATAAAAGGGGCTAAATCTGAATACTTAGAACACTTCTAAATCTCCAGATTTACATGCATTGAACACAAGCAAAGCAACTCCACTTATGCAGTAGACAAGCTCGTTTCTCAATGTCAGATTCAAAATCCACGACATTTGGTTTCACAAACCACAACGAGGGATGGTTACTGCAAAGGTGATGCGAAAAACTATATCTGCAAACGATAACGGCAAGTGTACCGTATAGAATGTAGTATAGGGTATAAAAAAACCAAGGTCGTATTAGACTCGGGGCAGTTGATTACTCTTACTTCGGAAAATCTCTATTATTTTATCGAATAAAACTTGGGTTGGTTGTTTGCAAGAAAGAGAAATAATTTATTAAAACTATGATTAAAGAAATAGCACTCGACCTTGAATCACCTTGGAAAAATAAATAAATTAAGAAATAAAACTTCCAATTCTCTTTAAAAGAATTGCTTGACCGTGGAGGTTACCGAATTATAAACGTACCTCTCTAGAGGATACGCCCAACTAAGATTAGGTTGATCAACCGAACTCTCGTTCCACAATTGAAACCCCTAAATATGTTTTAACGAAGTGAACCCCTCTATTGGATTTGACTCCAATCCGGGAGATTTATGTCGTCCTCTCTCGAGGAGTGCATTCAAATCTCTTTATCCTTGAAATGATCGATTCGAACTCATAACCTCTCGGTTATTAGACTACGGAAACAAGAATTAGATTTATATATCGATAATATAATCTCGATCAATTTAAATTGAAGGATAAATCTTAAGCGATCTAAATAAGAGAGAAAGAAGTTCTAAACAAAATTATGAATTATTTTTTCCTTAGATCATCTCGGCTGAGTACTAATGGAAATTTAGCTACTCATGGAGATGGAGGAATTAAGAGAAATAAAAGAGTACCTAATGGAAAAGAGAATAAATTAAGAGAAAAAGGAACTACTTTTTATTGATTTGCAAAAGAAATTACAACTAGGAATAAAAAATTACAAGCTAGGAATTGAAAAAGCAAGCAAAGAAGGAAGATTACAAGCTTAAAAATGACAAAAACAGTGCAAGAAAATAAGCTAGAACTCCAAAACTTCGGCCCTGAACTTCTGGAAAAGCACCCTTTAAATAGCTGAAAATTTGGTGTTACACGCCCTTGGTCACGCCCGTGACCAAGGGCGTGTAAGGGGCGTGATTTGCTGTGAGCGGAGAAGGCGCCGTCTGGCTTCAATGCAGGCATTACGGACGTGTCACGCCCTAGGTTACGCCCGTGACCTGGGGTGTGTAATCTTAAAAACTCGCTGCTGGCGGGAAGCTCGGTGGGAAATTGGCGCGGGAAGAGTCACGCCCGTGTACTGGATGTCACGCCCCAGATGTCACGCCCGTGGCCGTAGGCGTGTAATTTTAATTGATGTGGCAGCTGATTCTAGATGCTTGCGGCGGGTCACGGCCGTGACATTGGGTCACGCCCTTGGTCACGCCCGTGACCTGGGGCGTGTACTAGGCGATTTCTTCACGGAACGACTCCGGAGTGGCGGAAACAGGTCTGGAACACTTCGTAGGTTACACGCCCATGGGTCACGCCCGTGACCTGGGGCGTGTAATTTAACTTTTTGCTCGAAACAGCCCAGAAAACCTGAAAACACAAAATAAACTTAAGTTAGCTTATGAAATAAACAATGGAAGGATTTATATGATAAAATTCCTATAAATAACATAATTTTATATTAAAAACATAATAAACCTAAAGTAAAAGATGAGTAAATAAATTACTCCTCAAACACCCCCATACTTGCTCATTGCTCATCCCGAGCAAACCAGTTTTCATAAGGGTAGGAAAAATTAATGCTAGAAAGAAATATGAAAGCTAGAGAGTAAAATGTGAAGTTCTTTGCTGACATGCGTAGATGTTTTAGTAAAAAGGCATTCTTGGCATAAATACTAATTTATGAAATATTCAAATTGCGTTATAATTATTTATTATCACTTTTAAAATGAGTCGACGGTCAATCAAAAAGTCATGTAAAAGGAGAAAATACCGTGATTGTTGAGATTTAAATTACTAGACTTGAACGCTCGGGGTGGCCTCCAATGAAATCCATCAATCTCGACGGCCATAGGCTTGCCCGTTTTCACCTTCTCCACTACACTTCATACAAAATCAACTCTATGGATCTTTAGGACTTAAATAGGGTATATTTTAAGGCTTGGGTTTAAGGGAGAGGCAAACAATGATAAACATGAAGGCGAATTCCACTTAAACAAAAAGTTTTGAGCTAAAATAATGAATACCACAAAATAAAGAAGCTTTTCCCCCATACTCATATTTTTCTATGGGAAACACTCTCATTCTTTTTTTTTAATATATATTTTTTTCTTTTATATCACGAAGCTTCATAATTGGGATCATTCCAGGTATGCATGTGCATACCTAGGCCGCATATCATTATGAGATTATTGCATTTTTATATAACCTTCATTTCTTTTGAATTGATACCCATAATTTTTTTCTTCATTCAATCATACTGAAAGTGCACAATTAGCCTCACTATAATTCTCTAGAGGGGGGGTGAATAGAGATTTAAAAATATTTTGTGCAAAGTTAATAAATATATATATATATGTGTGTAATATTCACAGATTTAAGCTTCCCACACACCAACAAGAATTAAGCAAATTAATAACGAAATAGCAAAAAGAAAATCACAGCACAACACAAAGAAATATAGTTGTTCCCCAAACTTTGGGTAGTCCACTCTTCTACCCCCTTGATAGGAATTCACTATCTTGCACTGAGTCTTTTGATAAGGAGACTCTTAGAACCAGCCTGAGTCTTTTGATAAGGAGACTCTTAGAACCACTATAACTGAATTTTTTGAAGAGAGATTCTAAAAACTCTTTTACACAATTTGAAAATGAAATAAGAATAAGAAGAAGAAGTAGAAGAAAAACAATTGAAGCAAGAAAGAATCTTCTTCCTAGCAAGAAGATTAGAAGCACAAGTATAGTGAATTTGAAATCTCTCTTCAATAGTGAGAAGGAGATTGTAGGCCTTTTTCTCTTTCAGTGAGAGCTTTCAGAAATGGCAGCAGTATGGCTTTAGAAGGAGAAGAAGAAGTCTTTTTCTTTGATGCAGCAATCTTTCACTTTTCGCAGCTTTCTCACTTTTCACTTGGGAGCTTTTCCTCTTTTTCAAATGGATGGAGTGGATCACTTGTCATTTTTCAATGCCGATCTCCTTCTGTATTTATAGCTCTGTTTATTCAAAAATATTGCTATAGGAGGATAATCAATTAGCAGTCAGAGAAATAGTAAGAAGGAAAAGTTTCCATAATCATTATTTCTGTGAAAGGAAAGAGATCATTCTATTTTCAAATAATGTCCATAATAATCTTAATCAAATTAGCCAAGAATCATTTAGAAGGAAAGATTGATTCAGAACGGCTAGAAAAGAATAATATAATTCCATAAATTCAGATCTACAGAAAGATGGAAAGAGATCTGGCGTCTTTTTGAATCTGTCATAGAAATCGACGTGCGTCGATTACTATTCGACGTAAGCGTCCATTTAAGCCTGGCTAGACGTCGAGAAGAAAATATGGAAGGAGCGTCGACAGCGGTGCGTCATCTTTACTGGGTGCGTTGACTAGAAAACAGAGTTATGTCGATTAAGGTTACATCGAAATCTGTTTAGAGTTACTTTGACTCATTTTGAGAGATACGTAGACTACACTTCGACGTTGCGTCGATTACTATTCGACGCATATTTACTTAAACTAATTTTCTCACTCTGAGAACTCATTTTCTATTCATTTCTAGGGGTTAGGATAAATCATTTCCCCAACAATCTCCCCGTATTTGTCTTAACCCTATTCAGAGAGAAATTTTATCAGCTTGTAATCAACACATCAAAGCATATTTATAGAAAAGAGATATATTAGGTAATCAGAAGATAATGGAAAAAGAAATCATATAACAGACTTTTTGTACAGATCAAGCAGTACTTAAGTATTAAAAATAGAGCTATGCTCAAAATTGTTCAACATATCATTCAGGAGGAGTAGGAGGAGTTTTTCTCTTCCTAGAGAATACTAAAGGGAGATCATGTCTTTTTATAGAGGTTAGTTGTTCCTTCTCAGTAGCAAGATGTTCATTCAGCTCCCCCTGAGTCAAAGCAGTCTGCTCCCCCTGAGATAGAACTTCCTTTATACTTTCTTTTTCTGCTTCTTCAGCTTCTTTCTCAGCTCCAGCTTCAGCTATGACAGCATCTGGCTCCCCCTGAGCTTCAGCTTCTTTTTCTTTTTCACTTTCAGCCAAGCCTTCAGCCTCAGCTTCCTTTTCAACTTCTTTCTCTACTCTACTTGCCTCCCCTTGAAAGAGAACTACTTGTTGTTCAGCTTCTCTTGCTATATAAAGTACATCTGTTAGTTGTTCTGTAGTATGTAGCTCAGGTACTATTTCATTCCCAATGGTCTTAAGCAGAGCAAGACTATCAGATTTTGATGTTGGAGAGGATTTGTGTGAGTGAGATTTGTGACTGGAGAGTTGTTCTTCATCTAACTTCTCCCCCTTCTTGACCTTCTTAGCCAAGGAGGTTAAGAATGATTTAGTAACCTTAGATGAAGACACAGAGGTTTTGAGTACTTGCACAGAGGCATTTACCCCATCCAACTGGGTTTGCATGTGCCTGATAGAGGAGTGAATTTGAAGGCAGTGTCCATCCAGCATTTCTTGAAATCTTTGGGCTGCTGACTGGATACACTGAGTGATGAGAGTTTCAGTGGATGGAGATGGTTCAGCGTGTGTTGGTGAAGGAGATAATGGTAGAGGGGATAAAGGTGGAGAAGTGATTATTGATATATGAGGTATGTGAGATGATGTAGGTAGAGAGGATGTGATAGTAGGAGGAGGAATAGGTGGTGATTAAATTGGTGTATGTGAAGATGTAGTTAAGTTAGGAGGTGTGAGGGTAGTGGAAACTATTTGTGTGGATGATGTTGATGGGGAAGAGATGTCTGTATGTTGAGGCGGAGGTGAAGATGGATGCACAGGAGGAGAGGGAGTCCTTTCAGGAATGGAACCAGGCTTGGGGTTTTGCCTGGTCCATTTTAAGAAGAGGGCTATGGACATCCTTTTTCCAGAAGGAATGGGAATTCCTTTTGACCTACATAGGTCAGGGAAGGATTGAAGGAGTACCTGACTCATGATCCTCATGTAAGCATTCTCTTTGTGAGAATATTTGTGGCCTATCATCTTCAGTAATGTTGACCCAGAAATCGGCGATCCTACCCTGGGAGGCCTCTTTTGCTACATTTTTGTAGATTATGCGCCCGGGAAAGATTAGACCTCACACGAAGGCACTTTTTACACCCGAAGTGGTAAGAAGGGGGCAGCCTCATCCTTCAAACCGCCCAAGTGGGGCGGCCTCTCCATTCAAACCGCCCAAGTGGGGCGGCCTCTCCAATCAAACCGCCCAAGTGGGGTGGCCTCTCCATTCAAACCGCCCAAGTAGGGCGGCCTCTCCATTCAAACCGCCCAGGTGGGGCGGCTTCTCCCTTCAAGTCGCCCAGGTGGGGCGGTCTCTCCCTTCAGACCGCGCGGGCAGCGGCCTCCTCCTTCAGTCCACGTGGGCAGGCGGCCTCCTCCTTCAGTCCGCGTGGGTAGGCGGCCTCCTCCTTCAGTCCACGCGGGTATGCGACCTCCTCCTTCAGTCCGCGCGGGTAGGCGGCCTCCTCCTTCAGTCCGCGCAGGTAGGCGGCCTCCTCCTTCAGTCCGCGCGGGTAGGCGGCCTCCTCCTTCAGTCCGCGCGGGTAGGCGGCCTCCTACTTCAGTCGGCGCGGGTAGGCGGCCTCCTCCTTCAGTCCGCGCGGGTAGGCGGCCTCCTCCTTCAGTCCGCGCGGGTATGCGGCATCCTCCTTCAGTCCGCGCGGGTAGGCGGCCTCCTCCTTCAGTCCGCGCGGGTAGGCGGCCTCCTCCTTCAGTCCGCGCGGGTAGGCGGCCTCCTCCTTCAGTCCGCGCGGGTAGGCGGCCTCCTCCTTCAGTCCGCGCGGGTAAGCGGCCTCCTCCTTCAGTCCGTGCGGGTAGGATGCCTCCTCCTTCAGTCCGCGCGGGTAGGCGGCCTCCTCCTTCAGTCCGCGCGGGTAGAACTCCAGTCACCGGCTCACCGGAGGTGACGACATCGACCCAGAGCCTATAAATAGGACCCTCAACCATGAAGAAGGGACAGGCAAGTGGGGGGGACAAAACCGGCGGCTAGAAATAGTCAGCCCGTACCAAGCTACGACCTGTCCGGTCAACCTGTCCGGGCGACCTGTCCGAGCGACCTGACCGGGAGACCTCTGTGAACAGGCCGGGCGACCTGTCCGGGCGACCTGTCCGGGCGACCTCTGCGAACAGGCCTCGGCGACTAGTCCAGGCGACCTCGGCAAACAGCCCTCGCGGCTTACTCTTTTCTTACCCGCAACTCTCTTGTATTTTCTCTTATTTCCATGTACTAAGCATAACAAGCTGTAATACAGATTATTAAGTCAAGGGAAAGCCTGTCACAGGAGTGGCATTTGCCGCGGCGGGCGAAGTCTGGTCTCGCCGCAAGCTAGCGGCCCTCTCTTCTTCTCTCTCACTCAGCCCTTCATTTGCGACTCAAGTAACCAGCTGCTCGACCGCTACCCCCCTCTCTTTCCTCTGGGATTGAGCATTGAGGGAGTGGGGACAATTTCGGATTCAACAGAAACACGCGACCTTCAGATAGCGAGTGGTTGATGAACAACAGTTGCGATGAAGATGCGAGATTTGCCCTAAAATACACTCAATCTTAAAACGGCCATAACTTTTGATCCGGGTGTCGGAATTCAGAAATTCAAAGCCCGACGCGACCAGATCGAGCCTAACTATCCAAAAATATAATGGGGTTCCCTGTTCAGCCACTTTTCAGCCCTCAGATTTCAAAAATTCGGCTCCATTTGAAAGTTATTTCAGTTTTTCTCTTTCGGCAATTTCTGTTTTCATGGATCATCCGTCCAAGGGCCTCGGGCATCCCTCCGATCACCCAGAAATGCGTGTGCAAAACAATGACATCCATCACCTATTAGCGGAGAACATTCCACTCAAAGAACAAGTGGATTCTCAACTTCATGCTGCAACAACTACCAATGACAAACTTTTCGGCAATCATATAGAACATTGGGCGCGATTTGAAGCAGAAAAGCTCTCTATTCCTCGCCATGAGTTCTATAAGGTGTGTATGAGTAATTATCCATATCAAGTTGATGGGCTAACTTTTCTTGCAGGATAATACCAAGATCCTTACCATTATTAAACAAAATTTGTTGAGAGGCACTTCCGAGTTGAGCCGAGGCTACCAGTCTATTCTGGAATAAGTGATCCAGTTTTTCATCTACAAGCGTTTGAGGCGGCTACTTCACTAAGAACCTCAGTTCAAGATGAAGCAACTATAAGACTAGTGCGGTGGTCTTCAAAACGGTTCTATCCTTAATGATAATGCTCTCATTTGTTTGTATTTTGATATCGAATGAAGTGGATACAACACTAACACTCTTCCTTGTGACTTGTCTGTTCCTTATTATCAAACTCACTGAACCATGGAGACATCGCCAAGTTCTGCTCGAACCCCCTCGGATTGTAGTCATTAGTGTAAAACCACGAAGATCATGTGTAGCGGTGAGTTTTCGCACACGTGTAGTGGTAGCTTGCTAATTCCCGTGCGGTGGTCTTCGGAGCCTTAGATCCCGGCTGATATCCGACACACCCCTGCATCAAGGGAGGTCTAGGTGAATGTTGGCTCTATCATGCCCCGAGAGGGATATAGTTACAGCTTTGATGATCTTTCTGAGGAAAGCAATGTCGGTATAGCCTCCGCGGCATAACCACACCTGCCCAACTGATCATCTTAGTCTGTTACCATCGAATACTCCTAGGTACTCTCAAGCGATGCCTAAGCGGGACCCACAACTTAGATGATCTCTCTGAGGAAAGCAATGTTCGCCGCCTAGGCCCACCTGCCCAATTGATCAACTCGGCTTGTAGCCCTAGGCAAGAGAGCAGTTGAGTCGTTTACAGCCCTTATGACCACTTGAGGAAAGCAATGTTCGCCGCCTAGGCCCACTTGCCCACTTGGTCATCTGGGTCTGTACTTCCTTTTTCTTTATTTCTACAGCTCTTATGACCACTTGAGGAAAGCAATGTTCGCCGCCTAGGCCCACCTGCCCACTTGGTCATCTGAGTCTGTAGCCATTCCTTTTTCCTTACAGGAAAATTATCTATCAAGCGGTTTTATCTAACAGGTACAAATATTGGCCCACTTGGTCATTTAAAAGTTGAAAAACTTTTAGACCAGGCGGTTTTATCAATCAAGCCGATCGGTTTGAAAGAGTACTATAGGTTATGAAAAATGGCTGCATAATATGCTAGCCAAGTGGGTAAAACGTATCTGTCTTTAAAGCTCGAAAGCGGGCTATTACAGGAAACCACAAGACAGTATTCTTTCACTCTAATTGTCGGGAAATGGACTTATTAATCCTCTGGATTGCTCTAACTGCACGGCTCATTGCTTACAATCAGAGCTTATGAAGATATAATCTCTGGCAGTTTCAGCCCACGATTCATCTTCACTGAGCCAATCAGGATCTACTTTAGAACTAAAATGATAAACCGTCAGGGCAACATTTCATGATAACTGGACAATTATTCTTTTGGAGATATCTTTTCCCTGGAGGTTTTTCAGAAAGGATTTGAAGTTTTATAAGGAATAACGCTAAAAACAGAAGATCGCATATGAATATCCACAAGTAAGTAAAATAGCAAAGACTAACAGTTATGAATTCATTTATACCTGCTTTATGTTCTGTTTTTGCAGAGATTAGCAGGTATTCGTGAGTTCTCTTCAGGTACTCGCGTATTAGATTGTTTTATACCTGCTTTGAATTCTGTTTTGCAGAGATTAGCAGGTATTCGCGGGTTCTCTTCAGGTACTCACGTTATAGATTCTTTTACCTGCTTTTAAGCTCTTTTTTGCAGAGATTAGCAGGTGTTCGCGAGGTCTCTTTTGGTACTCACATTATATTTTATACCTGCTTTGAGTTCTCTTTTGCAGAGATTAGCAGGTGCTCGCGAGGTCTCTTCAGGTACTCGCGTTATGTTTTATACCTGCTTTGAGTTCTCTTTTGCAGAGATTAGCAGGTGTTCGCGAGTTCTCTTCAGGTACTAGCGTTATATTATATTTCATACCTGCTTTGAGTTCTCCTTTGCAGAAATTAGCAGGTGATCGCGAGTTCTCTTCAGGTACTCGCGTTATAGATTCTTTTGCCTGCTTTGAGTTCTCTTTTGCAGAGATTAGCAGGTGCTCGCGAGGTCTCTTCAGGTACTCGCGTTATGTTTTATACCTGCTTTGAGTTCTCTTTTGCAAAGATTAGCAGGTGTTCGCGAGGTCTCTTCAGGTACTCGCGTTATATTGTATACCTGCTTTGAGTTCTCTTTTGCAGAGATTAGTAGGTGTTCGCGAGGTCTCTTCAGGTACTCGCGTTATGTTTTATACCTGCTTTGGGTTATCTTTTGCAGAGATTAGCACGTATTCGCGAGGTCTCTTCAGGTACTCGCGTTATATTGTATACCAGCTTTGCGTTCTCTTTTGCAGAGATTAGCAGGTATTCGCGAGGTTTCTTCAGGTACTCGCGTTATGTTTTATACATGCTTTGAGTTCTCTTTTGTAGAGATTAGCAGGTGTTCGCGAGTTCTCTTCAGGTACTCGCGTTATATTATATTTCATATGTGCTTTGAGCTCTCTTTTGCAGAAATTAGCAGGTGATCGCGAGTTCTCTTCAGGTACTCGCATTATAGATTCTTTTGCCTGCTTTGAGTTCTCCTTTGCAGAAATTAGCAGGTGATCGCGAGTTCTCTTTAGGTACTCGCGTTATAGATTCTTTTGTCTGCTTTAAGTTCTCATTTGCAGAGATTAGCAGGAGTTCGCGAGTTCTCTTCAGGTACTCGCGTTATGTTTTATACCTGCTGTGAGTTCTCTTTTGCAGAGATTTGCAGGTATTCGCGAGTTCTCTTCAGGTACTCGCGTTATATTATATTTCATACCTGCTTTGAGTTCTCTTTTGCAGAGATTAGCAGGTATTCGCGAGGTTTCTTCAGGTACTCGCATTATGTTTTATACCTGCTTTGAGTTCTCTTTTGCAGAGATTAGCAGGTGTTCGCGAGGTCTCTTCAGGTACTCGCGTTATATTTTATACCTGCTTTGAGTTCTCTTTTGCAGAGATTAGCAGGTATTCGCGAGGTTTCTTCAGGTACTCGCGTTATGTTTTATACCAGCTTTGAGTTCTCTTTTGCAGAGATTAGCAGGTGTTCGCGAGTTCTCTTCAGGTACTCGCGTTATATTATATTTCATACCTGCTTTGAGTTCTCCTTTGCAGAAATTCGGAGGTGATCGTGAGTTCTCTACAGGTACTCGCGTTATAGATTCTTTTGTCTGCTTTAAGTTCTCTTTTGCAGAGATTAGCAGGTGCTCGCGAGGTCTCTTCAGGTACTCGCGTTATGTTTTATACCTGCTTTGAGTTCTCTATTGCAGAGATTAGCAGGTGTTCGCGAGGTCTCTTCAGGTACTCGCGTTATGTTTTATACCTGCTTTGAGTTCTCTTTTTGCAGAGATTAGCAGGTGTTCGCGAGGTCTCTTCAGGTACTCGCGTTATGTTTTATACCTGCTTTGAGTTCTCTTTTGCAGAGATTAACAGGTGTTCGCGAGGTCTCTTCAGGTACTCGCGTTATGTTTTATACCTGCTTTGAGTTCTCTTTTGCAGAGATTAGCAGGTGTTCGCGAGGTCTCTTCAGGTACTCGCGTTATAGTTTATACCTGCTTTGAGTTCTCTTTTGTAGAGATTAGCAGGTATTCGCGAGGTTTCTTCAGGTACTCGCGTTATGTTTTATACCTGCTTTGAGTTCTCTTTTGCAGAGATTAGCAGGTGTTCGCGAGTTCTCTTCAGGTACTCGCGTTATATTATATTTCATACCTGCTTTGAGTTCTCCTTTGTAGAAATTAGCAGGTGATCGCGAGTTCTCTTCAGGTACTAGCGTTATAGATTCTTTTGTCTGCTTTAAGTTCTCTTTTGCAGAGATTAGCAGGTGCTCGCGAGGTCTCTTCAGGTACTCGCGTTATGTTTTATACCTGCTTTGAGTTCTCTTTTGCAGAGATTAGCAGGTGTTCGCGAGGTCTCTTCAGGTACTCGTGTTATATTGTATACCTGCTTTGAGTTCTCTTTTGCAGAGATTAGCAGGTGTTCGCGAGGTCTCTTCAGGTACTCGCGTTATGTTTTATACCTGCTTTGGGTTATCTTTTGCAGAGATTAGCACGTATTCGCGAGGTCTCTTCAGGTACTCGCGTTATATTGTATACCTGCTTTGCGTTCTCTTTTGCAGAGATTAGCAGGTATTCGCGAGGTTTCTTCAGGTACTCGCGTTATGTTTTATACCTGCTTTGAGTTCTCTTTTGCAGAGATTAGCAGGTGTTCACGAGTTCTCTTCAGGTACTCGCGTTATATTATATTTCATATGTGCTTTGAGTTCTCTTTTGCAGAAATTAGCAGGTGATCGCGAGTTCTCTTCAGGTACTCGCGTTATAGATTCTTTTGCCTGCTTTGAGTTCTCCTTTGCAGAAATTAGCAGGTGATCGCGAGTTCTCTTCAGGTACTCGCGTTATAGATTCTTTTGTCTGCTTTAAGTTCTCATTTGCAGAGATTAGCAGGAGTTCGCGAGTTCTCTTCAGGTACTCGCGTTATGTTTTATACCTGCTGTGAGTTCTCTTTTGCAGAGATTTGCAGGTATTCGCGAGTTCTCTTCAGGTACTCGCGTTATATTATATTTCATACCTGCTTTGAGTTCTCTTTTGCAGAGATTAGCAGGTATTCGCGAGGTTTCTTCAGGTACTCGCATTATGTTTTATACCTGCTTTGAGTTCTCTTTTGTAGAGATTAGCAGGTGTTCGCGAGGTCTCTTCAGGTTCTCGCGTTATATTTTATACCTGCTTTGAGTTCTCTTTTGCAGAGATTAGCAGGTATTCGCGAGGTTTCTTCAGGTACTCGCGTTATGTTTTATACCTGCTTTGAGTTCTCTTTTGCAGAGATTAGCAGGTGTTCACGAGTTCTCTTCAGGTACTCGCGTTATATTATATTTCATACCTGCTTTGAGTTCTCCTTTGCAGAAATTAGCAGGTGATCGTGAGTTCTCTTCAGGTACTCGCGTTATAGATTCTTTTGTCTGCTTTAAGTTCTCTTTTGCAGAGATTAGCAGGTGCTCACGAGGTCTCTTCAGGTACTCGCGTTATGTTTTATACCTGCTTTGAGTTCTCTATTGCAGAGATTAGCAGGTGTTCGCGAGGTCTCTTCAGGTACTCGCGTTATGTTTTATACCTGCTTTGAGTTCTCTTTTTGCAGAGATTAGCAGGTGTTCGCGAGGTCTCTTCAGGTACTCGCGTTATGTTTTATACCTGCTTTGAGTTCTCTTTTGCAGAGATTAGCAGGTGTTCGCGAGGTCTCTTCAGGTACTCGCGTTATGTTTTATACCTGCTTTGAGTTCTCTTTTGCAGAGATTAGCAGGTGTTCGCGAGGTCTCTTCAGGTACTCGCGTTATAGTTTATACCTGCTTTGAGTTCTCTTTTGCAGAGATTAGCAGGTATTCGCGAGGTTTCTTCAGGTACTCGCGTTATGTTTTATACCTTCTTTGAGTTCTCTTTTGCAGAGATTAGCAGGTGTTCGCGAGTTCTCTTCAGGTACTCGCGTTATATTATATTTCATACCTGCTTTGAGTTCTCCTTTGTAGAAATTAGCAGGTGATCGCGAGTTCTCTTCAGGTACTAGCGTTATTGATTCTTTTGTCTGCTTTAAGTTCTCTTTTGCAGAGATTAGCAGGTGCTCGCGAGGTCTCTTCAGGTACTCGCGTTATGTTTTATACCTGCTTTGAGTTCTCTTTTGCAGAGATTAGCAGGTGTTCGCGAGGTCTCTTCAGGTACTCGTGTTATATTTTATACCTGCTTTGAGTTCTCTTTTGCAGAGATTAGCAGGTATTCGCGAGGTTTCTTCAGGTACTCGCGTTATGTTTTATACCTGCTTTGAGTTCTCTTTTATAGAGATTAGCAGGTGTTCGCGAGTTCTCTTTAGGTACTCGCGTTATATTATATTTCATACCTGCTTTGAGTTCTCCTTTACAGAAATTAGCAGGTGATCGCGAGTTCTCTTCAGGTACTCGCGTTATAGATTCTTTTGTCTGCTTTAAGTTCTCTTTTGCAGAGATTAGCAGGTGCTCGCGAGGTCTCTTCAGGTACTCGAGTTATGTTTTATACCTGCTTTGAGTTCTCTTTTGCAGAGATTAGCAGGTGTTCGCGAGGTCTCTTCAGGTACTCGCGTTATGTTTTATACCTACTTTGAGTTCTCTTTTTGCAGAGATTAGCAGGTGTTCGCGAGGTCTCTTCAGGTACTCGCGTTATGTTTTATACCTGCTTTGAGTTCTCTTTTGCAGAGATTAGCAGGTGTTCGCGAGGTCTCTTCAGGTACTCGCGTTATGTTTTATACCTGCTTTGAGTTCTCTTTTGCAGAGATTAGCAGGTGTTCGCGAGGTCTCTTCAGGTACTCGCGTTATGTTTTATACCTGCTTTGAGTTCTTTTTTGCAGATATTAGCAGGTGTTCGCGAGTTCTCTTCAGGTACTCGCGTTATATTATATTTCATACCTGCTTTGAGTTCTCCTTTGCAGAAATTAGCAGGTGATCGCGAATTCTCTTCAGGTACTCGCGTAATAGATTCTTTTGCCTGCTTTGAGTTCTCTTTTGCAGAGATTAGCAGGTGCTCGCGAGGTCTCTTCAGGTACTCGCGTTATGTTTTATACCTGCTTTGAGTTCTCTTTTGCAAAGATTAGCAGGTGTTCGCGAGATCTCTTCAGGTACTCGCGTTATATTGTATACCTGCTTTGAGTTCTCTTTTGCAGAGATTAGCAGGTTTTCGCGAGGTTTCTTCAGGTACTCGCGTTATGTTTTATACCTGCTTTGAGTTCTCTTTTGCAGACATTAGCAGGTGTTCGCGAGTTCTCTTCAGGTACTCGCATTATATTATATTTCATACCTGCTTTGAGTTCTCCTTTGCAGAAATTAGCAGGTGATCGCGAATTCTCTTCAGGTACTCGCGTTATAGATTCTTTTGCCTGCTTTGAGTTCTCCTTTGCAGAAATTAGCAGGTGATCGCGAGTTCTCTTCAGGTACTCGCGTTATAGATTCTTTTGTCTGCTTTAAGTTCTCATTTGCAGAGATTAGCAGGAGTTCGCGAGTTCTCTTCAGGTACTCGCGTTATGTTTTATACCTGCTGTGAGTTCTCTTTTGCAGAGTTTTGCAGGTATTCGCGAGTTCTCTTCAGGTACTCGCGTTATATTATATTTCATACCTGCTTTGAGTTCTCTTTTGCAAAGATTAGCAGGTATTCGCGAGGTTTCTTCAGGTACTCGCGTTATGTTTTATACCTGCTTTGAGTTCTCTTTTGCAGAGATTAGCAGGTGTTCGCGAGGTCTCTTCAGGTACTCGCGTTATATTTTATACCTGCTTTGAGTTCTCTTTTGCAGAGATTAGCAGGTATTCGCGAGGTTTCTTCAGGTACTCGCGTTATGTTTTATACCTGCTTTGAGTTCTCTTTTGCAGAGATTAGCAGGTGTTCGCGAGTTCTCTTCAGGTACTCGCGTTATATTATATTTCATACCTGCTTTGAGTTCTCCTTTGCAGAAATTAGCAGGTGATCGCGAGTTCTCTTCAGGTACTCGCGTTATAGATTCTTTTGTCTGCTTTAAGTTCTCTTTTGCAGAGATTAGCAGGTGCTCGCGAGGTCTCTTCAGATACTCGCGTTATGTTTTATACCTGCTTTGAGTTCTCTTTTGCAGAGATTAGCAGGTGTTCGCGAGGTCTCTTCAGGTACTCGCCTTATGTTTTATACCTTCTTTGAGTTCTCTTTTTGCAGAGATTAGCAGGTGTTCGCGAGGTCTCTTCAGGTACTCGCGTTATGTTTTATACCTGCTTTGAGTTCTCTTTTGCAGAGATTAGCAGGTGTTCGCGAGGTCTCTTCAGGTACTCGCGTTATGTTTTATACCTGCTTTGAGTTCTCTTTTGCAGAGATTAGCAGGTGTTCGCGAGGTCTCTTCAGGTACTCCCATTATTTTATATACCTGCTTTGAGTTCTCTTTTGCAGAGATTAGCAGGTATTCGCGAGGTTTCTTCAGGTACTCGCGTTATGTTTTATACCTACTTTGAGTTCTCTTTTGCAGAGATTAGCAGGTGTTCGCGAGTTCTCTTCAGGTACTCGCGTTATATTATATTTCATACCTGCTTTGAGTTCTCCTTTGCAGAAATTAGCAGGTGATCGCGAGTTCTCTTCAGGTACTCGCGTTATAGATTCTTTTGTCTGCTTTAATTTCTCTTTTGCAGAGATTAGCAGGTGCTCGCGAGGTCTCTTCAGGTACTCGCGTTATGTTTTATACCTGCTTTGAGTTCTCTTTTGCAGAGATTAGCAGGTGTTCGCGAGTTCTCTTCAGGTACTCGCATTATATTATATTTCATACCTGCTTTGAGTTCTCCTTTGCAGAAATTAGCAGGTGATCTCGAATTCTCTTCAGGTACTCGCGTTATAGATTCTTTTGCCTGCTTTGAGTTCTCCTTTGCAGAAATTAGCAGGTGATCGCGAGTTCTCTTCAGGTACTCGCGTTATAGATTCTTTTGTCTGCTTTAAGTTCTCATTTGCAGAGATTAGCAGGAGTTCGCGAGGTCTCTTCAGGTACTCGCGTTATGTTTTATACCTGCTGTGAGTTCTCTTTTGCAGAAATTTGCAGGTATTCGCGAGTTCTCTTCAGGTACTCGCGTTATATTATATTTCATACCTGCTTTGAGTTCTCTTTTGCAAAGATTAGCAGGTATTCGCGAGGTTTCTTCAGGTACTCGCGTTATGTTTTATACCTGCTTTGAGTTCTCTTTTGCAGAGATTAGCAGGTGTTCGCGAGGTCTCTTCAGGTACTCGCGTTATATTTTATACCTGCTTTGAGTTCTCTTTTGCAGAGATTAGCAGGTATTCGCGAGGTTTCTTCAGGTACTCGCGTTATGTTTTATACCTGCTTTGAGTTCTCTTTTGCAGAGATTAGCATGTGTTCGCGAGTTCTCTTCAGGTACTCGCGTTATATTATATTTCATACCTGCTTTGAGTTCTCCTTTGCAGAAATTAGCAGGTGATCGCGAGTTCTCTTCAGGTACTCGCGTTATAGATTCTTTTGTCTGCTTTAAGTTCTCTTTTGCAGAGATTAGCAGGTGCTCGCGAGGTCTCTTCAGATACTCGCGTTATGTTTTATACCTGCTTTGAGTTCTCTTTTGCAGAGATTAGCAGGTGTTCGCGAGGTCTCTTCAGGTACTCGCCTTATGTTTTATACCTTCTTTGAGTTCTCTTTTTGCAGAGATTAGCAGGTGTTCGCGAGGTCTCTTCAGGTACTCGCGTTATGTTTTATACCTGCTTTGAGTTCTCTTTTGCAGAGATTAGCAGGTGCTCGCGAGGTCTCTTCAGGTACTCGCGTTATGTTTTATACCTGCTTTGAGTTCTCTTTTGCAGAGATTAGCAGGTGTTCGCGAGGTCTCTTCAGGTACTCCCATTATTTTATATACCTGCTTTGAGTTCTCTTTTGCAGAGATTAGCAGGTATTCGCGAGGTTTCTTCAGGTACTCGCGTTATGTTTTATACCTGCTTTGAGTTCTCTTTTGCAGAGATTAGCAGGTGTTCGCGAGTTCTCTTCAGGTACTCGCGTTATATTATATTTCATACCTACTTTGAGTTCTCCTTTGCAGAAATTAGCAGGTGATCGCGAGTTCTCTTCAGGTACTCGCGTTATAGATTCTTTTGTCTGCTTTAAGTTCTCTTTTGCAGAGATTAGCAGGTGCTCGCGAGGTCTCTTCAGGTACTCGCGTTATGTTTTATACCTGCTTTGAGTTCTCTTTTGCGGAGATTAGCAGGTTTTCGCGAGGTCTCTTCAGGTACTCGCGTTATGTTTTATACCTGCTTTGAGTTCTCTTTTTGCAGAGATTAGCAGGTGTTCGCGAGGTCTCTACAGGTACTCGCGTTATGTTTTATACCAGCTTTGAATTCTCTTTTGCAGAGATTAGCAGGTGTTCGCGAGGTCTCTTCAGGTACTCGCGTTATGTTTTATACCTGCTTTGAGTTCTCTTTTGCAGAGATTAGCAGGTGTTCGCGAGGTCTCTTCAGGTACTCGCGTTATATTTTATACCTCCTTTGAGTTCTCTTTTGCAGAGATTAGCAGGTATTCGCGAGGTTTCTTCAGGTACTCGCGTTATGTTTTATACCTGCTTTGAGTTCTCTTTTGCAGAGATTAGCAGGTGTTCGCGAGTTCTCTTCAGGTACTCTCGTTATATTATATTTCATACCTGCTTTGAGTTCTCCTTTGCAGAAATTAGCAGGTGATCGCGAGTTCTCTTCAGGTACTCGCGTTATAGATTCTGTTGTCTGCTTTAAGTTCTCTTTTGCAGAGATTAGCAGGTGCTCGCGAGGTCTCTTCAGGTACTCGCGTTATGTTTTATACCTGCTTTGAGTTCTCTTTTGCAGAGATTAGCAGGTGTTCGCGAGGTCTCTTCAGGTACTCGCGTTATGCTTTATACCTGCTTTGAGTTCTCTTTTTGCAGAGATTAGCAGGTGTTCGCGAGGTCTCTTCAGGTACTCGCATTATGTTTTATACCTGCTTTGAGTTCTCTTTTGCAGAGGTTAGCAGGTGTTCGCGAGGTATCTTCAGGTACTCGCGTTATGTTTTATACCTGCTTTGGGTTATCTTTTGCAGAGATTAGCAGGTATTCGCGAGGTCTCTTCAGGTACTCGCGTTATATTGTATACCTGCTTTGAGTTCTCTTTTGCAGAGATTAGCAGGTGTTCGCGAGGTCTCTTCAGGTACTCGTGTTATGTTTTATACCTGCTTTGAGTTCTCTTTTGCAGAGATTAGCAGGTGTTCGCGAGGTCTCTTTAGGTACTCGCGTTATGTTTTATACCTGCTTTGAGTTCTCTTTTTGCAGAGATTAGCAGGTGTTCGCGAGGTCTCTTCAGGTACTCGCGTTATGCTTTATACCTACTTTGGGTTATCTTTTGCAGAGATTAGCAGGTGTTCGCGAGGTCTCTTCAGGTACTCGCGTTATGTTTTATACCTGCTTTGAGTTCTCTTTTGCAGAGATTAGCAGGTGTTCACGAGGTCTCTTCAGGTACTCGCGTTATGTTTTATACCTGCTTTGAGTTCTCTTTTGCAGAGATTAGCAGGTGTTCGCGAGGTCTCTTCAGGTACTCGCGTTTTATTGTATACCTGCTTTGAGTTCTCTTTTGCAGAGATTAGCAGGTGTTCGCGAGGTCTTTTCAGGTACTCGCGTTATGTTTTTTACTTGCTGTGAGTTCTCTTTTGCAGAGATTAGCAGGTGCTCGCGAGTTCTCTTCAGGTACTCGTGTTATAGTTTCTCTTATACCTGCTTTGAGTTCTCTTTTGCAGATGTTAGCAGGTATTCGCGAGTTCTCTTCAGGTACTCGTGCCACGTTCTTTCTTTACTTATCGAGTTCTCCTCAGAGACTAGTAGGTGATTACTAGTCAACCTCAGAGGACAAAGTGAGCCGATGTTCGCAAGTTCCCTTCAGGTACTTGTGAATTGTGTTTTATATTTGCTATGACTCTCTTCCCTCACAGGAGAAAGAATAGGCATTCACTAGTTCCTTTGTGGAGAGCCATCAGGTACTCGTTCCCTCTTTGTCTTTCCCACTCTTTCGATAGTTTACCAGTAGCGGATCACGATTTTTGTGGGTCAATACCTACTTTTTCGAAGTTTCTTGGAAATTTGAAAAAGTGCGGGGATTATGTTGACCCAAAAATCGGCGATCCTACCCTGGGAGTCCTCTTTTGCTACATTTTTGTAGATTATGCGCCCGGGAAAGATTAGACCTCACACGAAGGCACTTTTTACACCTGAAGTGGTAAGAAGGGGGCAGCCTCATCCTTCAAACCGCCCAAGTGGGGCGGCCTCTCCATTCAAACCGCCCAAGTGGGGCGGCCTCTCCATTCAAACCGCCCAAGTGGGGCGGCCTCTCCATTCAAACCGCCCAAGTGGGGCGGCCTCTCCATTCAAACTGCCCAAGTGGGGCGGCCTCTCCATTCAAACTGCCCAAGTGGGGCGGCCTCTCCATTCAAGTCGCCCATGTGGGCGGTCTCTCCCTTCAGACCGCGCGGGTAGCGGCCTCCTCCTTCAGTCCACGCGGGCAGGCGGCCTCCTCCTTCAGTCTGCGCGGGTAGGCGGCCTCCTCCTTCAGTCCCCCCGGGTAGGCGGCCTCCTCCTTCAGTCCGCGCGGGTAGGCGGCCTCCTCCTTCAGTCTGCGCGGGTAGGCGGCCTCCTCCTTCAGTCCGCGTGGGTAGGCGGCCTCCTCCTTCAGTCCGCGCGGGTAGGCGGCCTCCTCCTTCAGTCCGCGCGGGTAGGCGGCCTCCTCCTTCAGTCCGCGCGGGTAGGCGGCTTCCTCCTTCAGTCCGCGCGGGTAGGCGGCCTCCTCCTTCATTCCGCGCAGGTAGGCGGCCTCCTCCTTCAGTCTGCGCGGGTAGGCGGCCTCCTCCTTCAGTCCGCGCGGGTAGGCGGCCTCCTCCTTCAGTCCGCGCGGGTAGAACTCCAGTCACCGGCTCACCGGAGGTGACGACATCGACCCAGAGCCTATAAATAGGACCCTCGACCATGAAGAAGGGACAGGCAAGTGGGGGGGGGGGGACAAAACCGGCGGCTAGAAATAGTCAGCCCGTACCAAGCTGCGACCTGTCCGGGCAACCTGTCCGGGCGACCTGTCCGAGCGACCTGACCGGGCGACCTTTGTGAACAGGCCGGGCGACCTGTCCGGACGACCTCTGCGAACAGGCCTCGGCGACTAGTCCAGGCGACCTCGGCAAACAGCCCTCGCGGCTTACTCTTTTCTTACCCGCAACTCTCTTGTATTTTCTCTTATTTCCATGTACTAAGCATAACAAGCTGTAATACAGATTATTAAGTCAAGGGAAAGCCCACCGCAGGAGTGGCATTTGCTGCGGCGGGCGAAGTCTAGTCTCGCCGCAAGCTAGCGGCCCTCTCTTCTTCTCTCTCACTCAGCCCTTCATTTGCGACTCAAGTAACCAGCTGCTCGACCGCTACCCCCTCTCTTTCCTCTGGGATTGAGCGTCGAGGGAGTGGGGACAATTTCGGATTCAACAAGTAAGCAGCTGCTCCAGTCTATCTTCTTTTTCAGCACAAGGGCCCCCATAATGTTCAGTTGCTGCTTGGGCACTACATCATGGGCAGAGATTTTGCATAGTAGTATTTTTCCTACTATGTCTGCCAAGAGCCTATATTCATCAGAGAAGTCTATTTTCCTCAGGAGTGAGTTCCACAGGTTCATTACCTGATAAGGGAATGATGATGGAGATTCATTTAGCTATTCTTAGAAAATAATTTGCTTTCCCTTTGATTTGAACAAGGATGGTGTTGGTGTGTACCTGATGGAAGATCAAAGGTATCCTTAAGATGTTCTGTAGAGATTGAGACAGGTGTTTCATGGATTGTTCCTATAATCTCTCCTTGTTCAGATATCTGAACATGATTCATCAACTCGGTGAGTTCTATTTCCAGGAGTTTGCATCGTGTTGAAATGAGTTTGTTTAGACCGGCTTTAGTGAAAAGAGCTATGATACTCTTGTAGTTTTTCGCGGTGGCTTGGAAAGAGTCAAGATCAATATCGAAACCAGAGTTGATCTTGGGAGCCATTTTGGTTAGTGAGAGAGAGAGAGGAAGTGATGGCTGGACTGAGAAGTGAGAAGGATGAGAGATGCAGAGAGAGTGCAGATTTCTAACTGAAGAGTTTATTTAAGTCAGGTGAAACGTCGAGACGAGACACAACTCGAGGTTTATTCGGTACTACAGTAGATGTGATCGAAAATATTTTAGTATTGCCGCTCTTTTTCATGAAGTTGACGTTGCGTCGAGTGGAAGTCGATGTATGCGTCGGTACAGTCTGAATTGAGATGTTAGGGTTTCCTATCGACGATGCGTCGATTTAGAAATCGACGTGACTTTTATTTTGTCTTGAAAATTCTAAGTTTTTCTTGAGAGATTATTTCTTCCTAATCCTAAGGTTTTCTAAGTCAGCCTTGGACTAATTTTATAGACAATTGAATTGATTGTGCCAACATTGTTTGGCAATGTGGCCAGTTTTATTACAGATATAACACCTAATTGTCTTTAGATTATGGGAATTTGAGTTTATAGAGGGATTGAGATGTTGATTAGGATAAAAGTTTTGATTAGGATAGAAATTTTGATTAGGATAAAAGTTTTGATTAGGATAGAGATTTTGATCAGGATGAATGGGTCCTGAATGGGGTTTAAGATAGAAATTTTTTGAAGGATAGATATGTCCTGTATTTAAGTTGTTCTGAGGTTTTATGCGTCGATATCTATTCGATTTATGTAGAGAGTTGCGTCGATATGTATTCGGCGCTTTCTCTAGATTGCGTTGATCTGGAATCGATGCATGGAAGTAGTTGCGTTGATTGTAAGTCGACGTAATTTTATTCATGCGTTGATTTGAGGTCGAAGCATCTGAGAGATTGCGTCGAGTAGAATTCGACGTACTATCATTCATACGTCGATATGAAGTCGACGCAATTGTGTCTTCACAAATTTTATTCTTCCCTTTTTCTGGTTGGAGATTTATTTCTTTATGAATTGTTTCTTTTTGCCTAGTAGCCTTCTTAGAAGGAGTTTGAGAGTCTTCATCTGAATAGTATGATGTTTCATCAAAATGGTCTATCTCCTTGAAGGTGAAGTCTTCTTCTTTATTCTGTGAGTCTTCTTCTAAGTTTGTTGATTTTATGGGTTTAGTAAATTTAACAGGGCTCATCCAAGCAGGTTTGGTAGATGGTATTGAACTGGTTGAAGGATCAGCCCCTAGCCCCAGATTCTTATGTCTGATTGTTTGTTTTTTAGTTATTTCTTTAAGTGTTTGGCTTCTGACTTTTATAGATTCTTCAAAAGCTTTTGCCTGGGAAACCTTATTCTTAAGGAGTTGATTTTCTATTTTAGCACTTTGTATTTCCTTTTCTGTTTTATAGATTTCACACCTTAGTTCATAATTTTTTGAACATGTATCCTCTATTTTTCTCATATTGATTTGTTCTTTTAGATCCTTAATTTCTTGTTTAGCTTTTAGGTGGTCTAAACAGAGTCCTTTAAAATCATTTTTGAAATCATCACATAGAAAATCTATTTCATCAAAAATGCTTACCTCATCCTTATCCTCAGATTCCTCTATGAGAATAAGGCTATCTTCTTTTTCATCTTCAGAATAGATGCTTCCTTCTGAACCTGTTTCACTTCATGATTCAGCAACACATTCTTTTTCTGAGCTTCCAAGAGCCATTAAGCATAGGTCTTCTTGCTTAGACTCTTCATTGTCACTTTTAGATGAGGTGTTGTCTTCAGAGTCTGTTTCACTCAAAGATTCTGCAATGAAGCCTCTTTCTTTCTTCTTCTCCTTCCTCTTAAGATCTTTCTTTTTCAGATCTTTCTTTTTCTCAGCATTTTCTGGACATTCTAGAGCAATATGTCCAGTTTTCCTGCAGGAGTAACAAATAATTTCTTTAGTAGGAGTCTTATCATAACTTGGTTTTGACTCTCTCCTTCTAGACCCAACTTTCCTGACCCATTTCTTGAATCTTCTGGCCAGGAGGTTGAATAATTCTTCTTCAGTAACAGGGGTTTCCTCTTCTGTTGCTTTTATTGCAATGTTTCTATCTTTTGAGGAGGTTGGAGTGTTTTCCCTTCTTTCCTTCTCTTCTCTGGTTTTCAGTAGTTGCTCACAGGATTTGAGTTTTCCTAAGAGGGCATCTGTTGTGATTTCCATTTGTCCTCTAGTATCTCTTATTGCCCATATTCTTGAGTCCCATGAACTTGGGAGACTCATTAATAATTTGTCATTGATCTATGTGAGAGAAATCTCTCTATCCAAGCTCCTTAATTGATCGATGATCAGACTGAATCGGTCATACATCTCAGATATGCTTTCTTCATGCTTCTTTTGAAAGTTCTCATATTGGGAGATCAATAGAGCCTTTCTATCTTTCCTTTCATCAGCACTTCCTTCTACTATCTTTGTAAGAGCCTCCCAGATTTCTTTGGCTGATTCACAGTCAACAACCTTTTGAAAGATTTCATCTGAGAGGGTTGAGACAAGAATGTTCACAGCTTTTGCATCACTTGTTCCTGCCTTCTTCTCATCAACTGTCCACTCAGCCTTGGGACAAGTGTTTGAGTCACTTTACCACTTGAGTCCTTCCTATAGGGCTTGGGAGGACCTGTCAAAATAACATTAAACAATTCTTCATCAATAGAATTCATATAGATCCTAATTCTTGTTTTCCAAAGTGCAAATTTTTCAAGGTTGCAAATTGGTGGTCTGGTGGAAGCATAATCTTCGATTTGTGCCATAAAAAATGTTTTTAGAAATATATATATGAGGTAGGATATTTTTGATCAAGGACTTACCCCTTTTTGATCAACCTCCCTCTGATACCAATTGAAAGTGCACAGTTAGCCTCACTAGAATTCTCTAGAGGGGGGGTGAATAGAGATTTAAAAATATTTTGTGCAAAGTTAATATATATATATATATGTGTGTGTGTGTGTGTGTGTAATATTCATAGATTTAAGCTTCCCACACACCAACAAGAATTGAGCAAATAAATAAAGAAATAGCAAAAAGAAAATCACAGCACAACACAAAGAAATATAGTGGTTCCCCAAACTTTGGGTAGTCCACTCTTCTACCCCCTTGGTAGGAATTCACTATCTTGCACTGAGTCTTTTGATAAGGAGACTTTTAGAACCAGCCTGAGTCTTTTGATAAGGAGACTCTTAGAACTACTACAACTGAATTTTTTGAAGAGAGATTCTAAGAACTCTTTTACACAATTTGAAAATGAAATAAGAATTAGAAGAAGAAGTAGAAGAAAAACAATTGAAGCAAGAAAGAATCTTCTTCCTAGCAAGAAGATTAGAAGCACAAGTATAGTGAATTTGAAATCTCTCTTCTATAGTGAGAAGGAGATTGTAGGCCTTTTTCTCTTTCAGTGAGAGCTTTCAGAAATGGCAGCAGTATGGCTTTAGAAGGAGAAGAAGAAGGCTTTTTCTTTGCTGCAGCACTCTTTCACTTTTCTCAGCTTTCTCACTTTTCACTTGGGAGCTTTTCCTCTTTTTCAAATGGATGGAGTGGATCACTTGTCATTTTTCTTTGCCGACCTCCTTCTGTATTTATAGCTCTATTTATTCAAAAATATTGCTATAGGAGGATAATCAATTAGCAGTCAGAGAAATAGTAAGAAAGAAAAGTTTCCATAATCATTATTTCTGTAGAAGGAAAGAGATCATTCTATTTTCAAATAATGTCCATAATAATCTTAATCAAATTAGCCAAGAATCATTTAGAAGGAAAGATTGATTCAGAACGGCTAGAAAAGAATACTATAATTCCATAAAATTCAGATCTACAGAAAGATGGAAAGAGATCTGGCGTGTTTTTGAATCTGTCATAGAAATCGACGTGTGTCGATTACTATTCGACGTAAGCGTCGATTTCATCCTAGCTAGACATTGAGAAGAAAATATGGAAGGAGCGTTGGCAGCGGTGCGTCGACTTTACTGGGTGCGTCGACTAGAAATTAGAGTTACGTCGATTAAGGTTACATCGAAATCTGTTTAGAGTTACTTCGACTCATTTTGAGAGATACGTCGACTACACTTCAACGTTGCGTCGATTACTATTCGACGCATATTTACTTAAACTAATTATCTCACTCTGAGAACTCATTTTCTACTCATTTCTAGGGGTTAAGATAAATCATTTCCCCAACACATACCCAAATAAATTTTTTCAAAAATTTAGCTCCAAATTTCAAGTGTTCAATTGGGTTTTGGGCTTTTTAGCTTTGGTGCCGAAATGACGAGGGCGGTTCAAATAAAGGTGTACGGCTCAAAATTGTGTGATCAATGGTAGTAATTCTAGGTTGGGTGCAAAGGCTCAAACTATCCAAAGAAATGCCTAAATCACTTCCGTAAGGTTAATTTGTCTAAAGTGCACATGTTTCGAAAATAGCTTGGGGCAAGTTCTAGACATCGAGAAAGGACACCCTTCTGTTTAAATCGAGTAATAGCTTTCTAACAATCTTCTACACACTCACCTAAACTACCTTTAGATAAGATCGGATTCGATTTTTAAAAGTGAAATAAATTATCACTACGCAATTTAATAAAACATAATTTTAGATTTATGCCAAGAAATTAATTTTACACAAACCCTACTCAAATACAAGCATATGACTAGCCCTACTCAAATACAAGCATATGACTAGGAGCACTACATGAGTCAACAATTTTACTCAAAAGTTTCAAAAAAACTATTCTTGCACAAACAATTCTTAGTCCAAATGAAAAATAAGTCTACTTTAGAACTACAAATTAGCAAGTTGGGATGTTTTGACAAGCTAAACAAAAAGAACATTTCCTAAAATATATATTTTTTTATATAATTTTTTTTATATTCTTGGACTTCTCAAGATCTAACCGGTGAAGGGTTTGCAAGGTACTAGAGGCTGTGATGGGAATTCAAGCCCAAAGCGTCCTTTCCAAGAAATTTAATTTTGATTTTCTAATTTTTTTTCTCTTTTTAAAAAAAAAACTAAGCTATATTAAATCAGGAAAACTGCACCCCCATAGTTAAAGTTAAACATTGTCCCCAATGTTTAAAACTAAGTATGGAGATAAAAACTTAAATGACAATAGAGAAAAGTAAAATAAAATAAAATGACTAAAGGGTGAAGAGGGCTTCCCTGAGTGGTAGACGGGGTTGCCGGACAAAATACATGCAGAATTTAAAGTAGAAAAACAAACAAGAAAAAAAACGTTAACATTGGGTTACCTCCCAAAACCGCGTTGTTTACCGTCGCGTAGCTTGACTAAGTGGAAATTTTAAAGATTTTGGAAGTGAATGGTTTCGATGTTTCTGGACGTTGGGTTGTCGGGGTGATATAATTTTAAACGTTGTCCGTTGACTTTGAAAGAGCCTTTTTCCGGGTGCTCTATTAGCACCGTTCCATATGGCCAAACTTCATTAACTATGAAAGGATCGGACCATCGTGATTTTAATTTACCCGGAAAAAGCCTAAGTCTAGAATTTAAAAGGACTAAGTCTCCCGGTGAAAAAGTTTTTGGATTTTTGATTTTTCTATCATGATAAAACTTTGTGCGCTCCTTATAAATCTTATTATTTTCATAGGCGTTTGCCCGCCACTCGTCTAATTCATTTAATTGCAGTTTTCTATGCTCGGAGGCTAAGTTTAAATCCAAATTTAAAAATTTTAGCGCCCAAAAGGCACGATGTCCTAATTCCACCGGTAGATGGCAAGCTTTTCCATAGACTAATCGGTACGGTGTACATCCGATGGAGGTTTTGTACGCTGTTTAATATGCCCATAGTGCGTCGTCTAATTTTTGCGACCAATCCTTCCAATTAACGGACACAGTTTTTTCTAAAATTCTTTTAAGTTCACGATTCACCACCTCCACTTGGCCATTTGCTTGTGGGTGGTAGGCGGTGGATAGCTTGTGGGTAACTCCATACTTTGCCAAAATTTTAGCGAGTTGGTTGTTACAAAAATGTGTGCCCCAATCGCTAATTAGTGCTCGGGGTGTGCCAAATCGTGAAAATAATTTTTTTTAAAAATTTACGACGACTCTCGCGTCGTTAGTGGGAAAAGCTTGTGCTTCCGCGCACCTTGACACGTAATCGACCGCAACAAGGATATATTTATTATTAAAAGTGGAGGGTAAAGGACATACAAAATCTATTCCCAAAGATCAAAAATTTCGCATTCTAAGAAAATTTTTTGGGGCATTTCGTCCCGGTTAGAAATGTTACCTGACCGTTGGCACCGATCACAATTACTCACAAGCCAATAGAAGCCCGCCTATAGCGATTTTCTTACGGTCCGGTTTGCTTGATAATGGCCACCGGTTGGCCCTTCGTGGCAGTGCCGTAGAATTTGGATGCATCCTAGCCCGAAATACACCTTCTTACCACTTGGTCCGCGCAGACACGAAATAAAAAGGGGACCTCCCAAAAATAATTTTTCAAATCCAAAAAGAATTTCTTCTTTTGTTGACTTCAAAAATCTTTTGGTAGGACCCGGGCCACTAAATAGTTGGCCAAATCCGCATACTGTTGGGGAAATGATTTATCTTAACCACTAGAATTGAGTAGAATATAACTTCTAAGAATGAAAAGTTAGTCTAAGTAAATTTGCGTCGAATAGTATTCGACGCAACGTCGAAATATAGTCGACGTTTCTCTCAGAATGAGTCGAAGTAACTCTAAGAAGAATTCGACGTAATCTTAGTCGACGTACCTCTGACTTCTAGTCGACGCATGTGATAAAGTCGACGCATCTTAGTCGACGCACCTTCCTTATTCTCCTCTCGACGTCCAGGCAGGATGAAATCGACGTTTACGTCGAATGGTAATCGACGCACGTCGATATCTATAAGTAATTCAAAAACACGCCAGATCTCTTTCCTTCTTTCTGTAGATCTGATTTATATGGAATGATATTATTCTTTTATAGCCGTTCTGAATCAGCCTTTCCTTCTATTTGATTCTTGGCTAATTTGATTAAGATTATTATGGATATTATTTGAAATCAGAATGAATTCCTTTCCTTCTACAGAAATATTAATTATGGAAACTCTTATCTCTTTCTAATTCTCTGTCTGCTAATTGATTATTCCCTCTTAGCAATATATTTTAAACAGAGCTATAAATAAGAAGGAGGTCGGCAGAGAATAAGAACAAGTGATCCACCATATACATTTGAAAAAGAGGAAGAGCTCCCAAGTGAAGAGTAAGAAAATTGAGAAAAGAGATAGTGTGCTGCAGCAAAGAAAAAGCCTTCTTCTTCTCCTGCTTCTGAAGCCATTCTGCTGCAAACTCTGAAAGCTCTCACAAAAGAGAGAAAAGCTTACAATCTCCTTCTCACTATAGAAGAGAGATCATATTCACTATACTTGTGCCTCCAATCTTCTTGCTAGGAAGAAGATTCTTTCTTACATATATCATTTTATGTTCTTCTACATGTTCTATTTCTTCTTCTCATTCTATTTTCAAATTGTGTAAATGAGTTTTTAGAATCTCTCTTCAAAAAATTCAGTTGTAGTGGTTCTAAGAGTCTCCTTACCAAAAGACTCAGTTTGGTTCTAAGAGTCTCCTTATCAAAAAACTCAGTCTGGTTCTAAGAGTCTCCTTATCAAAAGACTGAGTGCAAGTTAGTGAATTCCTACCAAGGGGGTAGAAGAGTGGACTACCCAGAGTTTGGGGAACCACTATATTTCCTTGTGTTGTGCTGTGATTTTTTTGTTGTAATTTTTCTTCTTTACTTGCTTAATTCTTGTTGGTGTGTGGGAAGCCTAAATCTGTGATTATTACACACACACATATATATATATATATATATATATATATATATATATATATAATAGCACAAAGTATTTTTAAATCTCTATTCACCCCCTCTAGAGAATTCTAGTGAGGTTAACTGTGCACTTTCAATTGGTATCAAAGCGAGGTTGATCTAAAAAGGATAACACCTTGATCAAAAAGATCTTACCTCATATATATATATATATATATATATATATATATATATATATATATTTGAAAACTATTTCTTTTCACATGGCACAAATCAAAGATTATGCTTGAACCAGACCACCAATGTGCAATCTTGATAAGTTTGCAATTTGGAAAACAAGAATTAGAATTTATATGAATTCTATTGATGAAGAATTATTTAATGTTATTTTGACAGGTCCTCCCAAGCCTTATAGAAAAGACTCAAGTGGTGAAGTGACCCAAACACTTGTCCCAAAGGCTGAGTGGACAGCTGAAGAGAAGAAGGCAGGAACATGTGATGTAAAAGCTGTGAACATTCTTGTCTCAACCCTCTCAAATGAAATCTTTCAAAAGGTTGTTGACTGTGAATCAGCTAAAGAAATATGGGAGGCTCTTACAAAGATGGTAGAAGGAAGTGCTGATGAAAGGAAAGATAGAAAGGCTCTATTGATCTCCCAATATGAGAACTTTCAAAAGAAGCAGGAAGAAAGCATATCTGAGATGTATGACAGATTCAGTCTGATCATCAATCAATTAAGAAGCCTGGATAGAGAGATCTCTCTCACAGAGATCAATGACAAACTGTTAATGAGTCTCCCAAGCTCATGGGACTCAAGAATATGGGCAATAAGAGATACAAGAGGACAAAGGGAAATCTCAACAGATGCCCTCTTGGGAAAACTCAAATCCTATGAGCAACTGCTGAAAACTAGAGAAGAGAAGGAAAGAAGAGGAAGCACTTCAAACTCCTCAAAAGATAGAAACATTGCCTTGAAAGCAACAGAAGAAGAGACCCCTGTCACTGAAGAAGAATTATTCAGCCTCCTGGCCAGGAGATTCAAGAAATGGGTCAGGACAGATGAGTCTAGAAGGAGAGAATCAAAACCAAGGTATGATAAAACTCCTACTAAAGAAATCATTTGTTATTCCTGCAGGAAAACTGGACACATTGCACCAGAATGTCCAAAAAATACTGAGAAAGAGAAAGATCTGAAAAAGAAAGATCTCAAGAAAAAGGGGAAGAAGAAAGAAAGAGGCTTCATTGCAGAAGCTTGGAGTGAAACAGATTCTGAAGACAGCACTTCATCCAAAAGTGACAATGATGAGTCTAAGCAAGAAGATCTATGCTGAATGGCTTTTGAAAGCTCAAATGAAGAACATTGTGCTAAATCATGGAGTGAGACAGAATTAGAAGGAAGCATCTCTTCTGAAGATGATAAAGAAAATAGCCCTATTCTCGTAGAGGAATCTGAGGATAAGGATGAGGTAAGCATTTTTGATGACATAGATTTTCTGTGTGATGATTTCAAAAATGATTTTAAAGGATTATGTTTAGATCAACTAAAAGCTAAACAAGAATTTAAGAATCTAAGAGAACAAATTAATGTCATTCTAAACCAGAGAAATATAGAGGATGCTTGTTCTAAAAAATATGAGTTAAAGGCTAACATCATAGAAAAAGAAATAGAGAGGGCTAAAATAGAAAACCAGCTTCTTAACAATGAGGTATCCCAAGCAAAAGCTTTTGAAGAATCAATAAAAATGAGAAGCCAAACACTCAAAGAAATCACAGAAAAACAAACAAAAAGACATAAAAATCTTGGACTAGGAGCTGATCCCTCAGCTAGTCTAATTCCATCCAACAAGCCTGCTTGGATGAGCCCTGTTAAATTTACTAAACCCATCAAATCAACAAACCAAGAAGAAGACTTACAGAATAAGGGAGAAGACTTCAAGGAAATAAACCAATTTGATGAAACATCATACTATTCAGCTGATGACTCTCAAACTTCTTCTGAGAAGGTAACTAGGCCAAGAGAAACAACTCATAAAGAAATAAAATCAGAAAAAGGGAAAAATAAAGTTTGTGAAAACACAATTGCGTCGACTTCATATCGACGCATGAATGATAGTGCATCGAATTCTACTCGACGCAATCTCTCAGATGCTTCGACCTCAATTCGACGCTTGAATAAAAGTACGTCGACTTCAAATCGACGCAACTTCTTCCATGCATCGATTCCAGATCAACGCAATCTGGAGAAAGCACCGAATATAAATCGACGCAACTATCAACATACGTCGAATAGATATCGACGCATACAAACTCAGAGCAACATAAAGACAGAACACTTCCATTCTCCAAAAACCTTCCATCTTAACCCCCATTCAGGACCCATTCATCCTGATCATAATTTCTATCCTAATCAAAACTTTTATCCAAACCAAAATTTCTATCCTAATCAAATTCTCTATCCAAATCAACATCCCTATTCCTCCCTAAACTCAATTTTTCTTAGTCAAAAGAAAATCAGGTGTTATATTTGCAATAAAATTGGCCACACTGCCAAACAGTGTTGCCATAATCAATCAAATTACACATAAAACTAGTCCTAGGATAACTTAGAAAACTTTAGGATTAGGAAGAAAGAATCCCTCAGGAAAACCCAAAATCTGTCAAATAAAGTCACGTCGACTTCGAATCGACGCACCGTCGATAACTCAGTTCAATAAATAAAATCGACGCATGCATCGACTCCAATCGACGCATATGCCGATAGGAAACCCTATCATCCCAAACCAGACTATATTGACACTCACGTCGAATTCCACTCGACGTAACATCGACTTCATGAAAACGAGCGGCAATACTAAAATATTTTCGGTCACATCCACTGTTGTA
Organism: Dactylorhiza incarnata; assembly: GCA_033032865.1. NCBI lineage: Eukaryota > Viridiplantae > Streptophyta > Magnoliopsida > Asparagales > Orchidaceae > Dactylorhiza > Dactylorhiza incarnata. The sequence goes on along the minus strand of JAWHQI010000380.1, from coordinate 1,372,553 downwards.
CTGAATAAGCCTCGAATTGTGCCTCGTTTTGACGTTTCACCTGACTTAAATAGACTCTACAGTTAGAAACCTTCACGACATCAGCATCTTTCATCCTTCTTGTTCCTCAGTCCAACCATTTCTTCCTATCTCTCACTTACCTAAAATGGCTCCTAAGACTAACTCAGGCTTTGACATTGATCTCAAATCTTTCCAAGCCGCCGCAGAAAATTACAAAAGCATCATAACTCTGTTTACTGAAGCTGGATTAGACAAGCTCATATCCACAAGAAGCAAGCTCCTGGAGACAGAACTCACAGAGCTCGTGACTCATGTTCAGATATCTGAAAAAGGAGAAATCCAAGGAATAATCCATGAGACACCTGTCTCAATCTCTGCAGAACACATTAGGACCGCCTTTGATCTTCCATCAGGTACATTCCAATGTTATCTTTGTTCAACTCAAATAGGGAAAGAAAATCAGTTTCTAAAGAGCAACTAAACAAGTCTCCTTCATCATTCCCTTATCAGGTGATGAACCTGTGGAACCCACTCCTGATGAAATCAAGAATCTGTTAATCACCATGAAGTTTTCAAAAGATAGACCAATCCACCTGAAGAAAATTGACTTTTCTGATGAATATAGATTACTGGCAGATATAGTAGGAAAAATTCTACTATGCAAGATCTCTGCCCATGATGCAATACCCAAACAACAACTGAACATCATGGGGGCCCTTGTGCTGAAGAAGAAGGTAGACTGGGCCAGCCTCCTGCTCAAAATGATAGGCTACAAATACTCTCACAAAGAGAATGTCTATGTGAGAATCATGAGTCAAGTACTCTTCCACTCCTTCCCTGACCTATGTAGGTCAAAAGGAATCTCTATCCCTCCAGGAAAAAGGATGTCAATAGCCCTCTTCTCTAAATGGACCAGGCAAATTCCTAAGCCTGGTTCCATTCCTGAAAGGACTCCATCTCCTCCTATCTCACCAGGTCATCCATCTTCACCTCCCCCTCCTCCTACTCATACAGACATCTCTTCTGTACCATCATCATCCACACCTTCACAAATACCAACTCAGTCACCTGCTCAACCCTCCTTTATTCCTCCTCCTCCTCCATCAAATATATCTCATCACAATGATATAGTCCCCTCTCCACCTTCATCACATTCTCCTCCTCCACCACCATATTTTGAACCATCTCCATCCACTGAAAACCTCATCACTCAGTGCATCCAATCCACAACCCAAAGATTCCAAGCAATGCTGGATGGGCACTGCTCCAAGATTCATTCCTCCATCTTACACATGCAGACCCAAATAGATGGGGTCAGTGCCTCTGTGCAAAGCCTGAAGACCTCTATCTCTTCCTCTAAAGTCACCAGATCTTTCTTAACCTCCTTGGCTAAGAAGGTCAAGAAGGGGGAGAAGTTATATGAAGAGTAGCTCTCCAACCACAAAACTCCCTCTCACAAAACCTCTCATTCTTCAAAATCTGACAGTTTAGCTCTACTCAAGACCATTGGGAATGAAGTAGTACAAGAGCTACATACTGAAGAGCAGATAACAAATGTACTAATTATAGCAAGAGAAGCTGCACAACAAGTGGATTTATTGCAAGGGGAGGCAAGTAGAGAAGAGAATGAAGCTGAAGAGGAAGCTGAAGCTTAGGGGGAGCCATATGCTGTTATACCTGAAACTGGAGATAAAAGAGAAACTGAAGAAGAAGAAAAGGGCTCAAAAGAAGTTCCATTCCAGGGGGAGCAAACTACTTTGACTCATGGGGAGCTAAGGGAATCACCTGCTACTGAGAAGGAACAACCCACAAAAGTATTTACTAGGAAGAGAAAAACTCCTCCTACCCCTGAACACTGATGATATACTCTATTTGAACAATTGTCTATGCTCAAATGCTGATTAGTCAACTGAACATGAAATTTGTTTATATAATTTCTTATTCTATCTTCTTCTGATTGCTTATCATATTTTTTCAATATATAAAGGCTTTGCTTTATTGAATAAAAGTTGATACAATTTCTCTCTGTATAGGGTTAAGACAAATAGGGGGAGATTGTTGGGAAATGATTTATCTTAACCCCTAGAATTTAGTAGAATATAACTTCTAAGAATGAAAAGTTAGTCTAAGTAAATATGCGTCGAATAGTATTCGACGCAACGTCGAAATATAGTCGACGTTTCTCTCAGAATGAGTCGAAGTAACTCTAAGAAGAATTCGACGTAATCTTAGTCGACGTACCTCTGACTTCTAGTCGACGCATGTGATAAAGTCGACGCATTTTAGTCGACGCACCTTCTTTATTCTCCTCTCGACGTCCAGCCAGGATGAAATCGACGTTTACGTCGAATGGTAATCGACGCACGTTGATATCTATAAGTAATTCAAAAACACGCCAGATCTCTTTCCTTCTTTCTGTAGATCTGATTTATATGGAATGATATTATTCTTTTATGGCCGTTCTGAATCAGCCTTTCCTTCTATTTGATTCTTGGCTAATTTGATTAAGATTATTATGGATATTATTTGAAATCAGAATGAATTCCTTTCCTTCTACAGAAATATTAACTATGGAAACTCTTATATCTTTCTAATTCTCTGTCTGCTAATTGATTATTCTCCTTTAGCAATATCTTTTAAGCAGAGCTATAAATAAGGAGGAGGTCGGCAGAGAATGATAACAAGTGATCCACCATATACATTTGAAAAAGAGGAAGAGCTCCCAAGTGAAGAGTGAGAAAATTGAGAAAAGAGATAGTGTGCTGCAGCAAAGAAAAAGCCTTCTTCTCCTTCTTCTGAAGCCATTCTGTTGCAAACTCTGAAAGCTCTCACAAAAGAGAAAAAAGCTTACAATCTCCTTCTCACTATAGAAGAGAGATCATATTCACTATACTTCGGCTTCCAATCTTCTTGCTAGGAAGAAGATTCTTTCTTACATATATCATTTTCTGTTCTTCTACTTGTTCTACTTCTTCTTCTCATTCTATTTTCAAATTGTGTAAAAGAGTTTTTAGAATCTCTCTTCAAAAAATTCAGTTGTAGTGGTTCTAAGAGTCTCCTTACAAAAAGACTCAGTTTGGTTCCAAGAGTCTCCTTATCAAAAGACTCAGTCTGGTTCTAAGAGTCTCCTTATCAAAAAACTCAGTGCAAGTTAGTGAATTCCTACCAAGGGGGTAGAAGAGTGGACTACCCAAAGTTTGGGGAACCACTATATTTCCTTGTGTTGTGCTGTGATTTTCTTGTTGTCATTTTTCTTCTTTACTTGCTTAATTCTTGTTGGTGTGTGGGAAGCCTAAATCTGTGATTATTACACATATATATATAATAGCACAAAGTATTTTTAAATCTCTATTCACCCCCCCCCCCCCCCTCTAGAGAATTCTAGTGAGGTTAACTGTGCACTTTCACAGACCAAGGGGTGGAAGACGTCATTACCTTTTCGATGGCAAGGAGGCGCTCTTCAGGGAATTTGTCGTCAATTTCAGCCTCCACTAGCGCTCCTGCAGCCGGATTCTCTAACCGCGAGAGGTGGTCGGCTGCAACATTCTCCGCTCCCCTTTTGTCCTGGATCTCCAAATTGAATTCTTGTAGTAGGAGGATCCACCTTAGCAGTCGAGGCTTTGCATCTCCTTTTTGTAGTAAAAACCGGAGAGCAGAATGATCTGTAAATACAATAACTTTTGAAAGCGTTAAATATGATCGAAATTTATCAAATGCAAACATTATTGCCAAAAATTCTTTTTCCATTGTTGTATAATTTGCTTGCGCGGATGTTAGCGTTTTGCTTGCGTAATAAATCAGGTGAAAATATTTATTCACTCGTTGGCCTAAAACTGCACCTACAGCAAAATCGCTCGCATCGCACATGATTTCAAACGGAAGAGACCAATTTGGCGCGATTAATAGGAGATTTTATTAGTTCGTTTTTTATTTTATTAAACACTTTTAAACATTCCTCATCAAAATTAAACGCGGATTCTTTTTCTAGAAGATGAGTTAGCGGTTTCGTAATTTTTGAGAAATCTTTTATAAACCGCCTCTAAAAACCCACACATCCTAGAAAACTCCTAATAGATTTTACATTAGTAGGAGGGGGGAGTTTTTCTATGACCTCGATCTTGGCCCTATCGACCTGGATCCCCTTACTAGAAACTTTATGTCCGAGGACTAATCCCTCTCGGACCAAAAAGTGGCACTTCTCCCAGTTGAGTGCTAAATTCGTGTCTTCGCAGTGTTGAAGAACACGATCAAGATTATTTAGACAATTAGTGAAAGAATCGCCAAAAACAGAAAAATTATCCATGAATACTTCCATGACGTCTTCTATAAGTTCATTAAAAATTGCCAACATACATCTTTGAAATGTAGCCGGCGCGTTGCAAAGTCCAAACGGCATTCTTCGATATACGAAGGTGCCGAACGGACATGTGAAGGTGGTTTTCTCTTGATCTTCAGGAGCAATTGGGATTTGAAAATATCCCGAAAGGCCATCGAGAAAACAATAGGGCGAATGACCGGATAAGCGTTCTAAAATTTGGTCAATAAATGGTAACGGGAAGTGATCCTTGCGGGTAGCGTCATTTAATTTTCTATAATCGATGCACACTCGCCAACCCGTAACAGTATGGGTTGGAATCAACTCATTATTTTCGTTAGTAATTATTGTTATTCCTCCCTTTTTGGGCACGACTTGCACTGGGCTAACCCAAGTGCTATCAGAAGTCGGATAAATAATTCCTGCGTCTAATAATTTTATAATTTCATCCTTAACGACGTCCTTCATATTTGGGTTAAGGCGTCGTTGAGGCTGAATAGCGCCGCGAGAATTATTTTCTAAATTTATTTTATGCGTGCAAAACGATGGGCTAATCCCCTTTATATCTGAAATTTGCCATGCAATTGCATGGCGGTGATTATTTAAAATTTTAATTAATTCGAAATTTCCGAATCGTTAAGTGTGGAAGATATTATTACGGGCAGTTTTGAATTTTTTTCTAAAAATATGTATTTTAAATGTTCCGGCAATTGTTTTAGTTCTAAACTCGGTGGCTCCTCGTAAGATGTTTTTATTTTAGAAATATTTAAGTTTACTTCTTCAAATTTGGTTGGCCGAGTTATTTCTTCTAAACAAAATAAATTTGCAATTTCCGGATTTTCAAATAAAGGCAAAATTATTTCAGAAAACAACGTTATTTCCTCTTCAAAATTTGTTTCTAGGGTAAAACAAGAGTCGTCGTTTGGAAACGCATTTATCATTGATTGATTTATATTAAAAGTAACTTCTTCTTCCCCAACTCGTAGGAGAAGGTTTCCGTTACTTACGTCAATTATAGCCCGAGCGGTGACTAGGAAGGGCCGGCAAAGTATGAGTGGTACTTCGGCGTCCTCTTCGATATCGAGGATGACAAAGTCTACCGGAAAGATAAACTTGTCAACCTTCACTAGCACATCCTCAATGATCCCGATTGGATACTTTATGGACCGATCCGCTAGTTGGATGCTTATATTGGTTGGGCTTGGGGTGCCCAAACCAAGCTTCTTAAATAAGGAGAACAGCATAAGATTTATGCTCGCCCCTAGATCGGCAAAGGCGTTTTTAATTAATAAATTTCCGAACAAACATGGGATGGAAAACCATCCCAGATCATTTAATTTTACCGGTAATTTATTAAGAACTATCGCCGAACATTCTGCATTAAGAGAAACACGCAAAATATCTTCAAGTTTCTTTTTATTTGATAATAAATCCTTGAGATATTTCGCGTATTTAGGCATTTGAGAGAGTGCCTCGCAAAATGGTACATTGATTTGTATTTGTTTTAAAATATTTATAAATTTTTTATACTGCTCCTCGTTGCGCTCATTTTGTAATTTAGAAGGATACGGAATAGAAGGCGTTTGAATAATGCGCGGAGCTAAATCAGAAGAGTTTAAATGCGGAGTTGGAGTTGAAACGTTTACCTTAGGCTCGGCCAAATTTGAACTTTTTACCTCCTTTCCGCTGCGGAGGGTTATAGCGTTGGCGCTCTCCCGTGGATTGGGCTCAGTATTGCCCGGTAGAGATCCCTGCTGGCGTTCTGAGAACATCTTGGCGAATTGTCCAATCTGATTTTCTAGGCTTTTAATAGATCCGGAAAGGTTCTGGATATTGGCATCAGTAGAGGCGACGTATTTGGTGAAGACCTCTTCAAGTGAAGGGACCTTTGGTGGTTGTGGTAGAGCGAATCCAGGAGGATTCGCTTGTGGGGGGCGTTGAGCATTATTGGGGTTGCTCTATGAAAAATTCAGGTGGTTCCTTAAACCCGGATTATAACTATTAGGAAGGTTATTAATTGGGTTATAAGGAAGACGGTAGGAGTTCCCCATATAATCTACTTGCTCTTGATTGAAATTGTTATTATAATTATAATTATTATTATAGTTATTAGCCCCGTTAGTGGCGGAGGAAGCAGACATCTCCGCCATTTGCTTAGTGAGTCATTCTACTTGATATGCCAAATTCGGGGTGCCCTCGACTTCAAAGAGTCCGGTCGCTTTGTTAGGACGCGACCGTGGCGCATTCCATTGATAAGCATTCATGGCCATCTCCTCAAAAAGCTCTTGAGCGGCATCTGGGGTTTTGTTATTTAGAGTTCCCCCAGCTGCCGCATCAATCATTTGCCTCATTTAGAGATTCAAACCATTATAGAATGTTTGAACTTATTGCCATAAAGGAAGGGCATGGTGAGGACATCTCCGCAATAATTCCTTGAAGCGCTCCCATGTGTCATAAAGAGACTCCGAGTCTATTTGCGTAAATGAGAGAATGTCTGTACGTAATTTAGCGGACTTCGCCGGAGGAAAATATTTAGTTAAAATTTTCTCCATCATCTCGGCCCACGTAGTGATGAAACCTTTAGGAAGAGATCTCAACCACTGCTTGGCCTTAGTCCGCAAAGAGAATGTAAATAAATGCAAACGAATGGCGTCATCGGTGACGCCATTGATTTTAAACGTATCGCAAATTTCCAAAAAATTTAATAAATGTAAATTTGGATCTTCATCTGGTAAGCCGTCAAAGATGACTGTTTGTTGTACCATCTGAATGATACTCGTTTTAAATTCAATATTATTATTCGCCACCGCCGGGCGAATAATGCTAGATTGTGTTCCACTCTAAATTTGGCCTCGCGTAATAGGGCATAGTCCGTAGCGGGGCCTCATTATGGTCGGGATTATCCACTAAACCTTCGTTAGTCTCTCTGATTGACTCTTCTTGAATTATGGTAGATCACTAAATCGGAGACGACGCCGCAAGGTGCGCTCGATTTTCGGATCAAAATAAAATTCAAGATTAATTTAAGAGTTTCCTCGGGTCATAAACCAATAGAAAAGAAAAGATGCGGAAAAAGAAAAAGGGGAAATAAGATTTTAGATTAATATATATATTTTTATTTTATTATATTATTTTTTTTAGATTTTTTTTTATTAGGTGAATTAAAATTAGTCCTGGACTTCCCAAGATCTACCCGGTGAAGGGCTTGCAAGGTACTAGAGGCTGTGATGGGAATTCAAGCCCAAAGCGTCCTTTCCAGGAATTTAGTTATACCTTAATAGAAATATGAATATAAAAGATAAAATTAATAGATATTTCGCTTTTCGAAATATCAACCGAACTCCCCGGCAACGGCGCCAAAAACTTGATGCGAAAAACTATATTCGCAAATGATAACGGCAAGTGTACCGTATCGAATGTAGTATTGGTTATAAAAAAACCAAGGTCGTATTAGACTCGGGGCGGTTGATTACTCTTACTTCAGAAAATCTCTATTATTTTATCGAATAAAACTTGGGTTGGTTGTTTGCAAGAAAGAGAAATAATTTATTAAAACTATGATTAAAGAACTAGCACTCGACCTTGAATCACCTTTAAAAGAATTGCTTGACCGTGGAGGTTCCCGAATTACAAACGTACCTCTCTCGAGGATACGCCCAACTAAGATTAGGTTGATCAACCGAACTCTCGCTCTATAATTGAAACCCCTAAACTTGCTTTAACGAAGTGAACCCCTCTATTGGATTTGACTCCAATCCGGGAGATTTATGTCGTCCTCTCTCGAGGAGTGCATTCAAATCTCTTTATCCTTGAAATGATCGATTCGAACTCAAAACCTCTCGGTTATTAGGCTACGAAAACCAGAATTAGATTTATATATCGATAATATAATCTCAATCAATTTAAATTCAAGGATAAATCTTAAGCGATCTAAATAAGAGAGAAAGAAGTTCTAAACAAAATTATGAATTATTTTTTCCTTGGATCATCTCGGCCGAGTACTTAATGGAAATTTAGCTACTCATGGAGATGGAGGAATTAAGAGAAATAAAAGAGTACATAATGGAAAAGAGAATAGATTAAGAGAAAAAGGAACTACTTTTTATTGATTTGCAAAAGAAATTACAACTAGGAATTAAAAATTACAAGCTAGGAATTAAAAGAGCAAGCTAAGAAGGAAGATTACAAGCTTAAGAATGGCAAAAACAGTGCAAGAAAATAAGCTAGAACTCCAAAATTTCGGCCCTGAACTTCTGGAAAAGCACCCTTTATATGGCTGAAAATTTGGTGTTACACGCCCTTGGTCACGCCCGTGACCAAGGGCGTATAAGGGGCGTGATTTGCTGTGATCGGAGAAGGCGCCATCTGGCTTCAATGCAGGCGTTACGGACGTGTCACGCCCTAGGTCACGCCCGTGACCTGGGGCGTGTAATCTTAAAAACTGACTGCTGGCGGGAAGCTTCGGCGGGAAATTGGCGCGGGAAGAGTCACGCCCGTGTACTGGATGTCACGGCCCAGATGTCACACCCGTGGTCGTAGGCGTGTAATTTTAATTGACGTGGCAGCTGATTCTGGATGCTTGCGGCGGGTCGCGGCCGTGACATTGGGTCACGCCCTTGGTCACGCCCGTGACCTGGGGCATGTACTAGGCGATTTCTTCACTGAACGACTCCGGAGTGGCGAAAACAGGTCTGGAACACTTCGTAGATTACACGCCCATGGGTCACGCCTGTGACCTGGGGCGTGTAATTTAACTTTTTGCTCGAAACAGCCCAAAAAATCTGAAAACACAAAATAAACTTAAGTTAGCTTATGAAATAAACAATGGAAGGATTTATATGATAAAATTCCTATAAATAACATAATTTTATATTAAAAAAATAATAAACCTAAACTAAAAGATGAGTAAATAAATTACTCATCAAAAGGAGAAACAATCTCTGAAACAATGAAATCGCAACGCAATCACATGCGTTCCTAGCGGGGTTCCAAGGGGCCGCGCCCCTGGCACGCACTTGATCGCTTCCAAATTTCTAGATTTGCACGCACTTGATCGCAACCTAGCTCTGATGCCACTGTTGGGTTTTTCTAAATACTATTCATAATGATACGAACACATCAAATGTGCGCAGCGGAAGAAAACTAGAACAACCCAAAGAGTAAGTAACTTGTGGATCTCATGAATCAAAAGATTAGGAAAGAAAAATGCAATATACCTTCACGGGATTTAGTCAATACTCAACCAAGGTGCTTCAAGAAGGAATCCGGTAGACTAAATCTGAGTTCCAAGAAACGAAATGTATCAGCTCCTCTACAGCGATCCACACGAACGATGGAGAACCCCAAAGCCTTGTCGAACAAGGAATGGGTCAGAGTAGGAAGCTCTCAGCGTCCCCACGAACTGCTAGGTCCGAGACAGGGGAGGCGGGACCGTCGGCGGTGGATCTCAGCGAACGGGAAGAATGAGATGCCCTCTTGCGGAACTTTTTCGGACGACTGTTCTCATCTAATATAAAAAGGTTCGGGGTTATTAAACCTAAAATCGTATGCCCTTTTATACCAAACAGCATAAAACAGGCTATCCGCAGACCCAGGAAAACAGAACTGTTCTGTCATGATTTATACATTCGCCGAATTCGACAATTCGACTAAATAGTATAACTGAATTCGATTATATACAATAACTGAATTCGACTATATGCTATAGCCGATTCGACTATATGAATTCGGTTATATGATTCCGTCGAAACCATTTTGTCGAACTAACACATTTCGGCTAAACCCTTTAGTCGAATTTATTACAGTTCGGCTAAACACTTTAGCCGAATCAATATCGCCGAATTTCATTAGTCGAATCAACATAATTCGGTTAAACACTTTAGCCGAATTTGACACAGTTCGGTTAAACCCTTTAGCCAAATTTGTCTAGCATAAATCCATTCATTTAAACCCTTTAAACGATTTCCCGTTGAGACATTCTCAAGTTAATTCTAAGCAGTCACAGGATTGGTCCTCCACTCATATCCAATATGAGTAAGGCCAACACATTTCTTTTTCCAACTTCTCCAAACACTTTTATGTGCGACCTTATAGGCTCATATTGCATTGGCAGTAAGACTAACTGTTGATTGCTTTTATATCACCTCAGAAACTCCAACACTAAGGCGTTCCAATGTTCTTGGCCAGGATTACTAGTGAATCTGCATAACATGCAGACCGTAAAGGTTATGTCTGGTCTAGTGCAAACCATAGCATACATGAGACTACTAATCAGTTTAAAGTAATCTAACTGTCTAACCATAGCTCCTTCATTGGGTTTAGGCGGTTAGTGTAGTCGTATGGAGTCTCAAATGCTCTACTGTCACTGTATCCCCAAGTGTCCAACATGGACTTTATGTAGTGGCTTTGACTTAGGGAGATGACATTCTTCCCAAAGCTCACTTGCATGCCTAGTATAGTGTTAGCTACACAAAGGTCTTTTATGTTAAATTCTTTTATGAGATCTGACTTAACGTCATCCACTTCGGATTGATCAGATCCTAGAATGAGCATATCATCTACATACAAGCAAATTATGGTGACTTAATCTGATCTATTACGTATATAAAGACATTTATCCGAGAGACTCGACATGAATCGCATGTTCTTTACACTATAGTCAAACTTCTCATGCCAGAGTTTAGGTGCTTGTTTTAGTTCGTATAAAGATTTAAGTAATTTATAGACCTTTATTTCGTGATCTTCTATAATGAAACCTTCAGGTTGACTCATGTAGATCTCTTCGGTCAGATCTCCGTTCAAGAATGCAGTCTTAACATCCATTTGATGAACAATAAAGTTCTCAATAGATGCAATAGCAAGGAGGACCCTAATTGTTGCTAAGTGACACACGGGTGAGTTGACATCAAAGTAATCTACTCTGCTTACTTGTGTGAAACCTTTAGCCACCATGCATGCTTTATACTTAGCTACGCTACCATCAGGATTCAGTTTCTTCTTTAGAATCCACTTACACCCTATAGTTTTAGCCCCTTTTGGCTTAGCAATCAACGTTCAGGTGTTATTCTAAAGTAGAGAATTCATCTCTTCATCAATAGCTTCTTTCTAGAGTAGGGAATCCCTGGATCTCATCGCTTCCTTATAGGTGGATGGATCAGCTTCTACGTGGCAAGTGACAAAGTCACTACCGAAGGTTCTGGGAGTTCTCTCTCGTACAGAAGTTCTTTTAGACTATAGGCCAGAGTTGTCTGTGGGAACAGAATAGGAAGTGTTCGGTATTGAATCAAGATCTTCTTCAGTAATAGTGACTTGCATACCTGGGAGAAACCTGTTCTTATCATTGAGGAACTTATCTTCAAAGAACACTGTGTCCCAAGATTCTATAATAACATTATTAGAAATATCTAAGAATCTGTCTACAACACTATCCTCAGCACAACCTAGGTAGACACATGTATTGGTCTTAGGTCCAATCTTAGACCGTCTAGGGTCAGGAACCCTGACATAGGTTATACAGCCCCAGGTCTTAAGTCTAGTAAAAGACGGGGGTCTCTTAAACCAAAGCTCGTAGGGTGTAACCTCTAACTTATCATGAGGAACTTTTTTTAAAATGTGATTTGCAGTTAAGACTGCTTCTCCCTAATAAGCGGAAGGCATGTATGCAGTCACGAGCATAGAGTTTAACATTTCTGTTAACGCTCGATTTTTACGCTCAGCTATGCCGTTAGACTGGGGTGAGTAAGGAGCAGTGGTTTCTGCTATAATTCCATATTGGGCAAGGAAACATTTGAACTCACTAGACATATATTCTCCTCCTCTATCACTTCTAAATCTCTTGATTTTCATGTCTAATTGGTTTTCTACCCTGGTTTTGAAAATACAAAATTTTTCAAATGCTTCATCTTTAGTTTTAAGGAGATAAATATGACAAAACCTAGAACAACCATCTATAAAGGTGATCAAATACTTCCTGTCTCCTCTAGTGACAAAACTTTTGAAGTCACAAATGTCGGAATGTATTAGTTCTAAGGGTGTTGTGCTCCTAGTAACCGTACTAAATGGTTTCCTAGTGATCTTAGTCAGAGCACACACTTCACATTTATCAGTTTTGTCTGTAGTGTCTAAAGCGATATGGTGAGTTCTAAGAATTTGGAACATTTTCCTATAGTTTATGTTTCCTAGTCTCTCATGTAGAGTCTTAGGGCTAACTAAGTTTGTTTGAACTTATTGAACTAATTCGGTTGCTAGACTTAGTCTATACATCCTATTTTGGACGTAGGCACATCCAAAATTGTGTGAGTCAACTGACAGTGTTACTCTACCGCTACAGAAAGTAAAAGACATACCAGCATCACAAAGTAAGCTAATAGACACTAAGTTAGCAGCTAGTGAAGGAATAAACTTAAAAATCTTTAAAGTTAAAGTTTTACCTTAGGATAGCAGTAGCGTCGCATTCCCCACCTTCAGTACGTCAGCTGTCACAGCGTTTGCAACGTTCACCGATTCTCTCGCATCAGTGAGTCATGTCATCAGAGTAGAGTTGTTGCAAACGTGGCACGCTTAGACCCACCTGCATCTTCTTGCGGTACATTTTAGTTTTGAAATTATACCACGTGGAAGGCAATTTAAACACAATAGTGCCAGCGACAAAACTATCTGGCAAAGAAATATTCTCACTATGTAAGGAATCGACTAGGTTTTCAAAATCTGATATCTGAAGGAGAATGGGTTTCTCCTCATCGAAAGTGAAGGAGTGAAACTTGTCTACCAAGTGTGCCTTGAACAGATCCTCCTCTTGCCTGAACTGCTCCTCCAGTACGTCCCAGATCTCCTTTGTTGACTTCATCTTTATATACGTCTTAGCCAGACTGGAGGACAGATAGTTCAGCAGGTAATCGCGGCAGAAGTCTTCATCAGAAACCCACTGAGCTTCGTCATCAGTCCCTACGACCCCAACACGATCAGACTGAACGGTGTAGAACACGTTCAGGTACTACATCCCAAACTAAGTATTCAACTTCCAGTCGTTGAACTCAGTCGCCGTGAACTTCTCCAGCTTGATCATCAGAATGGGGGACGAAAGATTGTTCCCCTTCATCATTGTGCGCCCGTCAGACAGGATCAGGTCACCAGCAGAGGAAAGAGGGACTCTGTCGCTAGCGCTCACGGTAGCCAGGGCGTTAGCGGGTTCAGCTGCTAGCGCCAGGTGCTAATTAATAGCGCTGGCGGTAGCGCTTAGGGCTGCACTTCGTGATCTGAAAAGACGACGGCGGCGGCGGCGGGAGAGTGACGGCGGCGGCAGGGAGGGATCTGTGAAGGAGGCGGCGCATCGCTAGAAAGCAGACGACGACGGCACGGCGGAGCACGGAACGCTGCAGCGCGGCGGATTGCTGAATGCAGCGGCAGTTACGAGTCGCAGCGGCGATTACGACTTCGTCCAGGCAGTTGCGGACACGAAAGAGATTTCACCGACGGCGGGTTCGTTGAAAGCGATCTCTACTGTGGCGAGGATCTCGCGGGCGGGCGGCTGCGTGAACTCGTGATTCGGTGAGAGGGGGGAGGCGCACGCAGTGGAAGAAGACCGGGTGCTGTGGCGTCGCACGGGCGGCTGCGAGAGGAGTCAGCGACGACGTCCGGGCGAGCTCTTCACGGCAGCGGCGGGGGCGACCGAGCCGGAGCGGTGGCGGTGGGAGGTTTGCGACCGGCGGCTTCAGATGATTAGTCCTCCAGGCACGTGTACGGGAGAGTGGAGAGCAAAACCGCTTGGGGCTTGATTCGAGATTGTGAACGGTTTGCTCGAAGGATCCGATTGCGGATCAAGGTGGAATCCACTAACCGTTGCCTCTAGCCGGGCTTATATAGGCAAACCCTAAAAGTGAAAAGTGTAACGGATATCTCTGTATCCGAACTAGCCCCGTTATGCCCCTGAACCCGTTATTTACCCAAATATACACTTACAGAAACAAATATAGCATGTAAAATAATAATTCTTCGGTTTGCTCTCCCCTTCCTCTGTTTTTCTTGTAGATCATCTTCTCACTATTCTTAATTGTTCTGGATCCTTTGATCCTGCAACTTAAAGAAAACCTTAGTATAGGTAACAATTCTGACTCCTATGCTCCAGGATCCCTTCTTCCTCCCTTTCTTTCCAAGCAAATATTTGCCACGATCATTTAATGAATCACAAATGTTTCAATTATGATAAAATACATAACATGCCAACCAAAATCCCGCCTTTGTTACCTGAGCTTGAAGATTGTTGTTATCTGCATGCAGAGCATTGTTCTGGGATTTGGCGAAATCAAACTCTCTCTTGAGAATTTCATAGTACTCCAGCTGCTTTGTATTCCACCTCGTGCGCCTGTTTTGGAACTACATGGCGATCTGTCGTGGCCGGAGCCCCAGCGCCATTGCCAGCTGAAGTTTCCTCTCCAGCTCGAGTTTGTTCCCAAGCACCATGATTCTTCCAAGAAGACAGTCGGGCCAGTCCAGGGTAGCCACGCTGCGATCAATTGCTGGTTTCGTCGGAGCTTCGTGGCCGACGCAGGGGTTCGCGAGAAAGAAGGGGGCGACGATAAACCAGCAGTGCAAGTAAACCAGCACTACAGATAGAAAATAAAAAAGCCTTAAAATTTGTTTGAGTTGTCGTGCGAATAGCATGAATTGCGGTGCGATTATCAGCGTCCATCAACTTTAATAAAGTTGGCATGCCTAATGAGATCCTACCATAGTAGGCATAAGAACTCTACTAAAAACTTTATCAATTTTATGGATTTTCTTCGTTACTTTTAATTTGTTTAATTTTTTTTTGAAGTGATTATAATATATGTTAAGTCATTTGATTAAAACAATAAGACTGAATGTTTAACCAAGTCAACTTTTTCCTTTTAATATTGTAAAGATATAGGGAAAAAAACCATCATTCACTCAAGCACACAAACATCAAAACAAGCTTAACATAATATTTGAAAACTTGCAAAAGGCCATCTTATTAGAACATGACCCCACCAAATGACTTGGCCGGTTGGCCCATTGCGCACCGTCTGATTGCTTCTCTCAGAGGAACCTGCTGAGGTAGTCGTCCACAGTTCTGTGCTTGACCTCGGGATAAAGCTGTGAGGCCTCCACTCCAAACGATGGATCTATCTCAAGTTTCTCGTGGTCTCCCTTCAAAAACACCGCATGGTGGATCGACAGAATAACATTCATCGGTGATGACGCTTCTGCAAATTTACATAACGATTATTCAAAAATGATTACACTGTAAAACATACATAAAGTTTATGCAAAATTAACAAAAATGTCCAAATATGAGATTCATGGGGTATGTTTTAAGATATTTGCGGGTGTATTAGTGTTTAGTGACTATTATGTGTTTTTGAAGATGATACGTGGAGACGTGGAGTCTATTATGTAATAGTGGTGTAATGATGTTTTGCGTGAATTTGTGATTGTGCAGCGTTTTTAAGCACTAAACATCAGTGCACCGTCATTCTTATATATTAATTAGTATCTTAAGATGATAAAATGTTGTGTATTGTGTGTATTTATATATATTAGATGTTGGCTGATATTTTATGTTAAATTGTGCATTATGTAGCTGCTGTAGCACTGCACTAGGTCCTCTCATGCGTTGACAGCAAGAGTATCTGTCATCACTCATACTCCCACATTTTGTATTCAGCCAAAAAAAATTCTTCACAGGGGATGGCAACCAGGTAGTATTAATATTGGTGCAAGGGAAACCCGTGCGCAGCACGTCAGTTGCTAGTATAAGGATGTGTGTAGACACACTAGCAACAGTAATCTAAAGTGGTGTCGAGTTGTCAACAAGATTACTGTGAAGTGATGTGTGTTGACACATGTATATTGATACTCAAGTTATCAATAAGATTGAAGTACTATTTCCCTACACCCCCCCCCCCCCCCCCCCCGGCTCGACGAATTATTAAACATGATCGCAGGTGCCTAGATCTTCTCGAAGACCACACTTCATAGTGGGTACCGCCAAATCTGAGTTCAGGAAGGGGACGAATGGAAGGCTGTCTTTAAGACCAAGGACGGTCTATATGAGTGGTTAGTCATGCCATTTGGGCTATCAAATGCCCTGAGTAGCTTTATGGGAGTCGTGACGCAGGTGTTGCGGCACTATTATGGAAAATGTTTATTCTTATATTTCAACGACATCCTGATCTACAGTCAGACTCAAACTGACCGCCTTGGGTATTTGAGACTCTTATTTGATATTCTCCGCAAAGAGAAATTATTTGTGAATTTTAGGAAGTGTCCATTCCTATCTGAATCTGCAACATCTTAGGATTTATTGTCTCCAGGACTCGATTATCGGTTGACCCTGAAAAGGTCGAGTCCATCCGCGAGTGGCCCATACCCTCGACTATTCGTGAGGCCCACAACTTTCACGAATTTGCTACCTTTTATAGGAGGTTTGTAAGGGGTTTAGCACGATTATGGCCCATTTCACGAGTTGTCTCTGTAAGGGCGATTTTCATTAGACCGATCCCCCAGAACCACTGATGGGTTCCAGATTATTGAGGGTTATTTATACTAGGGGTTTCACCTATGCATACGCAGAACCTACTATCGTGATTACCTGATCTGGGAGATGCATGTTGGTGGCGTTGTCGGACATTTCGGTAGGGATAATTCGATAGATATTGTGCATGATCGTTTTTATTGGCCGAGCCCGAAGAAAGATGTGGCTCATGTCATCTAACATTATTGTACCTGTTAAAAGGCTAAGGGGGCCAAACAAAATGACGACCCGTACACTCCTCTACCTGTCCCGCACCAGCCCTGGGCGGATATTAGTATGGATTTCTTGCTCGGGCTACCTCACACCTTAAGGAAGCACGATTCTATCTATGTCGTCGTCAATCAATTTTCGAAGATGGCTCATTTCATTGTGTGTGGTGAGACTGCAGACGCATCTCATGTCGCATCTCTATTCGTAAGGGACGTCTTTAGGTTACACAGCTTGCTGATGTCCACAATGTCTGACAGAGATGTGAGGTTCCTGAGTTACTTTTGGAATACACTATGACACAAGACTGGCATAACCCTGAAGTTTTCATTGGCTTACCGCCCTCAGACGGACGAGCAAACTGAGGTGGTTAAAAATAGTTTAGGGAACCTGTTTAGGCGTTTGGTGGATGAGCATGCATCTACTTGGGATTCGGTCCTCCCCATTGAGGAGTTCCCATATAATAGTTCGATCAATAGGTCTACTGGGTTGAGTCCACTTCATATAGTATTAGGTTACGAGCCTAGGAAACCTATTGAACTTATACCAGTTCCACTAGAGTCCAGCCCCAGCGAGTAGGCTGAGTCCTTTATGCATCATTTACATGAGTCGATCCGATGGCGGATCATTACTAGTAATGACTATTATAAATAGCATGCAGATGCTCACAGATAAAAGCGGATATTTCTGGAAGACGAGCAGAGGATGGTGTGAATCCGCATTGAGTGCCAAGCAAATGGGTCCCTACATAGTCATGAGACGGATCAGAATAAATGCCTATGAGCTTGATATTCCCACGAGCATGGGTATCCATTCTGTATTTAATGTTGAGGACCTGACACCATACTGCAAGTCTCACGAGTATGTGGGCCCGTATAGTGAAGACCCTCTTGAGCCTTCACCTCCACATCCTCAGTCCCACACCTGACCCGATCCCGACCCCAACCAACCTTTTGATCAGTCCTCTATGGCTTTCACCATTAGGACCACCTCCGGGTCCACCAGCATGTGAGTTGAGGGAAGCGGGCATCACATATATAGTATTGCATGAGTATGTCTCCTCTTCGGACAGTCATGTATGTCAATACTTAGTACATTGGCGAGGTCGACCCATCACCAACGACACTTGCATAGCGCCTGAACAGCTTTACCGACTTGCCCCTGGACTTTGACAACAGTATGATTGTCTCCATTCATTAGAGATGGAGGCTTTTCAGTAGGGGGGATGATGGGGATCACCTACTAGAGATGGCTCGCGGAAAGCGGGGCCCACAATCAGGTTGTTGGCACCAAAATTGTCACCAACTTTCCACACTCAGCGACGAATCGGGCGGATAGCAGAGGAATCGAGAACCGCAAGCGATTGGTTACTAGCCCTTGAGGGTCGAGCGAACAAAGCACAGAAAAGAGGTCGCCACTAGCAACGGCGGACACCAGATTTACACGCAGCGGCGAATGCCTCTTTTGCTGCGGGCAATGCTATTTCACAAAGAGTATTACAAGCTATTACAAGAGTAAGTGCTGGAAATAGAAGGCAACCGAGTGACGAAAACTTGTAACCGCACCTATAACATGGTAAACTTTGGCTCAAGTTCCGTCCCCCTTCCAAGCACCTCTGGCCCTCTATTTATACATGAGGGTAGGGTGCTCAGACGGTTAGAAGCATTTAATGCTGCAGTAAATGCTCTGCAATCTAAGGGAACCGAAGCGTCGGTTGCGAAAGAGAAAGGGGCGCGCGGGTACGACACTTGCTTGTTGAAAGAGATCCAGGCGGGCTCCAAAAAATGCCCACCGCGACTTCTCTGGGAGGCTGACGCTGCTAGCTGGAGGGCGCGGGCTCTTCGATGAGTAAGCATGCGCGCGCCCTTGCTGAGGAGAACGAACCTTCTTGGAAAGAGTCCGCGGATACTCCTGGTTGTCCGCCCGGAACTTCTGCCGAGGAGAATACGCGCTTGTCTGGGATGTGTCCGCAGGTACTACTTGGTGTCCGCCTGGATCTTCTGAAACCGGCAGAGAGTGCACTAGCCGTGGTCACAGGATTTGGGTTAACACATGTACTCGCGTCGGAGGACATAACCAGATCGGCGATCCAACTACACGGATGCATCCAGATTTTTGTTTACATGCATTTTAATTATTACATTGTAATTTCAATTATTATTTTGTTGTTTAGAATGCATTTTTATGGTATTTTTCTATTGATTTTTCTCAGTTTATTTTGTCTAATTTCAAATTATTTTGTTATTAATGTTGTTGTTTTATTCCAAAATACAAAAAAAATTCAAAATGATCAAAAATATGTTTTTGTTATTTGTTTTGATTTAACTCTTTACAAAAATTATGGTTTGACTATAAAACTTCACATGAGCAAACATCTTTGTTATTTTTTGTTTCCAATGGTCAAAATTGATTTTGGCATACTCAAAAGGATTTTATTCAATGTCTAATTTTAATTTCAAATTTTCTAAACATTGTTTTTGTTATGTCTTGACCTTAATCTGATTATGTGCAATGAAATAGTCTATAAACTATGTATGATTTTCTAGTATGCATCTAAGTATGAGTAATGTTTTATGTTTATCAATGATTCATACACTCACTAATTTGATAATCTACATGTGTTCATAATCTTAGTCTGGCATGTTTGTGTAGTGTAATTGTTTTAACTAATTAAGTTGTATGTCAAAATTACATACACCGTCTTTTAACAATAAATTTCTTGCACACATAGAAGTATTACTTCAAAATTATACATGTTTGCAACAACAAGTGAATTCGGAGACTTTTGACCTCAACAAAAAAATCAATTAATAATATGTCAAAGATAACTCCACCAAGCACTACTCACCCTCCTGATAAGTCTTAATGAGCATTGTGAGGTTGAGCACCTTGGAAAGAATTGTAAAGTGTCTTGTGCAAACATATCTTTTTTTTCTCACTTCTATTTGTACACCGGATCATTAAAATAAAATTTGTATGCAAATGCTTATGTGATCCCACAAGCAATACTTCGCTCCCTGATAAGTCTTAATGAGCATTGTGTGGGCGAAGCACCTTGGTAGTTGTACTTATGTTTTGTATTTTGAAATTTCATTATAAATATGATGTGTGAAAGTAATTATAAGATTGCATTCTTAATGTTGTTGTTACTATTTCATTACATATGACATGTGTTTTGATTATTTCACTTATGTACTTTTATCAAAACACCTTATGCACACATCATTGATTTTCATAAAGCTTCTACTCATGAGAATTGGATCCTAAAGCAAATTTACATAATTCTCTCAAAACTTAAGTAAAAGCATTAGATTGCAATGCATGATTTCTACAATGTTTTCTTTACTTGAAATACAAATTGGTTACATTGTAGTTATTATCTTTATGAATATGTTGATTCATGTTTGCCTATGTGTTATGAAAATTTTCAAAGTTAAAATGCTCAAATGTGAAGAGTCTAAATATATTGTTGAAATAGTCAAACTATTATAAAAATATTAATCGTAATAACTTTGTTTTATCTTTCCGCATTCCTATTTGATCATTTATCCGTATACCATGTGTTCTCGTGCTTATTTCTACAGTTTGTTTTCACTTGTGTTTTGTCAAACAAAACTGCATCTCTCTCAACAAATAGTATCACTCTTAAAATAAATTTAAAAAGCAAGTGATTACATTTCTTTGGTATAATCTTTGAATGATGTTCTTTCACGCTTATCATATTTGTTTGTCGTTGTGTCACTCTCTCCCTTAGCTCGATCACGATTTATCTTATGTTAAAAACAAATCTCTTCTTCCTCACTTAGTTATGTTCTACCTTTTGCCCTCTCTTTTTTTACACTCCACCCTATTTTGCTAATAAAAAAAGGGGGAGAATAAAATGATAAATTGCAAGGAGTAGGATTCACTAGATTAAGGGGGAGCATGAATCTAGTCTATGGGTGCATACACTAAGAGGGAGCACTTAAGTAGGGGGAGCACTTAAGTAGGGGGAGCACTTAAGTAGGGGGAGCACAATGTTAAAAGAACTATAACTCTTATAATTATCTCTATGATTACTTTGTGTCATATATCCTTCTAAAAACGCATATCTTATATATGATTGTGATTTATCTCTATTGGATTTGTTATTATCAAAAGGGGGAGATTGTTGGAACATGGCTTTCCGCATCCCTTTAATTTGAGAATAACAAATCCTACTTGTATTTGATCGTGTTTATCATTGTGTTTTAAGCATGTAGGTTTGGACAGATATGACACCAGGTTGTTGCAATACTGGTCTGACACTATCCACAAGAAGAAGGATTGAAAGATGTCTAAAGTCAGGCGTTAAGTCTTAACGTTGGGCGTTAGCGATCGACGGGATGGTCTGCTGATCGAGGGATGGCTTGCCGACTGAATCAAAAGAGAGAGAAACTCAACGCCAGGCGTTAGAACTTAACGTCGGTGTTATCGATCGACGATTATGGCAAGGAGGAAGCAGCCATGATTGCAGGAGGAACTTTAGGAATGATTTGCCCAACGCATGCGTTAGCCTTAACGCCGGCGTTAGTATTGCCTAAAATAAAACAATTCCTAAGGTGCAGAATCTCCTTCCTCTTCTGAAGATCTGAGCCATCAATATGTTGTTATACATGGTCAACGCCTGGCGTTAGAACTTAACGTCGGCGTTAGCTCAAAGTCTATAAATTGGATGGCTTCGTCGTCTTTGACTACTGATTGATTTGAGCCTTACTCCAGCACTCCAGAAACTCAATTAGAGACGTATTTTCCAGAACTTCAACTCCCGCACATATTCGAGCAAAGAATTCAAGGAGAACCGGATCAACGCTTACTCAATGCGAAGAACACGCGCTTCGACTTCAAGAACATTCAGCGGCTTTCGCCATCTCCAGAATTTTTCATAGGGAGTTTTAGTTTATGTGTTCAAATATTTAGTAACCTTTTATCATTTTCTTGGAAGTAAATTCGCCTCGTGTTGGCGACTAGGTCTGGGTTGGACTTATGGAGCAATTCGCCTCGTGTTGATGAATAGGTCTAGGAAGTAGATCTAGGGGGTGCTAGAGGCCTTTTCTGGGTATAGAAACACTAGAGCGGCTTGAGGCCGGATCTGGGAAGATCGGCTAAAGCCAACTGGTTCTTGGTGAGAATAGACGGTATAGAAAACAAAAAGAAGATTTCATATTTCGCCTTCGATTTCTAGCGTTATAGAAATCACATATTTTGTAATCTTAAATCATAATGAAAATCACGTTCTTTTTTGTTTGTTTTAAATTGATTCACTCCTCTTAAGTTTTGAATTAAAGTTGATTTAAAGAAAAACAACAAAAGTTTTATATTAAATAATCAAGTTTTAAAAACTCGTATTCACCCCCCTCCCCCCCCCCCCCTATAAGGGCGCCTCATGATCCAACAAGGTAGACTTTTTATCATCCCTACACCCGGCAAAATCAGTGTTTGTGTACCAATCAATTCAAGATTTTTTACTCTATTAAAAGACGACGAGAGTGAGGTAAGAAGTAGTATCACCCTATCTTATTTCACCGCCTTCATGTCACCCATAGGAAATTGGATCAAAAATTAAACTACTCTTTGTCCTTCATATATGTAAACAATTTATCACCTCACTGCAGCATTCACATCAATTCTCGCGCAACTCGAATATCTTTGACGAATCTGGCACAAACAAAATTGACGCTGCCATTCAATAGCCAAAATCGCATTCTTCCCTGTCATAACTGTAATCCGGCACGACGTCTCTGATTAATTTAAAGGTCGGATTTGAAAGGATGGGGAGCGAACCCGGTCATCATCCACTGCAGTCAAACCTTTCCGCGAATGCCTAATCATTCATATACATAACCTAGCACTCTAACTGCACTTATTGGGATTTTCGATCATGAAAATACAATCCCAAAACAATTAAATGCAAGGTCACAAAATACATATTTCACACAATTTTATTGGCATAATAAAAATTAATCAGTACTCAATTTAGAGATACAAATCCGAAAAATACACCGCAGAAGAACTCGAACTACAAAAATCCGCATGAGCGATTTTAACTTGGTCAGGGTAATTAAAATTAGACTCTGCAATCTATAATTACAGTCGCACAAGATTCGTACCAGAACGAATCTTCATCGTCGTCAACCGACCTATCACCCCCACCAACACCGAGAAGAAATCAAAGTCGAGACTTGACCTTGCTGCAGACGAGCAGCCCGCCAACGTCAAAACTTATACATAACCACCACCGCCAGTGAGCATGCAACCATTGAGCACCGCGTGCCTTGATGCAACCCGCACATCTTACACATTTCTGACACCTGCACGGTTGTTGCTCTCCGATGACGATGCAGCCCGCCATTTCATGTCGGCGCCTGTCGCGCCCTTTGGTCGTGCACTGGCGCTCTCTTTTTTCAAGACTTTTCCTCTGTGGTTCCACTTCCAAGATGATCAACGTGTTATATTATCTGGCTTGGTAATTCTTCTCCCTAACCTCCTTGAACATTTTGGGATTCAAAGTAAAAAATTAACCATCTTTAAATCCCATTTTGATTTAAAAAAAGACGGTTGTTATTCGCAGACCAGGTTTCACTATTCGCAAATTTTTATTATTCGCAGCTCAAAAGAGTCCCAGATTACTATTCATAGTCAAAGTTGTTATTCACAGACCAATACAAAAAAACATTCCAAAATATATATAACAGATATTGAACTGTTATAAGCAGGGAAAGTAGGACTTCAGCAACTGCTTTTCCTTCGTTGTCCAAGATGTTCAATGTAACTAACCAGTACTACGACAATTACAAGTATCAACCACTCCATTTGTAGCAAATTGAAAAACAATTCGGCAGTGCATCTTCTTAGGCATCACAATTTAAGATGTGGAGAAGATATGTTTTTTATTGTTCGAGTGAAGTAATTAACTATAAATATCATTACATTCATTATTAACAAGAACATGACATTCCAGCTTACATAGGCAATCATATGAAACCTAGAGTTACCCCATGCTTGAAGAACATGTGCTCCACGAGGCCACGTCTCTTTCAGGCATTTTGTCGAGCACCCTTCTCGCGCTATCCAACAATCATTGTCATGATGTTTGAAAATGCATAATGTAACAAATAAAAATAGACCAAATGCAATAGACTCTAGGTTTTTATTTTTTAAAACCTAACTTTTTGTTTCCATGAATCATATTGATTGCAGGAGACGCGACTCTCTCATCCTTGCCCCGATGTTTTCTTCCCCTTCGGTTTTTCTCTTTTCCTTGCATCACAATTGAAGATGTGGAGATATGTTTTTTATTGTTCTAGTGAAGTAATTAAATATAAATATCATTACATCCATTATTAACAAGAACATGGCGTTCCAGCTTATGTAAGAAGCATATGAAACTTGGAGTTACCCTACGCTTGAAGAATATGTGCTCCACGAGACGACAGTCATTGTCATCATGTTTGAAAATGCCTAATGTAACTGAAGAACAAATAAAAAATAGACCAAATGCAATAAGCTCTAGGTTTTTATTTATAAAAACCTAACTTTTACTTCCCTTAATCATATTGATTGCAGGAGCCGCAGCTCTCTCATCCCTGCCCCGATGTTTTCTTCCCCTTAGGTTTTTTTCTCTTTTCCTTGCACACCACAAGATAGGTTCCTGGCATATCCAGTTGGGTGGAAACTCTGCTGCCATCGGTGGAGGTCCATATCACAGGGGGGCGTCGGGCTGGCCACAGGTGATGCACTCGTACGAGATCAGAACACCAAAAGTGAAGGTCTTCAGTTTGTCGGAGATCTAGGCCGAAGTTCGAGGAGGTCGTCAGACTGGTTGGGGAAGCCTTCTTCGCCGGCGAGGGTAGGTGTCTCCTTCTTCGTCGGCGACCTGGTAGGAGGCGAATTCTTAGCCAGCGGCGAGAAGGAGGTTTTCGAGAGAGCGAGGACTTTCTGTGAGATACCGAGCGGGAAGAGTCGGGTGGGCGGCTAGAAGTGGAGAATGAAAATTAGGGCTTTAAACCTTTGGTTTGTAAATAGACAATTTAAAAAACGCAAGGGATTCAAAAAAACCAAAAAAAATTGAATTTTGGGTCTACGAATAACAAAACTTGGTCTACGGAAAAAAATGGCAAAAAAATATAGTTCCTTCGTTTCCAATTCCTCCTCCGTCCGAGCCCTCGTCGTCGATTTCTTATGCACCCTCGCCATTGATTTCCTCTGTTCCAAGCTGCAGTTCTCTTCGCCTCGTACCTATCTTTTGCGCCGTACTCATCGACTTCTCCGGCCATGGAAGACAGGTCTTACTTCGGATTTCCGATTTTATCATCTACGATGTCTTTCACATTGGTGGCCCTGTTCTTCACGGTGGCTTTAACAGTTTAACGTCGTCGGCGGAGTTAAACATAATGTCTTTTGCGTCGCTTGCCCTGTTCCACGGTAAAGAGCCCATGTTTCTTCTTCTTTATCAATTTATGTAATTGGTGTTAAATATTGAGTGATGTTATATGCATGCAACATTTGGCTTTATGCAGGACCGAAAAATATTTCATGCAGGCCAAATTTCTGCAGACCACCCATGCTTTCCCAAATCGATTCTACAACTACAGTATTAGTTGAATACCAGTTCTACAAGAAATGCAAGAACAATGCATATGCTGCTGCAGATCAACAAATGTTTTGCTATATAATACATGTATCGGGAAGACTACAAGGTCTCCAGTAGCATCGCTCAGATTTTTGCCCGAAGACCGTTAGGAATCTCAGCAGCATCAGAAGATTTTTTGTCAACTGAAGCCAGCGCATCTCTCATATCAAAAACCCTCGGCACACTGACCAATGAGCCTTGGAGTTGTCGATCGACTTTCCAGCTTCGCTCTCTCGCCTTCGCTCCGAACAAGAATGATGCTTCCTCCACCTCCTCTCGTATAGTTCGACATCTTCATCCTCCGATGTACGTTGTTGAGCACTGTGTCGTCGCCTCCGACGATATTCCAAACTTCTTCGTGCATGTGCTCGTAGTGCACATCACTGCACCGGTGGGCAGTTGTTCGATAGGATAACACAGAAGGGGTGTTAAAAACTTGAGGTCCGAAGATGAAGTTAAAAATGCGGAACCACTTCACAAAACCTTTCTCAAATGTTGCACAACAATGACAATGGGAAGACCGAATAGTGCTTTGATATTAACTATCTCTTTACAAAGTGAGGTATACATGGCGAGACATGATTCATAAGAATCACGGAGGAGAGAAGCACAAAACACAAAATACAAGCTGCTGCGACCTGACACCTTGAGACCGCCAGACCGCGCGAACAGACAAGTGATAAGTAGTTTTTAGTCATAATATTTTAGGTTAGTTTAGTATAAATTTCCCTAGTTTTAATTATATTTTCTTTATATTTTATGTTTGTTGTGTTATGTTTGTTATTTTATGTTTATTATTGTAATTTTATGTTTATTGTTGTTATTGTATGTGTGTTATTTTATATTGTTGTAATGTATGTTTGTTATATTTTATGTTATATTTTATGTTGTTATTTTATGATCTAATGTTTGTTATATTTTAATTATGTCATGCAATGTTATTATTTCATGTTGTTTTAAATTCTCATAAAACTAACGTTTTATTTTATATTATTTTGTAGGAATGTTGTCGCCGCAACGCCATCGTCACGCCATCAATATTCATGCCGAATCGCCATGCTCGCCGCAACGCCACGTCTGCATCATCTTCGCCAACCCATGCATCATGGCCGCGCGCCTCGTCAAAGCTAAACTCGCCGCGACGCCATCGTCGCCATTTACCCATACCAGCTCATGCAAACCGCCACCTTTGCATGAGGTCGTCGCGTTCGCCGTCGTGTGCCCATCCATACCGCTATCGTCGCACCATGCAAATTCAGCCCAACACATGAAGCAGCACGAGCCCTTGTTACGACGCAAAACTGAGCCTCCCTTTGGTGCAACCCGAGCTCAACTATCCAGCCTGCCAACTCATCAATCAGCCGGCCACTATTTCATTCCATGCAACCCGGTCATATTTCTACTATCTCATTCACGTGGATATTAAATCATCATTCACCATTATTATTAATTTCCTAAAGGCATAACTTTTTAATTCAAATCATTTATATAGCTGCCACCTTTGCATGGCTCCAATTCAAGCATGGCCGATCCTCCCTCTCTCCTCCATCCTCTTTTATTTTTTTAAAATAAATTCTTCTCTCTCTCCTTTTAATTTCTTTTCTCTTCTTTTATTCTCATTCATCTCCTCTTATTTCTTCTCTCTCCTTCTATTTTAATTCTCCTTCATCCCCCTTCTTCCCTTTTGATATTCTATTTTATTTTATTTCTCTTTAAATTAAATGCAATGCATGAGGACCATTCTCTCTCCTCCTCTTTATCTCCCTCATTAAACACCATTCATTCATCTTTCTTCTATCTAGAAGCTTCCCCTTCACCAATTCAAGCATGGCTGATCGGCCCTCTCTCTTGCTCCACCCCTTTTGGGTAGAGATGTTTCTATTTTCCTTTCATTGTAGATTTTAGTTTGTTTATTTTATTTTATGTAATTTCGTTTCATGCAATGTTAATTAGATTTTGTTTTTAGCA
The DNA here is from genome assembly GCA_033032865.1 of Dactylorhiza incarnata. Classification (NCBI taxonomy): domain Eukaryota; kingdom Viridiplantae; phylum Streptophyta; class Magnoliopsida; order Asparagales; family Orchidaceae; genus Dactylorhiza; species Dactylorhiza incarnata. The sequence goes on along the minus strand of JAWHQI010000380.1, from coordinate 1,344,860 downwards.
AATTTGTTTCTTCCTTCATGTACTCTTTTTATTTTATAGCAAGTAGTATAATATGTAGACCTTGGTTATTGCAAATTTTGGAATGAAATAAAATTCTCTCTCTCTTATATTCTCTCTTTTCAACCTTCGATTTATTCGTGATTTATATCGGGTTCATATGTCGATGTGTGAACTTTCGTATCTGATTTCGTATTCTAGTTAGCCGAGAGTCTCATGCGTATGAATTGATCGCTCACGAATAAAAAGAGTTGCTCGCAACCCTCGAGAGAGGATGTCGAAAATCTTCTGGATAGGAGTCAAATCCTATAGCGAGATTCACCTCGTTAAAGCGAGTTTTAGGGGTTTCGATTAGAACGAGAGTTCGGTCGATCAACCTAATCTCAGGTGGACGTAACCCTCGAGAGAGGTGCGTTCATAATTCGGGAATCTCCACGGTCAAGGATCGGATTAGACGTTTATAAGCTATCATTATTATTTCATTTCGAAGTTTGTTTTATTCAAGTTTAGATTTCATATTTCGCATTTTCATTTTAATCATAAAATTATCGTAAATCTTTCATCGATAAAATAATAGTTAGTTTTCTCGAAGTAGGAGTACTCGACAGACCCGTGTTTTAATACGACCTTGATATTTTTTATATCCTATGCTATATTTCGATAGGTACACTTGCCTTAATCGAGTATAGATTGGAGAACACAAAAATCTCTATCAAGTTTTTGGAGAGTTCGGTCGATCAACCTAATCTCAAGTGGACGTAACCCTCGAGAGAGGTGCGTTCATAATTCGGGAATCTCCACGGTCAAGGATCGGATTAGACGTTTATAAGCTATCATTATTATTTCATTTCGAAGTTTGTTTTATTCAAGTTTAGATTTCTTATTTCGCATTTTCATTTTAATCATAAAATTATCGTAAATCTTTCATCGATAAAATAATAGTTAGTTTTCTCGAAGTAGGAGTACTCGACAGACCCGTGTTTTAATACGACCTTGATATTTTTAATATCATATGCTATATTTCGATAGGTACACTTGCCTTAATCGAGTATAGATTGGAGAACACAATAATCTCTATCAAGTTTTTGGCGCCGTTGCCGGGAAATATTTTGTCGATATTTTGAAAAGTGCGAACGCTATTACTTTTATCATTTTTGTTTTTTTTCTCTCCCCCTCCCTCACCAAAATTTTTTTTGTTATAATTAAATTCTTGGAAAGGCCGCTTTGGGCTTGAATTCCCATCACAGCCTCTAGTACCGTTGCAAACCCCTCACAGGGCAGATCTCGGGAAGTCCAAGATTAATTAAAACGAAAAAAAAAATCTCTTTTCAATTTATTTTTGTTTAAAAATAAAAAAAAAATTCAAAAAAAAAATACAAAAATATTTCCGTGTGGTTGTTGTGTCCTTGTTTTGTGTTTTGTTCTTTTGTGTCTTTATGGTTATTGTATCTTTGTTTTGTATTTAGTTTTGTTTGTTATTTTTGTTCTAACATGTTTTTTAGGTATTCGTCGTGGTCGCTCCGTCTCCAAATCAGGGACGTGTTCTTTTCCCTTCTTCTTTTCTTCTTGTCTTTTCATTTCTTCATACTTACTATTCAACATTGGGGACAATGTTGAACTTTAAGCATGGGGGAGTGTCTTCCCTTTTCTGTTTAAGTCTTTCAAAGAAAAATCAAAAAAATTTTGTTTCTTTAGCTTTATCTAAAATAAAAAAAAATTGAAAAATGCAAAACCAAAAAAAATTTAGAAAAATCAAAAATTCCAAAAAAAGATCATATTTCAAAATCCAAAAAAATTGAAAAATCTCAAAAAATTCCAAAAATATAATAAACCCCTTGCTTAGTCTTTTTGTTGCTTTTAGAAATAAAGTTTGAGTTTGGTTATAAGCAGTTTTATTATTTTTGATTTGCTAATCTTTTATTTCATCATATTTAGTTAAATCTAATATTTAGTGATTTAGTTTTAAGAAATATCTTATGATTTTAATTTGATTAGAGTAATTTATTTAGCATCATTTTCTCCTATTTTTGTAAGTAGTTTCAATTTTGTAGTAGTTTTGCTAAACAACTTTGGATTCTAGTTATTTCTACCTCAAGCTTTTAGATTCTTAGGAAATTTCAATCTACTAGTGTTGCACTCTAGTATTTTAGTTTATTTTCTAAAAATCTTTTTGTTTAACCTCTTATCCTTACCCCAATTCTCCTTTTTCTTATTTATTGTTAGATCATATGTCATGGGAATAAGGAGATGTTAGTTCCTTATTCTCTGGTAAACATATGCAACCCAAAAATGAGGAGAGAAATTAAAAGTTCATATATGTCGTGGGAAGTGATAGGATGTTAGTCTATCATTTTCTGGTATTACATATATATTTTATTTAAAAAATTTAGTGGGGTGTGAAAAAAAATATTGAAGTTCACCTCCAATCAAAGACCTCTTCATGTTTATTTCCTTCCCAAACCTCTTAGCCAATATCATTGTCTAGATTTTAAATTAAAATATTGGGAGAGCATAAGTAGTAGGTTGCATTTTTTCCTTAAGTTTCTTGTAAGTTATGGTTTTTATAATTTCAATCTAACCTTCTTTGCATTTTACTCAATCTTGAACGCTAGTAAATTTATTAGAGAAGTTTTGGCTAAATATTTCTCTCTTTTCATTTTAATTTCATAATTTAGGACTTAATTCTTAAATCTCTGAATTTTATTTTTGGCTAGATTATGGTGCAAGTAAATTTTTAGTTTAATTGAAAATTTTATAATTATCTTATAAATTTTTCTCATCTTTTGCTCTGGAATAGCAAAAGCCTAAGCATGGGGGAGTTTGATAAGTAGTTTTAAGTCATAATATTTTAGGTTAGTTTAGTATAAATTTCCCTAGTTTTAATTATATTTTCTTTATATTTTATGTTTGTTGTGTTATGTTTTTTATTTTATGTTTATTATTGTTATTTTATGTTTATTGTTGTTATTGTATGTGTGTTATTTTATATTGTTGTAATGTATGTTTGTTATATTTTATGTTGTTATTTTATGATCTAATGTTTGTTATATTTTAATTATGTCATGCAATATTATTATTTCATGTTGTTTTAAATTCTCATAAAACTAACGTTTTATTTTATTTTATTTTGTAGGAATGTTGTCGCCGCAACGCCATCGTCGCGCCATCAATATTCATGCCGCATCGCCATGCTCGCCGCAACGCCACGTCCGCTCCATCGTCGCCAACCCATGCATCATGGTCGCGCGACTCGTCAAAGCTAAACTCGCCGTGACGCCATCGTCGCCATTTACCCATACCAGCTCATGCAAACCGCCACCTTTGCATGAGGTCGTCGCGTTCGCCATCGTGTGCCCGTCCATACCGCTATCGTCGCACCATGCAAATTCAGCCCAACACATGAAGCAGCACGAGCCCTTGTTACGACGCAAAACCGAGCCTCTCTTTGGTGCAACCCGAGCTCAACTATCCAGCCTGCCAACTCATCAACCAGCCGGCCACTATTTCATTCCATGCAACCCGGTCATATTTCTACTATCTCATTCACGTGGATATTAAATCATCATTCACCATTATTATTAATTTCCTAAAGGCATAACTTTTTAATTCAAATCATTTATATAGCTGCCACCTTTGCATGGCTCCAATTCAAGCATGGCCGATCCTCCCTCTCTCCTCCATCCTCTTTTATTTTTTTAAAATAAATTCTTCTCTCTCTCCTTTTAATTTCTTTTCTCTTCTTTTATTCTCATTCATCTCCTCTTATTTCTTCTCTCTCCTTCTATTTTAATTCTCCTTCATCCCCCTTCTTCCCTTTTGATATTCTATTTTATTTTATTTCTCTTTAAATTAAATGCAATGCATGAGGACCATTCTCTCTCCTCCTCTTTATCTCCCTCATTAAACACCATTCATGCATCTTTCTTCTATCTAGAAGCTTCCCCTTCACCAATTCAAGCATGGCCGATCGGCCCTCTCTCTTGCTCCACCCCTTTTGGGTAGAGATGTTTCTATTTTCCTTTCATTGTAGATTTTAGTTTGTTTATTTTATTTTATGTAATTTCGTTTCATGCAATGTTAATTAGATTTTGTTTTTAGCAAATTTGTTTCTTCCTTCATGTACACTTTTTATTTTATAGCAAGTAGTATAATATGTAGACCTTGGTTATTGCAAACTTTGGAATGAAATAAAAATCTCTCTCTCTTATATTCGCTCTTTTCAACCTTCGATTTATTCGTGATTTATATCGGGTTCATATGTCGATGTGTGAACTTTCGTATCTGATTTCGTATTCTAGTTAGCCGAGAGGCTCATGCGTATGAATTGATCGCTCATGAATAAAAAGAGTTGTTCGCAACCCTCGAGAGAGGATGACGAAAATCTTCTGGATAGGAGTCAAATCCTATAGCGGGATTCACCTCGTTAAAGCGAGTTTTAGGGGTTTCGATTAGAACGAGAGTTCGGTCGATCAACCTAATCTCAGGTGGACGTAACCCTCGAGAGAGGTGCATTCATAATTCGGGAATCTCCACGGTCAAGGATCAGATTAGACGTTTATAAGCTATCATTATTATTTCATTTCGAAGTTTGTTTTATTCAAGTTTAGATTTCTTATTTCGCATTTTCATTTTAATCATAAAATTATCGTAAATCTTTCATCGATAAAATAATAGTTAGTTTTCTCGAAGTAGGAGTACTCGACAGACCCGTGTTTTAATACGACCTTGATATTTTTAATATCCTATGCTATATTTCGATAGGTACACTTTCCTTAATCGAGTATAGATTGGAGAACACAAAAATCCTTATCAACAAGCCAGACGGAAGCTCCTGAGACTGCGCGAACAGAGTACAAGCCGCACCTGCCAGACCGCAAACACAGACTGCCGACCTACTGCTTTACTTCTCTGTTGAAAAACAAACAGTTCGCCCTTCTTGATCGCCCAGACCGCACGGTCTTGATCACAGAAGAAACCCGCGAACTCTGAACAAGGAAACTGATATCTGCAACAGACCGCAACTCAAGACCGCCTGGTCACTTAAGACCGCCTGATCAACTGAGTTCGCTGCATCAGATCAAGAACACCTAAACACAGTCCTCCCGGAATGGTTTATTCAAAGCTTGAAGAAAGGAGACAAGCTGACCGCGAGCTGCTAGCCGCTAACCTGCGATCACACAACCCGGTCAGACAAAATCCCAAACCGCGCGACCTCAAATTGAGACCGGCACAATCAAGCCAACTTTGGTTCTTACAGTTCTCGTTATTAATGACGGGCTCTGCACCCCTATTTATAGGCGAGTAGACGAATGTCGTCAACGCACAAACCGGGATACAATCACCGTCCATCAGATCGCGAGCGGTCTCGCAAAGTAGACCGGCCGAGTTCAGCATAGCTAAGCACCTCCCTTATTAACCATACGGTTATGTACAAACCGCCCGGCTACCGCGGTCTCCGAAAAACAGATCGACCGGTCTTATTGCAAAGCAAAGAACTCCTTCAGTAACCAGACCAACTAGAACAGTCGACAAATCGCCCGGTCACTGCAAGAGGAAGACCTACTTGAACACCTGGACGACTTGAACAAGTCGCCAGAATAAACCCGCGCAAGCCGCCCGGACAGATAACGGTCTCCCAGATCAGACCGCCTCAACCAAACCGCTGAGACAGAACCGACCAGAGAACCAGCGCAGACCGCGCGGTCTCTGCGGTCTCCAACCTGCAGACCGCCCAGCACCATTCCACTTCCACTTCAAAAATTTAACACTCCCCCTTGAAGTGGGAAGTGGAAGTCAGCCCAAGCAAACTTCGCAACCGACCAAATGGTCCCTTCGCCAGCGGCTTAGTAAATATGTCAGCAACATTTTGCTTGCTCTACACATGCTCCACAATCAGAGATCCCTCTAACACCTTCTCACGAATGAAATGGTGATGAATCTTGATAAGAAAATATTTTTACGCGACGTAGGAGGCAAGCGCACCTATCGCGTGTAGTATATACGATTTAGAAAAATCATATCAAGGTCGTATTTAGTCCTGGGTCCCATCGAGTATTGTTACTTCGAGCTACGGCTATTGTTTTATCGGATATAAAAATGGATGAAAGTTTATGCATTAATTAAAAACAAAAATGATAACAATCGCGGGCTTGGTGTGCGTTTAGCAAAAACCAAGAAAAGCGATAGAAAAGACAAAAAAGACGCACTAAATGAAAAACTCACGCACTCTATGGGAATTTAAATGAGTGAAATTAAAGGATTGAAATTAAAGGAATGCAATCTCTACCCGAACGGGTAGAGGGTAAGTAAATGCGTGAGCAAGTTCCACCCAAACGGGTAGACGAGAAATAAATGCAGTGCAAGTTCTACCCAAACGGGTAGACGGGAAATAAATGCAGTGCAAGTTCTACCCAAACGGGTAGACGGGAAATAAATGCAGTGCAAGTTAAACTAAAACTAAGCTATTAAACGAAATAACGAAAACATAAACAACGAAAACACGAATAAAAACTTAAAATGAAAATACAAAAACAAAGAAAGCATTACGAGGGAAAAACGCTCACTTTGAAGCGATTTTAAACGCAACCCGAATATCCCATTCTATACTACCGTGTCAAGGAAGAAAAGAACGGAAAATTTTGACGACGCGTAAATTCGAATCTAAGCGAAAGAACCGATGTTATGGCGACAAATAAATCTAGCTAAAGAAAGATAAATTGCAAAATTGAAGTGCGGATATGAAACTAAGTTTAGGAATTGAAATACGGTGCAGAAATAAAGCTAAGTTAGAAATTGAAATTGCAGTGCAGAAATGAAATTGCAGAATTGAAATTACGCTACGAATGAAAAAATGCACGAAATAAAAACTAAATTTATTTATTGCCATAATAACGGGGTTACACGAAATTAAATTATAAAAACAAAAATATTTAATTACAACATTTATAAAAACATTACAAAAAAGAAAATAAAAAAACTTAATTAATTACATAAAAAAAACATAAAAAGAAAATACAAAAACTATGGTGGAGAAATATTGTGGAAGATCACCCAAAAAAGGGCAATCCAAGAGGAGAGATTAGTGAGGGGGAGGGGCTCTATTTATAGGCAAAATTTTCAAATTACACGCCCTCGGACACGGGCGTGTCTGAGGGCGTGACACGGCTTGGGGTGCGAATAGCCGGAACAGCTGGATCCAGGCAGGTATCTGGAAGGCTTGACCGGCGACTTGGAAGTACACAGGCGTGTTCCAGGGAACACGGGCGTGTTCGATGTCGGCATTGTGCTGTCGGCTGCTGGGCGTGACGGGCGGCGTGTCCTTTGTTCTTCTGGAAGGAATTGAGGGTCACGGGCGTGTCTGAAATGTCACGTTCGTGACTTTGATTTTTTGGATGAAATGCTTCAAGTGGCTGGAATCTGGGATGGATATCCAACACGGGCGTGACCATGGTACACGGCCTCGGTCACGGGCGTGACCATGTACACGGCCTCGGTCACGGGCGTGACCGAGGGCGTGACTTGATGTTTGAGCTGGAAAAAGAACAGAGAAAAGAAAATGTTAGGGATTAGTGAACACGCCCTTGGACACGGGCGTGACCAAGGGCGTGACTTAACAAAATTACAGAAACTTTACAAAATGAAAATAAAACTAAGTTAAAAACAAAAATAACAAAAACAAACATTTTATTCAATAATTTACATATATTATTAACAAATCTAATTAAAATTATACTAAAAATTATATAGAAAAATGCGTATATTTACTATTCATCAAACACCCCCATACTTAAGCTTTTGCTATTCCAGAGCAAAAGTAAGGGATACCTATAAGACGTTTAATAAAATTTCTAATTTACTAAAGTTTTTATTAAATCAAAAGTAAGATCGAAATAAATTTAGTGTATTTAAAGAGGTAAGTCCAAAACTATGAAAGTAATTTAAAAAGAGCGAAAAATTTTTAGCGAGACTTCTAAAGTTAGCTAAATAGCGTCGATTATTGCAGTCTTTGGTACCTTTTAATTAGAATAGAATTATATAAAACTTTAACCTTTTGTAAGAAAGTTTTTAAGAATAAATAAAGCCTACTAATTATGCTCTCTCAAACTTTTTTAAATTAAAATCTAGGTACAATTTTATTGGCTAAGGGGTAGGGGAAAAAAGGTAGCCTTGGCAAAAAGAAGAGTGCTTGGATTTAGGGGTGACGGATTTTATCCTCTCACCCCACCTTTTTGGTGGCTTTGCTTTGAATCCCAGCGTTGGTTTACGCGGGAGAATTGAAATCATTTCTAAACTTAACCCAATGCCCGTGTTTACGGAATTATTAATTTTTTATTCCAATTGACACGGGATTTCTTTTAACAATATTGGGTGCCTGTGTTTACGGAATCTCTTTATTCCCATTGACACAGGATTTCTTTTAAAACTCCTACTTTTATTATTTTTATGCCAAGCTAAGGGGTGTTTATAAGGGGGGTTTCAAGAGAAATTCTAGATTAATAAAAAAGATTTTTGAGAGCAAGTTTAGTAGATTAAAAACATTCCTAAAGTTTCACAAGTTTAGAGTTAGAATAATTGAATCTAAAGATGGTTTGCCAATATAATACAAAAAGGAATCTATTTAGGGTAAACCCGAGGTAGTGCTAAAAATTCTGTTCTCAAATTAAATTAAGATCGCAAGATTTTCTTTACTACTAAAAATTCCTCGATTTAAATTTTTCAAACTATGAAATAAACAAAATTGTTTTAGCAAATCATAAATAATGAAAAAGGCTTAAAGATAAAACAAACCTAGCCTTGGAAATAACAAAAAGCTAAGTAGGGGTTTTATTTTATTTTTGGATTTTTGATAAGTTTTTCATCATTTTTTTTGAAGTTTTTTAAGATATGATATATTTTTTTATTTTTGATTTTCTTTATAACAAAATGCATATATAAATACTAAAAAAAAAGGAAGACAAAAAATAAGAAAAGTAAAAATACATACAAAATATTTTTGATTTTTTCTAAGAAATTTTTTTTTTTTCATCATATATTTTTTTGATTTTTTAATTTTGTTAAAAATATGTACATTAATAAAAAAGGAAAGAAAAGAAAAGAGAAAATAAAAATTTTTGGTGTTATGACAAAATGAATTTTGTTATAACAAATTTTTAAGTGTTTTTCATCATTTTTTTTTGGATTTTGATTTATAACAAAATACATATGTAAATACATATATATTTACATTAATACTAAAAAAAGGGAAAAGAAAGAAAAAGAAAGAGAAAGACATATATATTTTTTGTATGTTATGACAAAATTTTTGTGAATTTTGTTATAACAAAATTTTTTAGTAAAACTTTTCATCAATTTTTTTTATTTTTTTTATTTTGATTTATTATTATAAATAAGGATTTTTATATACAAATAAAAGACATAAACATAAAACATTTAAAACGTTTTTTTTGTGTTTTTTCTAAGTTAATTAATGATTTTTTTGGATTTTTCATTTGATTTCCTATTTACATATTAAAAAAAATTTACAAAAAGAAAAGAGAAATGAAAAGAAGGACAAAGATGTTGCAACATAATTTTGTTATGTTGTAACAAATTTTGCTATTTTATTTATTTTGTCATTTTTTTTTTGTTTTTTCTAAGTAAAAATGGGGGACAATAATTACAAAAGGGGAAAACATGATACCATACCCCCATACTTAAAATCAACATTGTCCCCAATGTTGAAGTAAGTATGAGGAACAATTCTATATATGTACAAAAGCATGAAAAAGAGGAAAAAGAAAATACAAGGGGGAAAAAGCAGGGGGAAAAAGCACGCACCTATTTTGGAGACGGGATAACCAGAATAATTACCTGCAAAAGATGTTAAAACATAATAAAAGTTATTGACTAGGGGGGGGGATAAAAATGATAAAATCATATGCATATATATATATATAAGTTTTTTATTTGTTTTTCCAATTTTTCTTAGTTACAAAAAAAATATAAAGCATATATACATAAAGCAAACTATATATATATATTTTTTGGGAGATCTTTCTAACACATATTTTCATCATTATTAAAATATGCATATATATATAAACCTTTATACTTAATAAAAATAAAAAATAAAGAGAAACTTTAAAATAAAAAGCAAAGAAGAAGAAGTGAAATGCAAGGATAAAAGTAATAGGGTTTCCCCTTTTCAAAATATCGACAAAAATCCCCTTTCGGGTCTGTCGAATAATCCTACTTCGAGAAAACTACCTATTATTCTATCTCAAAAATTCCAAAAATTCTTTTTGATTTATGTTTCAAAATTTTCCATTATTTTGTCATTTTAATTAGAGTATTATTTTGTTTTGTTTAAATATGCATATGTAATCTTAATGAAAATAAAATAGAAATCATATCATCATTTTTTTATGCATATTTCTATACAAAATAAAACTTAATAAGTAATAAAACTTAATAAGATAAAACTTAATAAGTAATAAAACTTAATAAGATAAAAAAAACAAAGAAAGAAAACAAAACATATATTTTTTTGATTTTTCAATATTTTCATCATCATTTTTTTTGGATATTAATATGATAATAATATATATAAATACTTAACAAAAAAGAAAAGCAAGAAAAAGGAAAGAGGAAAAAAAAAGAAAAAAATAAGAAAGCCAAAAATACTTAATTAATTTTTTTTTGTGGGATTTTTTTGGTTTTTCCATCATCATTTTTTTTTTATTTTTTAAAATTTAGCCAAATATTTACATATATAATTTACATATATAAGACCTAAAAATAAAAATAAGAAAGAAAGAAAAAAGGAAAAAGATATTTACAAAAAGAAAGATACATAATTATATTAAATTTTTTTTTTTTGGATTTTTCTTATATGTACATTTATATACATAATGATACTAAAAAAAAGGAACAAAAATAATAAGAACAAAAAAGAGAAAAACAAAGCGAAAAGGAATTTTTATGATTTTTGGTTTTTTTTTTTCACAAAAAGGATGAAATATATATATAAAGTAAAACCACATATAATTTTTTGAGTTTTCTAAATGTATTTTCATCATTTTTGAAATACGCATATTCAAATTTATATTAAAACATAAGAAAAAAAACAAAATTAATAAAGAAAATCTTTAAAATGAAAAGCAAAGAAGAAAATGTAGAAATAATAAGGTAAAAGCAACGGGGTTTCCTCTTTTCAAAATATCGACAAAAATCCCCTTTCGGGTCTGTCGAGTAATCCTACTTCGAGAAAACGATCTATTGTCCTATCTTAAAATTCCTAGAATTCATTTTGATTTGGGTTTTAAAGTCTTTCATTATTTTTTCCATTTTGAAATTTGAAATAATATGTTTTCAAATATGCATTTAAAAAAAATAATGAACAAAATAGAACAAATATTTTTTGTATTTTTCTAACTTTTTCATCATCATTTTTTTTATTTATAAAGGATGATAAAAAAGGATATAATATATCTATATATTAATACTTAACAAAAAAGAGAGAAAAAGAAAAAAATAATTTTTGGATTTTTGTATAAGAATATTTCATCAATTTTTTGGTTTTTAATTTTTTTTATATTTACAAATTAGAGCTTAAGAAAAAGAGAAAACATATATTTTTGGGTTTTGGGGGTTTTTTTTTATTTTTTAAATATGATAAAATCAATAGTGTATACTTTTTTCGCAATATCGATGAAACTCCCCGGCAACGGCGCCAAAAACTTGATAAGAAAATATTTTTACGCGACGTAGGAGGCAAGCGCACCTATCGCGTGTAGTATATACGATTTAGAAAAATCATATCAAGGTCGTATTTAGTCCTGGGTCCCGTCGAGTATTGTTACTTCGAGCTACGGCTATTGTTTTATCGGATATAAAAATGGATGAAAGTTTATGCATTAATTAAAAACAAAAATGATAACAATCGCGGGCTTGGTGTGCGTTTAGCAAAAACCAAGAAAAGCGATAGAAAAGACAAAAAAGACGCACTAAATGAAAAGCTCACGCACTCTACGGGAATTTAAATGAGTGAAATTAAAGGACAGAAATTAAAGGAATGCAATCTCTACCCGAACGGGTAGAGGGGAAGTAAATGCGTGAGCAAGTTCCACCCAAACGGGTAGACGGGAAATAAATGCAGTGCAAGTTCTACCCAAACGGGTAGACGGGAAATAAATGCAGTGCAAGTTCTACCCAAACGGGTAGACGGGAAATAAATGCAGTGCAAGTTAAAATAAAACTAAGCTATTAAACGAAATAACGAAAACATAAACAACGAAAACACGACTAAAAACTTAAAATGAAAATACAAAAACAAAGAAAGCATTACGAGGGAAAAACGCTCACTTTGAAGCGATTTTAAACGCAACCCGAATATCCCATTCTAAACTACCGTGTCAAGGAAGAAAAGAACGGAAAATTATGACGACGCGTAAATTCAAATCTAAGCGAAAGAACCGATGTTATGGCGACAAATAAATCTAGCTAAAGAAAGATAAATTGCAAAATTGAAGTGCGGATATGAAACTAAGTTTAGGAATTGAAATACGGTGCAGAAATAAAGCTAAGTTAGAAATTGAAATTGCAGTGCAGAAATGAAATTGCAGAATTGAAATTACGCTACGAATGAAAAAATGCACGAAATAAAAACTAAATTTATTTATTGCCATAATAATGGGGTTACACGAAATTAAATTATAAAAACAAAAATATTTAATTACAACATTTATAAAAACATTACAAAAAAGAAAATAAAAAAACTTAATTAATTACATAAAAAAAACATAAAAAGAAAATACAAAAACTATGGTGGAGAAATATTGTGGAAGATCACCCAAAAAAGGGCAATCCAAGAGGAGAGATTAGTGAGGGGGAGGGGCTCTATTTATAGGCAAAATTTTCAAATTACACGCCCTCGGACACGGGCGTGTCTGAGGGCGTGACACGGCTTGGGGTGCGAATAGCCGGAACAGCTGGATCCAGGCAGGTATCTGGAAGGCTTGACCGGCGACTTGGAAGTACACGGGCGTGTTCCAGGGAACACGGGCGTGTTCGATGTCGGCATTGTGCTGTCGGCTGCTGGGCGTGACGGGCGGCGTGTCCTTTGTTCTTCTGGAAGGAATTGAGGGTCACGGGCGTGTCTGAAATGTCACGTTCGTGACTTTGATTTTTTGGATGAAATGCTTCAAGTGGCTGGAATCTGGGATGGATATCCAACACGGGCGTGACCATGGTACACGGCCTCGGTCACGGGCGTGACCATGTACACGGCCTCGGTCACGGGCGTGACCGAGGGCGTGACTTGATGTTTGAGCTGGAAAAAGAACAGAGAAAAGAAAATATTAGGGATTAGTGAACACGCCCTTGGACACGGGCGTGACCAAGGGCGTGACTTAACAAAATTACAGAAACTTTACAAAATGAAAATAAAACTAAGTTAAAAACAAAAATAACAAAAACAAACATTTTATTCAATAATTTACATATATTATTTACAAATCTAATTAAAATTATACTAAAAATTATATAGAAAAATGCGTATATTTACTATTCATCAAATCTCTATGCGCTTCGTACGTGCGTGATAAACTGGATTGTTCACCAGTTTGAGAGCACTCTCGTTGTCACCACGTAGCAGAGTAGGACCTCGCACCTCCCTATGAATATCCTCCACAAGCCTCCTAAGCCAGATGGCTTCCTGAGCCGCCAAAGCCGAAGCTTTGTACTCTGCTTCGATGGTAGAGACAGACACAGAATCCTGCTTCTTGCTGCACCATGATATAGCTGTAGAGTCTATCATAAAAACATATCCAGATGTCGATCTCCGATCATCTGAATCCCCTCCATAATCAGCATCCATGTACCCATGCAAGCAGAAGCCCGAATCTCTCCCGTAGAAGAGACCCAAATATGAGGTGGATTTGACATACTTCAATATACTCCTAGCATCCACAAGATGAGGTTTCCGAGGCTCTGCCATAAACCGACTCACCCTGCCTACTGCATAAGCAATGTCTGGCCTCTTGATTGTCAAGTATATCAAACTTCCGACCAAAGCCCGGAAAACCAAAGGATCGGTAAGAACCTTCCCTTCATCTCGCCGAAGATGAACTCCAACCTCCAATGGAGTAGAGCTATTCTTCCCCCCTTCCATGCCGAATCTCTTCACGATTTGATCCGCACAGCCTTTTTGGGAAACGAGCATACCGCTCTCTTTTCTCTCCACTTCGAGTCCAAGGAAATGGTGGAGCTCGCCCAAATCCTTCATCTCGAATCTGATAGCTAGCTCAGCACGAAGCCTAGCTACCTCCACTTCCGAATTCCCCGTGATGATCATATCCGCAGAATAAGCTCCCTCATCTTCTTTACGAATAAGCTTGAATCTGAATCTGAAGCAAAATATTCGCAGAACTGGAGGTATTCTGCGATCTTCCCGTACCACGCCCGAGACGCTTGCTTCAAGCCGTAAAGAGCCTTCTTGAGCTTGCAAACATATCTTGGGTGCTCTTCGGATACATAACCAGGTGGCTGATCCATGAAGATATCCTTGTCAATCTCGGCATATAAGAAAGCGTTCTTAACGTCAAGTTGCCAAATCTTCCACCCTTGGCATGCTGCCAATGCGATCACCGCCCGGACCGAAGTCATCTTGGCAACGGGGCTAAACGTTTCTTCAGAATCCTCCCCATATTTCTGAGAGAAACCTCGAGCTACTAGGCGAGCCTTGTACCGCTCAATACTTCCATCAGCCTTCTTCTTCAATTTGAAAACTCACTTGCAAGTCACCGGAGTAACTCCCTCAACCTTAGACACCAAGTGCCAAGTCTCATTCTTCATGAGGGCAGCCATCTCTTCATCCATGGATCCTTCCCACTCCTTGACTCTAACGGCATTTTTATAACAAGATGGCTCTCTCTCATCTAGGGGACCCGCGAAGAAACATGAGACAAAGCTCAACAAGTTCTCGCCCGTATACCGATCAGGTGGAATAATGGTCCTCTTGGACCTCCTCAGAGCTTGACTCTGAACCACCTCTTCAACTGCAGCTTCTGGACTAGCTCTCCTTTCAGGTGGACATGGAGCATCGCTCCCCCTGCTTCCAGAACCTGAAGCACATGACCCAGAGCTAGAAATACCAGGAGCACTTGGAGAAACAGGTAACTCCACCAGAACTTCCTGTGTAGCTTCCTCTGGTCCATCATCTACCCTGCTTCCTTGTAACTCAACAGAAGAGCTACCTTGGTATGACGTCAGCTCATCGAATACCACATCCCTAGATACCACATATCTCCATATCTCGGGATCCATGCATCTCCACCATTTCTTCCGGTCATCATAACCGGCGAAAACTAGCTTCCTTGCTTTCGCATCTAGCTTCATTCGAAGGGCATCCGGAACATGCACGTAGCAGGTAGAACCAAACACTCGAAAGTGTTCCACGCTTGGCTTCTCCTTGAACATCAACTCATGAGGGGTCTTCATGTTGATGGGACTGAGAGGCATCCGGTTGATAACATAGGCCGCACAAGACATTCCCTCTGCCCAGAAGGACTTTGGGATACTCTTGGCATGAAGCCAATATTTACAAGTCTCCGTCAGGTGACGGGTCTTCCGCTTTGCAACTCTGTTCTGTTGTGGAGTGTGAGCACAAGAAAGCTCCCTTTGGATGTCATGCTTCCTGCAGAAGTTAAAGAACGCCTTGGAGGTGAACTCCCCTCCATTGTCAGTTCTGAACCTCTTGACCCGCAGGTTAAGCCGACCTTCCACCATCTCCTTGAACTCCACAAACCTCTCGAACGTCTCAGACTTCTCCTTCAGAAAATATACCCAAGTATATCTGGTGAAGTCATCAACCAAAATCAGCATATACCTACTACCTCCAAGACTGACAGTGTGGGTAGGTCCAAACAGATCACCATGGATGCACTCAAATTGTCTTTTACATCTGCTTTGTGATTTGTCATATGGAAGGAGTTGAGCCTTACCAAACTGACAACCTGCACAAACGTGACCATCCCCGAAAGATGACAAGCTAGGCAGGCCTTTCACCAGGCATCTTCCCGCCATAGCTTTCAACTTATACATCCCAGAATGCCCAAGCCTTTTGTGCCACATAGCAGCGCTGTCGTTATCCCTCACCTTATCAACATAAGAATCTGTTGAAAGAACAAACAAGTCCTTCACCCGTCTCCCAACATGAGTGACCTCAGCTTTCACAGCTGAAACATTTTGGAGAAATTTCACTTCTGTTGGACCGAACAGAACGTGATAGCCATCATCCACCGCATTGGTCAACGAGAAGAGGTTCTTTTTCATCCCCGGAACATGATAGACACTCTTCAACGTAAGATTACCTCTATCATCGTTCAATGAATCCACACCCTCCTTCTCAACTGCATGAATAGTATCATCAGCCGTAATGATAGCGTCATTACCTGTATATGCCTGCAATGAGGAGAACTTCGACTCATCCCCGGTGAGGTGATGACCACACCCAGAGTCCACAATCCAATCATCTTGATAGTTGATGGAAGCCATGGCCCGAACACGTGCCCGTCATGAATGCACCTCCACCACCCCAACTACCTTCAGAATTGGAACCAGCCTCCACCTTCTCTGCAGCATGCCCTAGCTGAAGATTGACCTTACAGTCTCTTTTGAAATGACTAAGTTTGTTGCACCTGAAGCATCTAGGCCCTTCCTGCTTCTTCCCATCACTCTTAGGAGCATAGCTCCTCTCCTGCTGATATGAAGTAGACGGGACATCATCTCCAGATGTCTTCTTCTTCTTGTCTCATCTCTTCTTCTTTCCAGAGAAGAGAACCTCACCTTCTCCCCCAGAGACAAACATCCCAGCCATTTGCTTAGCCAAACTTTCCTGCGAAGCAAGTAAGTTCTCCAGCTCCAGCAACGAAGGCTGATTGGCCCAGCCTTGAACAGAAGTCACAAATGCCATATACTCCCTCCGCAAGCCGAGGATTATGTGCCTCTTCAGCTTAGCTTTTGAGATAGGCTCATCCGTGTCCAAAGCCGAAATCTCTACGCAAAGGTTCTTCATCTTCAAGAAGAACGTTGAGATAGACAAATCTCCCTGAGTTGCTTTCGCCAACACATTCTCCAAGAACTGTAGCCTAGCTACATTCTTCTTATTGAACAAGCCATCCAAGGCTGTCCAAATTTCAAAGCTGATCCACATCCGATGATGTGATCAAACAACTCCGGAATGATAGCTCTCTTGAGAGTGAACTCCGCCTTAGCATTCGTTCTCCTCCAAGCCTTCACGAACTCAGCATTCCCTTTAGCAGGAAGAGATTTTGAGAAACTTCACTTTATTTGCAGTTGAGCATTCCTTCACCCTCTTGCCGACATGAATAACATCTCCATTTATCTCCAGTTGAGTTTTGAGAAACTTCACTTCTGTTGGGCCAAACAGAACGTGATAACCGGTGTCCACCGCATTGGTCACAGAGAAGAGACTTTTCTTCATACCAGGCACATGATAAACACTCCTCAACGTGAGTGGACCCTTATCACTACTTAGAGAGACGACTCCTTCGTGCTCTACTGGATGAATAGAATTATCAGCCGTAATGATAGCATTGTTACCTGAGTAAGGCACCAAAGAAGAGAACTTTGATCCATCTCCGGTGAGGTGATGCCCACACCCTGAATCAACAATCCAGTCCTCATCATAGTTGATGGAAGCCAAGGCCTTAACCGGCATCGCCGTTATATTAGACGCAAAGGCTCCTCCCCATCCAACTTCACCAGACTTTGGCATCTCCTTCTCCACTGCATGTCCCGGCTGAAGATTCACCAGGCAATCTTTCTTGAAGTGCCCGTTCTTATTGCATCTAAAGCACCTCGGCCCCTCTCCTTTCTTCTTCCCATTAGACTTAGGGGCATAGCCTCTATCATGCTGACCTGAAGTGGAGGGTCCATCATGACCCGGCTTCTTCTTCTCCCATTTCTTCTTCTTCTTCCCAGAGAACATCACATCACTTTCTCCCCCGGAGATAGAAACCCCCGCCATCTGTCTTGCTAAACTTTCTTGCAAAGTGATAAGTAGGATTTATGCGTATTTTAATTATAATATTTAGGTTAAGTTCAATATAAATTTGTAAATATTAGTTCTATTTTAGTTAATAATCACTTCTTTTATAATTTCTGTTCTAAGTTTAGTTGTATTTTTGTTTTGCAGATTTTCTGGAGTTTTGCTCAAAAATTGGCAGTACACGCCCTAGGTCACGCCCGTGACCAAGGGCGTGTAACCTGAAGATCAGTCCAGAATCGATGCCGCGCTATTTGAGCTAGTCCACAGCAAGTCACGCCCTCGGTCACGCCCGTGACCCGTAGTCACGCCCGTGACCAAGGGCGTGTAAATTTAAAGATCACATCAAACTTTCCACGTGGACCTGTCAGCCACCGAATCCAATGTTGACCCAAGTCACGCCCGTGACCCAAAGTCACGCCCGTGACTTTCACGCGTGATCCCTGCTGTCTGCCGCGCCGAATTCAAGCCCATGCTGCATTGATTGAAGTCGTCCTGAGTCACGCCCGTGACCCAAATGTCACGCCCGTGACCCAAATGTCACGCCCGTGACATGTCTGATTTTCTCCCGCCGTCACGCAATCGCCCACGCCGCTGTCCCCGCTGCAGAACAAATATTACACGCCCTAGGTCACGCCCGTGACCGAGGGCGTGTAGCCTGAATTTTTCTCCTATAAATTCAGGAGCTCATTTCCAGCAATTGGCTCCCTTCCCCCTGCCCATTTGGGCTGTTCTTGTATAGTTTTCCTTATTTTTCATGTTTTAGGTTTAGATTTAATTTCATGTAATTTTCTTATTTCCTTTTTAATGTCTTGTTTTCTTCTTCCATGCAAGTAGCTTAGCTTTAATTTCATGCAATGTAATGTAGCTTTCAATTTATGTAATCTCCTTTTTTTTATGAAATGAAATTTTGTTATCTCTTTCTTTTATGCAAACTCTCTTTCTTCCTCTTTCTCTCTCTTTCTTGTTTTAATTTTTTTCCTTTAGCAATTATTTTGTAGTCTTGATTTTTAGCAAGCTTTGAATCAAAATCATCTCTTTCCTTATTATCGTATCTTCTCTCCTTCGATTTATTCTCGAAATATAACGATATCGGTTTCATATTCCGGTTATGAATTTCGGTATTTGTTTTCGTATTCTAGCTAGCCGAGAGGACGTGCGTACGAATCGATCACTCGAGAATAAAAAGAGTTGCACGCACCCCTCGAGAGAGGATGACGTAAATCTTCTGGATAGGAGTCAAATCCTATAGTGGGATTCACATCGTAAAGCAAGTCTTAGGTAATCAATTATAGGACGAGAGTCCGGTTGATTTTTCCTAAGCTTAGTTGGGCATTAACCTCGAGAGAGGCATGTTCGAGCTTCGGGAATCCCCACGGTCAAGGCTTAGAGTTGAATGATAGTATTTTATCTTATTATTTCATTTCAAAGTTTTGTTTTAAATCAAGTTTTGTTTTCTTCATTTTCTTTTGGTTCTCTTTTTAATTAGCTTTTCTTTCCTTTCCAAATTATTCTCTCCGATAAAATAATAGTCCGCTTTCTCGAAGTAGAAGTACTCGACAAACCCGAGTTTAATACGACCTTGGTATTTCTATAAAATATCCTATATTATATACGATAAGGTACACTTGCCTTCATCGAATATAGTTTTGGAAAACCACATCAATCTTCTTCGCATAATCACAAATCATAAACCATAAGAAGAAGATTTAATTTTTCTTATCAAGTTTTTGGCGCCGTTGCCGGGGACATTTTGTCGATATTTTGAAAAGAGAGAGCGCTATTACTTTTATCAAAAATTCAAAAAAAAAAAAAAAAAATATTATTAAGTAACTTTTATGTTTTCTTTCATTTAATCTTATGTTTTGTCTTATGATTTTGAAAGAAAATTTTTGCAGGTAATCGTGATGGTCGTCCGTCTCCAAATCAGGGCCGTACTTCTTTTCCTTTCCTTGTTCTTTTTCTTTCATAATCATGCTCTTTTATTTTTCTATTTTGTTATTCTTCATACTTAGCTTTCAACATTGGGGACAATGTTGAACTTTAAGTATGGGGGTGTATTTCCCTTTCTTTTAAATTATAAAATCGTAGAAAATTTCCAAAAAAAAAGAAAAAAAATCACAAAATTCCAAAAATATTTGTGTACATAGTTTTGTAAATAGTTTATTTTCCTTTTTAATGTCTTTTAGAAAAGAAAAATTAGTTTTTTCAAAAAAAAAAATAGAAAACCCAAAAATATTCAAAAAATTAGATAATCAAAAATTTAAATTCTCGGAAAGGACGCTTTGGGCTTGAATTCCCATCATAGCCTCTAGTACCTTGCGAGCCCTTCACCGGGTAGACCTTGGGAAGTCCAAGAATTAACAAAAAAATTAGGTTTATTAGTTTATGTTTAGTTTTTTTTTTAGTATTTATTTCTTATCCTAAAATTACAAAAAAAAAAAAAAAAAAATAATAATAATAATATCAAAAATTTCAAAAAAAAAATTAAAATAACTTAGAAAAATCCCAAAAATATAATAAGCCCTTACTTTGGTTTTTGTTATTTCCAAAACCATTTTGAGTTTATTTATAAGCGTTTATCTTTTTTTGGTTTGCTAATCATTTATTCTATCATGGTTTGCTAAATCTAGTTTTTGTTTAAGTGATTTAGTGTTAAGAAATATTTTATGATTTTAATTTGATTAGAGATATTTCTTTAGCACTTCTTCTCTTTTATTTTAAATAGTTACAAATTTTTAGTAATCTTGCTTAAAACACCTTTAGATTTTATTTATTTCTACCTCAAGCTTTTTAAATCTTAGGAAAGTTTAAATTACTAAATTTTGCTCTCAAAATAATTTAATTTATAACCTAGAAATCTTTTCTCTACCCTACCCCTTTGATGGCATAAAAAAAAATATGTATTAAAAGATCATATGTCATGGGAATAAGAGGATAAAATTCATTATTCCCTAAACATATGCACCCAAAATCATTTAAAAGATTATATGGCATGGAGTAAGAGGATAAAATTCATTACTCCTAAACCATATACATTTTGGGTTGTTGTTAGAAGAGAAAAAAAAAAATATATTTACTTAAAAAAAAAAAAAACCACTTTGGTGAAATGGAAAATCCATCACCTTCATTCAAAGATCTCTTCTTATGCCAAAATTTATGAAACCCCCCCTAACCCAATATCTTTGATCTAGATTTAAATTATGTTATGGAGAGAGCAATACTTAGTAAGTTACATTTTCCCTTTAGATTTTTCAAAGTTATGGTTTTTATAAATTGTAAATCTAATTTTGTTTACTTATTACTCAATTTTGTTAACTAGTTAATATTTTTGAGAACTCTTGGCTAAATATTTTTCTCTTATTATTTTAATTTCATAATTTAGGACTTAATTCGTCAATCCTTAAATTTTCTTTTTAGCTTACTTGTGATTCAATAAATTTTTAGTCTTAATTAAAAATTTTATTAAATGTCTTATAAATATTTCTCATACTTTTGCTCTGGAATAGCAAAAGCTTAAGTATGGGGGTATTTGATAAGTAGGATTTATGCGTATTTTAATTATAATATTTAGGTTAAGTTCAATATAAATTTGTAAATATTAGTTCTATTTTAGTTAATAATCACTTCTTTTATAATTTCTGTTCTAAGTTTAGTTGTATTTTTGTTTTGCAGATTTTCTGGAGTTTTGCTCAAAAATTGGCAGTACACGCCCTAGGTCACGCCCGTGACCAAGGGCGTGTAACCTGAAGATCAGTCCAGAATCGATGCCGCGCTATTTGAGCTAGTCCACAGCAAGTCACGCCCTCGGTCACGCCCGTGACCCGTAGTCACGCCCGTGACCAAGGGCGTGTAAATTTAAAGATCACATCAAACTTTCCACGTGGACCTGTCAGCCACCGAATCCAATGTTGACCCAAGTCACGCCCGTGACCCAAAGTCACGCCCGTGACTTTCACGCGTGATCCCTGCTGTCTGCCGCGCCGAATTCAAGCCCATGCTGCATTGATTGAAGTCGTCCTGAGTCACGCCCGTGACCCAAATGTCACGCCCGTGACCCAAATGTCACGCCCGTGACATGTCTGATTTTCTCCCGCCGTCACGCAATCGCCCACGCCGCTGTCCCCGCTGCAGAACAAATATTACACGCCCTAGGTCACGCCCGTGACCGAGGGCGTGTAGCCTGAATTTTTCTCCTATAAATTCAGGAGCTCATTTCCAGCAATTGGCTCCCTTCCCCCTGCCCATTTGGGCTGTTCTTGTATAGTTTTCCTTATTTTTCATGTTTTAGGTTTAGATTTAATTTCATGTAATTTTCTTATTTCCTTTTTAATGTCTTATTTTCTTCTTCCATGCAAGTAGCTTAGCTTTAATTTCATGCAATGTAATGTAGCTTTCAATTTATGTAATCTCCTTTTTTTTATGAAATGAAATTTTGTTATCTCTTTCTTTTATGCAAACTCTCTTTCTTCCTCTTTCTCTCTCTTTCTTGTTTTAATTTTTTTCCTTTAGCAATTATTTTGTAGTCTTGATTTTTAGCAAGCTTTGAATCAAAATCATCTCTTTCCTTATTATCGTATCTTCTCTCCTTCGATTTATTCTCGAAATATAACGATATCGGTTTCATATTCCGGTTATGAATTTCGATATTTGTTTTCGTATTCTAGCTAGCCGAGAGGACGTGCGTACGAATCGATCACTCGAGAATAAAAAGAGTTGCACGCACCCCTCGAGAGAGGATGACGTAAATCTTCTGGATAGGAGTCAAATCCTATAGTGGGATTCACATCGTAAAGCAAGTCTTAGGTAATCAATTATAGGACGAGAGTCCGGTTGATTTTTCCTAAGCTTAGTTGGGCATTAACCTCGAGAGAGGCATGTTCGAGCTTCGGGAATCCCCACGGTCAAGGCTTAGAGTTGAATGATAGTATTTTATCTTATTATTTCATTTCAAAGTTTTGTTTTAAATCAAGTTTTGTTTTCTTCATTTTCTTTTGGTTCTCTTTTTAATTAGCTTTTCTTTCCTTTCCAAATTATTCTCTCCGATAAAATAATAGTCCGCTTTCTCGAAGTAGAAGTACTCGACAAACCCGAGTTTAATACGACCTTGGTATTTCTATAAAATATCCTATATTATATACGATAAGGTACACTTGCCTTCATCGAATATAGTTTTGGAAAACCACATCAATCTTCTTCGCATAATCACAAATCATAAACCATAAGAAGAAGATTTAATTTTTCTTATCACAAAGCAAGAAGGTTCTCCAGCTCCAACAACGACGGTTGATTTTCCCAACCCTGAACTGAAGTCACAAAGGCAAGATACTCCTTCCGCAACCCGCGGATGATATGCCTCTTCAGTTTTGCCTCAGAGATTGGCTTATCAGGGTCCAATGCAGAAATCTCTGTCGTGGGGTTCTTCATCTTGAGGAAGAAGGTAGAAACAGAAAGATCACCTTGAGAGGCTTTCTCCAACTCATTTTCAAGATACTGTAGCCTCGCTACATTCTTCTTATTGAACAATCCATCCAAGGATGTCCAAATCTCAGCAGCAGATTTACATCCGATGATGTGATCAAACAGCTCCGGTGAGATAGCCCTTTTGAGAGTGAACTCTGCCGTAGCATTCGTCCTCCTCCAAAGTCTCACCTCTGCCATATTATCTCCTGCTAGAAACACCTCTTGTGTGTCTTCTCCGCCAACTACCTCCCATAGATCCTCGCCAAGCAAGTAACTCTCCATACATGACTTCCATTTTTTAAAGTTAGTCGATGTGAGGAGTTCAATACCAAGACCTCTTGCGTATCCACCTTCCATGGCAATCTATGTGGTCTCTTCTTCACAAATACGATGGCAACGCTAGTTGATCACTGCTTATCCACTCCAGAAACCTCCCTCTAATACCATGTTAAATTTTTTGAAAGACCGTTTAGGAGTAAGCAGGAGTTGTATCAACAAGAGTTATAGCCAAACAACCACAATGCCAAAACAGCAACACAAGAAATCTTTATTGAAACAGTACTACTTTACAATGCGAGGTATACATGGCGAGACATGATTCATAAGAATCACGGAGATGAGAAGAACAAACACACCAAAACTGAAACTGGCGGTCTGCCAAAGCAGAGACCACACAGACCGCAACAAGTTCAAGTCACCCGGCTTGCTCTGCTGTACTCCCAGACCACTTGCACAGTCAGACCGCAGAGTCACCATGAGACCACGCGAACAGAAGCAGACAACCTGCACTGCCAGACCGCAATCCCAGACCGCACGAACTGAAGCTTTATTGAACTGAACAAAGAACTGAAGCTGTCGCCAGACCGCAACTCTGATCGCCTAACCGTTGAAGGTCGCCTGATCGCTGAGCTCGCTGCGAACAGCACAAGAACATAATAAACCAGTTCACTGACAGACCGCAGACGAAATGTTTATTCAAGCCACCGGAAATCACCAAGGAAGGAGACCGCACCCTGCTGACCGCAAACCTGCGAACACAACAACGGTTAGCTCACTTCCGAGATCGCTCGACTCCAAACTTGAGACCACAAGAAACAATCCGGGCTCTTGTTCTTACAATTCTTGTTAGGAATGACGGGCCCTGCACCCCTATTTATAGACGGAGAGACGGATGTTGTCACCGCACAAACCGGGATATAATTGTGAAAATTTCTCTAAGGACCTTGTGAGAGCAAGCAGGAATCGATTATGCAACTAAGAGATACTAGCCAAAGAAACCAGAAACAATCTTCAGGCAAATACGTGATCTTTATTGAGAGCATAAAACTTCATTACAGGGCAAGACATACTTGGCGAGACATGATTTTGCCAGCACAAACACCAAAAAGGAAAATACAAGGAAATGCAGATAACTGAGACCGCTCCAGACCGCGCGACCTCCCTGCGACTTCAACACACTGCAAGACCGCAGCTACTTGACGATCACAGAACCCCACCAACACGCTGATCAAGCCGCCCACTTCTTCCGACCTCCTGATTCTCCCGAACTCCAGCACCACAACTCCAAGCCGCAGACCGCCCGAACACTTTCAGAGGAAGAGGTGAACGCTGTTGCCCGCACTATCTGCAGAAGCTGCACAAAAGGAATTCAATCAGCAGACCGCACGGTCAGAATAAAGCAGACCGCAGGAACAAGCTGGACTCAGCTTACACTTGGTGTCTCCCTTTATGCTGCTACAGTGGCTCCTATTTATAGGCGCGGGACCTGATCCAGTCACCACCCTATGAGATAGGATCACCACCCTCCAGACCGCGCGACCAGACCGGTCAACCCGCGCGATCAGCAACAGGACTCCTGCTTCATTTTGGTGAACACGCCAGCTTCAACATCGACCATGAGAGACCGCCGCTCTCACAGCAAACCGCGACTCTACAAAGAGCTCGCCAGACCGCCCGAAGCTGTTCACCACCTGTGTTCGCTTGAGACAGCGAACACAGCCAGTCCGCCATCAGATCGCGAACTCCTGTCCGCATGCCGATCTCCTCCTGAGACCGCGAACAGCAACCAGCTCGCATTCCAGCCTCCTCTTGAGACCGCGCACTGAGACCGCGCGACTAACTTCCTTTGTCCGCGAATACCACCAGAGAACCTGGACTACCCTGTGAGTTCACACCAAACCGCCATAGCCTAGAAGAGGACAACCCGCCACGCGGTCAGAGGCAGACCGCGCGGCTCCACCTTGCCTCCTTGGACCAGATACCAGCAGTCATTCCAGGAGACCGCAGCTAGGCTGATACCAGCCAGACCGCCCGGACAATCTCCCAGACCGCCCAGGTCCAAACAGCCTTCTAACTTCCACTTCAACAATTTCAACACTCCCCCTTGAAGTGAGAAGTTGAAACCAGTCCAAGTAACTCCCTTAGCCATGTGAACGGCCCCTTTGCCAGCGCCTTTGTGAAGATGTCTGCGACATTGTCCGCACTCCGCACATGCCCGACCGAAAGAGATCCCTCCAGCACCTTCTCCCGTATGAAGTGGTGCTCGATCTCGATATGCTTGGTCCTCGCGTGACAAACTGGATTGGTTACCAGTTTGAGAGCACTCTCGTTGTCACCGCGTAGCAGAGTCGGCTCCCGAACCTCCTTGTGGATGTCTCCTACCAACCTCCTAAGCCAGATGGCTTCCTGAGCTGCCAAGGCCGAAGCCTTGTATTCCGCTTCTATGGTGGAGACCGATACGGAATCCTGCTTCTTGCTGCACCATGATATATCCGTAGGGCCCGCCATGAAGACGAATCCAGATGTCGACTTCCGATCATCCGAATCTCCCCCGTAATCAGCATCCATGTATCCATGCACCTCGAAGCCCGCATCCCTCCTGTATAGGAGACCCATGTCCGAGGTCGCCTTGACATACTTCAAAATTTTTTTGGACGCTAGCAGATGAGGTACCCGTGGCTCCGCCATATACCGACTCACTCTGCCTACTGCATATGCAATATCCAGCCTTGTGATCGTCAGATAGATCAAGCTCCCAACCAGAGCTTGGAACACCAACGGATCTTGCATAGTCCTCCCCTCATCCTTCCGAAGCTTCATAGCCTTCTCCAGAGGTGTGGAGGTGCACTTCCCTTCCTTCATGCCGAATCAATTCACGATCCGCTCCGCATACCCAGCCTGGGTCACCAGCACTCCACCTTCCTTCATCTGCACCTCAAGTCCAAGGAAATGGTGAAGCTCCCCCAGATCCTTCATCTCGAACCTGATAGATAGCTCAGCCCGAAGCCTAGCTACCTCCACCTTTGAGTTCCCCGTCACGATCATATCGTCGACGTACAGCAGCACGATGACCTGAAGCTCCCCGCTCTTCTTGACGAACAAGCTTGAGTCCGAGTCTAAAGCAACAAATTCACAGAATAAGAGATACTCTGCGATCTTCCCGTACCACGCCCTCGGCGCTTGCTTCAACCCATACAGGGCCTTCTTCAGCTTGCAGACATGCTCCAGAAAATCTTCAGACCCGAAACCTGGTGGCTGAGCCATGAAGATGTCCTTGTCAATCTCGCCGTATAAGAAGGCATTCTTGACGTCGAGCTGCCAGATCTTCCATCCACTGAACGCCGCCAAGGCAATGATGAATCGAACTGAAGTCATTTTTGCCACCGGACTGAATGTCTCATCGTAGTCTTCACCGTATTGCTGCGAAAACCCCCGAGCTACAAGACGAGCCTTGTACCGCTCGATACTGCCGTCAGCTTTCTTCTTCAGCTTGTAGACCCACTTGCATGTCACAGGAGTGGTGCCCTTGGGCTTGGGCACAAGAGACCAGGTCTCATTCTTCTCGAGAGCTGCCATCTCTTCTTGCATCACAACGTCCCACTCCTTCACACCTTTGGCCTTCTCAAAGCTCGACGGCTCCCTCTCATCCAAGGGACCAGCGAAGAAACATGAGACGAAGCTCACTGCGTTTCCTCCTGTATAGCGATCAGGGGCAACGATCGATCGCTTTGACCTCCTCAGCTCCTTCCCCTGAACCGCATTGTCTTCAGCTGCTTCTTCCCTAGCTCCCCTTCCAGACGTGCTAGGAGCATTTCTCCCCCTGCTCCCTGAACCAGAATCCCCCGTCTCGGAACTAGAAGGAGATGGACCACCTGGTGATACAGGTAGCTCCACCTGAAGATCTTCCACTGCTTGCTCCGGCTCCTCCACCCTGCTCTCTGGTAGTTCCACTCCAGAAGACCCCTTGTAAGATGTCACCTCATCAAATACAATGTCGCAAGATACAACAAATCTCCGCGTCTCCAGGTCCATGCACTTCCATCCTTTCTTCCGCTCATCGTATCCCACGAAGACTAGCTTCCTTGCTTTCGCATCTAGCTTCGTCCGAAGAGCATCTGGAACATGCACATAGCAGGTGGAACCAAACACCCTAAGGTGTGCCACGCTTGGCTTCTCCTTGAACATCATCTCATGCGGAGTTAACATGTTGATGGGACTAAGAGGCATCCGGTTGATGACGTAAGCAGCACAAGACATTCCCTCCGCCCAGAAGGACTTTGGGATACTCTTGGCATGCAGCCAACACTTGCAGGGTCTCCGTCAGATGACGGATCTTCCGTTCTGCAACTCCATTCTGTTGTGGAGTATGCGCACAAGTAAGCTCCCTCCGGATGCCCACCTTCCTGCAGAAACTAGAGAACTCACTAGAGGTGAACTCCCCTCCGTTGTCAGTCCTCAGCTTCTTCACCCGCAGTCCCAGCCGACCTTCCACGAGCTCCTTGAACTCCACAAACTTGGCGAACGCCTCCGCCTTCTCCTTTAGAAAATAAACCCAGACATATCTGGTGTAATCGTCGATCAACACCAGCATATACCTGCTCCCTCCGAGGCTTGGGGTAGCATTCGGTCCCATTAAGTCACCGTGGATGCACTCCAATGGCACACTACACCTTGTCTGCGACTTGTCAAACGGTAGTCGATGAGACTTGCCGAACTGACATCCTGCACAAACATGACCTTCTCCGTAGGAAGATAGACTTGGCAGGCCCTTGACCAGACCTCTCACCGCCATAGCTTTTAGTTTGTCCATCCCTACATGCCCCAACCTCTCATGCCATATAACGACACCATCATTCGTCTTCATTTTGTCGACGTAGGAACTTGTCGATAAAACGAACAAGTCCTTTGCCTGTCTCCCGACATGAACGACCTCGGCCTTCACGGCCTCAACATTACATAGAAACTTCACTTCTATTGGGCCGAACAGAACGTGATACCCAGCGTCTACAGCGTTAGTCACGGAGAAGAGGTTTTTCTTCATTCCGGGCACATGATAGACACTCTTCAAAGTAAGTGGCCCTCTATCACTGCCCAAAGAAACAACCCCCACCTTCTCTACTGGATGCACAGTATTATCAGCAGTAATGATAGCATTGTTACCTGTGTAGGGCTGTGCAGAAGAAAGCTTGGTCCCGTCTCCGGTGAGGTGATGACCACACCCCGAGTCCACGATCCAGTCCTCCAGATAGTTGATAGGAGCCGAAGCTCCAACAGAAGCCGAGAAGGCTCCTCCCCATCCTCCATCAACATGTCTGACCTCAGCTTCCTCCTTCTCCGCAGCATGCCCTGCTTGAGTGACCACTCTGCAATCTTTCCTGATGTGGCCAAACTTGCCACACTTGTAGCACTTCGGACCTTCTCCCTTCTTCTTCCCGTCAGCCTTGGGAGCATATCCCCTTTCCTGCTGCCCAGAAGTTGAAGGCCCAAAGCCTCCGGTGGTCTTCTTCTTCTTATCCCACTTCTTCTTCTTCCCCGAGAAGAGCACTTCGCCATCTCCCCCAGTCACTGACAACCCCGCCATCTGTCTTGCCAAGCTTTCTTGTGAAGCAAGCAAGTTCTCCAGCTCCAACAGAGACGGTTGATTTGCCCATCCCTGTACCAACGTTACAAAGGCAACATATTCCTTCCGCAAGCCGCGGATGATGTGCCTCTTCAGCTTCGCCTCAGAGATAGGCTCATCAGGATCCAGTGCTAAGATTTCAGCACACAAGTTCTTCATCTTCAGAAAGAAGTTTGAGATAGATAGATCACCCTGAGCCGACCTTGCCAGCTCATTCGGCAAGAACTGTAGTCTTGCTACATTCATCTTGTTAAACAGCCCATCCAGGGCTCTCCAGATCTCTGCAGCCGATCCACACCCCAAGATGTGATCAAAGAGATCAGGTGAAATAGCACGCTTTAAGGTGAACTCGGCCTTGGCATTGGTCTTCCTCCATGCCCTTACAACCGGACTGTTATCACCAGCTTCCGTTGCCTTCACCTCTTCTGTCTCATTTCCTCCAACAACTTCCCATAGGTCCTCACCCAGAAGATATCTCTGCATACACGACTTCCACTTCTTGAAGTTAGTCGATGTAAGCATCTCAATACCAAGACCTCTTGAATATCCACCTTCCATTGCTCTTCCACTGGTTCCTCCTTCACAAAGGCGATGGCTACTCTAAGTTGCAACCTGCTCTATCCACTCCAACCTGCCTCTGATACCATGTGAAAATTTCTTTAAGGACCTTGTGAGAGCAAGCAGGAATCGATTATGCAACTAAGAGATACTAGCCAAAGCAACCAGAAACAATCTTCAGGCAAATACGTGATCTTTATTGATAGCATAAAACTTCATTATAGGGCAAGACATGCTTGGCGAGACATGATTTTGCCAGCACAAACACCAAAAAGGAAAATACAAGGAAATGCAGATAACTGAGACCGCTCTAGACCGCGCGACCTCCCTGCGACTTCAACACACTGCAAGACCGCAGCTACTTGACGATCACAGAACCCCACCAACACGCTGATAAAGCCGCCCACTTCTTCCGACCTCCTGATTCTCCCGAACTCCAGCACCACAACTCCAAGCCGCAGACCGCCCGAACACTTTCAGAGGAAGAGGTGAACGCTGCTGCCCGCACTATCCGCAGAAGCTGCACAAAAGGAATTCAATCAGCAGACCGCACGGTCAGAATAAAGCAGACCGCAGGAACAAGCCGGACTCAGCTTACACTTGGTGTCTCACTTTATGCTGCTACAGTGGCTCCTATTTATAGGCGCGGGACCTGATCCAGTCACCACCCTATGAGATAGGATCACCACCCTCTAGACCGCTTGACCAGACCGGTCAACCCGCGCGATCAGCAACAGGACTCCTGCTTCATTTTGGTGAACACGCCAGCTTCAACATCGACCATGAGAGACCGCCGCTCTCACAGCAGACCGCGACACTACAAAGAGCTCGCCAGACCGCCCGAAGTTGTTCACCACCTGTGTTCGCTTGAGACCGCGAACACAGCCAGTCCGCCATCAGATCGCGAACTCCTGTCTGCATGCCGATCTCCTCCTGAGACCGCGAACAGCAACCAGCTCGCATTCCATCCTCCTCCTGAGACCGCGCACTAAGACCGCGCGACTAACTTCCTTAGCCGCGAATACCACCAGAGAAACTGGACTACCCTGTGCGTTCACACCAGACCGCCATAGCCTAGAAGAGGACAACCCGCCACGCGGTCAGAGGCAGACCGCGCGGCTCCACCTTGCCGCCTTGGACCAGATACCAGCAGTCATTCCAGGAGACCGCAGCTAGGCTGATACCAGCCAGACCGCCCAGACAATCTCCCAGACCGCCCAGGTCCAAACAACCTTCTAACTTCCACTTCAACAATTTCAACAATAATAACCGCCCATCAGATCGCGAACGGTCTCACAAAGCAGACCGCGCGAACACAACACTTGGACAAGATTCAGTCCAAGAACGAAGTCAGCAGCAGCCCGGGCACAAGTCGTGCGTACACAGCGACCACCCTTCCTGAGATCGCCTAGGCAGAGACAAACATCTGCCGACTTGAACCAAGTCGCCAGAACAGCTCAAACAAGCCGCCCAGTCACCGCGGTCAACCAAAAACAGGCCGCCCAGAACAAGACCGGGAGAACTCGCAACAGGTCGCCAAAACCAACAACCAAACCAAGAAGCAAACTGGCTGATCACAGCAGATCGCCAGAACAGCAGGGAGAGATCGCAGAACCAAACCGCCAGAGCACCAGCGCAGGCCGCGCGGTCTCTGCGGTCTCCAGCCTTCAGACCGGCCGGACTCCCTTCCACTTCACTTCAACAATTTCAACACTACAAAGAAGATAGACAGACCAAGCAGAACAACTCAAAGAGAGACCGCAACAACTAGGAACAAACCGGCCAACCAGCAGATCGCCAGAATCAACCCGACAGAGCCAGACCGACAGAATACCAACACAAGCCGCGCGGTCTTTGCGTTCTAAAAAATTCAGACCGCCGGCCACCTTCCACTCCACTTCAATAATTTTAACATTCTCCCCATGAGGCATATATTTGCCTCATCACTATTTCTTGAAGTTGACTCGTTTGAACTTTCAGATGAAGAGTCATCCCACATTGCAGCCTTCAGAACCTTCTTCTTTTCGCTTCCTTTATGCCGCTTCTCTTTTTGTTCTTTTAAGTAATTTGGGCATTGACTTCTTATGTGCCCGGTCTTCCTGCAGCGGAAGCACTCGGGACGAGGTCGCTCATCATCGTCGTCGCTTGATTTCTCCTTCTTCACTCTTTTGTAAGATGAGTCTTTTCAGAAATACTTATGGAAGGTGTTCCGTAAGTACATGACACTTAGCAACATAGAGATAAGAGTTATAATTATAGTTTGTTAAATTGTGCTCCCCCTACTTATGTGCCCCCCCCCCTAGTGTATTCTCTCATAATCTAGATTCATGCTCCTCCTTAAACTAGTGAATCCTACTCCTTTAATCATTAAGATTTATCATTTAATTGTCCGCCATCATGATTATTGTCTAAGTTAAGGCCTAGGTCTTGGGCACCCCCGTCGTGGTCAAACGGTGGAAGAGGAGCGGGCGTCTCCTCACCTAAGTGGGTATAACGCACTACAAGACCTAGGCCTTAATGTACACTATGACACATGTCCTTAGTACTCATGAGCTCCTGCATACTCTTGTTGGATCCTTCGGAACCAGACCTTTTATAGGTTACGTTTAGGGTTATTAGGAAATGTGACCTTTCGATCGCATTGAAAAACAACCTAGCCCTCTGAACACCTACAACTTGCCGAGTCATCGTACTTCCATCGGTGTGTCTGTAACATTATGCCAGTACAAACAATATAACAATAGGTCCGGCCGGGACCCTATGCCATATCAAACACACTAGCTAGACGTTAATAAGATGATAACAGAGAAGAACAACACGAGAGTATCACAAACATAAGCGGAAGCATTAGTTACATTACTTTTAGAATTGGCCACTATCCCAAGAATGAAACAACAAAAAGTTACAGCCTTAAGGCCTTACATTCATACAATGTCTTTAACTCAAAACATACTTCGGCACATAGGCCAAAAATATATGGAAAGCAGTAAAACAGAGGTTGGCCTTCAATGGCCAACACAACATATGGCTTCTTCCCGCTACTTTCCACTTTGCTCACCAGCACCTGCACCAACATCTAATAAGAGGTAAACGAGGGTCAGCTATGAGCTGACCACAAACCGCGTAATGATCCCACCCCACGGCCATCTAGCTGGCTCAGTGGCGTGTCACCGCTAATCCTACAAGCAAGCCGTACATGCAACATATAATCATAAAAAGAAAGTGCAACTACACTACACATGGTGAGGTTTCAAGCATAATCAATCTTCTGGTTGAGCATTAATGTAAGGGGAACCTAAGTATGCACATGATGTTGGTTAGGTTCACCCAGAAGATCCCCACAACCGCCTAAGAAATCGCATGAGGCTAACACAACATTAATCCAGAAACACTCCACCTTAAGCAACACGATCTTAGGTTGGAAAAAGATCTTTCGGCCGTTCTATGTAAGCACCTTCCACGGCCTCCCCCAAGATTACACAGTGTACCAGAGGTTGGCACCTCTCACCGATCTGCATGGAAATGGGTTCGGTTCAGCTTGCCCGTGCTTTAGTCATCGTGGTCATACTATACGATGCGGGTATAACTTTGCCTCGGCCCGTATGGGTTAACACATTCAAGTGCTACACAAAACGATGGCTACGCATCTAATCCTCCAAGAGGACTAAGGTTTCACACACATAATCCAATGAAAGAGGTACAAGACCGCTCCGCTTCAAATCTCGTGGTGAAGAATTGCATTCAACCACATTCCATGCATGGGGCTTCCGTTAGGCTCTCCGAAAGACACCTAAACCTCAAGTACCGCAATACGATGCCATTTCTTATGGAGACATTCTCCAGCACACATTCTAGGCTTAACCTAAATGCACGTCACAATCAAGCATCACCGATCCGGGCTAACGAACACAGGTAGGCTTCACACAAAATGCCTAAATCCGTTCGTCTATCATATTTCTACATGCAAATAATGTCTGGGACCGACACAATCTACCCGGAGTTCCGAAGAACTATAGGAAGTCCTACACATCACTAATTAGTGAAAGAGACAACCTTAATTTGCATAGAAAAAGAATGAAAGGACCAAACACATCCTAAGACTGGGAGGAAGGATTGTTACCCTTCCCACTCTCTTCAGAACCATGAATCCGAGAATCAATCAGATGGAAAGAACTGCACTGGGCTGCTCTCTGTGGATCTGGAAACGTCTCGCGATTCGGAGCTTCGGAGCACCATCAATCGCAGAAGATGCCTTCGTCTTCTTCCTTGAGCTCTCAAATTTCTCACGTTTGGAGAGAGAATGTAAAGGTAGAAATAAACCTAAAGTTATCCCCCAACCCTCTATAAAGGATTTCGAAATCATGACAGTCATCGGATCGACATTTCAAGAGGATTTGGACAGCTGCGATGAAGGATCGACACTTACGTTTCCGTCAAAATTGAAACAGGTAAAATTCATCGCTCTATTTGCATTCGTCGAGTCCTTCTGACAATTCTTAGAGACAATTGCTTTCATCGAGATGTTTCTATGAATTCGTCGAGACACTTCAATGATTCGTCGAGACCACTCGAGACATTTCAACGATTCGTTGAAATTAAATAAGAACAAGTGTTCGCCGATACTCGCTAAAACCATTCGACGATTCGTCGAGATCATTCGACGATTCATCGAGAGTACTCGGTAACATTCGTCGAATAAGGCCAATTCGTCTAGACCACTCGAGACATTTCGATGAATCCTGATAGTACTTCTATTCAGCCATTAATTAGGAAAAGTTGGGTGTTACAACTCCACCTCCCATACAAGAATTTCATCCGGAAACTATGAAAACAGTTTGGTATAAAAATTTAAATTTATACCTGAGGGAAATAGCTCGGGGTACTCCGCAAGCATTGTTTGCTCTCTTTCCCAAGAGAGTTCCTCTTTCCCGCAATTGTTCTAATGGACCTTCACCATTCGGATGGCTTTGTTCCGCAATTGCTTCACCTCGGAGTCTTCGATGCGTATGTGCTTGATGTTCATCTCTAGTCCACCATCAATCGACACTTCGTCAACCGCAACAATATGAGTTGTCTCTTTCACGGACTTTCTCAACACGGAGATGTAGAATACATCATGCAGACCGCTTAACTCTTCAGATAGAGCAATTTGGTAGACAACTTCACCAATGCGTTCCAAGATTTCAAACGGTGATTTGCATTGTAGTACTTTGCCTGCCTATCCTGGGCAATGAGCAATCGCTCTCGTATTGCCCAAAAAGACGTATTCACTTCATCCACATCTTTGCGCTTCAAAAAAATCGTGTCGCCCATTTCATCCCAAGCCAACGGAGTAAGACACTTCCTACCATAAAGGGCTTCGAATGGAGTCATTTTAATACTTGACTGGTAGCTGTTGTTGTAGGCGAACTCAATCTTATAGAGATGGTCCTCCCACCTCTTTCCAAAATCTAAGGCGCACATCCTTAGCATATCTTCCATCGTCCTATTGTTCCTTTCGGTCTGTCCATGCATTTATGGGTGGAAGGTCGTGCTAAACTTTAGCTTAGTACCCAATAGTTGGTGGATCAGCTTGCAGTCATTAGATGTCAAACGCCCATCACGATCACTCACGATGCTACGGGGAACTCCGTGCAATCATAATATATCATCAACATACAGTTTTGCTAGCTTTTCTACGGAATCATCTTTCTGGTTCGGAATAAAGTGCGATACTTTCGATAAACAATCTACGATCACCCAAATGACATCGTTTCCATGTTGTGATCTCGGCAATCCGTGCACGAAATCCATTGAAATATCGTCAAAGTTCCATTCTGGAATTGAAAAAGACTTCATAAACCCACCAGGTCTTTGACATTCAGCCTTCACTAGCGCACAAGTATGACACTTTCCCACGTAGAGAGCAATGTCTTTCTTCATTACTGGCCACCAGAAGAGTTTCTTCATATCCATATACATCTTTGTACTCATAGGGTGAATCGAGTACTTGGTAAACTGAGCCTCCTACAACAATTCTTCCCATAGATTGGCCACTTTCGGGACACACAATCTAGCATCTTTCCATAAAAGACCATCGTAGAACAAGAACTCAGCGTTAGACCCATCCACAGTCTCCGCTTTGTAATGCTTTATGCTTTCATCCAGCACCAAAGCTTTTCCAACTCGGTCGACAAGGTCGTATTGAACCACCGTCCAGTTCAAGCATGTTGAAGTAGACACTCTTCAATCGACACAAGTGATCCCCATGGACTCAAGATCACGGATTAGATGCTCATCATGCATCAAAATCCAATTTTCTTGCACGGGAGCCCGATGACTCATCGCATCAGCAACAACGTTTCCCTTCCCAGGAGTGTAACGTATGTCAAAGGTGTAGTCCCCATGGAACTCCATCCACCTCGTTTGTCGGATATTCAACTCCTTTTGATCCAACAGGTACTTGAGGCTCTTGTGGTCGGTAAAGATGTCGATCTTCACTTCGTATAAGTAATGCCTCCATAACTTAAGAGAGAATACCATGGCCGCTAACTCCAAGTCATGGATCGGGTAATTCCTCTCATATACATTCAACTGTCGGGATCCATAGGCAATTACCTGCCCGAATTGCACTAGGACGCAACCCAAGCCACTCCCTGAGGCATCGATATATATTTCATAGCTTTCCGTTCCACATGGTGAGCAAAAAATGGGCGTCGTGGTCAGAAGGCTCTTTAGCTCATCAAAAGATCATGCGCACTCGAGCGACCAAAGGAACTTCTGATGTTTCCTAGTCAATTTAATGAGAGGAAGTGCAATCCTCGAGAAGTTCTCCACGAAGCTCCTATAGTAGCCGTCAAGTCCTAAGAAACTTCAAACTTTCGCCACGTTTTTCAATACAGGCCACTCTTAGATATCCACTATCTTCGACGGATCGACCGCAATTCCTTCACCACTAACGACATGACCCAGGAATGCTATTAATGATAGCCAAAACTCGCATTTGGAGAACTTGGCATATAGCTGACTCCTCCTTAAAGTGATCAAAACTGCGTGCTCCTCTTCGGACTGAGAGTATACCAAGATGTCGTCGATGAAGATGATCATAAATCGGTCCAAGTACTCTCGGAACGTTCTATTCATCAAGTCCATAAATACCAATGGTGCGTTAGAAAGACCGAATGGCATGACCGTGAATTTGTAGTGCCCAAAGCCAGTACTGAACGTTGTCTTTGGAATATCACATTCCATTATTCTCAGCTGATAGTAGCCGGACCTCAAGTCTAGCTTAGAATACACTATCGACCCAACCAGCTAGTCGAACAAGTCATCGATTCTCGGAATCAGATAACGGTTTTTCTCTGTTAGCTTATTCAGTTCTCTATAATCGATGCATATACGAAAGCTCCTGTCCTTCTTTTTCACAAAGAGAACTGGTGATGCGCCATTTCAGCGGTGCTAATTAGCAAGCGCGAAATGCGATACGACGGCAGTGCACCGGTCGCTCAAGTAATAAAATAGGGAGGAACTCCCCGAATATCGTTCTCAAAGGACAGCAAGTTGGGTAGTATGATTTGCTCAAACCAGGAAATCAGTTAAAAGGATTAATAAGAAACAAAGGGAGGTTGTAATTTGGGTTCCTAGGCTATTATAGAATGAAAAGAAATGTGGGTCGAAAAGCACCGCTTCGCAACGTGTGGGTGAGTGCAGCGGCCGCGATGCCGCACTTCGGTAAGCGGGTGGAGTGGCCACAGTGCGGGGTTCGTGAGGGTCGTACTCACCTCTTCGCAAACATCACCACTAGCAATCGCTAAGTGGCTTCACACACAAGCAACCTAGGCTATCACAACAACAAACAAGGGCTATTCTTGCCACCACATCAACATTGGAAATGAACACAAGCAATAATCCTTAAGATTAACTTAACAAGCATTCATACAACACATAAACAAGTACAAGCATTAAGGGTTAGAGAGAACCACAAAGAAGATGTCACCGCGTCTTGGGTTCACGGCCGGAATAAGAGGTTATCAAGCTCTCTCTGGGCTCGTCCCTCAGATGGCGTGCTAACTCGAAAGAGGTTGTCACCGCTCCAACGATCCTTAGCGCTTCTATGGTCTCCTCGGCGAGGAATGCTTGAGATAGCTGATGGCGCGTCCCCTCCGACACTCCTTGATGATGATGACCCGACTGCCGAGGCGCTGCGCCACAAAGATCTGAGGCGCCATGATGATGCTGTTGGAAATCCGCGTTATAATCTCCGCCCGCGGCATGCCAAAACCGCCATGAAGAATTAAACTTTTTATGCATGCACTTTTATTTTATATTAATAAATATAAAATTATTTCATGATGATAATTTTATATTTATTCAAATCGTTGTAATTTTTAATTTTGAATTTTTAATTTCATGTTGGTGTATTTAACCATGCGGATGGATGAAATTTCATCTCCATCATGGATGGTTATTATTTTGTGTAAACTCCTATTTAATGGGGTCCTTATGATGGAATGAGCATTGAAGATTAAAGCAAACCCTAAATCCCCCTTGGTAAGTTTCGGCCAAGGTGGTGCTTCCCCCTTGCCGCCCCCCTTTTTCTTGGTGTGACTCCAAGGCCGCCTCCCTCCATCTTCTTCGGTGCGACTCTGATGAGACTTCCGCGGTGCGACT
Source organism: Dactylorhiza incarnata (assembly GCA_033032865.1). Taxonomy (NCBI): domain Eukaryota; kingdom Viridiplantae; phylum Streptophyta; class Magnoliopsida; order Asparagales; family Orchidaceae; genus Dactylorhiza; species Dactylorhiza incarnata. The sequence continues at coordinate 1,306,248 of JAWHQI010000380.1, read as the reverse complement.
CCAAGGAAGAAAGGTGCTTCTCCGTTCGGTGCGACGCCGGTGGAATCGTGGAGAGAGTGATTCTCCCACCTTATCTTGTGTGTTCATCTTCTTGGTTGGGTAACCCCTTTCCTTGCTAGTGATTCTTTCTACGCCTTAGTTTGTGGAGGTTTTGTCTCGTTTTATCCGTGGCTTTAATTTTCTCGCTTGCAAAAATCTGAAAATCTAAGTGTTGTTATTGAACCTCTTGTTGTTCGGATCGGGTAGATCCGGTGCGGGAGCGAAACTTGGCCTAGCCTTGATTTGCTCTCCAAGATTGGCGCACTTGGCGCTAACAAGGGGGTTAAACTCAACTAACGTTTTATCGCCGCTTGAATGTTCACCACCGCTCCAAGAAAATTGCCGCTGCGTTTTGAAATGAATCGATTGATGGAATAGATGCTTGTGTAGGTGCGGTGAGTTGTGTGCTTGTTGGAGAGGTAGGTCTTAAGGACGTTGTATCGAGTCCGGCTTATGGTGAGTTGTGTGCTTGTTGGAGAGGTAGGTCCTAAGGACGTTGTATCGAGTCCCGCATATTTTTATCTTTCGGATTTGGAGAGCCAAACGACCCCATTTCGTTCGCTTTTTGTCGGATCCCTCCCTGTTATTTTATTCTCTATGATGAATGTTTGTTTCGTTAGCGTAACGTCCACGTCGTCACGGTACCCCTACATCAATTTGGTATCAAAGCCGGTCGTTTCAACTCCCACGTTGCAAACATCCTCGCTGCGATCCTTGTTGGTCGTTCTAATCAATAGGAAAATCTGAAAATTTTCGGATTGGTCTGCGTTTAGCAAAATCTCAGAAATTTAAAACTTGTCAGAAAATTCTGAAATTTTTTCTGTAGCTTCCTGCACGTATTTCCGGCAACATTAAAACTGAAACTTTTTTGATTCGTCCTCGTTAGGTCGGCCTAAAAATTGGAAGCATCGTAATTCTATCTAGGTGGTGTGCGAATAGCGGTCTGAAATCTGAAATTTTTGTCAATCTTCAAAAAAAAAATTTTTTTAACGATATCCGTATTACGCACATCTGGAATCTATAAAATATCCTATGTTCAATCTAGCTACAGCCCTAGGAAAAATCCTCTTCCCAAAATTTTCTTGAACCTGAATGCGAACTAGGCTAGGCACGGAGTACACGACACCGTCTACTCTAGGATGGCCGCGAATCAGCACAACGATCCCAACACCGAGGCCATAGCAGGCCTACGCACCAAGCTGACTGACCTTAGGATGATGTTAGAACAAATCTTACGGAATCAAGGAGGACCGCCACCAACACCCGGTGATGTTGAGGGGCCCAACTGGCACCAACTGGTCACTGATTCAGATTCTGATGGGGGCTATCCCCGAGTGCCTCCTCGAGAACGCCGCCCCGAGTGTGGTTTCGATATCACTAGAGCCATCAAGATTGAGGCCCCCACCTACGATGACATGGGAGACCCCCAGGTCTTCCTTAGCTGGGTAGTTGATATGGAATGTTACTACCAGTGGCACAATCTCACCGATCTCCAAAAGGTCCAAGTCGCCCGCATGAAGTTGACAGATCGTGCGAAAACCTTTTTGCTGAATGAGGAAAGGAGGATGGGAGCCGGACAGGAAGTCCCACCTATCGGATGGGCGGTGATGAAAAATTTGCTCACCGACCAATACGTTCCCGCTTACCACCGAACCCAAATGTTCGATGAACTAGCCACCCTGCGGCAAGATTCAAAGTCGGTGGCCGCGTATATGGGAGAGTTGAAAGACCGTATGGTGCGTTGCGAGCTTAGGTAACCCCCAGAGGTCACATTATCCAGGTTTCGTAAGGGGCTTCAACCCGACATCCAGCGGAAGCTCTTGCGCTATGGGCACACAGATCTGAACAAGACTTTCAATGCCGCCCTAGACATTGAAAAACACTTAGCCGCCAAGGCTCACTCCCGTTATTCCTACACGAGGAATAAGACCACCGTTGGAGCGTCTTCTTCCACCTATCCGGACAGGGGAAAATCTAGAACCACCGAGTCTAAATCCATCGTGATCACCGCTAGGAACACTAGGAACCCCACGAGTGAGCGTGTTCCCATTGGGAAAGTTAGCAAGGCCAATACCATGTGTTATTCTTGCGGTGTTCAAGGCCACTATGCTTTTGAATGCCCAACTAAGACTAAGGCCGTTGCCCTCTTAGACATGGCCGCCGATTCTACTGATTATGTGTATGAGGCCGCTGAGGAGAGCATCCCCGAAGGGGTCCCAAGCGATTTGGAAGACGGTCCCCCCCTCATGGTGATGCGTTGTATTCTGACCACTCTACATCCACTAGATGACTGGAGGAGGACGAGTATCTTTTCTCTGATCTTTAAGAGTGGTGACAAGCTGTGCAAGCTCATTATAGATAGCGGTAGCTGTGTGAATGTTATCTCTGAGAACGCCGTTAAGAGTATGAATCTGACCACAGAACCACACCCCACACCCTATCAGGTAGATTAGATTAGCAAGGTTACCGTCCCGGTTAGCAAGCGTTGCCTGGTCCCTCTTACCTTTAAATCCTACACGTATGAGGTCTGGTGTGACGTCCTTCCCATGTACGCGTGCCACGTGTAATTAGGCCGCCCTTGGCTTTATGACCGTGATGTCACACATTTCGGTCGAGCCAATACTTATGAATTCAAATTCAACGGTAAGACCATCACATTGAGACCGACCGTTCCGAAGGAGCCGGTATCTTTGGCTAAGGACACTACTGTCCCGGCCGAGAGGAAGGCTTTGAGCCTAGTTGGTAGGAGAGAGTTTGTGAGAGATCCTTTTCTTGAGGGAGTTATGTACGCTTTAGTTCTTCTGAGTGCGAAGGGTGAATCGAAAGCGTTGGAGGAGTTCCCTAGGGAGTTATGAGCACTTTTGGACGAATATAAGGACGTGTACCCAGACGAGTTGCCTTCTGTGTTACCTCCCTTGAGGAACATACAGCATGCGATAGATCTCATTCCGGGTTCGTCCCTGCCGAACCAACCCCACTATAGGCTTCATCCCGCGGCCCACAAAGAGCTGCAGACTCAGATCGAGGATTTGATGAAAAAGGGATTCATCAGGACTAGCATGAGTCCTTGTGCGGTGCCAGCCCTTTCTGCCCCCAAGAAGGATGGTACATGGCGGATGTGTGTTGATAGCCGCGCTTTCAACAAAATCACTATCAAGTACCGATTTCCTATACCGCGCTTAGATGACCTTCTAGATGTTTTGTCTGGCGCCACGATATTTTCTAAGTTAGATTTACGGAGCGGCTATCACCAGATAAGGATCCGCGAGGGAGATGAGTGGAAGACGGCGTTCAAGTCTAAGGACGGGTTATACGAGTGGCTTGTGATGCCCTTCGGGCTATCCAATGCCCCCAGCACATTCTCCCAGATGATGACGCATGTCTTTCAGCCATTCATGGGGAAGTTCGTAGTTGTCTACTTCGATGACATCTTGGTTTACAACACTACTACCACCGAGCACATCTCCCACATGAGAGTGGTTCTTTCCACCCTACGGAAGGAAACTTTATTTCTGAATCTCAAGAAATGCACTTTCCATGTTACGGAGGTGGAGTTTTTAGGCTACATCGTTGGAACGGAGGTCATTAGGGTCGACCCTAGCAAGGTTAAGGTGATTAAGGACTGGCCCGTGCCGACCACGATATGTGAGGTGAGGAGCTTCCATGGGTTGGCAACTTTCTACCGCCGTTTCATCAAAGACTTTAGCAGCATCATGGCCCCCAGTAGTGACTGCATGAAAACGTGTGTGTTTACTTGGACGAAGTCTGCCACCTTCGCTTTCCAACGCATCAAAGAGATTATGACTGAGGCACCCGTCTTACGTCTACCTGACTTCTCGAAAGTCTTTGAGCTTACTTGTGACGCTTCGGGCGTGGGGATAGGAGGTGTCTTGAGTCAGGAAGGGCACCCTGTGAGTTTCTTCAGTGAAAAGTTGGCGGGCGCTAAATTGAATTATTCCAACTATGATAGAGAATTTTATGCGGTCATTAGATGCTTGCACCACTGGCGACATTATCTCCTCTCTAAGGAGTTCGTGATCCTCTCCGATCACGAAGCATTACGATTTATCAATGGCCAACATAAAATCAGCCCGCGTCACGCCAAGTGGGTATCCTTCCTACAGGGTTACACGTTTAATCTCAAACATCTTAAGGGAGCGGACAATCGGGTTGCGGACGCTCTTAGTCGCCTAGCCCTTTTAGTCACCACTATGGAGGTTAACGTTGTCGGGTTCGAGCGAATCAAAGATGAGTACGCTACATGCCCGGATTTTCAGGATTCTTACCTTTCTGCCCTGGATAGTTCCCCCACCACTATTACTGCGTTCACTATCAAGGATGGTTACCTCTTTAGGCATGGGAAATTATGTATTCTGCAGTCATCTTTACGCCTCCATATCATCTGGGAACTGCATAGTGGTGGGTTGAGTGGCCACTTCGGTAGGGATAAAACTATCACCCTGGTTGAGGAAAAGTTCTATTGGCCAAATCTGAAGGCAATGGTAGGACGGGTAGTGAGTAGTTGCCGTACTTGCCAAGTTTCCAAGGGCACCAAAACCAACGTCGGGTTATATACTCCGTTGCCTATACCATCCGTACCTTGGGAGGATGTGAGCATGGACTTTGTCTTAGGCCTACCCACCACTTTTCGTCGTCACGATTCTATCTTCGTAGTTGTGGATAGGTTCTCCAAAATGGCATACTTTATACCATGTACTAGAACCGACGACGCATCTCATATCGCAAAGATATATTTTAAAGAAGTCATTAGTCACCGAGGAGTGCCGAAGACAATTGTCTCGGATAGGGATGTTAAGTATACGAGCTACTTCTAGAAGACACTTTGGATCCTAATGGGTACCAAACTATTATTTTCCTCTGCCTATCATCCTCAAACTGATGGGCAAACTGAGGTGGTTAACCGGAGCCTAGGGAACCTTCTTAAATGTCTCGTGAGTGATCATAAAGGCACATGGGATCTTATTCTTCCCCACGCTCAGTTAGCCTACAACAATTCCAAAAATCGGTCCACCGGTTTGTCGCCAAATGAGATTGTCCACGGGTACAAGGCCCCTGTGCCTCTTGACTTGGTTCCCTTGCCCCCAACATACTAGGCAAGTCAATTTGCACAATCCTTCGCCCAACATATTCACGACCTTCATGCATGTATACGAGCTACCATGACTGCTCAATATGATTCTTATCAGGCACACACCAATATACATCGGAGAGTGTCACACTTCAAGGTTGGCGATTTGGTCTTAGTACGATTAGTTCCCGAACGATTGCCATCTGGCACCGTTAGAAAGTTAGCACCTAAGTGTGCCAGCCCTTTTCGGATCGTCAAGAAAATAGGTGACAACGCTTTTGTTTTGGATTTGCCTGCCGAATGGGGAATCTCCCCTACTTTTAACGTCTCGTATTTAACGGTATTCGTATCGCCTCCACATGAGTTGAGTTCCTTGACGTCTTCTCCTTCCACCAAATCTTCTAATGGGTTGGGGAGTGGTAGTATGGATGACCTCTCTCTATGGGTTCCCACAGGTATTTCACCGGATGGTAAGTCGCATACTTTTATTCCTACTGCTGATATGTTTCCCAGGTTTCCGAGGACTTTTCTCACTCCGGACATGATACTGTCTGCGGAGCCACTTACTACCTCGGAGGTTGTTACTTACCGCTTCCTCATCTGTTGGCGTGATCGCCCTCCTTCAGACGATTCTTGGGTCCTCGCGACAGAGCTTCAACGACTGGATGCTGATCTTCTCCGCCGCTACATTTCGGACCACGCATCGGAGATGCTTGATTTTGAGTGGGGGAGGATTGATGGCGCGTCCCCTCCGACACTCCTTGATGATGATGACCCAACTGCCGAGGCCCTGCGCCACAAAGATCTGAGGCGCCATGATGATGCTGTTGGAAATCCGCGTTATAATCTCCGCCCGCGGCATGCCAAAACCGCCATGAAGAATTAAACTCTTTATGCATGCACTTTTATTTTATATTAATAAATATAAAATTACTTCATGATGATAATTTTATATTTATTAAAATGGTTGTAATTTTTAATTTTTAATTTTTAATTTCATGTTGGTGTGTATTTAACCATGCGGATGGATGAGATTTCATCTCCATCATGGATGGTTATTATTTTGTGTAAACTCCTATTTAAAGGGGTCCTTATGATGGAATGAGCATTGAAGATTAAAGCAAACCCTAAATCCCCCTTGGGAAGTTTCGGCCAAGGTGGTGCTTCCCCCTTGTCGCCCCCTTCTTCTTGGTGTGACTCCAAGGCCGCCTCCCTCCATTCTCTTCGGTGCGACTCCAGCGAGACTTCCGCGGTGCGACTCCAAGGAAGAAAGGGTGCTTCTCCGTTCGGTGCGACGCCGGTGGAATCGTGGAGAGAGTGATTCTCCCACCTTATCTTGTGTGTTCATCTTCTTGGTTGGGTAACCCCTTTCCTTGCTAGTGATTCTTTCTACGCCTTAGTTTGTGGAGGTTTTGTCGAATCGTTTTATCCGTGGCTTTAATTTTCTCGCTTGCAAAAACCTGAAAATCTAAGTGTTGTTATTGAACCTCTTGTTGTTCGGATCGGGTAGATCCGGTGCGGGAGCGAAACTTGGCCTAGCCTTGATTTGCTCTCCAAGATTGGCGCACTTGGCGCTATCAAGGGAGTTAAACTCAACTAACGTTTTATCGCCGCTTGAATGTTCACCACCGCTCCAAGAAAATTGCCGCTGCGTTTTGAAATGAATCGATTGATGGAATAGATGCTTGTGTAGGTGCAGTGAGTTGTGTGCTTGTTGGAGAGGTAGGTCTTAAGGACGTTGTATCGAGTCCGGCTTACAGTGAGTTGTGTGCTTGTTGGAGAGGTAGGTCCTAACGACGTTATATCGAGTCCCGCATATTTTTATCTTTCGGATTTGGAGAGCCAACCGACCCCTTTTCGTTCGCTTTTGGTCGGATCCCTCCCTGTTATTTTATTCTCTGTGATGAATGTTTGTTTCGTTAGCGTAACGTCCACGTCGTCACGGTACCCCTACATCACTAGCGGCGGCGGAAGCTTGCAATCGCTCTCGGATGGAAGGATGATGAAGGAGATCGCCAGAGATGGTCTCCTATTGCCTCCTCCAGTGGAAAGGGTGAAAATGGCGGGATTCCCAGTCTTTCCCACGAGGGGGATCGAGCTCTGTCCTGTCACACCAATGGCAGCAAAAATTCCTGCTTAAATATTAAACAGGCAGAAAAATGGTCACACACGGTCGAACGCACGACCGTGCGCAGACTGTGCGTTAATTAATGATAAAAATTGCATGAAGATGAAGCTACACCGCCCGTGCAATTTACACACGCACGGGCAAATCCGTCCGTGCGTCAAAACGTACGGACAAATTCAGATACGTCTTAAAACAGAAGAAACAGGAGACCGTGCGTTTTACTCATGCACGGGCGATTCCGACCGTGCGTCAAAATGCACGAGTAAACTCGGATCGCCAGTTTTCTGCCCAGATGAGATCGCACGACCGCAGCAGACCGTGCGTCAAGGAAAACGCACGACCGTGCATTTCACACAGTTATGAAATCTGGGAGAAAACTGGGTACAAGACAATCCGGCCACCTGCACACAAGATAAACAAGCTGGGAATACACCTCCAGCACAAGAAAAACATAGAGAAATGGAAGGGGAGCACCATGTGCTTACCCCCAATAACAAGGAGCGCAATTGCACACCAAAACGGGCCTAATAGTGCACCTAGCAGGGAATAGTGAATATGAATGAAAACGTGCCTAAAGTGTGATGCAAAGACTAGATAATCGGCCCAGATGAGTCCATAATTATATATATAAATGGGACTCATCACACCCCAGACTTAACCATTTGCACGTCTCGGGCAAACTACTCAGCCCTCCTGTCGGAACAATTGGATGTTAGCTTGAGTGTGCGCGGTAGAGACCAATGTGAAGTCGCATGCGCACGTGCATAGGAATACATTAGAACAGAATTAAACACAAGATTATATCTAACTATTTCTAGAACAATAGTTTGAAATTTATTTTACTTGGATGGTGAGTACTGGTGAATCTTTCGGTCACGCAAAAGGGAAAATAGCGTGACTAATGAGTAGAGCATTACTCGAATCAAAGCTCGGGACAAACTCCTAAGAAATCCATCAAAGTCGGTGTCCATAGGCTTGCACGTTCGCACTCTCTCTACTGCATGAGATGACTCGTATCTAAAATTTCAATAGGACTTATGGGTTAGAATTGGGCTTAGGTTGAGTATAGGCTAGGTAAGTAGAAGGACGATGGGAATCGCATTCAACACAACCTCAGCACTCAAGAGAATTGCAATCACCAATACAAAATTTTCAAGAATTACACAACACCCCCAGACTTCAACTGAACACTAGGTGTGTGCTAAGCCAAATATAAATTGAATTTGCCGAGAGAATATTATTTTTGCACCACTTTTTTTTTCTTCTTTTCTTTTCTTTCTTTTCTTTTCTTTTCTCTCATTGACAAAATGACATTTGAAAGTACAATAAAACGGCTCCTTTAGCTAATTCAAAACTGCCATACACAACAAAGATGACACCAAATGCGATCGAACATGAAATTTCTTTCAGCTCAAAGGTTGGTGTGAAAATAGGTTCGGCCGTATGGCTTTGATTAAATTATAATGGAGCTAAACAAGGAGGAAGGGTAGGCTCAAGTGGGCTTGCAATGGTGATTATGTAGGTAAGGATTTCAAAAGCACAACCGGATCAAGAAATGGCCTATATCACATTTTATGACGAGTACTTCAACGCAATCGTTTTGAGAGTCGCCTAGTGCAAGTTCTAGCCACCGAGAAAGGTTGTCCTTCCTTCCGACCTTAGTAATGAGCTACTACTAGTCTAGCTACACTCGACCTTATGCTACCGTTGGATTCACCGGATTCACCACTAAAGTAAAATAAATTGTAGCTACTACAATAGAAATAATTAAATTATAACTCTGAATTTAATTCTACTCTAATTGAATTTCTAGGCGTGACGGGAGCACTTGACTAGAGCACTACTCGAGTCAACATTTTCTCTACTCCTCACTCATACGCTAACAATCCAATTCTTACGAACAGGGAACCTCGCAGAGATACCCAATAAGTACGCGTGATCGAGTGCGCGTGAACTAGGTGCAAGTGTATGCAATATGTGCAACAAAATACAAATCCTAACTCATCACATTCTAACATGCCATGCAAAGTGTGTGCACGTGCACCGATCACTCTCTCCCCCAGAATTGACCAAAACTAACTAAAATAACCAATTCAGAAATAAGTAAGAGAGGGGTAGAGTTGACCTATGCTCATAAAAGAGCATGCCAGAAGTGCGGTAGTTCCAACATTAATATTTTTCATACTTTTCTCATCCTCCACAAGAGAGCTTCCACCTACAATGTTAGCAAAACAGAAATAGTTGTGCATAAAAGGAAATAAAAAGCAGACGGAACCGGGTGGTTCCCATGGGTTGTCTCCCAAGAAGCCCTTTTGTTTAACATCCTTCAAGGTGGACCAAATACCTGTATTAAAGTTCGATAGCAGCAGTTAAAGAGATTGTTCCAAACTAAAATAAGAACGACCAACACAGCAAAGAGACAAAATAGAGCACAAAATCAGATCGAAGAAGCAGCACAATCACAACCCCGAGACCCCATCACGCATCAGCTGTATGCTGATTTGTGGCGGTTCTCCCCAGCTACGAGAGATGGGAGAGAGGTGAAGGCTTTAGGGCCCAAGGAGGATGTCTCCCCCTTGCCCCTAACCTCTTCCTTCTCGCGCCGGAGGGCAAAAGAGCGTGCTTCACGCAGCAGTTTTTCTTGCCTCAGCTTCTCCACAGTTGGAGAGCGCTAACGTTGTATACTGGCAGAATTTCCCGCCTTGGTGGTGGGTGGCTTCGCTTCCGTTGCCGCCGTGGCAACCGGATCAGCCCAGTGGACCTGCTTGAAATGTTTTCAATTGTTATTTTGACTTGGGCAGATTTTCATAAGGCGCTTTATTCCGCCTTCTCCCTCGTCATTCAATATTCTGGTCGCAGTGCTGTCTTCTGCCTTCTTCCCATCTTCCGTGACAACTTCCAACTTCTCTTCTTTCTTTGCTCCTTCTAGCGATTCTGTTCTTTTCTCGGCTTCTGCATCACTAGATGGTTCCTTAGTAAAAATAAGGGGAGAGTGAATTACTGCTTCAGATACAATCTTGGTGCAAGTGGAGGGTGTCACCTTACAGGGTAAGACAACACACGCCTTAGAAAAGTCTAAGGTGGCACCGCTCTCTTTTAAGAACGGTACTCCCAAGATGGGAATGGATTGATTCAGACTTGGTCCCAAGACTTGGAAGTCGGCAACAACTACCGTCCCCTCGATTGTAACTTCCACATTCCTGACTTCTGCCTCAGCCTTAACTACAGTCCCATTAGCAAGCACTAGTGACTTCCGTTCATCCGTATGAATTTTAAGTTGCAGTTTAGCAACATCCTGCAAAGCGAGGACGTTGCGAGATGAACTGGAATCACATGGGGCTGCCGTTTCGATATTGTTAATGGAGCATGAGACTACCAACTCACTTAGTTCACCAACTCCCGCGTCGGAGAGACTCTTCCCTTGGTTAATTGGATTTTTTTCGGTATTACTGGGAAGGGTCCCTTGCGCACGCTCGGTTTGCACTTGAGCCAGTTGGCCCACTTGCATCTCCAAGTTACGCATGGACGCGGTTTGGTTCACCATATTAGTGTTGGCGACTTCCATAAACTTTTCTATCAACTCTTCCAGATTACTTTTCTTAGGGACTGGGGCACCTTGATTATAACCCGGCTGAGGCGGCCTTGGTTGACTTCTAGACACTTGAGCATCGTATTGATGCTGGCCCGGTTGACATCGTTGGCCTGCAGCATTTTGGTTCCATGAAAAATTGGGGTGATTTCTCACACCCGGATTATAAGCATTTCCGTAGGGTGCCCCCCTAGCTTGATTTCCAACGAAATTTACAGATTCATTTAAACAAAGCTGAGAGAACTCACCTGATGGCTCGCTACCTGGACACTCGTATGAGTGGTGACCACCGCCTCCACATCCTTCAGATGTAATGTTAGACGTGGGCGCAGCAACGGGAGGTAGTGAATCCACCACGAATAGTCCCGGAGCGCTTTTAGGCGCATTTCTCCCCGCCGTCCAGAATGTGCTGTGGGACGCGTTGTCTTGCAGAATTCTGAGAGCTTCCTCGGGCGTGTGGTTCATCAGGGTTCCTCCTGCAGCAACGTCAATCATCGCCCGATGGTTGGGCTCGATGGCGAAGTAGAAGGTCTCCACAATGTTCCACGGCCGGAGCTCGTGATTTGTGCATTTGCGCAGGAGGTCACCCAGACGGTCCCAAGCTTCTGCGAGGGTTTCCTGCTCAGCTTGCCGGAAGGTGGCGATCTCATGCCGAAGGCTCACAATCTTGTCCACCGGGTAGAATTTGGCGAGGAATTTTGATGCATGCACATCCCAAGTAGAAGCAGTTCCTGGAGGGATAGAAAGGAGCCATACCTTGGCTTTGTCACGCATGAGAATCGAAACAGTCTCAACTTGACTGTTTCGTCAGTGATTCTAGCATACCGGAAGGTACCGCAAATGTCGGTGAACTCTGCCAAGTGAATATGTGGGTCTTCACTGGACATCCCAGAGAACTGCGCATTGTTACGAATGATGTTCAGGATGGCGGGCTTGATTTCGAACTGGTTGTTCATGATGTTAGGCCCAAATCCTGGATACACACTCCCAGCTGTAGGAGTGGTGTAATCTCTCATGGTTCTAGGTCTCGGCCTGACCACTTCATTCTCGTCAGCTACCTGACCCACGACCAGTACATTTCCCACACCAGGTTCAGCCGGATTTCCATTAACATCCATGGTGGCAGCAACACGGAGACGCGCCCGCAGGGTACGCTCTATTTCAGGGTCAAATGCTGTGCACTCACCAGGATCCCTTCTATGCATACACCTTCTTCAACACAAAAAAAAGTAATAAAAAAACAAAAAGTCCTTAAAACGAATTTCCAAAAAGAACAAATCATACACGCTTGCAGTCCCCGGCAACGGCGCCAAAAACTTGATGCGCCATTTCAGCGGTGCTAATTAGCAAGCGCGAAATGCGATACGACGGCAGTGCACCGGTCGCTCATGTAATAAAATAGGGAGGAACTCCCCGAATATCGTTCTCAAAGGACCGCAAGTTGGGTAGTACGATTTGCTCAAACCAGGAAATCAGTTAAAAGGATTAATAAGAAACAAAGGGAGGTTGTGATATGGGTTCCTAAGCTATTGCAGAATGAAAAGAAATGCGGGTCGAAAAGCACCGCTTCGCAATGTGTGGGTGAGTGCAGCGGCCGCGATGCCGCGCTTCGGTAAGCAGGTGGAGTGGCCACAGTGCGGGGTTCGTGAGGGTCGTACTCACCTCTTCGCAAACATCACCACTAGCAATCGCTAAGTGGCTTCACACACAAGCAACCTAGGCTATCACAACAACAAACAAGGGCTATTCTTTCTGTAACACCCTGCCAGTACGAATAGTATAACAGTAGGTCCGGCCGGGACCCCACGCCTTACAAACCACAGTAGCTAGGAGTTAAAAGGTGATAAACGGAAAGAAACTATAACAGAGTATACTAAACACTAGCGGAAGCATAAAGATTTAACATTTCCATTAAAATTGTCCACTATCATAGGAATGAAACCATGAAATAGAGTTATGGCCTTAAGGCCTTACATTTAACAAATGTACTAAAACTCCAAAACATACATCGGCACGCAGGCCGGCAATACATGAGAAAGCTAAAAAAAAAGGTTGGCCTTCAAGGGCCAACTCAGCAAAGGGGCCACCGCCCGCTATTTCCCACTAGGCTCACCTGCACCTGCATAAGAACATTCCACCAAGCGGTGGCAAACAAAGTAACGGTCAGCACAGCTGACCAAATTATAACGACCCCACCCCTTTACCGGGGTGGCGGAGCTTCTACACTGCAAGCAAGCCATACTAGCACAAGTACTAATATGAAGAAGGTGCAACTACACAAGGTGAGGTTTCAAGCACATTCAATCTTCTAGGTTGAGCATCAAAAAGGAGGGAACCTAGGTATGCACATGATGTTGGTTGGGTTCACCCGAAGGTTCCCCACAACCGCCTAAACAACCGCATGAGGCTAACAACATCAATTCCACAAAACACTCCACCGTAAGGGCCATCGCCTTAGGTGGGAAAAAGAGCTTTTGGTCGATCTAGGTAAATCACCTTCCACGACCCCTCCCATGATCACACGGCTTACATGAGGTAGGGACCACTTACCAATCTGCATGGAAACGGGTTCGGTTTAGCTTTGCCTGTGCTCTAATCATCGCGATCTATCGCACGACGCCGGTACGACTTCACCTCAGCCCGTAAGAGTTTAGCACTTTCACGTGCTACACAAAATATAAGCTACGCACCTAACCCCTTCGCAGGGATCTAGGCTCCACAAGTATTCAACAAAGGAGGTACAATACACTCCGCATCAATTTCGTGGTGAAGGTTTGCCTTCATCCAATCTTAAAGCATGGGGCTTTCATTAGGATCTTCACAAGACACCTACAATTTAAATCCCACAATACTAAAGATGATTTCACGGAGTCATTCTCTGGCATGCATTCTAGGCTTAACCTAAATGCAACGTCGCAAACCAAGCATCACCGATTCGGGCTCACGACCACGAATAGGCTTCACACAAAATACCTAAATCTGCACGAATACCGGATTTTCTACATGCAAAATGCCGGGGACGAACACAATCGACCCGGAGTTCCAAAGAACTTGAGGAAAATCCTACACTTCACCCATTTGGTGAAAGGGATTCCTCATGCAAGCATAGAGAAATGAAGGAGAGGACAAATGACAAGTCCAAAGAATCGAGAGGAAGAATCGTTACCCTAGGAGCGTTCTTCTTCGCCATGGATCTGAGATTCTAGACGGAGGGAAACGACCGCACCGGGCTGCACTCTCCAGATCTAGAAACGGCTCGCGAAACGGAGCTCCGGAGCTCCGTCAATGGCGGGATCTCTCCTTCTTCTTCCTTACCTCCTTCTTCTTCCTCTAGCCTAGGAGAGAGAAACACCTCAAAAGAATGAGGATTAATCTCCTCTCACAAGCCCTAAGACCCTCCAGCATTTAATCCTAGCCATTGGATCGGATTCCAAAAGATTTGGACGGCCGGATCGTCTTCTCCGCTCAAAATTGCGGAGCAGAATAAACAGGGCGCACGATCACAGGCGCACGATCACTGGTCGTGCGCGAAGAGGAGAATGGTCGTGCGATAAGCCGAGACAGAACTCCGATTCCTTGCGAATGAACGCACGATCATTGGCGCACGATCACTAGTCGTGCGCGAAGAGGACAATGGTCGTGCGCAGAGAACTGTTGTGGAATTTTTAGCCTATCCCGAGCGCAACACTACCACTCTGCCTACTTCGCTGAACTAAGAATTTTGGGGTGTTACAACTCCACCTCCCTTAAAAGAATTTCGTCCCGAAATTTCAAAAACAGTAATAGCAGGAAATACAGTTATAAATTACCTGAGAGGAATAGCTCGGGGTACTCCGCAAGCATCGCCTGCTCTCTCTCCCAAGATAGCTCCTCTCGGCCGCAATTATCCCACCGGACTTTCACCATCCGAATGGACTTGTTCCGCAACTGCTTTACTTCGGTATCTTCGATGCGTAAGGGCTTGACTTTCGTCGACAACCACTATCAACCGGCACTTTGCCAACTGCAACGATGTGAGTAGGCTCTTGCACCGCCTTTCTCAAAACTGAAATATGAAACACGTCGTGTAGACCGCTCAGCTCTGCAGATAGTGCAAGCCGATAAGCCGCATCACCAACACGCTCCACGATCTCAAACGGTCCTAAGTACCTTGGACTGAGCTTTTTCAAGTGTCGGATCCTTGATACCCCTTTGAACGGTTTGATCTTCAAGTAAACCCGGTCACCGACGGCGAACTCTAGGTTCCTATGCTTGGCGTTGAAGTATTTTGCTTGCCTATCCTGGGCAATCAATAGCCTTTCACGTATAGTTCGGATCGCCGAAGTTGCTTCCTCAACATCCTTTCGCTTTAATATCTTAGTATCGCCCGTTTCTGCCCAAGACAACGGCGTGCGACACATCTTACCATAGATGGCCTCGAAAGGAGCCATCTTTATACTGGCTTGGTAGCTATTATTATAGGCGAACTCGATCATATAGAGATGATCTTTCCACTTCTTTCCAAAATCTAGAGCGCACATTCGGAGCATATCCTCCATAGTCCTGTTGGTCCTCTCGGTCTGTCCATCCGTTTGCGGGTGGAAGGCCGTGCTGAACTTCAATTTAGTGCCCAACAGTTCATGGATAAGCCTCCAATCTTTTGATGTGAAACGCCCGTCACGATCGCTGACGATGCTACGAGGGACACCGTGCAGCCTCACAATACTATCGACATAGAGATTCGCTAGCTTTTCTACAGAATCATCCTGCCGGTTCGGAATAAAATGCGATACCTTCGTCAATCGGTCCACGATCACCCAGATGGCGTCGTTTCTCTGTTGCGATCTCGGTAATCCGTGCACGAAATCCATCGAAATATCGTCAAACTTCCATTCCGGAATCGGCAAGGACTTCAAAAATCCACCGGGACGTTGACATTTCACCTTCACCAATGCGCAAGTGTTACACTTGGCCACGTAGAGGGCAATGTCTTTCTTCTACCCGGCCACCAGAAAAGTTTCTTCATGTCCATGTACATTTTCGTGCTCCCAGGGTGGATCGAGTACTTGGTATGATGAGCCTCGTACATCAACTCCGCCCGTAGAGTACCAACGTTTGGGACGCACAATCTACCATTTTTCCACATAAGGCCATCTTCGAAAGAGAAATCAGCGTTTAACCCGTCAACGGTTTCCGCTTTATAGCATTTCATGCTCTCGTCCAGCTCCAATGCCTGTCGAACTTGGTCGGCAAGGTGGTATTGAACCTCCATCCAGTTCAAGCATGCTGAAGTAGACGCTCATCGATCAACGCAAATGATCTCCATTTCTTCTAGCTCGCGGATTAGACGCTCATCGTGCATTAAAATCCAATTTGCCTGAGCGGGAGCCCGACGACTCAACGCGTCCGCAACTACATTTCCCTTTCCAGGAGTATACTTGATGTCGAAGGTGTAGTCCCCAAGGAACTCCATCCACCTCCTTTGACGCATATTCAACTCCCTTTGATCCAGCAGGTACTTGAGGCTCTTGTGGTCGGTAAAGATGTCGATCTTCACGCCATACAAATAATGCCTCCACAGCTTAAGAGCAAATACCACCGCCGCAAGCTCCAAATCATGGACCGGGTAATTCCTCTCATGAACCTTCAGTTGCCGGGAGCCGTAGGCAATTACCTTTCCGAACTGCACTAGGACACAACCCAAACCACTCCCCGAGGCGTCGCTATAAATTTCATAGCCTTCCGTACCACATGGCGAGCATAGAATGGGCGCCGTGGTCAGACGGCTCTTCAGCTCTTCAAAAGCTCGTGCGCACTCGGGCGACCAAACGAACTTATGATCTTTCCTAGTCAGTTTAGTGAGAGGGAGTGCAATCCTCGAGAAGTTTTCCACAAAGCGCCTATAATAGCCGGCAAGTCCTAAGAAACTTCGGACTTCCGCTACGTTTTTCAACAAAGGCCACGCTCGGACCGCTTCTATCTTCGACGGATCAACTGCAATTCCTTCTCCACTAACAACATGACCAAGGAATGCTACTGACGATAGCCAAAACTCGCACTTGGAGAACTTGGCATATAGCTGACTCCTCCTCAAGGTGCTCAGAACTGCGTGCAGATGCCCTACATGCTCCTCTTTTGACTGAGAGTATACCAAAATGTCGTCGATGAAGACGATCACAAATTGATCCAAATACTCTCGAAACGTCCTGTTCATTAAGTCCATGAATACCGACGGTGCATTAGACAGACCGAACGACATCACCGTGAACTCATAGTGCCCAAAATGGGTACTGAAAGCTGTTTTTGGAATGTCACATTCCCTTATTCGCAGTTGATAATAGCCGGACCTTAGGTCCAGCTTGGAGTAAACCGTCGACCCAACCAGTTGGTCGAATAAATCATCGATTCTTGGAATCGGATATCGGTTCTTCTCGGTCAACTTGTTTAGCTCTCGATAATCAATACATAGACGCAAGCTCCCGTCCTTCTTTTTCACAAAGAGGACCGGTGCACTCCAAGGCGATGAACTTGGACGTACGTAGCCTTGCTCTAGCATCTCTTGCAATTGGGCCTTCAGCTCTGCCAGTTCCTTTGGCGCTATCCGGTACGGTGAGCGGGCCACAGGTTTGGCACCTGGCACCAACTCGATACAGTAATCAATCTCCCGATGAGGCGGAGCCCCAGGGAGTTTGTTAGGAAACACGTCGGCGTACTCCGCTACAACTGGGACATCACATAACCAGGGCTTTGGCTCCGAAGCCTCCAACAAAGTGAAGAACAACTCGGCGCCTTTTCTCACCGCTTTAACCACTTGAGGAGCAGACATCAGCGCCTTGCTCGCTCCTCGCATACCGGCGAATGTGGTTTCTCCTTCGGTGTTCTTTCCCAAAGTGTTCTCCTTTGAATTGCAATCTATGCATGCTCGCTGCTCCGAGAGCCAGTCCATGCCGAAGATCACATCGAATTCAGCTAACGGTAATAACGATGCTTCCAAATCGAAATCCTGATTTCCGATCCGCACCTTCACACGGCTCTTCCTATCCGCACTCATTCGAGATCCATTGGGTAGCACTACTTCCAATCTATCCTCTACAAAGGTAGACGGCACTCCGATTCGCACCACGAAGTCCTCAGACAGAAAAGAGTGCGATGCACCCGTATCAAATAGAGCTCTTGCCGGATAGTTGAAAATTAGGACGAAACCTAATTGTACACAAATAAAACATATAGTCGTACAATAGTATGAATTATATATATATATATATAGCTGTAAAAGCTAACTTCTAATCCGTACCTGTGACGACATCAGTTTGTCGTATAGCTTCTTGCTGGCCAAGCGAATAGACTCTCGGCTGAGTCGGAATAATGTGCTGGGAAGCCGAAGATTCTGCAGCTTTACCCTTTTCCGCAGCACGAGCATGGTCCAACGCTCGGTTCTCTGCCTTCGGGGGACCACTTCGACACACTGCGGCCTTGTGTCCCACCTTCCCGCAGGTGAAACACGTGATAAGACCCCGCACAGTCGTTGCTCCCGAAACATTTTAGCGGGTTTGCTCCGCCGGTTTGAACTTCCTTTTGTTCTTTCTGAACTCTGACTTGGACTGAGAGGCCGGCGCATGAAACTCAGGTTTCTTTGCCACGGTTTTTGCTTGTACCCTCTTCATGTCCAACTCTAGGGATCTGGCAGTTTGGACCATCACCTGGAAGCCAAACGTCATGGGGCCTGCGAGGAGCAGCCTCAACTCGTCCTGAAGCCCTTCATAGAACTTATTTGTCTTTGTCTCCTCATCCTCCACCAAGGACCCCGCATAGCGAATTAGTCTGGTAAACTCATGCAAGTATTCGTCAACGGAGCGATCACCTTGTGTCAACCTCAAGAACTGGTTTTGTAACGCAATGCGCTAGGCAGAGGGGATAAACCTCTCGAGGAACGACTTTGAAAACTCAGCCATTGTGATTTCAGTAATATCTCTACCGCAGAACTTATGCAGCTCCTGCTCTTCCCACCACAGCACAGCCTCTCCATCAAGAAGGAAAGTGGCTAAGGTGATCATCATGGCTTCGTCCGTCGCTGTCTCCCTCAGAGTTCTTCTATCTCTTGACAACCAGTCTTCTGCCTCCGTTGGGGACTCAGATCCCGAGAAGGTAGGAGGATTAAAGCTCAGGATGTGCTTTAATTGCTGGTCACGCGCTCGCCCCACAGCTACTTGCGCAAATTGACGTTCCACCCTTGGCGCTACCGCAGGTTCCACTGCAGCTACTGGCACAGGGGACTCAACCCTCGGTTCCACCGTAGGTTCCACTGCAGGTTCGATCACCGGGGCCGCAGCTGTAGTAGGCGTAGCAAGCTGCGCAAGCCTTTGCGGTTGAGCATTGATCATCGCGAAGGCCGCTTCTGCGACCATTCTGATCATCTCAGCCGAAGGAGTGGTCGCTGGCACTTCAGCCGACCCACTACTTTCAGTAGTGTTACGGGGTCGAGACTGCCCCGCAGCACTTCTAGTCACCTATAATCATGCAAGGCACAATTTAGTGACCCACAACATATCAAACATCAATCATGGAACGCTCAGGTTCCGCAAACAAGTATGTTTTTTCATTCCTAAGTGGACATTCTTATTAGTTTTTTTTTTCATTTTAGGTGAATGCACAACCCGTGCGCACCACCCCTTAAAAGGAATTCGTCCCGAATTCGCTAAACTACGGATCGACGCCTTAAGTCTGATACCAAATTGTAACACCCTGCCAGTACGAATAGTATAATAGTAGGTCCGGCCGGGACCCCACGTCATACAAACCACACTAGCTAGGAGTTAAAAGGTGATAAACGGAAAGAAACTATAACAGAGTATACTAAACACTAGCGGAAGCATAAAGATTTAACATTTCCATTAGAATTGTCCACTATCATAGGAATGAAACCATGAAATAGAGTTATGGCCTTAAGGCCTTACATTTAACAAATGTACTAAAACTCCAAAATATACATCGGCACGCAGGCCGGCAATACATGAGAAAGCTAAAAAAAAAGGTTGGCCTTCAAGGGCCAACTCAGCAAAGGGGCCACCGCCCGCTATTTCCCACTAGGCTCACCTGCACCTGCATAAGAACATTCCACCAAGCGGTGGCAAACAAAGTAACGGTCAGCACAGCTGACCAAATTATAACGACCCCACCCCTTTACCGGGGTGGCGGAGATTCTACCCTGCAAGCAAGCCATACTAGCACAAGTACTAATATAAATAAGGTGCAACTACACAAGGTGAGGTTTCAAGCACATTCAATCTTCTAGGTTGAGCATCAAAAAGGAGGGAACCTAGGTATGCACATGATGTTGGTTGGGTTCACCCGAAGGTTCCCCACAACCGCCTAAACAACCGCATGAGGCTAACAACATCAATTCCACAAAACACTCCACCGTAAGGGCCATCGCCTTAGGTGGGAAAAAGAGCTTTTGGTCGGTCTAGGTAAATCACCTTCCACAACCCCTCCCATGATCACACGGCTTACATGAGGTAGGGACCTCTTACCGATCTGCATGGAAACGGGTTCGATTTAGCTTTGCCCATGCTCTAATCGTCGCGATCTATCGCACGACGCGGGCACGGCTTCACCTCGGCCCGTAAGAGTTTAGCACTTTCACGTGCTACACAAAATATAAGCTACGCACCTAACCCCTTCGCAGGGATCTAGGCTCCACAAGTATTCAATAAAGGAGGTACAATACACTCCGCATCAATTTCGTGGTGAAGGTTTGCCTTCATCCAATCTCAAAGCATGGGGCTTTCGTTAGGATCTTCACAAGACGCCTACAATTTAAATCCCGCAATACTAAAGATGATTTCACGGAGTCATTCTCCGGCACGCATTCTAGGGTTAACCTAAATGCAACGTCGCAAACCAAGCATCACCGATTCGGGCTCACGACCACGAATAGGCTTCACACAAAATGCCTAAATCCGCACGACTACCGGATTTTCTACATGCAAAATGCCGGGGACGGACACAATCGACCCGGAGTTCCGAAGAACTTGAGGAAAATCCTACACTTCACCCATTTGGTGAAAGGGATTCCTCATGCAAGCATAGAGAAATGAAGGAGAGGACAAATGACAAGTCCAAAGAATCGAGAGGAAGAATCATTATCCTAGGAGCGTTCTTCTTCGCCATGGATCCGAGATTCTAGACGGAGGGAAACGACCGCACCGGGCTGCACTCTCCAGATCTGGAAACGGCTCACGAAACGGAGCTCCGGAGCTCCGTCAATGGCGGGTTCTCTCCTTCTTCTTCCTTACATCCTTCTTCTTCCTCTAGCCTAGGAGAGAGAAACACCTCAAAAGAATGAGGATTAATCTCCTCTCACAAGCCCTAAGACCCTCCAGCATTTAATCCTAGCCATTGGATCGGATTCCAAAAGATTTGGACGGCCGGATCGTCTTCTCCGCTCAAAATCGCGGAGCAGAATAAACAGGGCGCACGATCACAGGCGCACTATCACTGGTCGTGCGCGAATAGGAGAATGGTCGTGCGATAAGCCGAGACAGAACTCCGATTCCTTGCGAATGAACGCACGATCATTGGCGCACGATCACTGGTCGTGCGCGAAGAGGACAATGGTCATGCGCAGAGAACTGTTGTGGAATTTTTAGCCTATCCCGAGCGCAACACTACCACTCCGCCTACTTCGCTGAACTAAGAATTTTGGGGTGTTACACTTTCCACCGCATCAACATTGGAAATGAACACAAGCAATAATCCTTAATATTAACATAACAAACATTCATACAACACATCAACAAGTACAAGCATTAAGGGTTAGAGAGGACCACAAAGAAGATGTCACCGCGTCTTGGGTTCACTGCCGAAATAAGAGGTTGTCAAGCTCTCTCCGGGCTCGGCCCTCAGATGACGTGCTAACTCTAAGGAGGCTGTCACCGCTCCAACGATCCTCAGTGCTTCTATGGTCTCCTCGGCGAGGAATGCCTGAGCTAGCGGCGGCGGAAGCTTGCAAACTCTCTCGAATGGAAGGATAATGAAGGAGATCGCCGGAGATGGTCTCCTCTTGCCTCCTCCAGTGGAAAGGGTGAAAATGGCAGGATTCCCAGTCTTTCCCACGAGGGGGATCGAGCTCTGTCCCGTCACACCAATGGCAGCAACAATTCCTGTTTAAATACTAAACAGGCAGAAAAATGGTCACGCACGGTCGAACGCACGAACGTGCGCAGACCGTGCATTATTTAATGATAAAAATGGCGTGAAGACGAAGCTACGCCACCCGTGCGATTTACACACGCACGGGCAAATCCGTCCGTGCGTCAAAACGCACAGACAAATTCAGATACGTCTTAAAACAAAAGAAACAGGAGACCGTGCGTTTTACTCACGCACGTGCGATTTCGACCGTGCGTCAAAACGCACGAGTAAACTCGGATCGCCAGTTTTCTGCCTAGATGAGATTGCACGACCACAGCAGACCGTGCGTCAACGAAAACGCACGACCATGCGTTTCACACAGTTATGAAATCTGGGAGAAAACTGGGTACAAGACAATCCGGCCACCTGCACACAAGATAAACAAGCTGGGAATACACCTCCAGCACAAGAAAAACATAGAGAAATGGAAGGGGAGAACCATGTGCTTACCACCAATAACAAGGAGCGCAATTGCACACCGAAACGGGCCTAATAGTGCACCTAGCAGGGAATAGTGAATATGAATGAAAACGTGCCTAAAGTGTGGTGCAAAGACTAGATAACCGGCCAAGATGAGTACATAATTATATATATAAATGGGACTCATCAACTGGCGCACTCCAAGGGGATGAACTTGGACGTATATAGCCTTGCTCTAACAGTTCTTGTAACTGAACTTTTAACTCTGGCAATTCTTTTGGAGCTATTCAGTACGGTGAGCATGACACAGGCTTGGCACCTGGCACCAAATCAATACAAAAATCAATCTCTCGCTGAGGGGGAGCCCAGGGTGTTCATTAGAAAACACTTCAACGTACTCCACCACTACCGGGACATCACTTATACTAGGCTTAGGCTTCGAAGCATCGAACAACGTGACGAACAACTCCGCACCTTTCCTCACTGCCTTAACCACCTGGAGAGCAGACATCAGCGTCTTGCTCGCTCCTCGCATTCCAGCAAACGTGGCTTCATCTTCGGTGTTCTTTCCCAAAGTAATCTCCATACAATTGCAATCTATGCATGCTCGCTGCTTTGAGAGACAGTCTATGCCAAATATTATGTCAAACTCAGCTACTGGTAGTAATGACGCTTCAAAGTTGAAATCTTAATGCCCTATCCGCACCTTTACATGACTATACCTATCCACGCTCATGCGAGATCCATTGGGCAGCACTACCTCCAATCTATCCTTCACCCGGGTAGACAGAACTCTGATTCTCCCCACGGAGCCCTTAGATAAGAAGGAGTGCGACACTCCAGTATTGAAAAGAGCCCTCGGCGGATAGTTGAAAATTAGTACGAAGCCAAACTGCATAATAATAAACGTATAATCGCACACGAAGTATAAATCACGTCAAACTGTACAAGAAAAATTATAACTCATAACTGTGATGACGTCATTCTGTCTGATGGCTTCTTGTTGGCCAAGCGAGTAAACTCTCAGCTGGGTCGAAGGTTGCTGGGAAGCCAAAGACTCCGCAGCTTTGCCTTTCTCCACAAAAACTGGACCTCCGCATGAGAATAGTTCACTGCTCGGTTTTCTACCTTCGGGGGACCACTTCGACATGCTTAGGCTTTGTGTCTCACTTTTCCACAAGTGAAACACACAATAGGACCCAGTGCAGTAGTTGATCCCGATACGTTATAGTGAGATAGTTCCACGAACCTAGACTTCCTCTTATTTCTTCGAAACTCAGGCTTTGATTGAGAGGTCTGTGCGTGAAACTTTGGCTTCTTTGCGTTGAAGACTCTCGCACGTTGTACTCTCTGCATATCCAATTCCAATGATCTGGTCATTTGCACCAGAACATGAAAGCCAAAACTCATTGGGCTTGCTAGGAGCAGCCTTAACTCATCTCAAAGTCCTTCGTATAACTTATTTTTCTTCGTCTTCTCATCTTCCACCAAAGCTCCCACATAGCGACAAAGACTGGTAAACTCTTACATGTAGTCCTCTACCGAACGATCACCTTGAGTTAACTGCAAGAACTGATTTTGCAAAGCAATGCGCTGGGCAGAAGGGATAAACCTCTGGAGGAGCAGTTCAAAAAACTCTGCCATCGAGACATCAGTGATATCTCTACCGGCCAACTTGTGCGCTTCAAGTTCTTCCCACCAAAGCGCCGCCTCTCCATTCAGAAGGAAAGTGGCTAAGGTGACCATAATCGCCTCTTCATTGGCTAAGGTGACCATCATCCTGCCAGTACAAACAATATAACAGTAGGTCCGACTGGGACCCCACGCCATATCGAACAACTAGCTAGACGTTAAAAAGATGATAACAGAACAAAACTACACGAGAGTATCACAAATGTAAGCAGAAACATTAAATATATTACTTTCAGAATTGTCCACTATCCCAGGACTGAAATAATAAAGAGTTATGACCTTAAGAACTTACATTCATACCATGTCCTTAACTCCAAACATACTTCGGCACGCAGGACGGCAATATAAGGAAAGCCGTAAAAGAGAGGTTGGCCTTCAAGGGCCAACACAACATATAACTTATGCTCACTACTTTCCACATGGCTCACCAGCACCTGCACCAACATCCAATGAGAGGTAAACGAGGGTCAGCTATAAGCTGACCACAAACCGCGTAATGATCCCACCCCCCCGGTAATCTAGATGGCTCATGGGTGTGTCACCGCTAATCCTGCAAGTAAGCTGTACATGCAACATGTAATCATAAAAAGAAAGTGCAACTACACTACACAGGGTGAGGTTTCAAATATATTCAATCTTCTAGGTTGAGCATCAAAGTTAGGGGAACCTAGGTATGCACAAGATGTTGGATGGGTTTACCTGGAGGATCCCCACAGCTGCCTAAGCAACTGCATGAGGCTAACACAATATCAATCCACAAACACTCCACCCAAAGCAACACGATCATAGGTGGGAAAAGGGCTTTTGTCCGGTCTAGGTAAGCACCTTCCACAACCTCTGCCATGATCACATGGTGTACCAGAGGTCGGCACCTCTCACCGATCTACAAGGAAATGGGTTCGGTTCAGCTTTGCCCGTGCTCTAGTCATCGTGGTCATACTGCACGATGCAGGTACAGCTTCGCCTCAGCCTGTAAGGGTTTAACACATTCAAGTGCTGCACAAAATGATAGCTACGCACATAATACTCCAAGAGGTCTTAGGTTTCGTACACATAATCCAATGAAGGAGGTACAAGAACGCTCCACTTCAAATCTCATGGTGAAGGTTTGCATTCAACCACATTCCAAGCATGGGGCTTCCGTTAGTCTCTTCGAAAGACACCTAAACATCAAGTCCCATAATACGATGCCATTTCTCATGGATACATTCTCTGGCACGCATTCTAGGCTAAACCTAAATGCATGTCACAATCAAGCATCACCGATCCGGGCTAACGGCCACGGCTAGGCTTCACACAAAATGCCTAAATCCATTCGTCTACCGGATTTATACATGCAAATAATTTCGGGGACGGACACAATCTACCCGGTGTTTCGAAGAACTATAGGAAGTCCTACACTTCACGAATTAGTGAAAGAGATAACCTTAATATGCATAGAAAAATAATGAAAGGATCAAACACATCCTAACACCGGGAGGCAGGATCGTTACCCTTCCCTCTCTCTTCAGCGCCATGAATCCGAGATTTCAATAAGATGGAATGAACCGCACAGGGCTGCTCTCCGTGGATCTGGAAACGTCTCGTGATTTGGAGCTTCAAAGCTCCATCAATGGCAGAAGATGCCTTCTTCTTCTTTTTTGAGCTCTCAGCTTTCTCACATTTGGAGAGAGAATGTAAAGATAGAAATAAACCTAAAGTTATCCCCCAACCCTCTATAAAGGATTTCAAAATCATGACAGCCATCAGATCAATATTTCAAGTGGATTTGGATAGTTGTGCTGAAGGATCAGCACTTACGTTTCAGTCAAAATTGAAACAGGTAAAATTCATCGCTTTGTCTGCATTTTTCGAGTCCTTAAGATAATTCGTGGCAATAGCTTTCGTCAAGATGTTTTGATGAATTCGTCAAGACACTTCGATGATTCATTGAGACCACTTAAGATATTTCAACGATTTGTTGAAATTAAACCAGAACCAGAGTTCGCTGATACTCGTTGAAACCATTCGATGATTCTTCGAGATAATTCGATGATTCGTCGAAAATACTCGGTAACATTAATCGAATAAGTCCAATTCGTCGAGACCACTCGAGGCATTTTGACGAATCCTGAAAGTACTTCTCTTCAGCCCTTTATTTGGAATAGTGGGGTGCTATAGTGTCAACTTGGCTAGCATCGAAGACCCACCACATTCTATGCACATGCACTTATGTATCATATATATCATCTGAACCTTTAGATCGCAAGACTAACTAGTTGATAAGTAGTATTTTTATAACTTTTTAATAGAAAATTTTGTAAATATTTAATTTGTATTTTTTTTATGTCATTTCTAGGTCATAAGTGTTTATTTCGAAATTCTATTTCTAATTTAGCTTAATTTCAATTTTTGCAGAATTTTGGGACAAATTGGAGAAATTGACAAGTACACGCCCTCAGTCACGCCCGTGACCAAGGGCGTGTACCTGAAGATCAGTCCAGAGTCGATGTCGCGCCAATTGAGCTAGTCCACAGCGAGTCACGCCCTCGGTCACGCCCGTGACCAAGTGTCACGCCCGTGACTAGGGGCGTGTAATTTTAGAATCTTCCCAGCTGGCTGCTGACGAGACGTGGAGATGCTGTCGAGAAGTCAACCTAAGTCACGCCCGTTACCCACATGTCACGGTCGTGACTTGCCCGCGTGATCTCTGCTTCGCCGCCGCGCCGAACTCCAGCCCACGCCGCATTTAATGAAGTCGTCCAAAGACACGGCCGTGACCCGACATGTCACGCCCGTGACATGCCACTTTTCTCCGCGCCGTTCAAAAAGCCCACGCCACTGTCAGATCCGATGTGAATAGTGCAGTCACGCCCTTGGTCACGCCCGTGACCGAGGGCGTGTAATCTGAAATTTTTGCCTATGAATTCAGAGGCTCTCCTTGAGTCCAGGGTTCAGAAATTTGGAGTGGGGGAAGTGCTGGCTGAGAGTGAGTTTTTCAAGTGCTTGTTCATGTCTTTTCTTTAGCTTTCATGTTCTCTTATTTCCTTTCATGCAATGTTTTTAAATTTTCATGTACTAGTTTTCTTAAGCTTGTAACCTTCATTTTCCATAGCTTTGCACTTTTAAATTAAGGCTTGTAATAGTTTTTTTGATTTTCAATACAAACTAGTTTCCTCTTTCATGTTCTTTTTCTCCTTAAGTAATTTCTTCCTTTCATGCAATGCCAATTTCTCCTTCCTTTCATGCAATGTTTGATCTTTTCATTTAACTTGCAATTAGTTTTAATTTTAGTTAAGTAAAAACAAACCTCAAATTTTCGTCGATAAGATAATGGTGATTTTCCTCGAAGTAGAAGTAATCAACGCGCCCCGTGGAATACGACCTTGATATTCCTAAATATCCTATACTATAGACGATAAGGTACACTTGCCTTTATCGGAAATAGTTTTGGAGAAAATCTCAAACCTTCACTAAATTTCAAAACCGCTAAATCTATATCAAGTTTTTGGCGCCGTTGCCGGGGACTTTGCGTGGATATTTTGAAAAGAGGATAGCTATTAATTTTATCATGCTTCTTTTTATTTTATTTTGCTTTTTCTAAATTTCAAAAAGAAAAAAAAATTTTAGTTTTTCTTCTTCCTTTCTTCTCTTTTTAGTGTATGACATGAGGTAGCACTTCAATTCTTCCTTTTGATCCGAAGATCAAGCGAACCCTTTTGAGGCACCACCATTCTCGTGATCAGGGAAATCAAGTAGAATCTGAAGAGTTGATCGGGGACACTAACACAGCGAATATGGATCATAATCTTAATCCTCCTAATCTTAACGAGCCAAATCCTGATGAGGACGCGCAACGGACCATGTCCTATTATGCGCGGCCGAATTTGGAAGGCACACAAACGAGTATTGTTCGCCCCACGGTGGTGAACAATAATTTTGAGATCAAGTCCAGCATCATACAAATGGTGCAACAATCGGTGACCTTTGATGGTCAACCGGACGAGGATCCAAATTCACATATTTCTTACTTTCTTGAAATTTGCGACACTTTTAAGATCAATGGCGTCACCGATGATGCCATTCGATTACGTATTTTTCCTCCTTTTTCTTTGCGGTCTAAGGCCAAGCAGTGGCTGGGCTCCCTACCTAGGGGATCCATCACTACATGGGCTGAAATGGCGGAAAAATTTCTCAATAAATATTTCACGCCTTCAAAGACCGCTAAATTGCGCACGGATATTGCGTCGTTCATGCAAATCGACTCGAAGACTCTCTATGACACATGTGTGCGCTTCAAGGAGCTTTTGTGCTGATGCCCTCACCACGCACTTGCCACTTGGCAACAAGTGCAAATATTTTATAATGGCTTAAATCTCCAAACGAGGCAAATGATCGATGCGGCCGCCGGGGGGACATTAAATTATAAAACCCCGGTCGCCGCTCAAGAGCTTTTCAAAGAGATGGCCACAAATGCGTATCAATGGAACATGCCCCGAGCGCGGCCTAATAAGCTGGCCGGAATTTTTGAAATAGACGCAAACGCGAATTTGGCTTTACAAGTTGAGCGCTTAACAAAGCAAGTGGCGGAGATGTCTGCTTCCTCCGCCACTCCTCCTTGGGCTAATAACGTTTTAATTGAAGAACATGTTGACTACATGGGAAATCCGCCTCGGCATTCCTATAACCCCAGCACCGCTCCGTATAACAACACATACAATGCGGGTTATATGAATCATCCGAATTTCTCATGGAGCAACCAAGGAAATGCTCAGCGTCCTTTGAATTTAAATCAACCTCCTCCTAATCAACTTCTTAACTTAACTCCGCCTCCAAATTTGATTTCTCAAAATTTTAATCCACCCGGTTTTCCACCGCAACAACAAAAACTCTCTCCGCTTGAAGAGGTTTTTGCAAAATATGTTGCTACAAATGAAACGAACATCCGGAACCTTACCGGATCGATCAAAAATTTAAAGAATCAAGTGGGCCAACTCGCAAAGATGATTTCTGAGCGTCAACAAGGAGCACTACCGGGAAATACCGAGCTAAATCCAAAGGAGAGCGCGCACGCGATTACACTCCGAAGCGGGAAGGAGGTGCTTCAAAAACAGGACGAACCCAAGGTAATTTCCTCTTCTCCTCCTCCTCCTACTTATTCATCTTCGAATTTGCCCGCTACGATAGCTCCGCACACTTCTATTTTAAATCCGCGCACTCCTACTTCTAATATTCCGTATCCATCTAAATTAAAAAATGAAAGCGCCGAAAAAAATTATAAAAAATTTTTAGATGTTTTAAAACAAATCCATATTAATGTACCTTTCTGCGAGGCTATCTCACAAATGCCTAAATATGCGAAATATCTTAAGGAGTTGCTCTCCAATAAGAAAAAGTTAGAAGATATTTCGCATATTTCTTTAAACGTAGAATGCTCCGCGGTTGTACTCAACAAATTGCCTAAAAAGCAAATGACCCGGGACGGTTTTCCATCCCATGTCTATTTGGCAATTCGTTAGTAAAACACGCCTTAGCGGATCTTGGAGCAAGCATCAACCTTATGTCGTTTTCTTTGTTCAAAAAGCTAGGTCTAGG
Organism: Dactylorhiza incarnata; assembly: GCA_033032865.1. Taxonomy (NCBI): domain Eukaryota; kingdom Viridiplantae; phylum Streptophyta; class Magnoliopsida; order Asparagales; family Orchidaceae; genus Dactylorhiza; species Dactylorhiza incarnata. The sequence continues at coordinate 1,276,545 of JAWHQI010000380.1, read as the reverse complement.
GAATCCAAGGCCCACTCGAATGAGTATTCAATTAGCGGATCGTTCATTAAAATATCCGATAGGAATAGTGGAGGATGTGCTCGTCAAGGTTGACAAATTCATCTTCCCGGTGGATTTTGTCATTCTTGACATCGAAGAGGATGCCGAAGTACCCCTCATACTCGGTCGCCCCTTCCTTGCCACCTCCCGCGCTATTATAGACGTAAGTAACGGAAAGCTCCTCCTACGGGTTGGAGACGATGAAGTTACTTTCGGCATAAATTCCTCGATGCGGAACACGCTAGAAAACGACGATTCGTGTTTTTACTTGGAAGAGTGTTGTGAGTTCGATTCATCCCTCGAGTTAGTTTCATCGGTGAGTGGTGATTCCGAGCCCGTAGAGCTCTTTTATGATGAAGAAGAAGTTTCTCACCCCACACCACCCGAACCATTACTTTTAGAAAAATTAAAAATCAAGACTTCTTATGAAGAACCACCCGAATTAGAGTTGAAACAACTCCCCCTCACCTCAAATACTTGTTTTTGGAAAAAAGAGTCTAAGCTACCCGTCATCATTTCATCCGATCTTAGCAACTCAGAAATTTTTGAGTTGACTATTGTCTTAAGAAAGCACCGCCACGCAATTGCGTGGCAATTATCAGATATTAAGGGTATAAACCCATCTTTCTGCACTCATATAATCTTTCTTGAAGAAAATTCCCGCAACTCAGTCCAGCCTCAACGACGACTAAACCCGAACATGAAAGAAGTCGTTAAGGCCGAAGTTATAAACTTCTGGACGCGGGAATCATCTACCCGATATCAGATAGTACTTGGGTTAGCCCAGTACAAGTCGTGCCAAAGAAAGGTGGTGTCACGGTAGTTGCGAACGAAAATAATGAATTGATCCCAACCGGTACTGTTACGGGTTGGCGGATGTGCATCGACTATCGGAAACTAAATGATGTCACCCGTAAGGATCACTTCCCTCTACCATTTATCGACCAAATTTTAGAATGCCTCTCGGGTCACTCCTACTACTGTTTTCTCGATGGTTTGTCGGGATACTTCCAAATCCCGATTTTGCCCGACGACCAAGAGAAAACCACTTTCACTTGTCCTTTTGGCACCTTCGCTTATCGAAGGATGCCATTCGGTCTTTATAACGCGCCAGCTACATTCCAAAAATGCATGCTAACACTATTTGACGAGTTAGTAGAGGAGGTGATGGAAGTATTTATGGACGACTTCTCCGTATACGGAAGTTCATTTGAAAACTGTTTAAAAAATCTCGAGCGCGTGTTGCAATGATGTGAGGAAACGAATTTAGCGCTTAATTGGGAAAAATGTCATTTTATGGTCAAGGAAGGACTAGTCCTTGGCCATAAAATTTCGGGCAAGGGGATCGAGGTCGATAGGGCCAAGATCGAAGTAATTGAAAAGCTCCCCCATCCAACAAACGTAAAAGCTATTAGGAGTTTCCTAGGCCACGCGGGGTTCTATCGGCGCTTTATACAAAATTTTTCCAAAATCACTAAGCCGTTAACCCATGTTCTCGAGAAAGAATCATCTTTTCTTTTTAACGATGAATGCCATTTAGCCTTTCAACTTATCCAAGAGAAACTTATAAACTCCCCGATTCTAGTCGCCCCAGATTGGTCGCTCCCTTTTGAAATCATGTGCGACGCGAGTGATATGGCGGTTGGTGCCGTTTTAGGCCAACGGGTGAGTAAGTATTTTCACCCGATCTATTATGCGAGCAAAACACTCACGTCGGCACAAGCAAACTACACCACGACCGAAAAGGAACTTCTAGCAATCGTTTTCGCCTTCGATAAGTTTAGGTCGCATATCACTCTCTCAAAAGTTATCGTCTTCACAGATCACTCCGCGCTTAGGTATCTCTTGAGTAAATCGGACGCCAAGCCTCATCTTTTGCGATGGATCCTCCTCTTGCAGGAGTTTGACTTAGAGATCCGGGATAAAAGAGGAGCCGAAAACTTGGCGGCCGATCACCTTTCTCGTTTAGAAAATCCCTCCTCGGAAGCATTAATAAAGGCCGACATTAACGATAAATTTCCCAAAGAGTGCCTCCTAGCTTTCGAAAATATTAATCCATCTTCTACCCCTGGTTTGCAGATTTGGCTAACTATTTAGTAGCCCGGGTCCTGCCAAAAGAATTCTCGAGTCAGCAAAAGAAGAAATTCTTTTCTGATTTAAAGAATTACTTATGGGAGGACCCCTTCTTATTCCGTGTATGCGCAGACCAGGTTGTGAGAAGATGTGTTTCAAGTGAGGAAGGCTTTAAAATTTTACGTCATTGTCATGAGGGACCCACCGGTGGTCATTATCATTCGAACCGAACCGCGAGGAAGGCGCTGGAGGCGGGCTTTTATTGGCCCACAATCTTCAAAGATGCTCACACCCTTGTGAGTAGTTGCAACAGCTGCCAGCGGTCGGGGAACATCTCTCGCCGGGATGAGATGCCCCAAAACATTTTCTTAGAATGCGAAATTTTCGACCTTTGGGGTATCAATTTTGTTGGTCCTCTCCCTCCCTCTTTTTCAAATAAATATATTCTAGTGGCGGTCGACTACGTATCAAGGTGGGCGGAAGCGCAAGCTCTCCCCACCAATGATACCCGAGTCGTCGTTAATTTTTAAAAAAAATTCTTTTCTCGATTTGGCACGCCGCGCGCTATTGTGAGTGATCGGGGCACCCATTTTTGCAATAGTCAATTTACAAAAATTTTAGCAAAATATGGTGTCACGCACAAATTATCCACCGCATATCACCCACAAACGAGCGGCCAAGTCGAAGTTGTTAATCGAGAATTAAAACGGATTTTAGAAAAAACAGTTTCTATTAATCGGAATGATTGGGCAATAAAGCTCGATGACGCGCTATGGGCCTATCGAACGGCGTACATGACTGCTATCGGTTGTACACCGTATCGAATGGTTTATGGCAAGGCTTGCCACCTTCCGGTTGAATTTGAACACCGCGCATTTTGGGCGCTTAAATTTTTAAACCTCGATTCCACTCTAGCGGGAGAACAAAGAAAATTCCAAATGAACGAATTAGATGAGTGGAGAGCGAATGCGTATGAGAGCAATAAATTACATAAGGAGCGAACAAAGTTTTATCACGATAAGTCTCGCACACCGCTATAGGCGGTAGCTAGACTGCGGCACGAAACGGCATTGTACCGATCGTTCAAGTAATATAAAACGAGGACTAAATCCCCGAGTATCGAATCTCGAAAGAACACAGTATGGTGGAGTTAGGTGTCGAGGAAGGACTTGAGATCGAAGTCCAGCGATAGGTGGAGTGCGGACGAAAGGGATTTGGTTTGTGAATGATAAAATAAAATATTACAACTACTCCTATGCGATGCCGCTATGCAAAGCTTCGCTCGGCGGGATGGAAGACTACGTAGGCCTTGAACGCGCTACTTCGTTGGGCGGATGGGCGAGTAGGCTAGCGGAATGAGGGTCGCAAGCACCTCTTCGACAAGCACGGCACTAACAATTGCTAGTGCGGCACTGAACACAATGGTGGAATGGAAAATGGATGGTGGCGCACCTCTTTAACACATATGAACTAAATAATTCCAAATAAATGAAATAAGCATTACAAAGCATAGTTCATAGCATACATCATCAAAATATAGAGATTACAAACATCACATCAACAAAAGGGAGAGGAAAAGGCATGAGATACGACCGAATCCGGAGGCTCGTTGTAGATTCACGGTAGGAAGCACCGGGTTGTCAATCCGCGTCCTAGCTCGGCCCCAACTATCGTCCGGGGTAGAGGAGGGCCACGTCCGATGCGAAGAACTCCTTGCTTGGCGATGAAGATGAGTGTAGAATCTCCTCCTTGAAACTCTTGGATGATGGAGGATGCCTAGGGGGTTGAAAAACCTGTGGATGGGGCGAAAACGGCGGACTAGACGGAGTTCCAATCTATCTCCCCGCCCTAATTCGCGAGCAGGTCAATATATAGGCGCTGGAATAAACAGTGTGCACGATCAGTGGCGCACGACCAGTGCTCATGCGCACTATAGTTCTGTGATCGTGCGCCTGCCTGGACGGAGCCTGCAATGTAAGCAATTTATAAAATACCATGTTCGCACGACCAGTGGCGCACGATCGGCGGTCGTGCGCACTATCATAGGTGGTCGTGCGCACTGGTCGAGACAGAACTCATAAAATTGATGTTAAGTGCGCACGAACAGTGGCGCACGACCGGTGGTCGTGCGCACTATCGTAGGTGGTCGTGCGCACTGTCTGAAACAGAACTCAAAAATTAGGGTTAAGTGCACACGATCAGCGGCGCACGACCAGTGGTCGTGCGCAGTAGAACCAGTGATCGTGCGCAGTGTTTCTGTACAGAATTGCACCGGGAACACCTGCACGACTCCTGTTCCAGCACAACCACGAATCCAGCCACTGAAAGTGGCACTTAACAATGCATGAAAACTACTAAAGATGAAGAACTTGAAATAACAACAAAAACGGGCCTAGAGGTGCACTTAGCAAGGAGTATCAAATATGAGTGAAAACATGTCTAAAGTGAAGTGCATAGACTAGAAAATCGGCCCAGATGGGTCCATAAATGTGTATATATTTGGGACTCATCACACCCCCAGACTTAACTGTTTGCGCGTCCCGAGCAAACGAATTCGGTGGAGTGTGAAAATGGTAGTTAACAAAGGAAATTACACAAAGGAGTACGGTGCGAAGTAACAAACGCATGCAAATAGAAATTTAGTAAAAAGAGATTCTAACTATACTAATTAATTTACAAAAGTATTAGAGCGTAAAGAAAGATTTATCAATACTCAGTTAGTGAACTGTGAAGAACTTGATCGATCATGCCCGATGTGAAAGTAACAAGCCACTAAGGAGGGTGTTGCACAAGATCGGGGTTCAGGAATAACTCCGCTGAAATCCATCAACGTCGTGAACCATAAGCTTGCCCGGTCACACTCTCTCCACGGCGCTAGCAAACTCACGAGATAAATCAGTAGGGCTTTAGGATCATATTGGGGCTTAGGTTGCGGTATGATATTCGAAGATAAAGACGAAGGCTACGCAACCCAAATGAGTCAACGGAACGCTGCACCAAACAAAACCAAGAACAAAGCTCGTGTGACACACCCCCAGACTTATCATGAAAACTAGGTGTGCACACGGCCTACTTCACAAATACCAACAGATTTTCTATTGCGCTTGGGAGGATATCTTTTCAATACAATTTTTTTTTTAGAATTTCATTTCAATAACATATTTTTCTTCTTTTTTCTTATCCTCCAGTTGGTTCATATTCAGCAAATAAAACTTATTTTTCTTTCAGATCACAGAGATTCCAAACATCACACCAAATCAAGAACATGAGTTCAGTTAAACAGCAATTTGGTTGCGAAAGTAGGATAAGCTTTTAGGATTTGGTGAATGGAAGAGGAGCTGAAACAAAGAAGTGGTAGGCGCAAATGTTGGCTTGCAAAGGTGAGCGAATAGGATAGGGGAAGACAAAGCTCAAACAAGCCAAAAGGTGGCCTACATCACATTTAACTCGAAGAATCGCTCGCACCCATGCTTCAAGAGTCGTTTGGGGCAAGTTCTTAGCCCACGAGAAAGGTAAACCTTCCTCCCGACTCGAGCAACACACAACTAGTGCTCGTATACACACAACACCGAGTTATCGCCAATTTTGTTCACATTCACCATTTGAGTATAACAAATCTAAAACTACGCAAAAATACTAATCATAAATTAAACGCATAGAAATAATCTAGTTTTACTCAAATTCTACTATAGCATGCGGATGCGACTAGAACACTGCGCGAGTCAACATCGCACTCCAATTAGTAATTCCTAAGCTAACACCCGATTTCACATTCCAAGCCATAATAATTTATTCGGAAACGAAACAATCAGGTAAGTGCGCGCTTATGTGGGTGAAGTGGTGTGCGGTGCATATGAAAAATTGATAAACTGAAATAGACTGAGAGCTAAAATAATAATACTTCCAGAATGCGTGCGTGCGTGTACGTGCATGGTTCTCACTCTCCCCCCAGACTTACATGAACGCATAATTTAAAGCATGATCCTTTAAACATTCAACTAAGGAGAAAAGGAAGAGTGTACCCCATGCTCAGAAGTGAGCATACCGAAAGAATTTGCGTTTAAATTCTGAAAATCACCAGGTTCCCTGCCCGAAAAAAAATCACTGCTCCTGCGAGTAAAGTAAGCACAACACCACAAAGACAAGAGAACATAATATAGATGAAATTCCAAAATGATGGCCAGAAGAGCATTCACAACAATAATGCAAATACTATAAAAATACTAAGAGACGATTATTCAAATAACAAGATAGTTAATAAAAAAGACAAGAAAAACACGACAAGGCTGAGATTGACTCGCACACATGGGATAAAAATCACTCCTCGTCGCTATCACTATCTAAAACAACAACGGACGGTGGAGGTCTGGATGATGATGCGGCCCGGCCAGGAGGTGGGGGAATATCTAGTCCTCCCCGCAAGGCTTGCTGATACACAAAGTCCGTTAGCCAATACTGATTTGCCTCCAAGTCGGAGAGGCACTGGTTGAAGCTTGGGACCTCTGGTGCTCGTGAAGAACTGCCCTCCTCCTTGGGTATCTGCTCCTGCTTGAATGACTGACGCCGCGGCTGCGAGAGGGCTATCTCACGGTGAGTAGTCGGTGGATCAGCCGGCTCTCCATGCTCCTCAACATCACGCCTCTCCCTAGGCGCATCACCCGGCATCACGACCACAAAACTCCTGCTACTCTTCTTCCCCACGACCTGAAGTAGATGAAAGCTCACCATGGTGGCCCTGGTGATGAAGGAGGGCGCAGTCACCTGCACCATCGGAGGCAGCTGACTCCAAACCCCCAATCCCTTTGCAATGCGTGTGATATAATAGGCACCACCAATGGCACCAGTGAGACCGTAGGTGGCCTCGTGATGGAAGAAGAAAGCGAGCATGTAGCCCAGATGCACGGGCTGCCAGAATTCCATACTATATAAGGAGATCAAATCTTGCCACCCCACGACGTTCTGACTAAGAGCTCGGACGACAAGAGAATGACTAAGGACATGCTGCAAGGATCGGAGAGCAGGCGCGACGATCCAGGTGGATTTACTATTCCTAGCCACATACTCTTAAACCGTCCCGTGAGAGCACACCACGCGGCACACAGGGTGATGCCGTCAGGGAAGGAGACATCCATACTCTGAAAATCGATCGCAGCAGCCTCCGCTTCAGTGTAGAAGCCTGCGTGTACAACGAGCTCCGGCAAAGACAATGTGACGACACTCCCCATAATTCGGAAAGAGCATGTTGGCGGCCGGCAACCGGAGGGCATCACCTCCCACTCGAACGTCGGAAGGAACTCTAAGGTGAGCTCTTTGTAGCCAAGATCATCGCACTCAAACACCTTACTCCAGTGATCGAATGAGTAGCGGAGGAGGACGGCCTCCCTCAAAACTCCATTGTCTCTGATTGAGCTAAGCTCATTCCAATCTACCAATCTCTGAGAGAGAAATGGCTTATCCCTTAGCGAGTTGTAGCGCCGGGTGTGCACATCCTTTGAGAATTTACCCATACATGCCAAGATCTAGGCCGGAGATGCAGAGGGCCGACCTGAGCGATGGTAGGTCTTGGTGGAGGGACGATCTCTCGCATTCATGGTAGCAATAGGCGGATAAGAAGGGGGAGGAAGCCATGGAACTCACCGGAGAAGAGGCGGCACGCACGATCAGTGGAATACTCGTGGAGCGGCGCACGGACAGCAGCGAACGAGCAAAGGAAGCGAAAACCTAGAATGTACGCACATAGCTCGGGAGAACGGGTGTTTTTATAAAAATCTGGGCCGATCGCCCGATCAGTGGTCGTGCGTGATAAGTAGTGCGCACGACCAGTGGTCGTGCGCGAAAGGAATTTTTCGAGCTGCCAAAATTTTAGTAAAAACTCCATCCACCGTGCAGTATGCGTACAACTAGGGTTCAACACAAGCAGCGAGACAATCACAGCCTTATCAACAACTTAACTAAGCTAGAAGAAATTAAAGTTCAGGAAAAGGAAAGATAACTACTGGGGTTATTGTCATCCCAGCACGACTTATTCAAAAACTAAAGGTTCTAGCTAATGGGCGTATGAAAAAGGAAATGAACAGGTAACTGTTCTAATACGCGTGTCGGTAGCAGGTACCGATACAGTGACAAAACAGTTACTCCTCTACCCAAAAAATAATACCTACAAAACGCAGGTAGAGGAAACAGAAAGTAAGAAGAGGAGGAGATATCCTCACTCAACTCACCAAACACATCCTTGCCTAGCAAGGTGTCATCAACAGGGAGGTGGCAGGCAGAAATGGCAATGAGTGGAGCTTCCTCTACGGAGGGGGAATCAACCTCCTCACATGAGAGGATGCTCGCATCATTGACTTGAGCATCATGCTCCAAGTCCTCCTGAAGTACCTGTGAAGACTCAACCTGCACAGGCTCGGATAAAGAAGGGTGATCATGAAATAAAGAAGAAGAATGACTTAAATAAAAATCAAACGGGGGAGTGATCCCGGTCTCACTACCATCAGGTTGGGGAAGTGAAATAATGTTTGCATTGTCATCAATGCTACAAGGTTTAGCAGGATCAACGATGGCCAGGCTTAGGATTTGGACTTCCTCCACCGGTGCTGAGGTAAACTCCTCTTCACCTAGAAGGTTGTCCTCCTCCATAAGAGTAGGCACAACACTTAGATCAACAGCCTCCTCTTGTAACACATCATCGACAATGTTGTCAGAGACGAATGTAGTATGCACAACAGGGGGAAGAATAGTGCTCGGGTAAAAGTCGAGCACCAACTCCTCACAAAGAATCGAATCCACTAGAGGTGGTGGATGCACATGGAGAATAGGCTCAGCAATGTCGGTGCATAGATCAGCCGCACATCTGGTGACCGTGTCCATACCATACCCTTCAAGATGTGAAGGTGACAAAGACACATAACCGGATGTTGAAGGTGTGCCGCCAGAGTTAGGAGTTGGGACAATCCGGATATCCGGCTCGTCATCCTCGTCCAATTGGCGAAGATACTCGGCACAGTCCTTCAAGACATGATCAATGCTCCGACAAAACCGGTACTGCCTTGCAGGCTTCTTTGGTACAGCGGGGGCTGAAGCCGAAAAGAAGTATGATGGTAAAGGCTCAGCAGAGTAGCCATAAGACTTACGCGCACCATATGGAGTACCAGACGAAGTCGATGCTCTATATGCTGGGCGAGAAGAATTATGCCCACCATTCTCCGTAGGGCATTCATCACTAGAGTGGGAGGTAGCTCCACACCAACGGTAACGGATATTAAGATGTGCCCACATAGTGCGAAGATAAAATGATTCAAATAGAAAAACACCATGGTGCGAAATACCACACCTAACAAAAATTACTAAAGCAACCTAATTAAAACAGGAAAATGGAATAAAAAGAAATAAAACAAAGAAATGCAATTACAAATGGAAGGTCTTCTCTCTCAGGTTTTCCCTCTCCAGAAAACTCACACGACTGTGTTCCCCGGCAACGGCGCCAAAAACTTGATGGCGCAAATCTCGCACACCGCTATAGGCGGTAGCTAGACTGCGGCACGAAACGGCAGTGTACCGATCGTTCAAGTAATATAAAATGAGGAGTAAATCCCCGAGTATCGAATCTCGAAGGAACACAGTATGGTGGAGTTAGGTGTCGAGGAAGGACTTGAGATCGAAGTCCAGCGATAGGTGGAGTGCGGACAAAAGGGATTTGGTTTGTGAATGATAAAATAAAATATTACAACTACTCCTATGCGATGCCGCTATGCAAAGCTTCGCTCGGCGGGATGGAAGACTACGTAGGCCTTGAACGCGCTACTTCGTTGGGAGGATGGGCGAGTAGGCTAGCGAAATGAGGGTCGCAAGCACCTCTTCGACAAGCACGCCACTAGCAATTGCTAGTGCGGCACCGAACACAATGGTGGAATGGAAAATGGATGGCGGCGCACCTCTTTAACACATATGAACTAAATAATTCCAAATAAATGAAATAAGCATTACAAAGCATAGTTCATAGCATACATCATCAAAATATAGAGATTACAAACATCACATCAACAAAAGGGAGAGGAAAAGGCAAGAGATACGACCGAATCTGGAGGCTCATTATAGATTCACGGTAGGAAGCACCGGGTTGTCAATCCGCGTCCTAGCTTGGTCCCAACTATCGTCCGGGGTAGAGGAGGGCTGTCACACCTCCCAATGGACCCGTCTTCTCCAGCGTTTTACAATCCTGCCACGTCCGATGCGAAGAACTCCTTGCTTGGCGTTGAAGATGAGTGTAGAATCTCCTCCTTGAAACTCTTGGATGATGGAGGATGCCTAGGGGGTGAAAAACCTGTGGAAGGGGCGAAAACGGCAGACTAGACGGAGTTCCAATCTATCTCCCCGCCCTAATTCGCGAGCAGGTCAATATATAGGCGCTGGAATAAAGAGTGCGCAGGATCAGTGGCGCACGACCAGTGGTCGTGCACACTATTGTTCTGTGATCGTGCGCCTGCCTGGACGGAGCCTGCAATGTAAGCAATTTATAAAATACCATGTTCGCACGACAAGTGGCGCACGATCGGCAGTCGTGCGCACTATCATAGGTGGTCGTGTGCACTGGTCGAGACAGAACTCATAAAATTGAAGTTAAGTGTGCACAAATAGTGGCGCACGACCGGTGGTCGTGCGCACTATTGTAGGTGGTCGTGCGCACTGTCCGAAACAGAACTCAAAAATTACGGTTAAGTGCACACGATCAGCGGCGCACGACCAGTGGTCGTGCGCAGTAGAACCAGTGATCGTGCGCAGTGTTCCTGTATAGAATTGCACCGGGAACACCTGCACGACTCCTGTTCCAGCACAACCACGAATCCAGCCACTGAAAGTGGCACTTAACAATGCATGAAAGCTACTAAAGATGAAGAACTTGAAATAACAACAAAAATGGGCCTAGAGGTGCACTTAGCAAGGAGTATCAAATATGAGTGAAAACATGTCTAAAGTGAAGTGCATAGACTAGAAAATTGGCCCAAATGGGTCCATAAATGTGTATATATTTGGGACTCATCAATAAGCACATAAAATTTCCAAAAACTTTTTCACCGGGCGATCTCGTCCTCCTTTATAATTCCCGCCTTCGCCTTTTTCCGGGAAAACTAAAATCCCGATGGTCCGGACCCTTTATTGTTAAAGAGGTTTGGTCCTATGGGACAATTTTAATTTCCCACCCGGAAAAAGGTACCTTCAAAGTTAATGGGCACCGCCTTAAATTATATCTTCTGGGAGAGTTAACTAATGAAAAGAGTGATTCGATTGTATTTCAACCTATAATATGATCGGCAAGTGGGTCAAGCTACGCGACCTTAAACAAAGCGCTTTTGGGAGGCACCCCAAAGTTATCTTTCTATTGTTTTCTCTTGTTCTTTAACATATTTTGTAGGTAATCGTCGCTTCCCCGCGCAAACTTCAAAAAATCAGGGAAGCCCTTTCTCTTTCTTCCTTCTCTTTTATCATGCATGTCCTTTTTGTTTTGTCTTGCACTTTATTTTCTTTTACTTCATAGATAGTTTTAAACATTGGGGACAATGTTTAAATTTTAAGTATGGGGTGTAAATAGTTCTTTGTAAATAGTTGTTAAATTCGAAAATTTTCAAAACAAAAAAATATATATTCTTATGTTTTCTTCTATTTTAGCACTTGTAAAACCCAAAAACTCAAAAAAAAATTAGAAAATAGAAAAATTTAAATCTTGGAAAGGGACGTTTGGGACCTCACCCCATCTCACCTCCTAGTACCGTGAGAACCCTTCACGGGGTATACCTCGGGAAGTCCAAGAATTAACAAAAAAAATTGTTAGCTTTTTAGTATATGTTTTCGTTTAGTTCTTATCAAAAATCCAAAAAAAAAAAGATAATATCAAAATTCAAAAAATATATATATATAAAAAGAACTTAAAATACAAAAAATTTAAATCTTATACCTCTCCTATTTGTTGTTTTTGTGATTTCTTTGAAATCTAGTTGAGAATGTTTATAAGATGTTTAAGTTTTTAATTGGCTAAAATTTTGCTTATCATAGTTTGTTAATTTTAAATTTGAGATAATCTTGATTTAAGAATCATCTTATTATTTTAAATTGATTAGAGAATTAATTTAGCATGACTTCTCTTTTTATTTTTAAATGGCTTCATTTTGTAGTAAATTTCCTAAACCTCTTTAGATTTCAATTATATTTTCTTCTAACTTTTTAGATCTTAGGAAATTTAATGTTACTAGAATTTGCTCTCAATATAATTTAAAGCTAGCTAGATTTATTTCCCTTCCTTACCCCCTTTGTGGCGTAAAAAAATGATGAAGTTTAAAAGATCATATGTCATGGGAATAAGAGGATAAAATTCATTATTCCCTAAAACATATGCACCCAAAATATTTGAAAAGATTATATGGCATGGAGTAAGTGGATAAAATTCATTACTCCTAAACCATATACATTTTGGGTTTTTATTAGAAGAGAAAAAAAAGAAATTTCATGATGAGGATAAATTCCATTTCCTCCATTCAAAAATATCTCTTCTTATGCCAAATTTTATGAAATCCCCCCTTAGCCAATTATCATTGTTCTAGGTTTAGTTGAAAATTATGGAGAGAGCAATATTTAGTAATTTACTTTTCCTTAAGATTCTTTTAAGATTGAATTCTTATAATTTTAATTTAATTTAGTTGTATAATTTCTACAATTTTGTCAAACTAATTAATTTTCTTGAGAAGTCCTTGCCTAAACATTTTTTCCTCTTTTCAAATCATCATCATAATTTAGGACTTAACTCCCCCTTGAATTTACTCTTAACTTAACTTTTGGTTTAAATGAAATTTTAGTTTAAAATTAAAAATTTTTAAGGATGTCTTATAAATTATGTCTCACACTTTTGCTCTGGAATAGCAAAATCTCAAGTATGGGGGTATTTGATAAGTAGTATTTTTATAACTTTTTAATAGAAAATTTTGTAAATATTTAATTTGTATTTTCTTTTTTGTATGTCATTTCTAGGTCATAAGTGTTTATTTTGAAATTCTGTTTCTAATTTAGCTTAATTTCAATTTTTGCAGAATTTTGGGACAAATTGGAGAAATTGACAAGTACACGCCCTCAGTCACGCCTGTGACCAAGGGCGTGTAACCTGAAGATCAGTCCAGAGTCGATGTCGTGCCAATTGAGCTAGTCCACAGCGAGTCACGCCCTCGGTCATGCCCGTGACCAAGTGTCACGCCCGTGACTAGGGGCGTGTAATTTTAGAATCTTCCCAGCTGGCTGCTGACGAGACGTGGAGATGCTGTCGAGAAGTCAACCTAAGTCAGGCCCGTGACCCACATGTCACGACCGTGACTTGCCTGCGTGATCTCTGCTTCGCCACCGCGCCGAACTCCATCCCACGCCGCATTTAATGAAGCCGTCCAAAGTCACGGCTGTGACCCGACATGTCACGCCCGTGACATGCCACTTTTCGCCGTGCCGTATAGAAAGCCCACGCCGCTGTCAGATCCGATGTGAATAGTGCAGTCACGCCCTGGGTCACGCCCGTGACCGAGGGCGTGTAATCTGAAATTTTTGCCTATAAATTCAGAGGCTCTCCTTGAGTCCAGGGTTCAGAAATTTGGAGTGGGGGAAGTGCTGTTAGAGCTGAGAGTGAGTTTTTCAAGTGCTTGTTCATGTCTTTTCTTTAGCTTTCATGTTCTCTTATTTCCTTTCATGCAATGTTTTTAAATTTTCATGTACTAGTTTTCTTAAGCTTGTAACCTTCATTTTCCTTAGCTTTGCACTTTTAAATTAAGGCTTGTAATAGTTTTTTTGATTTTCAATAAAAACTAGTTTCCTCTTTCATGTTCTTTTTCTCCTTAAGTAATTTCTTCCTTTCATGCAATGTCAATTTCTCCTTCCTTTCATGCAATGTTTGATCTTTTCATTTAAATTGCAATTAGTTTTAATTTTAGTTAAGTAAAAACAAACCTCAAATTTTCGTCGATAAGATAATGGTGATTTTCCTCGAAGTAGAAGTAATCAACGCGCCCCGTGGAATATGACCTTGATATTCCTAAATATCCTATACTATAGATGATAAGGTACACTTGCCTTTATCGGATATAGTTTTGGAGAAAATCTCAAACCTTCACTAAATTTCAAAACCGCTAAATCTATATCACTAGTCCTATGTTACATATTCACCGAGCCTTTTGCTCGTAGGACCAACCCATCCTTCATAAATATCAAGTCAACAGCTCCAAGGACTGACCAGTCCTTCTGTATCGTAACCACACCGAGCCTCCAGTTCGCAGGACTAACCCATCCTCCATACATATATTCATCCATCCTTATAGTGTGTTGCCCATCATTTTCCATTATCTACATAATTATAATAATCTTTCTCTTATAATTTAGTTATACTTAACGATTTAAGGTGAATCTTGGAATTCCTGAGGACTACCCTGTGAGGGGCTCACAGCAGTACTAGGAGGTATGTTGGGATGACATCTTAAAACTCTCTCTCTCAAGATATTTAATCTTATTGGTGGCTACCCATATATTCGATCCCACACTCTCTAGTTACTATAGAATCCTAAGGTGGATTATAATTTATAGGAAGGGGAAGTGTTGACTTTCAATTGAACTTCAACACTACCCGCCTTGAGGACTAAGTACAAACTCACTCATTTCTAACCTTGCCCTAAGGCTCCAATTCCAAAAGTTTAACATACTTTTTATCATCTCCTTAAATCATCATAATGTCTTCAACTTGACTTTAGCCATATCAAGCTTTTACTAAATGCATCCCAATCTTATACTCAAGTATTGACACCCAAGTGAAATTCCCTACAATTAACCCAATATTCTTCAGTATTGATCCCCATATACGTGGTGTCTATATAATGATCAATTGGAGTCCAAAATCTTTAGATTTATGTTTGGCTATTCACAGACCAATGTTGATTCTAATTATAACACCATGTCAATCATGAAGTACATAGCCATTTTTCAAGTCCAAATGACTTAGAGTTAAATCCAGAGGTTATATATGACATGTCACATGCTTCTAATCAGATTTATCCATTTTATGATTATTAGGCCTAATTATTTATACTTACATAATTATTAAGTAACTTCCAAATTATATAAGAGGTATAGTATGTTGATGTCTAAGATCCATAAAAATTTCCATAGGTTCTCTAAGGTATAAAATGTGCCCTAACAGAAAATGAGATTTTTTTCCTACAATATTTAACCATCAAAAATAAATTTATAACAAATGGGACCATTTCAAGTTTTACAAAGGATCTATACAAAAACTTCATCCAAATATGCTTACAAAATTACCAGAGGTTCTATACAATCCAAATGGTGTTCTAACAGAATTTCATAATTTTCCAGAACCATTTAACCACATAAATGGAATTTACTGTAAATGGTACTATTCCATATTTACACAGAAATTCATTAATGTCATCATCCAAAAATTTCTAATAAAATCTCTAGAGGTTCATTGTGGTCTAATTCACATGGTGACAGAAATTTGAATTTTCCTAACATTAATCACCACCCTTATTATATAATTCATTGAGACAATAAAAACTCAACATAATGAAGGAACTACTAAATATCAATAACCAAAAACTATGATAAATTTTCCAGAGGATCATAATCTTCTAATAAGAGTCTATCGAGGGATTTATAATTTTATAAGTAATATAAACCATAAATATTCCAATAATACAAAAGTGTGACTAATGGAATTTTGATATTTTCTAAGGTAAATGACTCCCAAAAATTCTAATAAAATTACCAGAGGTCTAATATAACCTAAATCTCTTAAATTTTTGAAGTGGAAGTGGACTGTCCGAGTAGTCTGATTTTGGAGACAGCAGAGACCGCGCAATCTCGGTATAGCGGCTTGGCTGTTAAGACCGCGCGTCTCTGGTGTTGGCGTCCTGTGATTGGTTTGCCTTATATGCCCAAGTGTTCCTATTCTTGTTGAGATCGGGCGGTCTGGTACATGTTGCTTCGACGGTCTGTACCGCAGTCTGCATGAGTTCGCTCTGGCGGTCACTTATGAAAGGCCAGTGTGTTCGTGTAGTGCCGATCTTATAATAGACCAGGCGGGTTGTATGAGTTCATTTTTGGCGACCTATTCTTGATCGGTCAAATGCTCATATGTCTATTCTTATAAGAGACCGGGCGGTCTGCCGGTTTGTTCTTGGCAAGCTGTCTTACTTGGACAATTTTGCTTAAGTGTAATAAGGTCTTATAGAGACTGCGCGGTTTGTGTTTAGAAGTTCTTGGTCTATTTGCAGCGGACACAGTTGATCAGGCGACCTTAAGTGGTCAGGAGAGCTTGAGTGCGGTCTGGCAGCAGTGAGTAGTTCTTCATCAAGTGTTAGCGGGGTACGTCTGTGATCTTGAGACTGTGCGGTCTAGGCGATCAAGAAGTGTGAACAGGTTTTGTTTCAGTAGTTACAATAAGCAGCAGGTTGTGCGGTTTGTGATTGGCGGCCTGGCAGTTGGAGGTCAGCGACCTCATTTGTTCACGCGGTCTCAGGGAAGGCGGCGATCATGCTGAGTTCGAGCGGTCTAGGCTGTCTCAGTTCTTCTAGTTGCCAGAAGCTTGTTGTGTTGCTTCTCTTCCCATCTATGTTTGCTTTTATAAATCATGTCTCGCCATGTATGCAACGCATTGTAATAAGATAGTATTCAATTGAGATTCTCTAGCCTTCATTGTCTCTGGTTAACTATTGTGAATTTGAATTGAAGTCTTCCGCTGTTGTCTTCGATCCATCTTTGAATTTTAACAAAATCATCATGTGACAGAAAGTTAGAATTTTTCTAAGTAATTTGGTATCAGAGTTAGGTTTGAGGCAGTGATCAGCTATAGAATCTTGCTTCAATCTCTAAAAGTTGTTAACCAGTGTGATAACAATGGAAGGAGGTTATACAAGAGGTCTTAGAATTGAGTTCCATACGTAGACTAACTTCAAGAAGTGGTAGTCGTGCATGGAGAGCTATCTTCTTGGCGAAGAATTATGGGAGCTAGTCGGATGAGATGCAAGACAAGTTGTTGTACCTGCTGAAGGAAATGCTGAGCAGGTAAAGGCTTGGAAGAGAACGAATGCTAAGGCAGAGTTCACTTTAAAGCGTGTTATAATTCCGGAGCTGTTTGACCACATAATCGGATGTAGGTCAGCTGTTTAGATTTTGACAGCCTTGGATGGCTTGTTTAATAAAAAGTATGTAGCTCGTCTACAGTTCTTGGAAAATGAGTTGGCAAAAGCAAATCAGGGGCATTTGTCTATCTCATCTTTCTTCTTGAAGATGAAGAACCTCTGTGCTGAGATTTTGGCATTGGACCCGAATGAGCCTATCTCAGAAGTAAGGCTGAAGAAGCACATAATCCGCGGATTACAGAGGGAGTATGTGGTCTTTGTCACTTCTATTCAAGGTTGAGCCAATCAACCATCATTGCTTGAGCTGGAGAACTTACTTTCTTCGCAAGAGAGTTTGGCTATGCAAATGGCTGGGATGACTATCTTTGGAGGAGATAATGAGGTTCTCTTTTCTAGTAAGAAGAAGAGATGGGACAAGAAGAAGAATTCATATGTTGGAGATGGTCCTTCTACTTCATATCAGAAGTAGGGGAGTTATGCTCCTAAGTCTGATGGGAAGAAGAAGGAAGGGCCGAGGTGTTACAGGTGCAACAAGCTTTGTCACTTCAAGAGAGACTGCAAAGTCAATCTTCAGCCAAGGCATGCTGCGGGAAAGGAGGAGGCTTGTTCTAGTGCTAAAGGTAGTTGGTGTGGTGGAGCTGCTTTCATGGAGGGCACTTGTGTTCGGGCATTGACTTCCATCAACTATCAATATGATTGGATAGTGGACTTAGGGTGTGGTCATCACCTCACCCCGGATGAGTCGCAGTTCTCTTCTTTGCAGGCATACTCAGGTAATGATGATATTATTACCGTTGATGATACTATTCATGAAGTAGAGAAGGAGGGAGTTGTCTCTTTAGGCAGTGATAGAGGACCACTCACGTTGAGGAGTATTTATCATGTGCCGAAAATGAAGAAGAATCTCTTCTCCATGACCAACACTGTTGATGATGGCTATCACATTCTGTTTGGTCCAACAGAAGTGAAGTTTATCCGAAGTGTGTCAGCTGTGAAGGCTAAGGTCACTCATGTTGGGAGACGGGTGAAGGACTTGTTTGTGTTACCAACAAGCTCCTATGTTGATAAGATGAGAGCGAATGACAGCGCTGCTATCTGGTATGAAAGGCTTGGGCATATCGGGATGGATAAGCTAAAGGCTATGGCTCATAGAAGCCTGGTGAGAGGCTTGCCTAGTCTATCTTTCATGGGAGATAGTCATGTTTGTGCGGGATGTCTATATGGCAAGGCTTATCGCCTTCCATTTGACAAGTCACAAAGCAGATGCAAGGTGCCATTGGAGTGTATCCATGGTGATCTATGTGGACCTACCGAGAATGCTAGTCTTGGAGGTAGCAGGTATATGCTGGTCTTGGTTGATGACTTCACCAGATATACATGGGTATATTTTCTGAAGGAGAAGTCAGAGGCATTCGAGAGGTTTGTGGACTTCAAGGAGCTAGTGGAAGGTCGGCTTAACCTGCGGATCAAGAAGTTCAGAACAGATAATGGAGGCGAGTTTACTTCCAATGCATTTTTCAACTTTTGCAGGAAGCATGGCATCCGGATAGAGATTTCTTGTGCTCACACTCCACAATAGAACAGAGTTGTAGAGCGAAAGATCCGTCATCTGACGGAGACCTGCAAATGTTGGATTCATGCCAAGAGCATTCTGAAGTCCTTTTGGGCAGAGACAATGTCTTGTACTATTTCTGTCATCAATCAAATGCCTCTCAGACCTATCAACATGAAAACACCTTATGAATTGATGTTTAAGGAGAAGCCAAGCATGGAACACTTTTGAGTGCTCGGATCTACCTGCTATGTGCATGTTCCTGATGCCCTCAGAACAAAACTAGATGCAAAAGCAAGGAAGATAGTCTTCATCGGTTATGATGACCAGAAGAAGGGTTGGAGATGCATGGATCCAGAGACATGGAGAGCAGTGGTATCAAGGGATGTGGTATTCTATGAGTTGACATCATACCAGGGTAGCTCTTCTGTTGAGCTATAAGGACGCAGGTCAGATGGTGGACTTGAAGAAGCTACCAAGGAGGTTCTGGTGGAGTCGCATGTTTCTCCAGGGGCTCTAGGTGTTTCTAGCTCTGGGTCAGGTGCTTTAGGTTCTGGAAGCAGGGGGAGCGATGCTCCAAATATGCCTGGAAGGAGAGCTAGTCCAGAACAGGTAGCTGAGGAGGTGGATCAGAGTAAAGCTCTGAGGAGGTCCAAAAGGACCATCATTCCGCCAGATCGGTATACGGGTGGAAACATCGTGAGCTTCGTCTCATGTTTCTTCGCAGGTCCTATGGATGTGAGAGAGCCATCTTGCTTTGAAAATGGCCATGGATGAAGAGATGGCTACCCTCAGGAAGAATGAGACTTAGGACTGGGTGCCTAAGGTTGAGGGTGTTACTCTAGTGACTTGCAAGTGGGTTTTCAAGTTGAAGAAGAAGTCTGATGGAAGCATTGAGCGTTACAAGGCTCGTCTTGTAGCTCGAGGATTCTCATAGAAGTATGGGGAGGATTATGAAGAGACTTTCTGCCCTGTTGCTAAGATGACTTTGGTTCGGGTGGTGATCGCGTTGGCAGCTTGCCAATGATGGAATATTTGACAACTCGATGTAAATAATGCTTTCTTATACGACGAGATTGACAAGGATATCTTCATGGATCAACCAACTGGTTATGTTTCTGAAGAACACCCAAGATATGTGTGTAAGCTCAAAAAGGCTCTTTACGGTTTGAAGCAGGCCCCTCGGGCGTGGTACGGCAAGATAGCAGAATACCTCTAGTTCTGCGGTTACTTTGTTTCTTATTCTGATTCAATCTTATTCGTAAAGAAGATGGGGGAGCTTCGGGTCTTGGTGTTGCTATATGTTGATGATATGATCGTCACGAGAAATTCTGAGGTGGAGGAAGCTAGACTTCGAGCTGAGTTAGCTATCAGATTTGAGATGAAGGACTTGGGGGAGCTCCACCATTTCCTTGGACTCGAAGTGGAGAGGAAAGAGGGCGGTATGCTTGTTTCCCAGAAGGGCTATGCATAAAGAATTGTGAAGCGATTCGACATTGAAGGGGGGAAGACCAGCTCTACTCCATTGGAGGTTGGCATGATACTTCGACGTGATGAGGGGAAGGTTCTTTCTGATCCTTTGGTGTTTCGGGCTTTGGTCGAAAGTTTGATATACTTGACAATCACGAGGTTGGATATCTCTTATGCGGTTGGCCGAGTGAGTCAGTTTATGGCGGAGCCTCAGAAACCTCATCTTATGGTGGCTAGGAGCATTTTGAAGTATGTCAAGACCACCTCTGACTTGGGTCTCTTCTATGGGAAGGACTCGGGCTTTTGCTTGCATGGATACATGGATGCTTATTATGGAGGAGATTTAGATGATCGGAGATCGACTTCTAGATACATCTTTATGACGGGTTCTACAACTATATTATGGTGCAGCAAGAAGCAGGATTCTATGTATGTCTCCACTACGGAAGTAGAGTACAAAGCTTTGGCTTTGGCAGCTCAAGAAGCCATCTGGCTTAGGAGGCTTGTGGAGGACATTCATAGGGAGGTGCGAGGTCCTACTCTGCTTCGGGGTGACAATGAGCGTGCCCTCAAACTGGTGAATAATCCAATTTGTCATGCGTGAACCAAGCACATAGAGATTCAACATCATTTTATTCGGGAGAAGGTGTTGGAGGGATCTCTTATGGTTGAGCATGTGTAAAGCAAGGATAATGTTGCGGACATCTTTACGAAGCTGTTGTCAAAGGGACCATTTGTTCAGTTGAGGAGCCTACTTGGGCTGACTTCCAATTCCCACTTTAAGGGGGAGTGTTAAATTTTTGAAGTGGAAGTGGACTGTCCAGGCGGTCTGATTTTGGAGACTGCAGAGACAACGTGATCTCGGTGTGGCGGCTTGGCCTATTGAGACCGCACATCTCTGGTGTTAGAATCCTATGTTTGGTTTACCTTGTGTGCCTAAGTGTTGCTGTTCTGGTTGAGACCGGGCAGTCTGGTACATATTGCTTCAGCGGTCTGTACTGTGGTCTGCATGAGTTCGATCTGACGATCACTTGTGAAAGGCCAGTGTGTTCGTGTGGTGCCGATCTTATAAGAAATCGGGCGGGTTGTATGAGTTCGTTTCTGGCGACCTATTCTTGATCGGTCAAATGCTCATATGTCTGTTCTTATAAGAGACCAGGCGGTCTGCCGGTTTGTTCTTGGCAAGCTTCTTACTTGGACATTTTTGCTTAAGTGTAATAAGGTCTTATATAGACTGCACGGTCTGGTTCTGGAGACCGCATGCTTCAATAAAGAAGGTGACCAGATCCCTTGTGGAGGTGACGACATCCATTCGTTTGCCTATAAATAGGGATGTCGGTGTAGCCATTCGCATGCAAGAACTATAAGAAGTAAAGTTGGCTTGATTGTGCCGGTCTCACTTTGAGTTCGCGCAGTTTGAGTTGCTTGACCGGTGTGTTTTGTTCGCAGTTTAGTGGCTAGCAGTCACCGTCAGCATTCTCCCTTCTTTCCAGCTTTGAATATACTAGCTCACCAGCGGTTTGTCTGTGCGGTCTGTGTTTAGAAGTTCTTGCTCTATTTGCAATAGACTCAATTGATCAGGCGGCCTTAAGTGGTCAGGCGGCCTTAAGTGGTCAGGCGGTCTTGAGTGCGGGCTGGTAGTAGTGAGCAGTTCTTCATCAAGTGTTCGCGTGTTACTTCTGTGATCTTAAGACCGTGCAGTCTGGGCGATCAAGAAGTGCGAACAGGTTTTGTTTCAGCAGTTGCAATAAGCAGCAGGTTGTGCCGTCTGTGATTGGAGGTCTGGCAATTGGAGGCCAGCGACCTCATCTATTCATGCGGTCTCAGGGAAGCTGACGATCTTGCTGAGCTCGAGCGGTCTGGGCGGTCTCAGTACTTCTAGTTGCCAGAAGCTTGTTGTGTTGCTTGTCTTCCCATCTATGTTTGCTCTTATAAATCATGTCTCTTCATATATGCAACGCATTGTAATAAGATAGTATTCAATTGAGATTCTCTTTCCTTCATTGTCACTTATTAACTGTTGTGAATTTGAATTGAAGTCTTTCGCTATTGTCTTCGATCCATCTCCGAATTTTAACAAAATCATCATGTGACAGAATGTTAGAATTTTTCTAAGTGATTTGGCCTCTTTCATTTCATTAATTTAATTGTGTGACATAATCATAATTAATTAAATACCAAGGATTTTTACTCCAAAAATCCTAAATTTTCTAGGGATGATTTATTTCATCATATTACTTGCATGCCCCAAATTTTATGGCCATACATCAAGGGAATATTGAAGAATTCATAAAAGCATGGAATTATGCTACATGCACACCATTCTCTAACATTTACCTAACTTACATGTGAGATATCTCAGAATACACTAGTCCAAATGGTTCCAAATTTTGGCCAGGGACTTTCCTTGACCTAATATACCATCCATAAAATATTTGAATTGATTTGACTTTATTAAACCCTAGATCCACCACATGTATGGATATTTAAATTATTTCTAAAACTATAAAACTTATGCCTTCAAAATTTTGATTTTTTGGAGAACATGTGAATCCCACAATATTACATGCATAGTAAAATTTTTAGCCCATTTGGATGATCCAAATGATGTGGGCACTCAGATTTGTGTCTAGGGTTCAATTTGTACACCATGCACCAAAACAGGTGCATAGGGAGCTATAGTGCACCAAATCACATGAAATAAATTTCTAAATAAAGTTATGACCTAGATATACATTTGTCATGATCAACACTTTTCCTGGATATGCTCTAAGGGGCCTACATAATTACTTGAAACAACTGGTAAAACATGTGATAGATTTGAATGTTTATAATACTTAAACAAAAATCTATAAATGCACAAATCTTAAAGCATATCAGGTGGCTACTGTGTTTCGTCCCCAACCCGCCCATGACCATGAACAACCTGGAGTTTCTTTCAAGCCCAAATACTGGCCACAAACTTCACCCCATGGTCGGCCATCACCACCACCACCTCTGTTGAGGTGGCGGCTATCGAGGGTAGGTGTTTGCCAGTCGGATAGGTGCATGAATAGTGATTTTGGGGAGGGAAAAAATGGCTGAAATTGTGAGTTTGAAAAGCATAGATTCTTTCTCTTTTGAGCTCGAATCAATTCTTATAAGATCTAGGAAGCTAGCAAGAAAGGAGAGGAGAGAAACCTGCCATCAATCGAGCCTTTTGATGGAGGTTTGCCCCAATTGCCATGGACGACCATGCTCCTAGCTCCCCCATGCCGATTCCTAAATTCTGCATCCAATGCTTTGATCCAAAACTCGATTTCAGTTGCTTGGCACCTTCTGAAGCTGATGAATGGGTTAATTTGGAGTGGGGGAGGTTCTAGGAAGAGTTGCCATTAAGGGTGGCCAACCAAACCTTTCTCTCTCCTAAATTTCTCCACCACTGGCAACAACTCAGCAAGAATTTGGCTGGAATTCATGGTGGCAACTGGGAGAAAGCATGTGGAGTGCGAATTGAAGCCATGTGGCCTTAATCCCATGAATTCATAGTTGTATCTTTCCAAAATTGGGGGATTTCTTGTAATTATGCCCTGGCATGGCATCTATTTTTGAAATCTTGGGTTAGCTATAGTAATTAGCATCTTGGGCTGCATGAAAGGCCATTAATGTTGGGCCAAGCCCATTGAAATCAAGGCTTGGGCTTATTTGACCTAAAGGGGTCAATTTGGGAGAAGTGGGCTAGGGTTGACCCGAGGTAAAATTGAGTGATGTGGCTGACCCACATTGGTGGTCTTGGGTCACTTGACACCATTCAAGGTGAATTAGGGCTTGGTGAGATCAATTTAGGGTCAATTGGTCATGATAGGTCAAATTGTCTAAATGGGCCAAATGTTGATTTTGTTCTAATCCATGCAATTGGTTGAACTCAATGAATTAATATTGACTAATTATTCCCCATTAGTGGTTAGGAGAGTTAGGGTGGAGTCAATTTGGAAATGCGAGGGTCAATTGACTCATACTTAAGCAATTTAACCTAGTTTTGGCTAGGTTGGGCTTGCGCCCAGTTGTCCAATTTGGATGACCCATGGTGAGGCCCATGGTCAATTGAGCTCATCTTAGGGTTAAAATTATGGTGGTGGGGTCACTTCGACTCATTGGAGAATAATTGAGTCATCCCAAGGTTGGTTGACCTAGTTAGGTCAAGGTCAATTTACGTGAGTTCACTTAGTCAGCTAGGGTTCCCATGGCCAATTCCTTGCCCTAGGTCACATGTTATGACACTTGTCATGACCTAATTCACATTGGGGATCTAGTAGGAGTGGGGATGTTACAAATCCCAATAAACAAAGAAATAATTTTGTCTCTGAGATTCAAGTTTGGGTATACGGGGTCCTACGCATAAAGAATGAAAGAAATATCAATGGATCTAGGTTGTGCTTGATGCAAAGAGTACCGGGTAGTTTTACTGTGTGGGATCCAGCGGATCCCATTTGTGCTCCTCTCGTCCATGGTTGGACCACATGAGTCGGACTAGAGGGACTTTCTTTCTCCGTAAGTTTTGGACATTAATATCATCTATCCGGACTGGCACCAAAGGAACAGACCGATTAGATGCTACTGGGCCTAAAGTAGTCATGACATGTTATTCAGGCCGCAATAAGGCTCTCCGGAGTGAAGAGACGTGAAAACAACTTGCGGGTTCACCCACTCTAGTGACAACTCCAGCCTATAAGCCAAGGGGACGATCCACTCCAGGATTGTAAAAGGCCCCATATATCACGGGCTGAGCTTCCTCTGTCTCCGTAACCGCTAAACACCATGCAGCGGATGTATACTTAATAAAACTTTGTCTTCCACGTAAAACTCACCTTCTGATGCCTCACATTAAAGTAACTTGCATTCCTGCTTTGGGCCTCCAGTATCCACTCACGTGTCATCTGCATCAGAGTGGCTGTGTCCTTGAAAGTGCATTGCGTGCCTCTAAGTATTCTCTAGTGGGGGGTGAATAGTGTTTTAAATATTTTCTACCATAATTATGCACACACAATAAAAACTCGAAGTATTATGCAATAAGCAATCTAATAGACAGAATAAAGCAAACACAGATTGCAGGAAATCAAAACACAAAAAAAAATGAAATAGGGACAGCACAGAAAATCAACACAGAGGCCACAAGAATTTTTAGAGAGGTTCCCCAAAATATAGGTACTCCTCTCTTCTACTTCCCTGGTAGGATTGCACAACCTGTGCCTGAGTCTTTCAATAAGGAGACTCTTAGAACCATTGAGTCTTTTGATAAGTAGACTCTTAGAACCACTGAGTTTTTTGATAAGGAGACTCTTAGAACCCCTGAATCCTTTGAAGAGGGATTAATAAATCTCTTTTACAGTTGAAGAATAAAGAAAAGTTGAAGAAGAGAAGAAGAAAATAATTCTGCTGTATAAATCTTTCAGCAGATATGAGCTTTTGATACTCTTCTGAATCTATATAAGATAAACCCTTGCTTATGATAGTGATGATTATGAGACTATGATCCTTGTGTTCTCTATACTACTATTTGCTTGCTACTGTATCCGGAAGGAGAAGAATCAGCAGCAGCCTTGTATATCTGTACATAAAAGTTCTTCACTTTTCTCAGAGAGGTTTAGGAAGAAGAAGAAGTCACAGCAAAATGTTCAATTAGTTCCTTGCTATTTTTCTTCCTACTACTTAATACTTATTCTCTGTCAATTAGAGTTTGAATCTCTTTCCTCTTCTAGACTATCTTTTTAAGGAATGTCCATTGGACAATAAATGTCTCCTTCTATTTCTGTTCCCGACCTGTCCATCAGATTTGAATAACTTCCAAGAAAGTTTTTGCTGTGTCTCTGAAATACTCCATTCTATTTTTAAAATTAAATGAGTCGTCAGAGAACAGATTACATCCATGTAGATCATCTGGAAGCACACCAAAGAGGACAACAGAGAACATACTTATTCTGACTGTATTCGACACAGCGTCGAATTGAATTTCTTTCTTATCGACAAACCTCTGAGTTCTTGTAGGAGTAGCTTCGAAATCCTTCGTAGCTCTGACTAAACTCAGATGTCGACGTTGCGTCAAATTGACTTCCTTCTTATCGATGCACCTCTGAGTTCTTATTGAAGTGGCTTCGAAATAGTTCTCAGGTCTGAATGATCTCAGATGTCAACATCACGTCGAATACTTCTCGACGTATCTGTCGAGTTGGAAGCTTGAACTTGGACTTCATCTTCTGCATCGAGTTGAAATAGAAGTTGCGACGACTTCACTGATGGCTTTGACAAGCTCTTCTTACTACGTCAAGTCCATTTTGATGTTGCATCGACTTTGACTTATACTTTGACAGGCTGATTAAGTTGCTTGGACTTCTAGTCAGAGTCGTGTCAACATCAAGTCAAAGTTGCATCGACTTTCATTTGACGCAAGTCTTAACTTAGTAGACTTTGTGATTATCTTGACCTGGTCTTAAAACTCAATGGTGAGTGTGCATCCTAAGACATCTAATGACCAATTTACCCTTTCTATACAATGAGGGTAATACTCCTAGGAAGTAAAATCACCTATAGATAATTTGTTAAGTTAAATCAAAAGGAGTTTTTCCAACAATCTCCCCATATTTTTCTTAACAAATTTTACAGATTGTTTAAAGTGATTTTACACATACTTTGATATAAATCTTAATACAAACAATTATACAGATACAATAAAGACATTATCAAATAACATGATAGATCATATAGTCAACTTCCAAGAGATGCGCAAATCTTAGCACACCGCTATAGGAGGTAGCAAGACTGCAGCACGAAACAGAAGTGTACCGATCGTTCAAGTAATATAAAATGGGAATGAATCCCCAAGTAACGATCTCAAAGGAACACAGTAAGGTGGAGTTAACTATTGAGGACGGACTTGAGATTGAAGTCCTTATGTCGGATGGGTTGCGGAAATAGGGGTTTTGGTTGGTGGAAATAAAGAGAAAATACTACAACTACTCCTATGCAATGCCGCTATGCAAAGCTTCGCTTGGTGGGATGGAGACTAGGCAGGCCTTGAGCGCGCTGCTTCAAAAGGGCGGATGGACGAGTAGGCAAACAGAATCAAACTGTACAGGCCTTGAGCGCGCTGCTTCGTTAGGCGAATGGATTACACGGGCCGCTATGCCACGCTTCACTAGGCGGATGGGCGAGTAGGCATGCAGAGTGAGGGTCGCAAGCACCTCGTCGATAAGCACGCCACTAGAAATTGCTAGTGCGGCACACAAACATGATGGTCGAATAGAAAATTGATGGGGGCGCACCTCATACACACATATGAACAAGATAATTTCAATAAAATGAAATAAGCATTACATAACATGGTTCATAGTGTACATCATCAAAGTATAGAGAAATCTAGCTTATACAACTACCAATACAAAGAGAGAGAGAGCAAGGAATTGACCCAATTTGAAGGCTCGTTGGGATTCACGGTTGGAATCGCTGGGTTGTCAATCTGCGTCCAAGCTCGGTCCTCAACTGCGTCCGGGGTAGAGAAGGTTGTCACTACCTTCCAATGGCCCGTCTTCTTCGTGTCACGATCCGGCTGCACGACCTAGCGTCCTTCTCCTTGGATATTGGTGGATGTAGGGCTAAATCCCTCTCCTTGGAGCTCAAGGATCATGAAGGAGGCCAAAGGGGGCGGAGAACCTGGGAAATGGCGGAAACAACGGAGAGACTGTGCTGGAAATGATCGTCTGACATAATTTTGCGGGCTGTATATTTATAGAAAACAGGGCGCGCGATCAGTGGCGCACGACCAGTGGTCGTGCGCACTGAAAGTTGGTGATCGTGCGCGCTGTGCCCGAAAACCTGCAAAACAAAACTACAGAAAATAATAAAGCGCACGATCGAACGCATGACGTGCGTAAAAACGCACGACCAAATTCAGAATGCAACTTTGGGCTGCAAATGAACGCGCACGATCGGCGGCGCACGATCAGTGGTCGTGCGTAGTAGAGCCAGTGATCGTGCGCAGTGTTCCTGTACAGATTTGTACCGGGAACACCTGCACGACCCCTATTCCAGCATAAACACTAATTGAAACCACTGAAAGTGGCACAAAACACAGCATGAAAGACAGTAAGAATGATAAACATGAAAATACACAAAAAATGGGCCTAGAAGTGCACATAATATGGAATGTCAAATATGAACGAAAACATGCCTAAAGTGTAGCGCATAGACAAGATAATCGGCCCAGATGAGTTCAAAAGTGTGTATATAATTGGGACTCATCACACCCCCAGACTTACCTGTTTGCGCGTCCCGAGCAAACAATCTCCCATGTGAAGCAGAAAAATCATAAGCTGGCAAAGTAATTGAATATGCGAAGTACAATGCGAAGTCGCTTACACGCGCGTTGAAATTTCAGTAGAAAAACCTTTTAAACATGCGAAATTGATTAGAATTTTCTAGATTGCGTTTCTACTTATTATTGCTACTCATAATTTGAATCGTGGTGAATCCTTCAATCACGCGTAGGGTGAAAGTAGCTCGATCACTAAGTGGAATATTGCCAGAGATCGAGGATCGGGACAAACTCCAAAGAAATCCATCAATGACGATGGCCATAAGCTTGCCCGTTCACACTCTCTCCACGACACTAGTTACATTCAGAGTGCGAATCAATAGGACTTTTAGGTTATGATTTAGGCTTAGGCTACGGTGCGGTAGACAATGATAAATGTGGTGGCTTAGTACACCTAACCCAAATGAGCTCGCAATAAAAACACTATCTGGCAATAATGAAAAATGTGTACACCACACCCCCAGACTTAAACATGAAACTATGGGGTGTGTACACCACCTATTCCCAAATACATTGCTTTACACTTTTTTTTTCATTTTTTTTCACATATATTTTTTTTTTAATTATAACTTTGCACATATAATAACAAACACAGCTATATTTTCAATAACGCATTCCCACCACAACCACAAATATACACAGCCTCAACACCCAACTTTTAAATGCACAAATAGTTCGCTTGAGCTCAGAATTTGGTGTGCGATTAGGATAGTCATTTTGGCTTTGGTGAATTGAAGGTGGAGCTGAATCAATTGGTATTGATTAGGCACAAAGGGGCTAAGCAAGGATAGAGCGTTTAGGAATGGTGCAAAGGCTCAACCGGGTCAAAGAATGGCCTATATCACACTCGCACAAATGAAATAACCTATACCCATGCTTCGAGAGTCGCTAGGGGCAAGTTCTAAGCCACCGAGAAAGAATATCCTTCCTCCCGACATGAGCAATACATCACTAGCGATCGTCTACACACACACCTACACTATCGTCGGATTCAACTGGATTCACGAAATACGAGTAGAATAAACATTATTCACGCAATTGGAAAATTATAAAACTAAATGCATGAGAAAAAGCTAATTCTACAAGAATTTCAACACGAGATGCGAGCACTCGACTAGGAGCACTGGTAGAGTCAACATGTTACTCCGCCACTCAATCCTATGCCAGCATCTTCATCTTTCAAACACACAGAAAAATAATATTTACCCGAGACACATAGACAAATAAGCGCGTGCTCGAGTGGGTGTTGTGATGTGCTGTGAAGATGAACAATACAAAATAAATGAGATTACTATACTTCTAGTATGCAAACGATATGTGCACGTGGAGTGGGTAACACATAGCGGCTCTCCCCCAGACTTAATCTAAGCAATTGACACAAAAGACGTAACCATGAAAATTAAATAAAAGACTAGGGGAAGAAACATTACCCATGCTCAGAAATGAGCATACCAGAAGATTGGTGTTAGTACAAAGAATCCACTCCCATATCCGCCAAACAAGAAAATCCTCGCGCACCTGCAGGAAAAAGACTCCACGCGCAAAGTATATATGTAAAACTAAACTATTAGCATGTTAGAGAAAAAAAAAAGCAACAAAAGCTTGGGTTGTCTCCCAGCAGCGCTTTTGTTTACCGTCCTTAAGCTGGACTTAATACCTATATTATGCAGTTTTATAGGATTGTCTAATCATAAAAGCAACAGTTAATAAAGTATACTAATTATTATTACACAACCAGCAGAGAAATCAACTATATGTTTATTTAAAGTGATAACTAGAAATGAAAGAAATGGGTCCGAAGACCCAGCAGTAGGGGTAGAAAGAAGGATTTATCCTCCATCCCCAAATCTCTTTCTTTTTCGCCTTCTTCTTCTCTTCCGACATTAGCTTGGGATATGAATATATATTGCCTCCCTGCAGGCAATCCTTCAAGGGAAACACCATCACTGCACCGTATTTCCCTTGCCAGTATTGGTTTTCATCATTACCCAAAAATGGGTCAACATACTCAAACTCCTGCATGGATGGAAAAGAATAAGCATTAAAAATATCAGGAAGAGGGGATAAAGGTGGATCAGCAGTGGAGAGCATTTCAGATTCGGCTTCCAAAAGATTTACCACTACTGAATCCCCCTGCATGTGTTCAAGCCAAGAAGGATGGTCAGGAAACAAAATAGAAGAAAGACATAAATAATCTGTAATTATGGGAGTGATCCCGGTTTCACTCCCGGCAGGATCCAAGGATAGATCACTATCATCATCGTAAATATCATAGCAAGGGGAACTTGAGAACTTATGGGCCTCAGTGGTGGTTTGGACCTCCTCGTCCCATGAAGAAGTGCAAACCTCCTCATCAGAGAGAGTATCCTCCTCATCCCACCGAGGTGCACCATCGTGTTCAAAGTATTCATTCTCCCCTTCGGGGAAAACAAACTCCTCATCCCACTTTGGAGCATCCTCCGAGTCAGAAGCATCACCCCGCTCCTTTACTTCGATAGGATCATAAAAATGTGTGTAGAAAAATTTTGCAAAGAAACTGGAGGAACAAAAAGATTTGGTTCCTCCGCAAAAAGATCTGCTAACGCCTCCCGAATGGAAAGAATACTTTCCTCATCACACTCAGGTGCATCTAGGAGCTCCCATTCCTCTCCTTATTGGCCAACAGATGAGTGATCATCATCACTAGGAGTGATGCCATACACAGGGAGTGAGGAGTCCATGCACGAAATAGACTCAGGGATAGAGGGCACGATTGCCTCCATGGGTAAGGAATGAGTGATAGGGACAATGTTGTCATGAGAGGAGGAGCAGCGGTCAGTATTGAAAAGACTAGGACAGTCCTTCAATTCATGACCCTCTCCTCGACACAACAAGCAAACAAGGTTCCTACACAGCCTAGCATTTAACTCCTTCATTTGATCTATATAATAAACCATCTTGTTGTAAGTGCTAGGAGAAATATCCAATGACGACATTTTCAATAAATAAAGCAGATAAAATGAAACTGAATTTCTTTGCAAGGAAATTTACACAAACTGATAAAACTACTTGGATTAAACTTGCCTAAGACTTAAAAACAGAAGAGGAAGAAATAATAACAAACATTATATAATTAAAAAGCAAACAAAAATAACAAAGCGACTATACACACTGGAAGAACAACTATCTCTCGGCTCTCCCTCTCAAGAAAACTCACACGTCTGTGTTCCCCGGCAACGGCGTCAAAAACTTGATGTGCAAATCTTAGCACACCGCTATAGGCGGTAGCAAGACTGCGGCACGAAACGGCAATGTACCGATCGTTCAAGTAATATAAAATGGGAATGAATCCCCAAGTATCGATCTCAAAGGAACACAGTAAGGTAGAGTTAACTATTGAGGACGGACTTGAGATTGAAGTCCGTAAGTCGGATGGGTTGCGTAAATGGGGGTTTTGGTTGGTGGAAATAAAGAGAAAATACTACAACTACTCCTATGCAATGCCGCTATGCAAAGCTTCGCTTGATGGGATTGAGACTAGGCAGGCCTTAAGCACGCTCCTTCGAAAGGGCGGATGGATGAGTAGGCAAACGGAATCGAACTGTGCAGGCCTTGAGCTCGCTGCTTCATTAGGCGAATGGATTACACGGGCCGCTATGCCACGCTTCACTAGGCGGATGGGCGAGTAGGCATGCGGAGTGAGGGTCGCAAGCACCTCGTCGACAAGCACGCCACTAGAAATTGCTAGTGCGGCACACAAACATGACGGTGGAATGGAAAATTGATGGGGGCGCACCTCATACACACATATGAACAAGATAATTTCAATAAAATGAAATAAGCATTACATAACATGGTTCATAGTGTACATCATCAAAGTATAGAGAAATCTAGATTATACAACTACCAATACAAAGAGAGAGAGAGAGAGCAAGGAATTGACCCAATCCGAAGGCTCGTTGGGATTTACAGTTGGAATCGATGGGTTGTCAATCCGCGTCCAAGCTCGGTCCTCAACTGCGTCCGGGGTAGAGAAGGCTGTCACTACCTTGCAATGGACCATCTTCTTCGTGTAACGATCCGGCTGCACGACCTAGCTTCCTTCTCCTTGGATATTGGTGGATGTAGGGCTAAATCCCTCTCCTTGGAGCACGAGGATGATGGAGGAGGCCAAAGGGGGCGGAGAACCTGCGGAAATGGCGGAAACGGCGGAGAGACTGCGCTGGAAATGATCGTCCAACTTAATTTCGCGGGCTGTATATTTATAGAAAACATGGCGCACGATCAGTGGCGCACGACCAGTGGTCATGTGCACTAAAAGTTGGTGATTGTGCGCGCTGTTCCCGAAAACCTGCAAAACAAAACTACAGAAAATAATAATGCGCACGATCGAACGCACGACCAAATTCAGAATGCAACTTTGGTCTGCAAATGAATGCGCACGATCGGCGGCACACGATCAGTGGTCGTGCGCAGTAGAGCCAGTGATCGTGCGCAGTGTTCCTGTACAGATTTGTACCGGGAACACCTGCACGACCCCTGTTCCAGCATAAACACTAATCGAAACCACTGAAAGTGGCACAAAACACAGCATGAAAGACAGTAAGAATGATAAACATGAAAATACACAAAAAATGGGCCTAGAAGTGCACATAACATGGAATGTCAAATATGAACGAAAACATGCCTAATGTGTAGCGCATAGACTAGATAATCGGCCCAGATGAGTCCAAAAGTGTGTATATAATTGGGACTCATCACCAGGTAATCATACTGTTCTGAATTACTTTATCCATTTGATAATGCGAATTGTTTCATATGTATACAGAATACTTGAACATCACTATTCTTTGTTAGGAGTTTTTCTTTTCCTTGAGAATAATTTTGGTATCACCTTTCTTGGAGCAAATACAAGAGAGTCATTCTCCTTTTCATCAGTCCTGTTAGCTTCTTGATGAGTGTGATTTCCTTTGGGAGGCTCCCCTTGAGATTGTGTATTCTCTTCAGCATCCAGAGCAGCTTCCTTAGCAATGTTTGATACTTCATCTAAAAATTGATCATCTTCTAGGAGCTCCCCCTGAGTTGATGGAAGCTCCCCCTTGGTTACTACAGGAAATTCTGCAACTGGTTTCTGAGCTATTGTAAGAAGCTCCCCTAAATTTGTATAAGATTATCTTGAGGGCTTGTAAGAGGCTCCCCCTGGATATTTGCATCTGGAATTTCTAGCCTTACTATTTGGAATATAATATGTTTATAATGATCAGGAACTTCAGCAACTCTATCCTTCTCCTGGAAACTCTTTTCTAGATTAGGCATTCCCTCCTCCTGAATTTTCTCCCCCTTCTGAACCTTATTAACAATGGAGTTTAAGAATTCTTTTGTTACCCAGGAGGAGGACACAAATGCTTTGAGAGCCATGAGAGACCCTTTTGGTTCTTGCACTTCACTCTCCATCTGTGAGTACTTTTTATTGAACCTTCTGGCTTGAGTGGCCAGTAGGTCAACAAATGTGTCAGTAGCTAGTCCTACTACTTTTGCAATTACTTGCTGAACATCAAATGGAGGTGTAGAATGGGAGGTAAATGAATGTGGAGGTGTGGATATGATGGCAGGAGGAATATCTAGTTCCACTGCTGGAGTTGTGTCGACTGGGGGTGAGGATTGGATAACTAGAGGAATGCTTGTTGAATTCTCATTGATGTATGTGAGGGTATGGAGGTTGGGAGATTGTTGTTGGATGGTAGATTGAGGTAGAGGAGATCTGACATCAAAGTAATGGATGTCTGGAAGATTTTCTGTTAGAGTGGTGAAGGATGGTTTTTGTTCTTGTTGTGATTGGAGGGAAATTTGTGGTCTAGGTTCTAGAGCTGGTTCGGGTGGAATATACTAGATGTCTTGTACAGTGGCACCTTCACCATGAATGATATTTTGTTGAATTGGTGGAATGTCCTGTGCTAGAAGATCTGGTACAACTATTTCTGTATCCTGTGGTACTGTAGAAGGAGGAGGTGATGGTGCAACTTGACCAGGCTTGAGGATCTGCCTGGTCCACTTGGATAAAATTCCAATGTTCATTCTTTTCCCTTGTGGGTTTTGCACCCCTTTTGATTTGCAGATCATGGGGTAATGATGAAATATCACCTGGCTCATTATTCTCATATATGCATTTTCTTTATGAGAGTATTTGTGGCCAATCATTTTCAGGAGGCATCTCCCCCAGTTTATCTTCTTCTTCAGGACAAGAACTCCCATTATTTTGAGTTGCTGCTTGGGAATAATATCATGTGCTGAAATCTTACACAGCAAAACCTACCCTACTATGCTAGCTAGGAATATTGGGAATATTGCCCTAAACATTCCCTTGATTTGAAGAGGCATCACTCACAATGCCAAGTACATATTGTATTTGAAAAACCTAATTTTGTATCATGACTGTGCAGGGTCTAAATATTCCAAGGATTGAAATAATGTGTGTGGTTCACTGTCTGAACCATTGAGAATGAGTCTGCCGCAGCTGAGCTGCAGATAGACAAAATATGTTGAGAAGACAATCTGTCTTAGCAGATCCGCAGAGACCAAGACAACTCAACCGCTGAGACAGAAGACTATCTCATCCCAACCGCTGAGACAGATTCAAATCAGGAAGACGACACTGGCGGGATTTGCTTTTGGCGCAAATAGCTGTAAAGAGAAGATAAAGTGTTCTATCCTCTTCCAATGTGTTCGGGCCCTTTCTAAGTGTCGTTGAAGACAAATGAAGTATAAAGGGAGAACATAGGGCACTTTCAGAAATGAGTGGTTGGTGTGCTGAAAAGTGAAAAGCCATTAATGTTACATTGATGGCTTTCAAGTTTTCTCTCTTTCTACTTACTGAACCAGGAAGAAGATACAAGGATAGAAGATATCTTTTCTATTCTGAAGAGCAAGGTGATCCTCTTTCATCTATTGAAAAGAAAGATCAGTAAGCAGCAGGTCTGAAGTTTTCTTTCAGCCCAGCTTCAAGTTTGCATTAACTGTGCACAATCAACAGAAGACATCAAATCATTGTTGTCCACTGTGGTAAGCTAAACCTTATACTCATTGTAAGAATTGTGTAGTTCTGAGCTTGTAAGGCATTGTGCTTGAGTTTGTAGGGTTGCTGAACTTGAGATGTAAGGTTGTTAAGCCCGCGTTTAGTAAGGCTGTTGAGCCTGAGCTATAGGGCATTTTGCTTGACAAGTAGGGCTTCTTGATAGGCCTGAGGTAGGAGATAAAGGAGATCGCTGAGCTATAGGAGTTGGAGCACTCTGAGTTAGTAGGACAGTTAAG
This sequence comes from Dactylorhiza incarnata, assembly GCA_033032865.1. NCBI lineage: Eukaryota > Viridiplantae > Streptophyta > Magnoliopsida > Asparagales > Orchidaceae > Dactylorhiza > Dactylorhiza incarnata. The sequence continues at coordinate 1,240,598 of JAWHQI010000380.1, read as the reverse complement.
CCTGAGGTAGGGTTTGGAGAAAACCTGAGAGATCCTGAGGGATCTGTGTTGTAAGCTCTTAGAGCTGAGATTGGAAGAGTTTGCCTTGTCTAACACACTGTTAGAAAGGTGTAGAGGGAAAGTGGACTACCCATAGACACACTGTCTTGAGGAACCACTATAAGTAACTATGCGTTTTCTGTGTTTGCTTGACTTTTTATTTACTATTAATTAACTGCTAGCAATAATTATGAAAAACTCAAATAGACCTATTCACCCCCCCCCCCCCCCCCCCCCCACCCCACCCCCACCCCCACCCCACCTCTAGGTGAATTAGACTACTTATAAACTAATTTTTGAAAACACACCACCTGAAACCTTGCAAAATTACATCAAAATTGATACTCCAGGAAGAAATCTAGGCATCTAGAACACTTCTAAATTTCTCTATTTACACGCACGGGATCACAAACCTCCATCTGATACCAGTGTAGGGTGTTCTATACATAATTTTAAAAAACATATCATATATGCGCAGCGGAAATAACAAACAAGAACAACCCAAAAGAGTTTAAGGATCTTACGATTTCTTGAATCAAGAAATAAGAAAGGTAACAACAACGATGTACCTTGAGGGGATTGAGTAAACACTCAACCAAAATGCACCAAGAAGAAATCTCAAAGACGTACTCTGAGTCCCAAGTGCAGAAATAGATCGACGCCTCTATAGAGAACCACGCGAGTGAAGGAGAACCCCACGACACTTGTCCAACAAGATCTGGGAAGGATAAAGAATGCCCTCTACATCTCACACGGGTTGCTAGATCCGATGACGAGGAGAGACGACGGCAATCTCACGTAATGGATGGAACTATCAAAGCCTACACAGAACCCTTCTGTTTCGACCTACTCAGTTTTGCAAAAGGAAGAAGAGGTACTGCTGGAAACCTAATCGCTTTTTTTATTCCCAAGGCATAAAACACGATATCCTCAGACCCGAGACTTTATTGGAGTTAACACAGAATTTCGTCGAGTAGGCCAAATTCGTCGAGACAATTCAACGAATTCATCGAGTATAATATAATTCGTCGATACAATTCAACAATTTGACGTGACGAATCTATACGTGTTCCGTCGAGACAATCTCGAAGATTCGTCGAGTATATCTAATTTGTCGAGACACTTCGATGAATTTTGACGAGACGAATTAACACATATTTCGTCAATACATTTCGATGATTCGTCGAGTACAACTCAATTCGTCAAGACACTCTCAACGATTCATCGTGTACTTCCTTTCTCATTGAGACATTCTTGATGCAAATCCTATCAGTCATAAGATTAGTCCTCCACTCATATCCAATATGAGTAAGGTCAACACAATCCTTCATCCCACATCTCCAACACTGTTATGTGCGACCCTATATGCTCAAATTGCATTAGCAGTAAGACTAACTGCTTAATTACTTTGAGATCACCTTGGAAACACCAACAGTTGAAGAGTCTATGCATGTAGTTTTTGATGAGACCAGCCTGCTCTATAAGGGCTAGTACAGCTCTCCTATTTTGACAGGTAATGAGCGACAAATGATAGATATGTCTATCCAAGACATACCGAGCACAAGCAATGTCAATTCAGAGGTAGCCATCCATGAAGTTGAAGATCAGCAAGCAGCTGAAGATGCTGCTGCTCAAGAAGAAGGCTGCAGATAGCGGACAGGTTGCCTGCAGCAAACAAGCACCTAAGGGATCATCCAAGAAACCAAATAATTGGAGATGTAAACCAAGGAGTGGTTACCAGAAGCAAGGCTTACAATGATGCCCTATTCTTGAGCTTTCTATCATAAATGAAGGCCAAGAAATTTGTAGAAGCAAATGAAGACACCTTCTGGATTCAAGAAATGCAAGAAGAGCTACTTCAGTTCAAAAGGTGCAAGGTGTGGAAATTGGTGCCAAAGCCTCAAGGACACAACATCATTGGCACCAATTGATCTACTGGAACAAGCTTGATGAAAATGGCACCATCATCAAGAACAAAGCCAGACTGGTGGCCAAGGGATACAGGCAAGAAGAAGGTATTGACTTTGATCAAACCTTTGCCCCAATTGCAAGGTTAGAAGCAATAAGGTTGTTCATTGCCTATGTTGCCCACAAGGGGTTCAAAGTATACCATATGGATGTAAAATCAGCTTTTTTGAATGGCAATCTAAAGAAAGTGGTATATGTGGAGCAACCCTCAGGTTTTGTTCATCCAACCCTCTCTTCTCATGTTTATTTGCTTAAGAAAGCTCTATATGGTCTAAAGCAAGCCACTAGGGCTTGGTATGAGACCTTGTCTAGCTTTCTCATCAAGAACAAGTTCTTGAGGGGAAAGATAGATAGTACATTGTTTCTTAGGGAAACACGGGGCAAATGTCTCCTAGTCCAAATCTATGTTGATGATATAATATTTGGGTCTACATATGACAACCTTTGCAAAAGGTTTGACAACCTTATGCAGGGGGAGCTTGAGATGTGCAGTATGGGAGAGCTCAAGTACTTCTTAGGCCTCCAAATGAAACAGTCTGATGAGGGGATTTTCCTCTCTCAGACCAAGTACACTAGGAAGCTTATTAAGAAGTTTGGGATGGAATCAGCTTCCACCATGAAAACTCCCATAAGGTCCAACATTTCCTGGGACAAAGATGAAAAGGGTAAACCCTTTATGATTCCATGTACAAGTGCATTATTGGGTCCTTGTTGTATCTGACTACCAGTAGACCAGCCATTATGTATGCTACATGTGTTTGTGCTAGGTACCAAGCATGCCCTAAGGAATCTCATTAATCTGCTGCGAAGAGGATTTTGAGATACCTTAAGGGTAGCCAACATCTTGGCCTTTGGTACCCTAGGAACAATGATTTTGAACTAATTGGCTTTTCAGATGTAGATTTTGCATGTTGCAAAGAGGATAGGAAAAGCAAATGTGAAACTTGTCAATTCCTAGAAAGAAGGTTGTTCTCATAGAGCAGAAAAAAGCAGACCAGTGTGGCAATATCCACAGCTGAATCTGAGTACATTGCTGCAGGTAGTTATTGTGCACAATTATTATGGATACAATATTAGCTAGAGGATTATAACCTCAAGGTAAGTAATTCTCCCCTGTATTGTGTCTCATCCAGTGCTATCTCTATAGCTAAGAATCCTGTCTCACATAGCAGGACTAAGCATATAGAGATAAGGTATCATTTTATTAGAGAGCATGTTGAAAGTGAAGATATATGCCTTGAATTTGTCCCCACTGACAACAAGTAGCTGATATCTTCACAAAGCCATTGGATGAAGCAAAGTTTAATGCTTTTAAAATTGAACTTGGTATGTTAAATCTAGAATAGATTGTATGTTGTCAATTTATCTAACTTGCTCATTGTGTTATTCCTTAGCTTTAGTAAAGCATTTAAACATGTATAACAAGATTTGATAGGATAAGTTGTTATCTAAATGATTAGTAGCATGTGTAGGTCTTGAAATAAGCCTAATTATATAATTCACTGATAGGCAGTGAAATCAGCTGAAACAGCTGAAAAGGTTTCAACTAAACCACTGAGACAGCTGAAAAGGTTTCAGCTGAACCGCTGAGACAGCTGAGAAGGTTTCAGCTAAACCACTGAGACATCTAAGAAGGTCTCAGCTAATCCGCTGAGATGACTAGAACTATCTCAGCGGTTGACAATACATTGTCCCAACAGATAACAACTCCGTCTCAGCGGTTTCGCTGAGACGGGCTGGATAAATTAAAACATGCCCAAATTGACACGCCAGCAATGTAAAATCAATCAAATTGTTTAGACTAATCAACACATATACTTAGGGCAAATCTAAACCTAAATCAAGCCCCTATAAATATCAAAATGTTGATTAATTAATTACACTTCTTACTAACCTAGCCGACGAGACGAACCCTTCTCCGTCCCGTCTCAGCGACCTATCCTTCAGAAGGAACAACGCCAAAAATGGCAAGAGATCTGCATGAAGGATACGAAATAGTTAGAAATGGATTTCATCATGCCCCTGCAGAGATAAGAGAAGTGATTCAACTTCTAACCGATCAAGGACTAGAATATGTGCTATCTGAGCCAACTATAATTTTCAGAACTGAAGTTCTGGAATTCTTCTCCAATGCCAAGATGTCCGCATCCAACTCCTCAATCAAAGGCAAGATAGGGAGTGCAAAGATAAAAATCTCCCTTGGGAAAATATAGAAGGCCCTTCAGCTGACCTCTTGCAGTAAAGAAGAGGAAGATGCAATTTCTGAAAAACATAAAGACCAAGCACTGCTGTGGTGTGAATATATTGATGCCAAAATTAGCTCACTAAAGAGAAAGATCTTCAATCAGAGAGGTAAACTTCTCTTTGATATTGTTGGTAAGGCAATATTGTGTAAACCAGGATCTCATGACACAATATAAAAACACATGTTTGAATTGATGTCAAGGGTTATTCTAAAGAGGAAGACATCCTGGGCTGAGGTGCTCTATCAAAGGATAAGGGAATATCTGCAGGACCCCAACCTAGGCAGAATTCTCTCACTCTACCTCTTAAACACCTACCCAGAGAAATTTAACAAGACCAAAGGAACAAACCTCCATTACTTAAATAGAATGGACATCAAGACCCTGGACCGATTCTCAATGGTCTTCTCCATGAGCCAACCATCTGAACCCAAGGATAAGAAGAAGAAATTGGTCAAAGGGTTGAGGAAGGCAAGGATTGTTTGCTCTAACTCTGAGTCAGAAGCACAAAATAATGTCCCAGCTGTGGACAATCAAGAACCAGCCAACAGTCCACCAAAGGAGGGTCAAGAAGGACAACATGACAAGGTAGGTCATGAAGGCCATGCTCCTGAAAAAGAGCATGAAGAAGAGAATGTTGATACTGCTGGTTATAAGGACATGTCAGTTGGACAGAAGGAAGACCACTCTCCTTGTGATTCCACCAATACTGCTACTGCTGATAAAAGTGTGCAGATTATACACTCCTCCTCAGAAGATAATAAGGATGATAAAGACAATGTTGTTGCTGATCTTCAGGGTAAGATTGACTTATTTATATTCAATCTAGAGCAAAGCATTAAACTAATCCCTCCTGAACCAGCATGCTACTGGGAAAATAATCAGGAAAATGATGATCCCTCATCTGAGGGGAAGCAACAGAAGAACACTCCTGATAAGGAAGGTGTAGATGCTCCAAATGAGGGGGAGCAAGCAAGGATTGTTGAAGAAGCAAGGAAGAAGGCTGTAGATAATCAGGTTACTGCCCAGCCAAATAATCCAGCTGAGGGGGAGCAAATACCTGATTAGGCTGTGGGGGAGATTGATATAGTACCTGATGTCCCCTCCACATCAGCAATATCACATGAGCAGCTGATCAACTCCATCAACCTATTAATTGAAGGTCATATGAATTCAATCAAGAATTATATTGATAGCTCAATATTATCTGTCAAGAAAGAAGTCATGGCAGAAGTTCATGAGATTAAGGAAGAAACTGCCTTCCTCAACAAGCAAATGACTAAATGGTTTGATCTAGCTGAGAAATCTGTAGTTGCTCAAAATACTATCCTGAGATCAATGGACAAATAACTCCAACTGTTTGAGCAAGACATCTCCTATGTAAAGAATTATGTAAGTAAGACAGATGAAGTTATTGAAAAAGCCTCCAATCATATAGAAGAATATCTCTAGAATACAGCTAATACAATGATTGGAAAAGCTGAGAAAATGAAGGATGAGATCAAGTCTGATTTGGAAAATGCCTTCCAGACCATCTCAGGTTCTGTAGCTGCTGCCTCCCAGATCCTAGAAGCCAAAATATTTGAAGAAGCCATAAAGGGGGAGGTCGCCAATGTTGAGACCAATTCTGAATTGGATCTCAAAGTGCTACAAGGAACCAGGGTTTCCCTTAATCTTTCACTGTTGGATAATTATAAACAGGAAGACTTTGATTTTGAGGGTCAGGCCAAAATTGCTCAAAATGTTCAACTAGCAAAATAGAAGGAAGAGAGAAGGAATATTGCTAGTTGAAGAATTCATGGCTAAGCAAAGGGAAGAGCAGGGCAAAGACCCAGATTTTGAATATTTGAGTGAGCACTCCAAGAGTATAATTCTGAATGCCTGGCTAAGCCATGGTCAAGTCTGCAAGGATATTGATAGAATTTATCCAGCTGAGGAGTGGATTTGGCATCTAGAAAGGAACACTCAAAGAGATAGAATCTTCAAGGAAAATCTAGTGAGAATGAACAATCCAAAAAGGATGGCCTCCAAATATATTCCAAAGCAATGCCTTTATTTCAAGAGGCAAGAAAACAAGAAGAAGCTAGCGGAGATAGCTGGTGCTGCTAAAGGGAAGGAGGTTGCTGATGACAAGGCTGAATGTTCAAAGAAAAGAAAAATTAAAATTGATGTATTTAGTTTTTCAGTAAAACAAATTGTAACTTGAAAAATGTTTCAACATTATGACAGAAATGAAATTGAATGTTTTGTTGAAATTAATTGGTTTGTGTTATAGGCTAATTCTGGTCAAAGCTTAATATTATTCAGTATTATTGCTTTATAATATTTTGTGATGCCTAGACATAAATAGTTAACAATGTTATTGTTTTGATAAACAATGTATTTATTATGTTGTCATGTACATAATCTGTCATGAAATTATCTGTAATTCCAACGTAATGTTAACATTTACATGTTATGATATCACGAATGTTATGTAATACATTTACATGATAAGTTTTCTCTTGTTATGTACCTTAGCATTGGGGATATTCTGCCTTCTTCAAATAGGGGGAGATTGTTGGGAATATTACCTTCAATGTTCCCTTGATTTGAAGAGGCATCACTCACAATGCTAAGTATATATTGTATTTGATTAATCCAATTTTGTATCATGACTGTGCATGGTTTAGATATTCCAAGGATTGGAATAATGTGTGTGGTTCACTATCTGCACCGCTGAGAACAACTCACTTTCTTAGCAGAGCCGCTGAGATGAGGCCAGGAGCCGCTGAGATGGAGTTTGCCACAGCTGAGCTGCATTAGACAAAATATGTTGAGAATCCAATCTGTCTCAGCGGATCGACTGAGACCAAGACAACTCAACCGCTGAGATGGAAGACTATCTTAGCCCAACCGCTGAGATAGATTTAAATCAGGAAGACGACACTAGCGGGATTTGCTTTTGGCGCAAATAGCTGTAAAGGGAAGATAAAGTGTTCTATCCTCTTCCAAATTGTTAGGGCCCTTTCTAAGAGCCGTTGAAGACAAATAAAGTATAAAGGGACAACTTATGGCACTTTTAGAAACGAGTGGTTGCTGTGCTGAAATGTGAAAAAGCTATGATAGTTCCATTGACGACTTTCAAGCTTTCTCTCTTTCTGCTTACTGAACCAGGAAGAAGATACAAGGAGAGAAGATAGCTCTTCTATTCTGAACAGCAAGGTGATCCTCTTTCATCTACTAAAGAGAAGAATCAGTAAGGAGCAGGTCTGAAGTTTACTTTCAGCCCAGCTTCAAGTCTGCATTAGCTGTGCACAATCAACAGAAGACATCAAATCATTGATGTCCACTATTTTAAGCTAAACCTTATACTTATTGTTGGAACTGTGTAGTTCTGAGCTTGTAAGGCACTGTGCCTGAGTTTGTAGGGTTGCTAAACCTGAGATGTAGGGCTGTTAAGCCTGAGTTTAGTAAGGCTGTTGAGCCTGAGCTGTAGGGCATTTTGCTTGAGAAGTATGGCTTATTGATAGGCCTAAGGTAGGAGATAATGGAGATCTCTAAGTTCTAGGAGTGTGAGCACTCTGAATTAGTAGGGCAGTTAGGCCTGAGGTAGGGTTTGGAGAAAACCTGAGAGATCCTGAGGGATCTGTGTTGAAGCTCTTGGAGCTGAGATTGGACGAGTTTGCCTTGTCTAACACACTGTTAGAAAGGTGTAGAGGGAAAGTGGACTACCCATAGACACACTATCTTGGGGAACCACTATAAGCAACTGTGTGTTTTCTGTGTTTGCTTAGTTTTTATTTACTACTCATTAACTGCTAGCAACAATTAAGTAAAACTCAAACAGACCTAATCACCCCCTAGGTGAATTAGGCTACTTACCTATAACCTATCAAGGAATCTGTATTCTTCTACCACATCATTTTTTTCAGGTGTATGGCCTTTTCCTTCTTGAACCGCATTATCTACAGAGCCTTGCTGATCTCTTCCCATGTAAGTTCATCTGAATCACTACCAATGGGTAGATCATGTGTCTGAGATAACATTTCCTCTGTTATACTAATATCATGTCCAGAAAGTTTCCCATGGAGGGTGTCATCAGTTCCCATGTGAATATTTTCCATTAGCTCTGACAGATCTACATCAAAAATCTTGCATCTTGTGGAGATCAACTTTGTTAGCCCAAGTGTATGGAATAAGCCGAGAAAGTCTTTGAAGTTATCAGATGTTGCGATGAAGGAGTCTATGTTGGGAATATTGCCCTCAATGTTCCCTTGATTTGAAGAGGCATCACACTCAATGTTAAGTACATATTGCATTTGATAAACCCTATTCTACATCATTTATATGCAGGGATAGGTTGTTCCAAACTTTGGAATATGTTCTGTGGTTTTACAGATAAAACCGCTGAGAAGACTTCACTGTCTCAGCTGAACCGCTGAGACGAGGCAAAGAACCGCTGAGAACGGGACTAGCTCAGCTGAGCTGCATTTAGATAGAATTCGCTGAGAAGACTGTCTGTCTCAGCAGATCCACTAAGACAAAGACAGACTCAACCGCTGAGACTAAATACTGTCTCATCCCAACTGCTGAGACAGATTCATATTTGAATAATACACTAGCGAGATCTGCTTGTGGCATAAACAACTGTAAAGTAAGATAAAATATTCTATTACCCTCCATGAAGTGTCAGGGGCCTTCTTAGGACCATTGCAGATGGATAAGAGTATAAAAGAACAAGTTAGGGCATTGTAGGAAAGTGGGCTGAAAAGTGGAGGGAAGATTTTCACTGTTCCATTGACGCCTTCCACAAGTGCTCTCCTTCCTACTTCCTAAATTTGCAAGAAAATACAAGGAGAGAAGATAGCTCTTCCTGACACAATCAAGGAGAGCAAGTTGAACTTTCTTCATCTTCTGAAGAGAAGGGTCAGATAGGAGCAAGGTCTGAAGTTATTGTATTTCAGCCCTGCTTCAAGTCAGCACCAGAAGAACATCCACAACAGAAGAAAAAAGCTGAAGAATACATCCAACTGTCACATGTTGTATGCATAACTAATTACATTTGTAAGAACACTTGTGTTTTGAGTCTGTAGGGCATTTTTCCTAAGGTGTAGGACTGTTGAGCCTAAGTAGTAAGGTTGTTGAGCTTGAGTGATTGTAGGGTTATTGAGCCTGAGAAGTAAAGCTGAAAGCTTGAGTGTTGGATCTATTTGTAGATCTGAGGCAGGGCTTCTTGATAGTCTTGAGGTAGGAAATCAGGGGGATTTCTGAGCTATAGGAGTGGGAGCACTCTGAGTTGGTAGGGTTGTTTAGCCTGAGGTAGGGTTTGGAGCAAACCTGAGAGATCCTAAGGGATCTGTGTTGTAATCTCTTGGAGCTGAGATTGGAGGAGGTGACCTTTTCTAACACACTGTTAGAAATGTGTAGAGGGAAAGTGGACTACCTATAGACACACTGTCTTGCTGAACCACTATTGATAGCTATGTGCTTTCTGTGTTGTGCTTTTGTTTTTAAATTATATCTAACAACTGCAAGCTTCAACAAAGAAAAATCAAAGAGACCTATTCACCCCCTCCCTCTAGGTGAATTAAACTACTATCCTATAATCTATTAAGTGGTATCAGAGGGAGGTTGGTCAAAAACGACATAACATTCTGACCATATTCTACAAAGGAGTAGTCAAATCTAAATCCAATGGCTACTACTGGAGGTCAGAAGAAGACGAGGTCAATGAAATTGCCCATATGCAAAATGGGGACATTTGGCATATGGAAGCAAAGGGTTAGACAGTTCTTGGAAGCCTCAGACATTAAGATATATATTATTGTCAAGGAGGGTCCCTTTGTCTTCACAAAGACCTCCACTATTGATCCTACAAGTCAAGTAGCCAAGTCATATGCTGAAATGACAAGGATAAAATTGCACTTGCTACAATGGAAAAGAGAGCACAAAATATAATAATAAATGCAATTGATGATTCCATCTTCCAAAACATGGCGCATTGTGAGACTGCCAAGGATATGTGGGACACACTCATTATGTATATGGAAGGTACTGAAGAAGTGAGGGATGATAGGAAGTCCCTCCTTAATCATGAGTTTAAAGCTTTCAGGCAATAAATCTTGGAATGCATAGCTGACTGCTATGAGAGGTTCTTCAGAAAAGTGAATGAGCTGAGGATCTATGAAAGGGTCTTCACTCATTATGAGCTAAATGATGAATTCCTGAGATCTCTAACTAGAGATTGAGATGCCAAGATTTGTGTCATCAGAGAAGTGGCCAAGCTGGGTGAGACTCCTCCACATTCACGGTTTGGAAAGCTTCTCTCTTATGAGATGCAACTATCTGCAAGGAAAGAGGAGAACACATCCTCCAGGCCTCATGTAAGGGAGAGGATTGTGGCTCTCAAAGCTAAGAGCTCTAAGAAGAGCAAGGAATGGATGCCTTCTCCACCAAGAAGGGCCGTTGGCTCAAAATATTCTGAGCCCAGCACATCAGATAGCAGCTCATCTGATGAAGAGGTTGCTGCCTTCGCAACGCATTTCAAGAAGCTGATGAGGAGGAAGCAATGGAAGATCAAGCCTTCCTCCTCCTCACATCCCAAGAAAGATCACAACAGATCTGAAAGGCAGCACCCTAAGGGTGACATGCATGATCCTAAATATGTTAAACATATTTCAAACAATGTTATATGTTATTGCTGCAGTTAGCCTGGACATGTCATAGCTGACTATCCAGTCAAGAGAAAGGAGAAAGGTGATAAGAAGGCTCATCACCATAAGGGAAGGAAGGGTGAAAAATCTTTCCTAGCAAAGAAGGAGAAAAACTAGAGTGAATCTGAGTCATCATCCTCAGATTCAGAAGAAGAAGAAGCGGAAGCCTACATTGGGTTGTTTGTAGCTGAAGAGGATGAGGACTATACTGCTGCTAAGGTTGTGATCAGGGCCGCTCTGTCATACTCAGAAAGTGACAATGAGGAGGATGAAGATGAAGATAAATGCAATGGATTTATGGCCATGTCTGATGATGAAGAAAGACTGGATAATCTTGACAATGTATCAATTCATCTCACCTTCTCTTCTGATTATGAAATATCTATGCCAGAATCTGAAGCATGCTCATTTAATAATGAGAGTTGCTCAGATTCCAAAGTGGATGTCAATCAATTGATTGACAAATATGATGCTCTATTGGAAGCTCTGAAAAGGAGCTAGAAGCAAGCCAAGAGGCAAGATCAGGAAATTGCATCCCTTCAGCAGGCCAAGCATTATTGCACTGAGTCATCTACCTTGGTGGCTCAAATTTGTAGAGAAATACGCCAACTGAATAGAATTACAATAGTCTAATTGATCACCATCAGCTAAAAGAACAAGGTCATCAAGGACCTTGAGGAGAAGCTTCTCAAAGAGAAGAGCCTAGTGGCTCAATTCACCAAACCCAAATCTATTCTATACATCATTGACACCTTCTCCTTCCAAACCAATAGAAGAGGACTAGGTTTCAATAATGAGGCAGTGGGTGATGAGAATGGAGGATAGGGAAAGGCTAAGGCTAAGCCTCATACCATATTTGAAAAGGTGTTGCTTCCCTCCAACAGGTATGAACATGATAACATGTATGGTCACTAGAAGAATGGAAGTTACAATAGGAAATAAATACTCTTTGCTATAATAGAAGAAAGGGAATGGGGATGAGTGCTTTGAAAGCTCCCCATGAAGAAATTCAAATGGCCAATTTCGGACCATTTGTCTTTGGTACTTCAACCCCTTTATTCAAGAATATTGAAGAAGCCTCTTCCAAATCCCTCCCAGCAAAACACTTGGCTTCTATCAAGCCAATAACCATTCTTATCAACTCAGTATCTGAGGACATCAAGCCTTGCTTAGGTGCCAAGCCAAGGCAAGATGATGACATACAAATTAAGACTGCTAAGACTGATTAGACAGTCATTCAGCCAAATTATTGTTGACAGGAATAGGAAGAATGTTGTTTTCTTATCTCCTGAACATAAGCATATTAATGCTCCTTCCACCTCCCAGAATGTTTAGAAGAGATGGTACAACATTCATGAAAGTTGGTTCTATGGTAAAGTTGGACACTTTGCCATAGATTGTTGGCATAATCTCAATGTGCCTAATTCAAAGAAGAGCTTTCCTGCAAGGGCTGCAGTAGGTGTGAGAAAGTCTAATTATGCTAATAAAGGCCTAGGACCCAAAATCAATTGGACTCCTAAGGGAAAGTGAGTTGCTTTTTTCAGAATTGTTCAAGTACCAGCCTAAGGAAAATATGGTACTTGGAAAGTGGCTGCTCAAGGCACATGATAGGTACCAAAAGACTTCTGCAGGACTTCACAACTGTGAAGAATGGACCTAAAGTCATCTTGGAGGGTCTGAAAAAGGCATCACCAAAGGATATGGCATGATCTCTAATGGTGTAGTCTCTATCACTAAGTTGGCTTATGTTGAAGGGTTGTAACACAACCTTGTAAGCATAAGTCAACTATGTGACTTGGGCTATGTCATTGAATTCCACAATGATAAGTGCTTGATCAAAAAGTCAAATGACTTAGAGATCATTCTCTCAGGCACTAGGAGTGGAAATTTTTATTGTTTAGAATTTATATGCAATACTTCTTCATCTCCTGTGTGTCTTGTGACTAATGCAAGTGAGTCTCTTTGTGTTCAATGGCACAAGAGACTTGCCCACATTAACTACAAGACAATGTATAAACTATTTTTTAAAAACCTTGTTAGGAATAGTCCAAATTTAAAATGTATTAAAAGTGGTCTCTGTCATGCATGCCAAATGGGCAAGCAAACTAGGGCCACCTTTAAATGCATTGGCTCCAAAGACACTAAGGCTCCGTTCATTTTGCGAGTTTTGAGAGGAAGGTTTTGGTTTTGGGTATATCAAAACTAATTTTTTTGTTCGTTTGACATTTTTTAGGATGGAATTGGCATTCACAGAAAACCTATGGGTTTTGGACAAAGGTGTTTGACCAAAACCAATTCTAGTGTTCGTTTGCTTATTTTAAAAGAGGGGATTGGTTTTGGCCCAAAACCCATGGGTTTTGCTTTTTGAAAAATCCTTCTATGCCCAAAACTTACCTATTTAGATGGGTTTTGGGATAGTTTTGACACTGTTCATCATCATTGTGGCCAGAGTTCATCATCATCATTTTGGCCATAGTAATGATTATGTTTTGGACCCTAGTAATGATTATCCGCAAATTTATTTTTCAAAATTTATTTTTCAAAACCTTCATGCAAAACCTTGGGTGCAAACGAACAAATTTTTTTGGTTTTTGACCAAAACCAAAACCTACAAAATTTTGGTTTTTGACCAAAACCAAAACCCTCCGTGTAAAACCCACGAAACGAACGGAGCCTAATAGATGTCTTTATCTGTTGCATATGCACTTGTTTGGTACTTTGCCAATTTAGAGCTTAGGTGGGAAGTTGTATACTTTAGTGATTGTTGATGATTACTCAAAATATACATGGGTATTCTTATTGAAGAAGAAATCTGATACCTTGGAGGTCTTCATAAACCATGTTAAGGCAATCCAGAATGAACTGGATTGTACTGTGGTCAGAACTAGAAATGACCATGGTACATAATTTCAATCTGGGGCCATGACAAAGTTTTTTCAAGAACTTGGTGTCACCTAAGAGTTCTCCTCTCCAAGGACATCACAACCAAATTGTGTGGTTGAGAGGAGGAATAGGACTGATAGAAGTTGGGAGAACATTACTTAGTGACTCCTCACTTCCAGAATATTTCTTGGTTGAGGCAGTCAATATTGCTTGTCATGTTCTTGTTGGACATGTGTGTCACATCCCTATGTTTGAGAATAACAAATCCCATATTGTATTTGATATTGCTTGTAGTGTGTTTATAGTGTGCAGGAACTATAGGTGCAATACTCCACAGGTAGAAGGCAGCATGGAATCAAATTTTTGAAAGGAGCAGCACTATTGCCAGCGCTATCGCTAACGCCGGGCGTTAGCTCGTTCGGCGAACTTCGAGCTGCGTTCGACGAAAATTTTGTTCGACAAAAAGTTCTGTTCGACGAACGTCAAGCTACGTTCGATGAAATTTTTGTTCGACGAAAATTTCATTCGGCAAAAATTTCCGTTCGACGAACTTCGACCTCCGTTCGATGAAAATTTTGTTCGACAAATTTCGTTCGACAAAAGTTCATTCTGCCACGCCACCGACAGTTTTCGCTACAGCCAGTGCTAGCACTACTGCCTGGCGCTATCTCAAATTTGTGCACAGCGCCACGCCGCCGACGGTTATGCAACCGCTCCATAAGAACGCTACCGCAGGCACTATCGTCAAGTTCTATAAAATGATGGGCTCTCTCTCATTTTGAGCTAGTGCTTCCAGAGAGATTACCTATGCCATATTTCCAGAGCTGCTACTCTGCCGAAAGTTCATCTCCCACTCAAATTCAAAGAAGATTTCTGGAGAAGGAAGCCACCATGCTACATCCGAAGGATGATCGCTTCAACCACGCTTTTGCTACAACGATCCTTCATCCTCAACTTCAGAGATCTCATATAAGGAGTTTCATTATTGTTAATTTTATTTTCATTCCAAATTCTTTTGTAATCATTTAGTTAATTCGCCTTGGGTTGGCGACTTGGTCTGGGTAGGACTTGGGGAGAAATTCGCCTTGTGTTGGCGACTAGTTCTAGGTGATTAGATCTAGGGGGCTCGAGGCCATATCCGGGGAAGGATTGGCTAGAGCAGCTTGAGGCCTTATTCGGGGAAGGATAGGCTAAAGCCAACCGGTTTGTGGGGATACAAGTCGGTATAGAAAAGGAAAAATTGTATTACTTTATTCGCCTCCGATTTCAAGCACTATTGAAATCAATTTTTGTAAACATTTTTTTATATAATATAATGATGTTTTTTGTGTTTACTTGATTTCTATCATTTGGCGTAATTCATAAAATTGCAAATTACAATTGTTTTCCTACTTTAAGTTAAATTGATTATTTCATTCTAATTATCTCTAAACAAATTTAGTAAAAATTATCAAAGATTTTTATTCCCTATTCACGCCCCCCCCTCTAAGGGCGCCGCAAGATCCAACAAGTGGTATCAGAGCGAGGTTATTCCAAACGGTTTAAAAACCAGGAATAATGGCGTCTTATGATCTCGCTTTTTCCGAGGGTCAGGGAATTAGTAGACCTCCACTATTTTCTTGGTCAGATTATAATTATTGGAAAAATAGGATGCGTTGTTTTCTAATGACCCTAGACATTGAGGTTTGGAACATGGTAGAAGAAGAATACACTCCTCCTACATTTGTTGTTGGAGAGGTATGTTAGAAAAATCCAAAGATAAATGGGATGATCGGGATAAACTCAAATGTAAAAATAACGCAAAAGCCATGAATGCTCTATTTTGTGCGTTAGATAGAATGAATTAAATAGAATTTCTGCATGTACTACTGCATATGAAATTTGGAATCATTTGGAAGTTACTCATGAAGGTACATCGCAGGTTAAAGATTCCAAGCTTTTCCAACTGGAGTGGGAATATGAAAAATTCTGAATAGATGAAAGCGAAGATGTTGATGGTATGTACACGCGCTTCACCAAGATCGTCAATGCATCAAAAGCACTTGGAAATACCTTCTCAAATGGTGACTTGGTCTGTAAGATCCTTCGTTCTCTTCCTCCAAAATTCAACCCGAAGGTGATGGCTATTTCGAAGTCGCACAACTTAAGAACGCTCCAAGTTGAGAGCCTCATTGGGAATCTCAAAACCCATGAGGTAGAACTCAAAATCCAATTTGATGAATACAACAAGGAGCCAAAGAAGAAGGTGTTGGCACTAAAATCAAAGAAAGAGCGCCAAGAGGATGAGGTTGAAGATGAAGAAAGCCTTTTGGTGAAGAACTTCCGAAAATTCATGCGCAATCCAGAAAGGAGAAACACCTTTCGAAAATATTTCCAAAAGGGTGAAAGATGGAAAGGGTCATCTTCAAAGAAGGAAAAAGAGAGCGATAATGAAGAAGAGAGACCTCCACCGGAATGCTATCATTGTAGGAAGACAGGGCACATAAGGAGCCAATGCCCAAAATTCTTGAAGAAAAAAAAGGATAAACGACACAAAGGGAAAGAAAAGAGGAAGGTGCTAAAGGCAAAGACATGGGATGACTCCTCTTCCTCCTCCTCCAAAGAATCAAGCGGGTCTTCATCAAGCGAAGATGAGGAAGAAAACATGTGCCTCATGGGACTTGGAAACGACGGCGACGACACCAGTGTTCCTAGTGACACTGAGGTAACTCCTCCCACTTATGATGAATTGTTTAATGAATTTCTTGAAACTTGTAAAGCTTTTGATAAAAAAATATGAAAGATAGTATTTTATTAAATCGTGAAAATGAATCTCTTATTAAAGAAAATCAAAAGCTTTCCAAAAAGGTAATTGTTTTAGAAAAGAGAAAGGTTTCTTGCCAAGAATGTGATAACTCCACAAAATTGGCAAAAGATATTGAAGAGTCACTTTCTAAAGCCCTCTCTTATGCCAAAACTCTTACAAAAGAGAAAGGAGAATTAGAAAGGAAATTAGAAGCATTTCTTTAGCAAATCAAAAATAATAAAAAAGGTTTTGAAAATAGGTGTGTCATGCTTGTGAAAGAAAACTCTTCACTTAAAGCACAAGTTCATGATCTCACCATGACCATTAAAAAATTTGGAATAGAACAAAAATCTCTGGAAATGATCTTAGGGAACCAGTGCCATGGTTCTGGAAAATTTGGGCTCGGATATCGAGGTGATGGCTACCGCCCGGCGCTAGCCACTAACGCCGGCGCTAGCACCTCATACCAGAAACCTGATTTTTCCTCTTCAAAATGTTTTTCTTCTATAAATCCAACTTATTCCAGCAAGAAAATATTCCAGAAAAGGGTCTCAACCCCCTTTATTTCGTGTGCAAACTGTTATAGGTTAGGTCACACATCTAGTTCTTGCAGGAGAATAAAACAAAATGCTTTAAAACAAATCTAGGTACCTAAGGCTTCCACTTATTCTATGGGTGGTACCACTTGGGTATCCGGATCTTTACTCTCATCTTCTTTCTAGATGTGCAGGCAGGTTAAGGACAATGAAGACGTGTGGTACTTGGATTCAGGATGGTCCAAGCACATGACGAGCAATAAAGCTAAGTTCCTTAGCCTAGAAAGGAAGAAGGGAGGGATCGTGACGTTTGGTGATAACGGAAAAGGAAGGATCATGGGAATTGGTACAGTTGGTAACAAATCCTAAGTTCCTTAGCCTAGAAAGGAAGAAGGGAGGGATCATGACGGGCAATAAAGCTAAGTTCCTTAGCCTAGAAAGGAAGAAGGGAGGGATCGTGACGTTTGGTGATAACGGAAAAGGAAGGAACATGGGAATTGGTACAGTTGGTAACAAATCCTTTACTATATCTAATGTTCTTTATGTGAAAGGATTAAAACATAATTTAATTTCAATTAGCCAATTATGTGATAAAGGATTAGATGTGTTATTTGAATCTTCCACTAATCTATGCAAAATATCTAATCCTATTACAATCAATATTTTACTAACTGCACCAAGATTACACAATGTTTATATAGTTTCATTTCATGATCTTTCAAAATCATCTTTAAAATGTTTTATTACCAAAAATGATGAACTTGAACTTTGGCATAGAAGGCTAGGACATGCTAGCACAAAGCTTATTGTAAAACTTGCCAAAAGAGATTTAATTAGAGGATTGCCTAGATTAAATGGAAATTTACCTTCACTTTGTTCACCATGTCAAAAAGGTAAAATTACTAGACCCTCTTTCAAAAGTAAAAATGTTATTTCTACTACAAGACCTTTGCAATTAATTCATATGGATCTTTTTGGTCCCGTTAGCACCGCAAGTCTTGGTGGTAGATTATATACATATGTTTTAATAGATGATTTTTCTAGATATTGTTGGACAATATTTCTCTCATCCAAATCCGATGCATTTTGTGAATTTTCAAAATTATGTACTCATATTCAAAATGAAAGTGATTTAAAAATTAAATGCATTCACTCGGATCATGGAGGAGAATTTGAAAATGAAAAATTTACATCTTATTGTGATATGTTAGGCATAAAACATGAGTTCTCCGCACCACACACACCACAACAAAATGGTGTTATAGAAAGAAAGAATAGGACACTTCAAGAGCTAGCATGCACTATGTTATGTGAATATAAATTACCTAAGTCCTTTTGGGCCGAAGCCGTAAACACATCATGTTATGTTATAAATAGAATCATGCTTCGCCCATCTTTAAATCTCACACCATATGAACTTTATTTTCAAAAGAAGCCTAATGTATCTTACTTCAAAGTTTTTGGTTGTAAATGCTTTATTTTAAATACAAAAGATAGCTTGGGAAAGTTTGATGAAAAATGTGATGAAGGAACATTTCTTGGATACTCTTCAACTAGTAAAGCTTATAGAGTTTTTAATAAAAGAACTAGAAAAGTTGAAGAGTCAATTAATGTGAAATTTGATGAGCTTGTTCCTTGTGTAGAAAGACTTTCCGCAGGCAAAGAGGATGATCTATTACCTCCTTTGGAGCATGGTGATGAAGAACCTTCCAAAGAAGAAGAAGAGGAGGCCAAGAAAGATGAATATGTACCTCCAAGCGTCTTAAAATTCACAAAGGATCATCCTCGGGAACTTATAATTGGTGAACCATCCATCGGGGTAAGAACTCGCTCTTCTCTTCATGAATCATTTTCAAATATTTGTTTTGTTTCTGAAATATAACCAAAAAATGTTTCTACTACTTTAAATGATGAATTTTGGTTTTTGGCTATGAATGAAGAGTTAGAACAATTTGAGCGACATAATGTTTGGAAATTAGTTGAAAGACCATCTAATCACCCGATTGTAGGTGTAAAATGGATTTTTAAAAATAAATTAGATGGTGAGTCAAGAATCTCTAGGAATAAAGCACGATTAGTAGCACAAGGATATTCACAAATCTAGGGGATAGATTTTGATGAATCTTTTGCACCCGTTACTAGATTAGAGTCTATAAGAATTTTTCTAGCATTTGCAAGTTTTAAAAGAATAAAACTATTTCAAATGGATGTGAAAAGTGCTTTTCTAAACGGGTTTGTAAAAGAAGAAGTTTATGTTGAACAACCCCCTGGTTTTATTAGTGAAAAATTCCCAAATCATGTTTATAAACTAGAGAAAGCGCTTTATGGTTTAAAACAAGCGCCCTGTGCATGGTATGAAAGACTTACATCATTTTTATTAAAGCACGGTTATATTATGGGAAGTGCCGATAATACTCTCTTCATTAAGCACAATAATGATGATATAATAATTTTACAAATATATGTTGATGATATTATTTTTGGATCTACTAATGAAGAGATGTGTAAAGAAGTTATTTTAGTGATGAAAAATGAATTTTAAATGAGTCTTGTAGGACAACTTTCTTATTTCCTTGGTTTTCAAATATCACAAAGAATTGATGGTATCTTTGTATGTCAAACTAAATATGTCCATGATATGTTTAAACGTTTTGGATTTGAAAACCTTAAACATGCTTCTACACCAATGAGTGCATCACTAAAATTAGGAAAAGATGAATCAGGAATTTCTATAGATCAAACTTTATATAGAGGTATGATAGGATCTCTACTTTATCTAAGTGCAACTAGACCCGATATTATGTTTGTCGTATGCTTATGTGCTAGATTTCAAGCCAATCCAAAAGAATCTCATTTAAAAGCGGTAAAACGAATTTTTTGATATCTCATTGGGTCATCTAGATTAGGATTATGGTACCCGCACAATAATTCATTTACACTTCACGGCTACTCCGATTTGGACTATGCCGGTTGTTCACTTGATAGAAAAAGCATTAGTGGTACTTGTCATTTTCTAGGACATTCATTAGTTGCATGGTCTAGTAGGAAACAAAATTCGGTTGCACTCTCCACCACGGAAGCTGAATACATTGCATTAGGGAGTTGTTGTGCACAAGCACTATAGATGAGCCAAACTTTAGAGGACTTTGGTTTTCAACTAAAACTTATTGAATTAAAATGTGACAACAAAAGTGCCATTGATCTCACAAATAATCCGGTACACCACTCTAGATCCAAACATATAGATGTGCGTCATCATTTCATAAGGGATCACATTAAAAAGAAAAATATAAGGATTAGTTTCATTGGCATGGACTCTCAACTTGCTGATATATTTACTAAACCTCTTCCCGATGCAAGGTTTCAAATGTTAAGGTTGGAATTAGGAGTCTTAGACATCTTAGGATGAATAACATGTAAAATGCTAATGTTTTTATGCAATTTGAGGAATCAAGACATCTCTGAATATTACACTATTTCTGCATAAGACTACTCTTAAGACCCCTAACCAATATCAAAAATCAAAAATTTAAAATTCTTAAAAAATCGTGTACTGTTTACCGCGCAATCGCTAGCGCCGGCGCTAGCGTGGGTGTGTGATTTTTCTGTTTTTTAAAATTTCTAAAAATCAGCAAAAATATGTTAGTTTATATGTACAAATTTATTTTTGTGTTTCTGTCTATTTTATTTTTGTTTTATTTGCATTATGAAAAATCAACTACAAAAATTCAAAATTCAAAAATACAAAAATATGTTTGTGTGATTTTTCCTATTTTTATTTCATTAAAAACATTTCAAAACAACAACAAAAAACTGTATGATCTTTATTGCTAATATCAAGCATGAATGAATTCTATTATTTAGAATTATTGACAATGTTAAAATTTATTCCTTCAAATTTCTATAAACATTGTTTTGTTTATCATGCTTTGATATATCTATTTAAAGTGCATCAATTGTATTTATACAACCCGTATTCGCCGAGTGGGCCCCTCAAGCCAGCTGGCGAGACCTGGGCCAGTCAGATCATTCGGCCAGGTTCGGATAGGTGGAAGGGCCCCCAGGTCGATAGGGAAGGAATTCGGCGAGTGGTGCCCTCACGGACCATTCGCCCAGAGGAATGGGCACTCGCCCAGCTAGGCGGGTGCCCAGCGAGTGGTGCCCTCACGGACCATTCGCCCAAGATGATTTGAGGAGGAAATGACCAGGATACCCCTGGTGGGCTGCAAATAGCCCTTCGGAACAGCGGAGTTAGGCTGTTAGCAGACCAACTAGGGGTGCCGTTAGTAAAATTAAAAGGCGGATTCATGCTATTTGCAGACCAGCCTAGAAAAATCTATAAATAGACCCTTAAGGGCACCTTGGAGGAGATCCGATTTTAGAGAATCCTCTCCTCCAGGCTAGTTTTTGGTCGGCTGCTAGTGCCCTCCAAGGTGCTCGGTTGACCTCTGGTTTGGGAGGGAAAGCTCTCTAAGATCTTCCGGGTGTGTGGCGGGACCTCCTCGCTTCAGCCTTGGGTCTATTCACATTCTCACATCCACCGTCAAGAGAGTCTAGTGAGGGAGAAGTAAGCATCGGCTACACCCCAGTGGGTCCGAACTCAAGAGACCTGTTGCAGGTTTCAACAGTATTGAAAAATGTGTAGAACCAAACTTAGCATGCCTCTAAGTATGAGTAAATGTTTTATGATTGATAAGGATACATTTCACTAACTTATTTTGGTAATCAACATGTGTGTTTAAATCTAAAATGCTTGCTTATGTATTGTATTTGTACAATGAATTAAAACTTGCATAAGTTTATTGCCTACACTACATTTGAATTGCACTTATAAAATTTAGAAAAGTGGTTAAGTTAAAAATTTGGGGTTTGCAAAACAAGTGTATTTGGAGAATGTTGTCTCACAAATGTGAACAAAAAAAAATTATATATGTAGACAAATATAACTCCACCAAGCACTACTTGAACCTCCTGATATGTCTTCATAAGAATTGTGAGGTTGAGCACCTTGGAAAGAATAGTAAAGTGTCTTGTGCAAACCTTGGTTATTACACGACTTTGTTAAAACATATGTGCATTAAAAGTGTGAAAGTAATATATTTGTGTTTTATTTTGCACTTTACTTTACATATGTCTTGTATTTTGTTGATTTAAATCAATTGTTAACATTGCCCAAAATACACTTATGTGCACATCATTAACTTTCATAACACTTCTTCTCATGAGTATTGGATTCTAATGCTTTATCTATACTACTCTTTATATAAGAAATGCACTAGATAACCTAGCATGATCTCTACAATGTTTTGGTATTTCTTGAACTTAAAATTAAGTAACATTGTAGTATAATCTTTCTTTGATATGTTCATTTCATGCTTGGTATCTTTATGAAAAACTTTGAGATTTCAAAAAGGTTAAAACATCTTTCAATTTTGAACTTAAACTCATATTTTTTTCTTATGTTTTCATGCTTAGGAAAAGATGTTTATTATAATCTTCCGCTTGCTTATAACTCTTATCTTTTATTTGAAATCTCTTATATACTATGCATAAAATCTTTATCATTATATATACAATGCTTAAAATCTTTATCATTATCTATATTACAAAAGCTCGATCATGCTTTATCATTTATAAGAAATGCCTCCTTACTACCCTCACCCCACCTTCTTTTGATAATACCAAAAGGGGGAGATTAATTAAAGAAATCTATATAGGAGAAATATAGAAGATTAAGGGGAGCATAATTCATGTAATCTATCATTTAGGGGGAGTAAAACATAAATTGCATTTATGTAGGGGGAGCATTAAGATAGGGGGAGTATGCACATTATCATGCTTAACATATACTATAGTTGCACTATCATCTTGTTTATCCTATACTATAAACACTATTATTGATTTCTTGCTAAGTGGATTTGTTATTATCAAAAGGGGGAGATTGTTGGACATGTGTGTCACATCCCTTTGTTTGAGAATAACAAATCCCATATTATATTTGATATTGCTTGTAATGTGTTTATAGTGTGCATGAACTATAGGTGCAATACTCCACAGGTAGAAGGCAGCATGGAATCAAATTTTTGAAAGGAGCAGCACTAACGCCAGCTCTATCGCTAACGTCGTGCGTTAGCTCATTCGACGAACTTCGAGCTGCGTTCGACAAAAAGTTCCATTCGACGAACGTCGAGCTACGTTCGACGAAATTTTTGTTCGACGAAAATTTCATTCGGCAAAAATTTCCGTTCGACGAACTTCGACCTCCATTCGACGAAAATTTTGTTCAACAAATTCCGTTCGACAAAAGTTCGTTCTGCCACGCCACCGACAGTTTTCGCTACCGCTAGCGCTAGCACAACCGCCTGGCGCTATCTCAAATTCGTGAACAACGCCACGACGCCGACGGTTCCGCAACTGCTCCACACGAACGCTACCGCAGGCGCTAGGAGCTACCGCAGGAGCTATCGTCAAGTTCTATAAAATGATGTGCACTCTCTCGTTTTGAGCTAGTGCTTCCAGAGAGATTACCTGTGCCATATTTCTAGAGCTGCTACTTTGCCGAAAGTTCATCTCTCACTCAAATTCAAAGAAGATTTCTGGAGAAGGAAGCCACCACGCTACATCTGAAGGACGATCGCTTCAACCTCGCTTATGCTACAACTATCCTTCATCCTCAACTTCAGAGATCTCATATAGGGAGTTTCATTATTGTTAATTTTATTTTCATTCCATATTCTTTTGTAATCTTTTAGTTAATTCGCCTTGGGTTGGAGACTAGGTCTGGGTAGGACTTAGGGGGAAATTCGCCTTGTGTTGGCGACTAGTTCTAGGTGATTAGATCTAGGGGGCTCGAGGCCATATCCGGGGAAGGATTGGATTGAGCGGCTTGAGGCCTTATCCGGTGAAGGATAGGCTAAAGCCAACTGGTTTGTGGGGATACAAGTCAGTATAGAAAAGGAAAAATTGTATTACTTTATTCACCTCCAATTTCAAGCGCTATTGAAATCAATTTTTGTAAACATTTTTTTTTTATATAATATAATCATGTCTTTTTGTGTTTACTTGATTTCTATCATTTGGCGTAATTCATAAAATTACAAATTACAATTGTTTTCCTACTTTAAGTTAAATTGATTATTTCATTCTAATTATCTCTAAACAAATTTAGTAAAAATTATCAAAGATTTTTATTCCCTTATTCACCCCCCCCCCTCTAAGGGCGCTGCAAGATCCAACAGTTCTCAATAGAGCTTCTATCAATAAGGCCCTTGGTATAACCCCCTATGAAATTTTGAAAGGCAAACAACCAACCATTTCATATTTTAGAATCTTTGGTTGTAAATGCTATATTTTGAACAAAAGTTGACTGTGAACCCAGAGAAATAACATCATCAGAGATATGCGGAGGAAGAGGTCCTTCCGAGATAGCTCGGGCAAGGACCATAGGAGAGGTCCTTCTGAGGTCGCACAAGTAAGGCCCTTCTGAGCTAGCTTGAAGAAGGCTTATAGGCGAGGTCTTCTAAGAGCGAATGAGCGAGGCCCCACACAGCTCGCTAATAAGCTCGCACGACCAATGACAAACTCGCGAGGTCATTCCATGAAACCTCAATCGCCTCGCTAAAATCCTACAACATGACAAGTCTAGTATTTTGCGGGGGGGGGGGGGGGGGGGGGGGGGGGGGGGAGGGGGTCCGAACAACACCCCACCACCAAGATTCCTCATTCACCGAGCTTTGGCTTTCCTAATTCCTAACGCAGTCTTTGTTTAAGAGAGGAAGTTCCTATATACTTTTGGGTGTGTGCCGGGACCTCCTCACTGCACCTCATGAGTCTTGTTTATAGACAGACCAACCTTCGACTCTCATGTTTCATCTCTCTTATCATCGGGTTTATATTGTTAAATCGTAGGGTCAGTATCCTCATGCTAACTTTTTGGTCCGAAATTTGAGAATCTGTTTCTTGGTTTCAACAATTAGAGTAATTTTCATAATCCTAGAATACTTTAGAAGAATTCATACAATTCTAAACTAATATAGATACTTCTACAAAAAATTTCATTTATGGTTGAAACTAGTCAAAAAGCACATGAGTTACCCTTGGTACCGTGACAATGAGCTCGAATTGCTCATTTGTCGTGTTTTTGTTTCCTATAAATTTATTTTTTATTTAGTTAGAGCTCAATTTGCAAAAAAAAAACTTGAGCATGTCTTGGCAAAGCAAGAGAAGCTCGAAATCAAGTCAAGTTGTTTTAGACCTGAATGGTCGAGCTCATGAGTAGGCGCACTGAACCTGTGCCCTTACTCAAATCATTGTATATAAATACAAAGAGTTTTTAATAAGCGGTTGTTATTTGCAGATCACATTTGTCTATTCACAGATTTTTACTATTTACAGCTATAAAGGCCTCCAAATTTAATATTTGCAGACAATTTTGTTATTTGCAGACCAGTATAAAAAATAAAAAGTTAATTTTTCCCTCCTCTTCAAGATTCCTAAACCTTCCTTCTATGCGCTGAAATCTTTCTTCCAAATAGGTGGTTTACTCCGACCACTTCCCCTCCACAAAATGGTCTAGTTCCCTCCCAATCCCAATTGACATATTCTCTGCAATCGATTTCATGTTCGGATGTAAGGGAATGAATGTACAGGAGAACATGGTTGGAACCATAAAATGAAAATTAAAAAAGAAGAATAAAATAGATAAAATGGCTCTAAGCGCGAAATAAAGAAGGTAGAAAACAGTGAAGCTAAAAGATTTGAACTATAAAATGAAGAAGAAAAGGAGGAGTTACATGTGCTTGCCGAGGTCAAATTGAACTGGAAGCTCGGGATTTGCGGAAGGAAGACACTAGATAGGAGACGACCGACAAACCGATTGTTTTTGGAGTCAAATTCGTGGAGACGGGAGAGACAAGAGAGTTTTGGTGATGATGCCACATAATCTATTTATGGTTAATGTGGATGACCGTGATATCAGTGAGAAGGCCGAGCTCCGCGGGGAGGTAACCTACAATATCAGTGTTAAGTATTTAATAATATATGTCTGTGTGTCCAAACTGACACGGGAGGTCTTAACGGGTTGTGTGCCGACCTAGATCTTGGTCCCTAAGCTGGAGATACTATAAATATGCATTCCAAACTCGATGTTGTATTGTAGAATATCTTGAGAGCCCTCATACCCTAACATTCTTAAGATACCTCTTAGGGTTCCGCTCGAGATTTTTCAGCGCTGTTCTTATCCCGTTTTCTGTCGCTGTGCCAATCGCTGGAAAAAAGGAGGAGCCGCTCGCAAGTTTTTCTCTACCACCTCTCGATCGCAAGATCAGTACTCCTCCCATCGCCGATCTGTGCTTCTTCATGTCGCTGATCTCTGGAGGAGTTCTCTGCGCCGCTGCCGATCTAAAGGAAGAGGAGTAATGCCTCTAGGGTTTCCTGATTGGCCCTACGGTATGAAAGTTAGAGTTAATAAGGGTAGGGTTACTCTTAGTCAGGCTCTTACATTGAGCAACTTCTTTCAGCCTAGGTATACAAAACTTTAGGCCTGTAGAGACACCCTTAGATCATAATGTAAAATTGAACCCAAATGTTGGCACTAGCATTGATCAAGTTAAATATTCCAAAATAACTGGTAGTCTCATGTACGCCACAAGTTGTACTCGACCAAACATTTTCTTCTCTGTTAGCATGTTGAGTAGCTTTACCAGTAGTGCGAGCAAAGAGCATTGAGATGCTCTCGACAGGATGATGAGATACCTATCAGGTACTAAAAATCACGCCCTGTGCTACCCTGGTTACCCACCTAATGTGGATGGATATTCCTATGCCTCATGGTGTTCAGAAATCGGTAGCAACAAATTTACCAGTGGATACATATTCACTCTTGGTGTAGCTTCCATCACTTGGAAGTCCAAAAGAGAGACATGTATAGCATTGTCTTCTATGGAAGCCGACTTGTTTTCCCTAGCTTTGGCTGGTGAAGAGGCAGATTGGATCAGTAATCTGATACTAGATATTCCCTTGTCTAGGTTGCAAGTCAACTCACTGAGCTTGTATTGCGATAACTAAGCAGCAGCCCAAGTTGTTAAGAATGCTCTCTACAATACTAAGAGGAGACATGTACGACTAAGACAGGCTCTGCTATACTATCTGAAAGAACAAGGAATTATCTCTTTGATCGATGTGCGATCAAAAGATAATCTAGTTGATCCACTGACGAAAGGAATGCCCAAAGACCGGTTAATCAAAATAGTGGGGGAAATGGGACTAAAGGCGATTTAGATCACCTTAGTCTACATAGATGTTTTGATTCTCCCTGATTTTCTTTGTCAAAGCAAGCATATTGTGCTCCGTTGATGTTTTGGTTGTTGAGTATGAATCTGGTGAGTTATTTCATTCCAAATCTAATGTTAATACCTTTACCTGGATTCGTCTTCTCTTACCTTGGAGGAGAGTGTTATTCCAAATTTGATAACACAATCTGACTCCCTTTGACTCTTCTTCTGTTAATGGGCTTCATTCCAAACTTGATGATTTCCACTTAACTTTAGAAGAACAATAACCCTGATATTCCATACTTGAACATAGATATCGATGCGGTGTTCAGAAGTCCATAAATCATTTCATTGGAAACCAATAATAGATTCTGAGTTTGAACCTATAATACTCTATGTACTCCTTCAAGATTAATTTCAATGTACTACGCTCCATTTGTAGAACTAGATACATGTACATTTTCAAAGTATGAATTCATTTCTAATGACATACTATGTTGAAAATTATAGGAGGTGTTGTTGATGAAGGAGCACTGGCAGGATGGGATCCTGAGCAGGATGATTTGTTGGACGTCTGAGGCCAACGACAGTTAGAATGTTATTTTCTTTCTTTGTTTTATCTCTACTTAGAGAATTTGTTTAAATCTTTCTTTGATACACTTGTTTTTTTGACTTTTATGCTCTCTCATTGATTTTAGCAACTATCTTTGTTGGACTTGTGCTATGATCGTACTTTAGACTATTATGTGATGCAGCTTAGATTTATTATTTATCTTTATGCGTACATATAATTTTCCTTGAGTCTAATCGGTTTTTTGCAGGTATTGGACACGGTTGTGTACCTTTCACGTCTGGTTGAATTTACACAAACTAACCTAAACCGTCCTCGGGTTTACCGCAGACATAGGAGGAGATTGTTAAGTATTTAATAATATATGTCCGTGTGTCTGAACCGACACGGGAGGTCTTAACGGGTAGTGTGTCGACCTAGGGCTTTGTCCCTAAGCTGGAGATACTATAAATACGCATTCCAAACTAGATGTTGTATTGTAGAATATCTTGAGCGCCCTCATACCCTAACAATCAGCGCCGTTGAGGTAGATTCCTGCGACGACATCTACCCCGGGGTCATCAAAACCGCTAACCCTTGAGATCTGCCAGCTTTGAGAGAGAGAATAAAGGGAATGCTTTCAGTGAAGTTTTTCGGTAAGACTAATTTACAGATAGGGAAGTCTATAAAGTAAAGAGAATGAAAAACTCAAATAATTGAGAAATTTTTAATTTGTGAATAGTTTGTGAATAACAATCGTCTTGTATTAACACAAAAAAAATCACTCAGCAGAAAGCACAAGCAGATTCTAATACTAGGTTTTAATACATATAGATTGTATTATTACTATTACAGTGTAGTCCAAATAAAATCAATTGTTTTAAAGAAATTATTGTATTTAAACTTTAACTCACCAGTCTGATTAGTTTTCACAAAAGTCAACTACGCAAAATCTGCCAAAAATGTAACGGTAATAATGCTGAAAACTTTTTCCCCAACATTTCAGTAATTAAAGTATCAAAGTAGTCAAAATGATAAATTTCATGAGATAAATAATTTTAAAGGTGCTTTAAGGCATATCGAGCTTTGGGCTTTTATTATGGCTAGGCACAAGGCTGGGCTAGGCTAAGCTTTTGCTAGACTCATGCCAGTCTCAGCATGAGTCTATTCTGACTAGCCTGGCCAGGCTGTGGGGCGTGGACAAATTATAATAATTGGGTTTCACCCATCTTTTTGCTGAGCAGTCACCCGTCATCCCACTTGGGTGGGATAGGCCAGGGTCCAACCAAGTCAAGCCAATGTGTAGGGCCAAAATATTCTTGTTGTGGCGCCGACAAACACTGTGCTAAGTGGATGCCCAATGCCATAGCTAGGTAGCACCTACAACCAAGCCCTTTGGGCCTGGGCGGGCACTAGTCTATGCATGATGCCCGAGCATGACCTGCTTAAAACCCTATTTAGACAGGGTCTTGCTTGGACACAACTATTCACGGGCACACCTGGAAATGTGCTCTGCTACTATTTTTAAGGAAAAAATGATTTTCTTGATTAATACTAGACGGGGTTTCCCAAAAATGAAAGCGTTTGAGCTGGAGATTTTTTGCCACAACCTCAACTAGCTACCCAAGACGATTCCAGCAAGCTCATTCTCGCGCAATTTCGTGTCCATTTAATCTCTCAAATGGTTGTCGGAACGCACAGGGGCATGAATGTGTAAGCCACACACTCACCTGATGTGTACCCACAATACAGGGGGCAAACCGCGCGTGCACACAAGCCGCACTGCGCCATCTTCACGCACACTGTGCGCAAGAGTCGTGCATGCACTACACATAAGATAATACGGCAAGCCAAAGGGGCGCTGATTCAACTTAGTGCCCCGGTGGGCACTGACTAGGTCAACGCCCAAATTGGGCTCAATTTGCTAAGCTCCTTGCTTACCTGATTCAGCCTCTCAGCCGCCTCAGAGTATTGGGAGTTAGTCTCCTTTAGTTTAGTTATTTCCTCATGTAGTTTCTTGTTATGCCTTTTACTCTTTTTGAGGGCTTTGAGAAGTGACTCATATTTCTCAACCATTTCATCTACATGATAGTTAGATTTTGAGTAACTCTCATCAGAAGAAAATGAATTTGCCTCAGGTTTTAAAATGGTTTTAGGTTCAGATTCAGAATCAGATAAAGGAGTTCTATCAAGTACCTTCACAGTGGAGATTGTCTCCTGATCCTCTTCATCCCAAAGAGCCATGAGTCCTATATTTTCTTCTTCATCCTCTTCACTATCAGACCTTGATAGTGGGGCTCTTATCATAGGTCTATCATTCAGAATGTCTTCACTTTCGTTGACAACCATCAATGCTATGAGTGCCTCTTCACTGTCTGAATCAGATGGTTGAGACTCACAGTCACTGAGAGTGACTTTGCCTTTCTTGGCTATCAGGCTCTTCTCATGTTTCTTGTCAACCTTGTGCCTCCTCTCATCATACTTCTTGTTGTTCTTTCTCTTTGATGGGCAATCAGCAATCATGTGCCCAGGTTTCCTGCATCCAAAGCACACAGTTTCTTCTGAATTAAATTTATTATGTTTAGAGTTATACCTGTCCTTCTTGGAATCTGGTCTGGATCCTTCTAAATAGTTGGAGCTCTTCTTAGATCTGGATGACTAAGAAGGCCTAGTTTTCCAGTGTTGTTTTCTTCTGAGCATCCTTTTCAACTGTTTGGTGAAGGGTGCCAGTTCACCATCTGATATTTCAGAGTCAGAATTGTTGGTCACTGATTCTTCAGATTCAGATGGTATCTTGGGGGGTGATGACATCCTCTCTTTACTTCTCTTGGAACTTTCTGCCTTCAGAGCAATGAGATTCTCCTTGTTGTGTCCTTCTTCAGCTTTTCTGGTGTTCAGGTGAAGTTCATGGGACAGAAGTTTCCCATATAGGTTCCGGGGCTGAATGTTTCCCAGATTTCCCATTTCCCTGATAGCACAGATCTTGATATACCATTCTTTGTTAAGGGATCTCAAGAATTTATCATTCAACTCATAGTCTGTAAATGTTCTTCCATAGGTTTTCAGACCATTTACAATTTTGAAGAATTTCTCATTGCATATTGCTATTGTATCCTTCTTGTCTTGTCTGAAAGCCTCATATTGCTGAATCATAAGAGACTTCCTGTCATCTCTGACCTCCTCAGTCCCTTCCATGTAGACAATGAGTGAATCCCACATTTCCTTGGCAGTTTTACAGTGCACTAGATTCTGGAAGGTTGAATCCTCAATTGCACTCACAATGATGTTCTGAGCTCTCTTATCCATGGTGGCCAGAGTTACTTAATCTTTGGTCATCTCAGAATTTGTTTTGGGAGCCTTGATGTTTCCATCTGTGAATGAGACCTTCATAGGAACAAAAGGCCCTTCTAGTACTGTGATGTATATCCTAGGGTCAGAGGCTTCCATGAATAATCTAACCCTTTCCTTCCAAATTCCAAAATTCTCTTTTCTACAGATTGGTAACTTCATGGATGTGAATTCCTTGTTCTCTTCACTGTTTGCCATTAAGACTTAACAGATCGACCCTTAGGAGGTCTTGTTCAGGCTGTTAAACCTTTTCTTGAACAACCTACCTCTGATACCACTTGAAAGTCTTTATTTAAGGGTAGCTAATCACCTGGAGGGGGGGGGGGGGGGGTGAATAGGTTATTTTAAATTCTATTTAAATTCTTGATCAGATCCTAAGTATATGTGAGTTATAATTAGAGCTCTCAAGAAAAAATCACAAACACAGAATTTTATAGTGGTTCCCCTATCTAGGGTAATCCACTTTCCCCCTTCTCCCCTCTAGCAGTGTGCCAAATAGGGCTCATATCTCCTCCAGATCTCAGACCACAAAAAAGTCTTACGACTCAGATCTTAAAAGATCTTACAGTCTCAGATCTCAACAGATCCTACACTCTTAGATCTCAATAGATCTTACCTCAGATCTCAACAGATCCTACCTCAGCCTTTATAACAACAGGCCTACACTCAGATCCACCCTTGGATCCTACAACTCAGATCACAAAAGATCCTACACTCAGATCTGACAATTCAGATCCTATAGGAATAAAAAGTTTGATTGTAATATCACCAGACTCAAGTTCTTCAATGTATATAACCTTTTATTCTATCTGAATGATCATACATAGTTCTTCAACAGATCAGCAACAGCAAAAATCATCTTCTTGGATCGCACCGGCTGTGATGTCTGTTGTTCTTGAGGAAGATAAGATCTTCCTCCTTGACCTTCTCTCTTTAGAAAATATCAGCAGCAAATTGCTGAATTGATTTCTTCAAAACAAATGATTCCGAAGGAAGAGAAGATTTCTTTTGAGTCTTCTTGCGAGAGCCTTTGATTTGAAGGGTGAAAACTGTTCTTCTCGTCAATGGAAACCTTTCTTTTGAATGCTTGATTGCAACGGCAATATCTCTAGAATAGGAATTGAATGCCATCTACAGATCTTGATGAATTTCCTGGATATTCTGTTGGGTTTTTCTAGAACCATACATCACATGTAGGCGCAGCAGAATAAAAGAGAAACAACCCAAAAAGACTTGGATCGGCCATGAATATTGAATCAAGAAGTAAATCAAAACTAGGTATGAAATTACCTTTGCGGGATTGGATCAAATCCAACCAAGATGCTCCAAGAAGAAGATTCCTTTCAGCGGCTATGCGAGTCCTCACGTAGAATAATGTCTACGTCTCTACAACAGTCCACACGAGCCGGGAGAACACCAAGTCACGTCGCACGCAACTCGAAAGGGAGAACAACTGCACCTTGCACTTCCACGAACTGCTAGGTTCACTCCAGGAAGAACAATCACGATGACGATCGCCGGAGAGGAGGTCGGCAGAGGCGAACTGGGCGGCGGAACGCTTTCCTTCTCGGGTTCGAGCGAGAGCGGAACACTTCCGTCGGCTAAACCTTTTGTTAGTAGTGAGAACCCTAAAAGAAGATCTATTTATACCCAAAGCATAAATAGGCTTCTAGAAGAATTGCTATCCGCAGACCACACAGCAGAATTGGGGTTTCTGTTACAATTCGTCGGGATTTCACGAATCAGCATTCATCGAGTTTACACGGGACAATCTGACAAATTCCGACGAATCCAATCAGACGGCAACATTTGCTGAGTGAAGGGTCTTTGTGACAATTCGTCGGGATTCCACGGAATGATCCGACGAATTCCGACGAATCCAATCAGACAGCAACATTTGCCGAGTGAAGGATCTCTGTGACAATTCGTCGAGATTCCACGGAATGATCCGACAAATTCCGACGAATCCAATCAGACAGCAACATTTGCCGAGTGAAGGATCTCTGTGACAATTCGTCGAGATTCCACGGAATGATCCGACGAATCCGACGAATCCGACGAATCATATCCGACGAATTCAGACAGCAACAATTGCTGGACTTCCCCATTCTTTATGATGATTGGTAATCTTTACCAACAGAGTCAATCTTCCAACTTCTCCACATGCTCTTATGTGCGACCCTGCAGGCTCATATCGCGTTGGCAGTGACATTACATGTTTGACCACTTCTAGATCACAATGGTAACTCCAACAGTCTCTCACTTGATCTTGAAAGTATCAAACAAAAACCTCACAAACAATGAGCGGCATCTAGCAATGCATCATTGCTCCCCAAGCAATAAGAGTTCATAACTCATAAGCTTTTATGACCAATGTTCCAGCGTTGTCTTTGTCCCTTTGTCCCTTACATCCGGAAAGAACTAGAGGCATGGACCGTGTCACCCTCTTTATAGCTCAATCCAAGTTTCTTGATCTAGAATGGACTTCCAGAGAATGGTGAGCTCCATATCACATATTGACTCAACCAAGCATGGCCATGCATTTCTCAGTCCAATTCCATCAAGGGGCCCATGGATGCAACTCCTGTTATATAGGAGGACAAATCTCATATCTGCTCACACCCAAACACCCAAATGATTCGTAACGTACCCAACGACCACCCTTATCATCAACCTTCTTCAAGGAAGACTTTAGATGACATCAAAGCACGCTCTTCCTCACTCGATGAATGCTGTGAATTCAGGTCAAAGGACCACAACACCATTGTCAAATGAGACCTACTTGTGACACTTTTAAGTAACAATCCACAAAGTAGTCTCAGTTTGGGTCTGTCCAGTACAACTTGTTCACTAACAAGTACCCACGTGATGACTTGGTATCACAATATCATGACCTGTGAGAACCGGTCATCAGCCAACACACATGCTAGTCTCAATGTATCATCATCACCCTTAGCTTCTACGATGATACCTCGACCAGGGACCTTTTAAAAATGAAGCTTCGAAATCATAGGGTCTCACATTCAAGTCACATACTTGATGTCCTATGGAAGCGAACATTCTAAGGGTATTTATCACGAATTTTATTCTATCATATAGAAACAGTATATCATAATAAAAGAACTTGCCATTAATTGTAAAAAGAAATGATTGGTACACTATTCATCATATGAATAATAAACAGCCAACAGAATATATATTTTACATGCAACTCACAAGACTCCCACTAGAGTTGATCACTCAGGTATCGTATACCCATTGATCTAGTATGACTATCATGCTTTCTCTGCGCGAGAGGCTTTGTCAGTGGATCTGCAATATTCTCCTCAGTCGGCACCCTGCAAATGTTCACATCTCCTCGTTCGACAATCTCACGAATAAGATGGAACCGCCGAAGTATGTGCTTGGAGCGCTGATGGGATCTAGGTTCCTTAGATTGTGCAATTGCACCATTGTTATCACAGTAGAGAACTACGGGATCAACAATGTTAGGAACTACATCTAGCTCGCAGATGAATTTCCTAATCCATACATCCTCCTTCTCTGCATTTGCCGCAGCGATATACTCGGCCTCGGTTGTAGAATCAGCAACTGTCTCTTGCTTGGAACTCTTCCAGCTCACAGCTCCTCCATTCAGGCAAAACACAAACCCTGACTGAGACTTCGAATCATCCCTATCAGTTTGGTAGCTGGCATCCGTGTAACCACTTACAACGAGCTCTTCCCTTCCACCATACACCAAGAATACATCATTAGTCCTTCTCAAGTACTTCAGGATATTCTTTACGGCTATCCAGTGACATTCACCAGGATCAGACTGATACCTGCTAGTCATGCTCAGAGCAAAAGAGACATCGGGTCGAGTACATAATATTGCATACATGATTGACCCAATTTCTGAAGCATATGGAATCAACTTCATGCGGTCCTTATCTTCAAAAGATTTTGGACACTGGTCCTTATAGAGATTTACACCATGAGACATGGGCAAAAATCCTTTCTTGGACTCAAGCATGTTGAACCGCTTCAACACCTTCTCAATGTACGTACTCTGGGTCAAACCCAAAAACTTCTTCGATCTATCTCTATAGATCTTAATACCGAGTATGTAAGTCGCTTCACCCAAGTCCTTCATAGAAAAGCAGTTCCCTAGGTTGTTCTTAACAACTTTCAGGGTAGGTATGTCATTCCCGATCAACAGTATGTCATCTACATACAATATCAGGAAGACAACAATGCTCCCACTGATTCGCTTGTAAACATACGGTTCATCTTCATTCTTGACAAAACCAAACTCTTTGATCTTCTCATCAAAACGAAGATTCCAACTTCTAGAGGCCTGTTTCAATCCATAAATGGACCTATTCAGCTTGCATATTTTAGTGGCTTCATTTGGGGATACAAAACCCTCGGGTTGTGTCATGTACACTTCCTCAAGGAGGTTTCCATTTAGGAAAGCCGTTTTGACATCCATCTGCCAGATCTCGTAGTCATAATACGCATCAATAGCAAGCAATATCCTAATGGACTTTACCATGGCAACAGGGGAAAAGGTCTCATCATAGTCAACACCATGAATTTGCTTGAAACCCTTAGCCACCAGTCGCCCTTCGAATGTCTGTACATTCCCATCCATGTCGGTCTTCTTCTTGAAGACCCACTTGCACCCTATGGGTCGTACCCCTTCAGGTGGTTCCACCAATATCCAAACTTGGTTTGTATACATGGAGTCCATTTCGGATTTCATAGCCTCAAGACATTTGTCGGAGTTCGG
Organism: Dactylorhiza incarnata; assembly: GCA_033032865.1. Taxonomy (NCBI): domain Eukaryota; kingdom Viridiplantae; phylum Streptophyta; class Magnoliopsida; order Asparagales; family Orchidaceae; genus Dactylorhiza; species Dactylorhiza incarnata. The sequence continues at coordinate 1,204,506 of JAWHQI010000380.1, read as the reverse complement.
TCCATTCATAGCCTCTTGGTAGGTTGTTGGTTCATCATCATGATCCATAAGAAATACATTACCTTTTTGAGACATGAGAAATCCATATCTCTCAGGCTCAAATCTTGGTCTACCAGATCTACGCAGGACATGTGTCTCGTGAGCAGGTTCTCTAGCTACAACATCTTGTAGTCCTGGCTCAGAATCCAATTCTGGTTCATTCACTACTTGTGGTTCTTGAACTTCTTCAAGTTCTACCTTTTGCGTCTTTCTTGACAAGAACTCTTTCTCCAAGAAGACACCCGTCCTTGCGACAAACACTTTGCCCTCAGAAGGTAGGTAAAAGTAATATCCTTTCATTTCCTTAGGATATCCTACCAGATAACACTTATCTGATTTGGGTTCCAGCTTGTCAGGCATATGACATCGTACGTATGCCTCACAGCCCCAAATTTTAATGAATGACATGCTGGGACGTTTCCCAGTCCATATTTCATATGGTGTCCTTAGAACTATTTTCGTTGGAGCGCGATTCAGTGTCATTGCAGCAGTCTCTAAAGCAAAACCCCAAAAGGAAACAGGCAAGTCTGCATGACTCATCATCGACCGTACCATGTCTAACAGAGTACGATTTCTCCTCTCAGACACACCATTATGCTGCGGTGTCCTAGGTGGAGTGAGTTGTGATACAATACCACACTCTTTCAGATGATCACGGAACTCATGATTCAGGTATTCGCCACCTCGATCAGATCGGAGTGCTTTAACCTTTTTGCCCAATTGGTTCTCCACTTCATTCTTATCACAGTAGAGAACTACGGGACCAACAATGCTAGGAACTACATCTAGCTCGCCGATGAATTTCCTAATCCATACAGCCTCCTTCGCTGCATTTGCCGCAGCGATATACTCGGCCTCAGTTGTAGAATCAGCAACTGTCTCTTGCTTGGAACTCTTCCAGCTCACAGCTCCTCCATTCAGGAAAAACACAAACCCTGACTGAGACATTGAATCATCTCTAACAGTTTGGAAGCTGGCATCCGTGTAACCACTTACAACGAGCTCTTCCTCTCCACCATACACCAAGAATACATCTTTAGTCCTTCTTAAGTACTTCAGGATATTCTTCACGGCTATCCAGTGACATTCACCGGGATCAGACTGATACCCGCTAGTCATGCTCAAAGCAAAAGAGACATCGGGTCGAGTACATAACATTGCATACATGATTGACCCAATTGCCGAAGCATATGGAATCAACTTCATGCGGTCCTTATCTTCACAAGATTTTGGACACTGGTCCTTAGAGAGATTCTCACCATGAGACATGGGCAAAAATCCTTTCTTGGACTCAAGCATGTTGAACCGCTTCAACATCTTTTCAATGTACGTACTCTGGGTCAAACCCAGCAACTTCTTCGATCTATCTCTATAGATCTTAATACCGAGTATGTAAGTCGCTTCACCCAAGTCCTTCATAGAAAAGCAGTTCCCTAGGTTGTTCTTAACAACTTTCAGGGTAGGTATGTCATTCCCGATCAATAGTATGTCATCTACATACAATATCAGGAAGACAACAATGCTCCCACTGATTCGCTTGTAAACACACGGTTCATCTTCATTCTTGACAAAACAAAACTCTTTGATTTTCTCATCAAAACGAAGATTCCAACTTCTAGAGGCCTGTTTCAATCCATAGATGAACCTATTCAGCTTGCATATTTTAGTGGCTTCATTTGGGGATACAAAAACCTCGGGTTGTGTCATGTACACTTCCTCAAGGAGGTTTCCATTTAGGAAAGACATTTTGACATCCATCTGCCAGATCTCGTAGTCATAATACGCAGCAATAGCAAGCAATATCCTAATGGACTTTACCATGGCAACAGGGGAAAAGGTCTCATCATAGTCAACACCATGAATTTGCTTGAAACCCTTAGCCACCAGTCGCCCTTTGAATGTCTGTACATTCCCATCCATGTCGGTCTTTTTCTTGAAGACCCACTTGCACCCTATGGGTCGCACCCCTTCAGGTGGTTCCACCAAGTTCCAAACTTGGTTTGTATACATGGAGTCCATTTTAGATTTCATAGCCTCAAGCCATTTGTCGGAGTCCGGTCCATTCATAGCCTCTTGGTAGGTCGCTGGTTCATCATCATGATCCATAAGCAACACATTACCTATTTGAGACACGAGAAATCCATATCTCTCAGGCTCAAATCTTGGTCTACCAGATCTACGTAGGACTTGTGTCTCTTGAGCAGGTTCTCCAGCTACAACATCTTGTAGTCCTGGCTCAGAATCCAACTCTGGTTCGTTCACTACTAGTGGTTCTTGAACTTCTTCAAGTTCACTTTTTGCGTCTTTCTTGACAAGAACTCTTTCTCCAAGAAGACACCCGTCCTTGCGACAAACACTTTGCCCTCAGACGGTAGGTAAAAATAATATCCTTTCGTTTCCTTAGGATACCCCACCAGATAACACTTATCTGATTTGGGTTCCAGCTTGTCAGGCATTTGACGTCGTACGTATGCCTCACAGCCCCAAATTTTAATGAATGACATACTAGGACGCTTCCCAGTCCATATCTCATTTGGTGTCTTTAGAACCGTTTTCGTTGGAGCGCGATTCAGTGTTATTGCAGCAGTCTCTAAAGCAAACTCCCAAAAGGAAACAGGCAAGTCTGCATGACTCATCATCGACCGTACCATGTCTAACAAAGTACGATTCTCCTCTCAGACACACCATTATGCTGTGGTGTCCTAGGTGGAGTGAGCTGTGATACAATACCACACTCTTTCAGATGATCACGGAACTCATGACTCAGGTATTCGCCACCTCGATCAGATCGGAGTGCTTTAACCTTTTTACCCAATTGGTTTTCCACTTCATTCTTAAACTCTATGAACTTTTCAAAAGTTTCGGATTTGCACTTCATAAGATACACGTATCCGTATCTACTGAAATCATCAGTAAATGTAATGAAGTAGAAATACCCACCTCTACCCATAGAACTCATGGGTCCGCATACATCACTATGTACAACACCCAAGAGATCCTCAGCCCTCTCAGTATAACCAGTGAAAGGGGCTTTAGTCATCTTGCCTAACAAACAAGACTCGCATCGCTCGAATGATTCATAATCAAATGAGTCCAATAGTCCATCTTTATGGAGCTTGGATATGCGCTTCTCGTTTATATGGCCCAAACGACAATGCCAGAGATATGTAGGATTTGAGTCATTTGTTCTTAGTCTTTTATTATTATCTACATTATAGATCGGATGGTCCAGGTTCAAAACATAAAGACCATTGAACAATTGAGCTACAGCATAACAAACATCATTCTTAAATATAGAACAACAATTGTTCTTAATCATAAAAGAAAATCCAATCATGTCTAAGCATGAAATGGATATAATGTTTCTAGTTATGGCCGGAACATAATAACAATTATTAAGTTCTATTACAAGACCACTGGGCAAAGAAAGACGGTAAACCCCTACGGCTACAGCAGCAACTCTTGCTCCATTGCCGACGCGCAGGTCCACCTCTCCTTTACTCAGCAATCTCCTCCTTCCCAGTTCCTGCACATTTGTACAAATATGAGAACCACATCCGGTATCCAATACCCAAGACGAAGGAGCAGAAAGGTTTATCTCTATAACGTAAATATTCGAAGCGGAAGTCATACCTCCCTTCATTTTCCGCAGACCGTCAATGTACGAAGGACAATTCCTCCTCCAATGACCAGCCTTGCCACAGTGGTGGCATTTCCCTTCCTTCACGGTGCTCTTCTTTTTCAGCGCAGAAGATTTGGGCTCAAGATGTGACTTAGGTCCCACCTTCGTCTTCTTGAAGCCCTTGGCCTTACCCTTGCCTTTATGTACCATCAATATGGGACAAGCAGGCTTGGCATTCTTCATGTTTATCTCGGTAGTTCGCAACATGCCTAGGAGCTCGGGCAGTGTCTTGTCTATTTCATTCATGTTGTAGTTCAAGACGAACTGCTCATAACTATCCGGCAACGATTGCAGGATAAGATCTGTGGCCAACTCTTGACCCAGAGGAAAACCCAGTCTCTCCAGGTTCTCTATATACCCAATCATCTTGAGTACGTGAGTACCAACCGAGTCTCGAGCTCCCATTTTGCACTGAAATAATGCCTTCGTGACATCGAACCTCTCTTGACGAGCTTGCCCTTGAAACATTTTCTTTAGGTGCTCGTCAATCTCCTTGCACCCCATGTTCTCATGTTGCTTCTGAAGCTCAGAGTTCATGGTGGCAAGCATAAGACACTCAACGTCTAAGGCGTCATCGGTATACTTCTTATAAGCATCCTTATCAACACGGGATGAGTTCCCGGTCGGCACCTCGGGGGCTTCTTCTTCCAAGACGTAGAGCTTTCGCTCTTGCCTGAGAACAATTCTCAGGTTCCTATACCAGTCCATATAGTTCATCCCACTAAGCTTGTCCTTCTCAAGGATAGCTCTCAGGGACAAGGTGGAATGGGAACCACTTGCCATGG